>JARHVA010005972.1:342500-1046203 GCA_037957365.1 Torreya grandis
AAAAACCCTAAACCTCCAAAAATTGAAATTATTTATAAGGAACACACCCTAGATGAATATAAATCACCTTGAGTCCAATATAATTACCCATTTTAATGTTTATAATGTTATATTTATAGGTTGAATTCATACTAGAGGATCATGACTGGACATAGTCACATAATGGGAAGAAATGTGTGTGATTTGAATTCTATAATATGAGTATTAGATATGTAGATAGTGTTAATTTATTCATTTGGGAGTGGTTGGGATTAAATCAAAAAATAAATCTTAACTAATTTTAAAGGTTAAAATAGTGTCAAAATCAAAACTAGGGTTTCAAAGCAAAGAAGATAAGATTATGGATTCTACCAATATAGTGATTTATTTGTATCACATAGAATGACCATTTACAAGTAGGTGAAATAGACTATGTTGAAATATAGAGGAAAATCATATAGGTTTATGTTGAAATAAAAATAACTGAGAGGGTTGAATAATTCTTTAACACTTTTCATTCAATTCCACTTAATCATACACGAACCATTCTAATAAGCGTGCACATCTTGGCAAGCATAAGCATCAAATCATAAGAGCATGAAACATATGTACACAATGTATACATGGGAAAAAATTAAATGTAATATAACAAACTATTGAATTAAATGGACTATAATCTTATAGGATAAACATCAATCTTTAGTGAAGCACCAACTTCACATGGAGCACCACCCCCAACTAACTCAGCACCAACTCAACTAGGATTTAGTAATGCACCCACTTAAAAGGAAGCACCAACCCCATATATGATTTTAAACCTAATAAATAACCTAAAACACTTCATAAAATTAAAAATACCTTGTTACTCATAAAAAATATGATGATATTCTTCATCTCTTCACTCACTTCTATCCCTCTCAAATTGGCCTTCAGACTTCTTCACTCAACTAGCTCTCTTCATGGATTGATTAGGTATTATGGCCTTGATACTCATATTTATAGACTATTATATATATTAATGACACTTATCATATGGTATGTATGACCTCCTTCTTCTCACCAATGATCTATATCATTCACTTGTTCTCTACTCTCTCTAAACTTACATAAATAGGCCTAAACTGCGTTGTTTTTATACAAGTGAATTGATCATTAATTGGAAACATAATTATCTTATTTGGTTATAAATATAATAGGTCTTATAATATTAAAATAACATGTCTTAATAATTAATGAATCAATACATAAGGTTGGCCATAGTTTAACTAACTCTTACTCCTATTTTATGCTTGATGGATACCTAATAGGCCTTATTAACAATAGGTTACCATTTTATCTTTATTAAATCATATAAAAACACAAAAAATTGAATTAAAAAATAATATTATACTCAAAATATATCTTATACAGCTCTAATTAATGTCCATAACACCTTTTAGGTCTAACCACCATTTGAACGCTTTCTCAAAACACTATTCATAAAAGGCCTATGCATATTAGAAAATCTATCTTTAAAAATTGAGGTATAAACTCAAATTTGACAAAAAAAATAGAAAAAACCACATATTAATAAACCCCATTACCTCATAGTCATCTTAAAATTCATCAAATGATTCAACTCAAGGCATATAGGCTCGAACTCTTCTCTATAAGATACATAGAACTGCTAGCTGACTTCAAAACAAAGTCAAGGAAACATGAAGATATGACACCTAATTGAATATATTAAATTTCCTTAAATTAATTAATATGATATTACATGATCCTAAGATCATCCTCCATCAAATGTATCATAAGATATGATGGAAACTATTGGTCTTACAGACCAATCTATTGACTTCCTTTCTCACAAACTCTACTCAACCAAAAAAGCCATTTTGGATTCAATGTTCCAACCTCTTACACTTAATTAAAATATTATACAAATCATGTATATATTATTCAAGTATTTAATAACATAATAACTCACTTAAATGCATCATTTTTATATGAAAACACATTAGGAATCATCTTTTCTTACTATCTTCACCACTTGGTCTATTAATGACTGATCACATTGGATCAATAAATTTGAACATAAGAGATATGGAACCTACCCAAAAACATTCATGGATAAAAAATAAAAGTATCACACTTTGACCTTCATCCACTAAATAATATTGACTCAGTCAACTCTATCTTTTATAATAAATCTCTAATAAATAAAACCTTTCTTATAGGTCTACTTACTCACTTGAGAAACCAATCACACCTAGAGATTTGTGGTAGAGTTGAATTCAACATAAAATTACTTGAATGACAATATCAAACCATTTTGACCTATTTAGAAAAATATTTTCAACATTAGGTGATTGTTAGGGTTATATGAGGGTTTAGATAAACTTGCAATCTTAAAAATCATTCATAAAGCTTCACCCTTATTTATAGAAACCAAAGTTTTAAAATTTGAGTTATAACCCTTCCTCATATGCCATAAATATATTGGGTTCTCTTGTAGATGGTACACAATCCAAAGAGAACTTGAAAAACATTTTTGGGAAGACAAATCTTCATTTTTTACACTCAGGAGACCACAAAAACATTATTTAAGCTTTTTCTTACATACCATGACCTAAAAATTCATGAACATGCTTAAAATAAATTAAATCACCTTTATAAGTGTTCGCCTACTCATCCATGTTATGGAAATTGATCTTGATACCCCGTCTGATCACCATCTCTCTTCTTCATTTCCATGCTTTGACTTTTTAGTCATAATAGGTCTTGAATATGACCCTATAACCACCCTATAGGCTTCACTTGAAACTTTCCTATGTTCGAATGCCTATTGTATATGATCAGGAAACCTCATACACTCAATATTATTTGTATCTTCAACAAAGCATCTTTAGAGATTTTTATAAATCTTCAAAGTTTAATTAAGGATATTAATAGATCATTTGGAGCATCTTTAGAGCTACGCACATAATTTTAGAGCTAACATTTTAATCATTTTCAAGGACCTCATAACCTCATGTAAAAAAAAAAAAAACTATCTCATGCTTAAAGATTATTAAGCATTCTTCAAAGCATCTTCATTGATGATTACATAGATATTTGGATCATCGATCTTCTTCTTTTAAGCTCGCTCATTTCATCATGGTACATACACATACCTTCTAATAAGGTCTAGACAAAACATTATAATATTCTTAACGCTTGACATATTAACTTGTACTTATTCATGTTTATCTCAATGATATTTATCAAGTTAAATAATAATATCACATCATGTCTATCATATAACAACACTCACTTATTGGCATAATAATTCATCATACACAAACTTGATATCTTACTTGATCATGCAGCTTCAAATAAAATTTGACATCAACGAAAATATATTGAAATCAATGACAACACTTATTCCAACAACTTAACAATATCCCCCTTAATCAATGAAAATGTTCAATAATCTCCTTCTTTGTCATTAATGGCAAATACACTTAGAAAACTATGTCAATCACTCTTGATGGCAATCATCTCTTAGACGTGGTTCTTGATTTGTCTCACTATTGATGATCTTGCCTTTTCTTTCTCCCTTTATAATATTTCTCCCCCTTTTACATTAATGACAAAGGTCTTCCAAAATTATCATCTTTTTCAAAATGAAATTAGATTACAAGATCACTTCAACATAGATCAAGCTCAATCAACAACATAAAAAACTCCCCATCAAACCAAGCATCCACCATGCTTCTATTAATAATATAAATTAAGAGTCACCTTTAACTACTAAAATCATATTTTCTCCCTTTGACATGATACTATTTCTCAAAGACACTAGATGGCACATAGTCTTCAGAAACTATGGTAACCACCTGTGACAACCATTTTAAAAAACTTCTTTCAATTAGGTCACTCTCTAGATGATACACCAAAAGCTCAACAAATAGAGTCTATGAAGCATCTTAGACACAATCTCTCTTTAAATCCATGCAAATTAAAAGTAATCACTTTATTGACAAAAAACTCAAAGCTACTAAGCTCCCCCTTAGACTAAGCATATCTTATTTAAAATAACTAGAGACTCATATCACTTACCTTCCTTGATATGACTATAAAATATCAATATCTTAATCACACACTAGGATACCACACTCTTGACATCAACTATATAAATAGGGACTCCCCTTTTGCCTTCACAGACCAAACTCAACTACTCAAATAAATAGATATCAAAAGCTTACCTCTTATATACTAATTATTTGCATATTTTGACTTTATATACTTGATAAAAGATATATATCTCTCATCATGATGCCTACTACATTTAAAACCATAGAGCTACCACAACAATACTAAACAATATCCATCTTTATTTCCTTGCTTGAAACATAGACGATGTGGAATCTTCTAAAAAAAGAACCTTATTTGATTACAACCTTATGATTTTATTTATATAAGAATGTATCCATGAATATTAAATAGAGCCACCTCTTTACATAGGTTACTAAAATAACATGAAATCAAGAGATTCATATATCTCCATATTCTTACAATACTAAACATTATTCAACTTCTTTTTGACCTTGATTAGGATTATAGGACTGATCTCATCATCATCAATGTGGGCTGAAAATAGACATTACTTAATTTATTTCACATCTGAGGTATGATCTATCTCAACAAATAATCCACTTGATCTTGTATGTGGATCATGAATTATCTTTACTACCTTTAGTTTCCATACATTCATTTTCATTCTTTATTACACTCTAGGAGCTCTAAGATTCTTTTTTTGATTTGATGATCTTATAAATCTATTAGGATAGAATCTTGCAATGTGTCCTACATTATGATATCTTTAACACACCATATTATACATACCATTTTATTGATGTGAACTTTGAATCCTTCTATAGTTCCATGAGTAATCATTTTTGGAGGATCTTCTACATTCTCTTGCTTTATAACCAAACTAATTACATAAAAAATAATAACCATTAAAATAACTAGCATACCTTTTAGCATTGAGATGTCTGATAGATATTTTCATGTTGACCTTCTTGTCTTGAATAGTGTTCTCCTTGAATAGAGGTGCCTTCTTTTGGTCCCCTTTGAAACAAATACCTATCTTGTCACTTGTAGACTATTGACTACTCAAGATATCATCTAGAGCCTTAGTACTCTTTCAAAATTTCATGAAGCTCTTCACATTTATAGATGCTTGATCCAATTCAGCTTTTATAGATTCTATTTTAGTTTCATACCTAATGCACTATTCCTCTTTAGCCTTCATATTTGCATTGACTATCTCAATCTGTGCCTCAAATTAATTAATGATCTCATCATACTCCTAAGAAGTGTTGCTCAGCCTTTCCTTAAATAATCTAATTTTCTCCTCATAAACCTTATCTAATGACCTTAGTTTTTTATTATTGTTATTCACAAGCTTTAACTCATCTAAGGTATGCACAGTCTCACCTTCAAGACCTAATTCAACTTCTCCTTCTTCACTGTCATAATATACTTCATCTAATTCTACATCAGCTATAAAGCCTTTCCCATTTAAACAACCCTCATTATTTTATTCTATACCTATGAACAAAGTTTCACTATTTTCATGTTTAGATTCATTATTACCATTAGATGTGTCTAACTCACTTACATAAAATGAGCTATCTTCTTTGGTATAAAAACTATTCTTATCTTTGAAAGATGCTTTCCTATCTTCATTATTATTAAAATATCTTTTATTTTTGTTAGATTTATAGGCCTTTATATCATATTTATGATTTTCATCATGTTCTTCCTTATTCTTAGATTTATTATTGTTAGGACACTTATTTTTAAAATATCTAATTTCTCCGTAGTTGAAATATTTAAATGGTAACTTACCTTTGTACATACTTGAAGCTATCTTTAGCTTCTTAACAAACATGACAATCAATTCATCATCATAAATATTTGAATCAAAATCATAGCTAGGCTTCTTACATTATGTCTTCTTATATTTTGAATTATTTTCAACTTTTAAAGTTACTTCCTTCATGGGAGGTCTTCCTTCATTAGTTCTCATCATATAGGCAATCAAGATGACATCAAGCCCATCCATTTATAGCTTGTCTAAATCTTGAATATATAATATTTTAGACCCTTAAATTCAAACTTAGGACTTATTGATCTCAATAAATTTTAGATAATAGTATACTCTTTCACTTCTTCTCCCAATCCTATACTAATATTGGAAACTTCATCAACCTTCAATAGGTAGGATGCAATAGTTTTATCTTCATTCATATTCAGGGTTTCAAACTATCTTCTGTGAGTCTATAACTTGGCCAAATTCACTTGGTTGTCTCATTCATATATTATGTTTAATTTTTCCCATATATATTTGGTTGATACAAAATGCATTACCTTTATAATCTATGCCTCTGATAAGCCACAAAGAATGACATTCATTGTCTGAGAGTTATTGTAACTAGCCTTCTTACCTACTACATCTATTAGTGGAATTGAAGGTGTAATATAACCATCCATAGTTGAATAACAAATATCATGTCCTTTTTAAATTAGATATATATTCATTCAAAATTTATAAAATCCATAGTTATATCCATTTAACAATGGAACCTTACTGGTAGAAAAACCACCTTGAGCTTGTTGACTAGTCATCCTTGCTTCTTATGATCTCCTTTAGGATTTTAGACCTAATTCAAAGGACTAGGATATAAAAATAATTATTGGAATAAAATTTAATAAGAGGAGGTAAATAAATCTTCAAAACTTTTCACTCAATTCCACTTAATCATACATGAACCATTATAACAAGCATGCACATCTTATCAAGCATAAGCATCAAATCACAAGAGCATGAAACATATGAACAAAAAATAAACATGGGAAAACCTTAAAGGAAATAAAAACAACTGATGAATCAAATTTAATATATTACTATAATACAAACATCAATCTTTAGTGAAGCACCAACTCCGCATGGAGCACCAACCCCAACTAGCTCACCATCAACTGAGCTAGGCTTTAACAAGCACCCACTTGCAAGGAGGCACCAAATTCATAGATGAATTAACACCAAATAAACCAAATAAAACAATTTATAACCTTCATAAAACAAATTATTATCTTATTCTTTTTCTCTTTTCTCATTTATATATCTCTTAAACTGGCCTTTAGCCGCCTTCTCTTAACTATCTCTCTTCATGGATTGATTAGGTCTTCTGGGATTGATCCTCATAAAAGAAAACCTCTATTAGATATTAATGACACTTATATAATTTTTTTAATGACATCCTTTTTCTCACTAATTATCTATATCATTCACTTGTTCTCTACTCTCTCTCTCTCTCTCTCTCTCTCTCTAAGCTTACACAAATAGGCGTAAACTACCTTATTTTTATACAAGTCACTTGATCATATCCTTAATAATTAGACACATTAATTATATTATTAGGTAATCAATATAATAGGTATTAAAATAACATGAATTAATCATGAATAAATAAATACATTAGTTTAGCCATAGATTAATTGACACTTACTCCTCTTTTTGGCTTGATGGAGACCTAATAGGCCTTCTCAACAACACATTACCCTTTGATATTTATTGAATAATATAAAAACACCTAAAATGATAGGAAAACATTATATTATATTAAAAATATACTTTATAAATCACCACTTTAGTTCCATAAAACTTTTTAGGTCCAACCACCATTTGAACCCTTTCTCAAAACATTGTTCATAAAAGGCCTATACATATACATAAAGTTTGTCTTAAAAAATTGAGGTATAAACTCAAATTTTACAAAAAATAATGGTAAAAAATCACATATTTAGAAACCTCATGACCTAAATTTCATCTAAAATTTTATAAAAATTTTCAACTAATGACATATAGGCTCAAACCCTTCTCTATAAGATACTCAATGAGAATTGCCAATAAAATTCAAAACATAGTCAAGGAAACATGAACATCTAACACCTAATTAAATAATTCATGATATTTGAATTCATGAATAGAGTATTATTCCATATTAAAATAAACCTCCATTGAACATATCATAATATCTAATGGAAACTAGTGGTATTATAGACTAATTTATTGACTTCCTTTCTCAAAGACTCTACTCAACTGGATAAGCCATTTTGGCTTCAATGTTCCAACCTATTACACTAAATTTAAATATTATGAAAAGAATTATAGATTATAAAATACCCAATTAACATAATCATTCACTTTAATGCATCAATTTTACATGAAAACACATCATGAATCATCTTTTCATATCTACTTGATTTTCTTACTGTCTGCACCACTATGTATGTTAGCAACTGATCAACTTGGATTACTAAATTTACACATCATAGACATGTAATATACATATAAAACTTAATGGAGAAATACTACAACTATCACACTTCTAACTTCATATACTTATCAATATTGACTTGGTCAAATCTATCTTCTACAACAAATCTCTGAAAAATAAGGCCTTTCTTGTAGGGCATGTTTACTCACCTGAGAAACCAATTACACATAGATACTAATGGGAGATTTTAATTAAATATAAAATCACTTTAAAAAAGATATAAAACCATTATGATCTCTTTAAAAAAATATTTTTAACAACAGGTCATTATTAGGGTTTTATGAGGGTTTAGACTAACTTCCAGTCTTAGTGATCATTCATAAAGGTTAATTATTATTTCCAAAAACCAATTCTTGTAAATTTTATATATAAACCTTACTCATATACCATTAAAATGTTTGGATCTCATGAATATTCTAAATGTTCCAAAAATCACATAAACAACCTTCTTGGGTAGATAACTCTTCATTCTATACAATCAATAAACCTCAAAAACATTCTTCAAGGATTTTATTGTAATCCATGACCTTAAACTTTATGCACATGCTTAAAAAACTTGAATCACCTATATCTATGTTCACCTACTCATCCATGTTATTGAAACTGATCTTGATACCCCATCTAGCCACTATCCCTCTTCTTACGTTCCAAGCCTTGACCTGCTAGTCATAATAGGTCTTGAATCTGACCTGTTAACCACCTTATAGGTTTCACCTTAAAACTTTCATATCTTCTAATGCCTCTTGTGTATTATCAATAAACCTCATACACTCACTCTTCTTTGGATATTCAATAAATCATCTTTGGATCTTCTTACAAATCTTTGGATCTCAACTAAGGATCTTCATAGCTCATTTAGAGCATCTTCAAAGATGCACACACATATATTTAGAGCTAACCTTTTAATCATTTGAAAGGTCTTCATTACCTCATGTACAAACTCAAAAAAACTTTCTCATGTTAAAAAACTATCAATAATTTTTTAGATCATCTTCATTATTTCTTATACATATCTTTAGATCATACAACTTATTCTTTGAAGTTCAATTATTTATCATGTTACCTATACATACCTTCTCACAAGGTCTAGACAAAACATTACAAGATGCCTGACACTTGAAATACTAACCTATACTTATTCATGCTGATATTAATGATATTTCTCATGTCAAATAGTACTTTCACATCATGGATCTCATATAGTAATAACACTCACTATACTAACTTAATAACTCATCATACACATACTTCAAAGTTCACTTGATCATGCCCCTTCACAAGAACCTTTAACATCAATGAAACTAGATTGACATAAATGACAAAAAATATTCAAAAAACTCAATAATATCCCACTTATTCAATGATAATGTTTAATAGGATGGATTTAGTAAAAATAAGATGCCTACTTCTAATGTAAGTGTCTCGATCCTTACAAGCTCCTCTAAACATAACCAAAAACTAATTTCTTTATCTGAGTGGTGTTGGTCCCAATTCAAAGATCTATTGGCACTAGAAAGAAGGCAGTAATTGTGATAGTGTGTAAAAGTTTGAAGGGATCTTAGTCTTTAGTAATTCTTCACTCTAAGTGCAAAGATCCTTGATCTTTATGTATCTTTGTGCTTATTCAGGCAAAGATCTTAGTTATTTGCAAAAGGAAATTGGAATTTCAATAAAATAACTTTAGGATTTAAGAATTCATGGTATTTGAACGTAGGATGGCTTATTTTGGTTAAAGAGATATGATTCTTTATGAATTTTGAGCTTATTTAGGACACAAGTTGCAAAGAATTCTCATATTGTGTGATTCAATACATTTTTGAGCTTATTTAGTCAAAGATTAACATCCTTTGTCTTTCTATGATCAAATCCTTATAAAATAAGCTCAGTGTACAAGTTTGTTATTCATTCTCCATGAATATATAACTTGACTCATCATATTTTAAACACGATCCTTAATCTTCAAGATAGAAATGCCAAGGATGAGGACCAAATCACATTTAGAGACTAGAGAACCTTTGTTCAAGATAAAAATCTGTAGAAGAACCAGGAAAGATAGAGGAAGGCCTAGGCATTCTAAGTCTCTACAATATTCAACCTTGCAAGGGATTCTTGTGTTTGATCTTAATCCAAATATGGAATGGCTTGTAAGTTCCTCCATAAATATACCAGGTGTGGTTCATGAATTGCCACATAATCCTAAAAAATGTTTACCAATATTTAGATTAAGTAGTATTACAACTGCTAAATAACATGTTAATCTTTCAAAGTTGATTTAAGATTGTTAAATGTTATTCATGAAGATGTATCATGTAGTCTATTCCCATTTACATTCAAAGATGCAACACATTAATGGTTCCTTAATTTTCCTAACAATTGTATTACCTCATGGAGTAACCTTGACACTATCTTTATTGATCAATTTGGAAAGATTGTAAGCCCTTATGTCATTTATCATCAATTCACAACTATTAAGAGAGATAAAAGTGAACCTATTAGGTCCTTCAATGTCAAGTTCTAAAAGATGTTTAGTTAGACCATGGATCCATATAAACCTAATGAATCTCTAGCTCTGAAGGTTTTTAAATATTTTTTTGATCCCATGACTTCTATATTTCCTAAAAGGGCAATCCTGGTTATTATCACATTGGCTCAAGATTATTTTGAAGAAGTGGTTATTAGTGACCAAATGTAACCCCAAGGATAAATGGCTTATTTTGTCTCAAATGTTAATCCTTAGATTCTTACATTAAACCTTTTCCTAAATAATAACCAAAATACTCCAGTATTAAACCAGTTCCCTACTTTGAATGTATTACCTACTAGCCATGTTACCCCTAATCAGAACCTAGGTTTCTTGAACCATCAAGATAGCAATGGATGTCATATCAATGACCAGAAAGCTTTAGTTCCTATCAATGACATTAACAATAAACAAGGTCAAAATTTTAACAATACAAATAATTAGAATGAATCTACATTATAAATCATCCAAAGGATTAGAGTAGACTTCCTACAATTACAAAATCAAGTTGGTAATTCTAAAGATAACCCTGGAAGGAACTTCACTTTCCAAAATTTTAATAGGCCTAGAAACAGACTTCAGAATGATAGTTTATACAATAATAAATCTAATGAGCCTTCCTCTAGCAAAAATACTATGGACATCAATCTCACTAATATTACCTTACCTGACTACTATAAGGTGCATGCTACCTCCAAGCATTGTGAGATTGATTGCATTGAATTTTGAAAATCCTTTGAAGCTTTCCAAGAGGAACTTGACACATTTGAAGTGGTTCCAAAAAAAATGTTGATATAGGTCTTTCTAAATCTAAATCATCTAACGAAGTGCACATGGTAGGAAATTTTTAATTCCCTTTTCAAGAAGGTAATGAGCCTAAGAATATCCCTGAATAGATTCAAGCATTCTAGTAGTTCTTGAATACATATCCACTAAGAAATAGGGAGAAAAAATATCCATTGACCACTTCTACTCCACCTAACAACTATGGGACTCTTCCAGACACTATATTAAAGAATAATCCTATTCCACCTAAAGGAAGTTCTTTTAGACCTACTACTGATCCTTCAAGCAAAATTGGTTACAATATTGTGGAAGATATGAAAAAGATTAAAGCCAATATCACTATGCATGATCTAACTCAGATCATAGAAAAAAGAGACTTACTCTTGGAATCCTTGTCTAAGAAGCCTGTGAAGCCTTCTAAGAGAGATAGTGCAAATGTAACTATGCATGTAACCAAAGCAGAGTCCTCACCCTTTTTGCTTATAGTTAGGATATTTGGGAAGAATATCCATAATTGTCTTTTATATTTTGGAGCTTCAACCAACATCATGCCTACTAGGATATGTGAATAACTTGGGTTAACACCAATTAATTTTGATAGGGTGGTTACTCAATTGGATAAATCCAGAGTCAAGGTCATTGGAAAACTATTAAATGTGTATATGCAGCTAGCCAGTGAACCCAGGGTTTAGCAACTCATTAACATACAAGTGGTGGATATTCCTAATTCTTATGGATAGCTCTTGAGTAGAGAATGGATTACGGCTTTAAATGGTTACATGTCTATTGATTGCTCACACTTGTGGCTAACTTAGAAAGGTGTGACAAATTAGATAAGAGTAGAAAGAGAAAATAGAATGAAACACATGATAATAGAATACAATGTTGTTAATGAAAAGATAAACTTCCTAGATTCTAATCTAGGATTTTATATTTTATAAAACACAAAGGAACCTAGTTTCAAGAGATCTCCTCCAATGCCTAGCCTATGGAAGTTATATTTTGATGGTTCCAAATGCAAATCAAGATCAAGGGCTAGTATTGTATTGATAAACCATATAGAAAAATAATACCATACATCTTATAGGTTTCAATTCCCTTGCACTAATAATTTAGCTGAGTATGAGGCTCTCATCCTAGGATTAAAACATGTCATCAAGGATAATGTTGAGAAACTCCTTGTTTATGAAGATTCTAAACTTATAGTTAATCAAGTAAAGAGTAAGTACTAGTGTAAGCTATCTTACCTTAAGAAGTGCAAATTTAGAGTTTGGGACTTCATGGAATATTTTGATGCCTTTAATATCTTTTCTATCCCTTGGGAAGAAAACAAAGTTGCTAATGAGCTTGCCTCTACTTTAGCTAATCTCATGCCCAATAATGATTCTTACAACCTCAGTATTTAGCTAATACCTTGTTCCTCAGTCCCTAAAAACATAAATCACTTTCAATTTTTCAATGATGATTAAAAAATTATTTTTTTACTAACTTTGGGGCCTTTAAAGCTCACATCATTGATGAAGTTGGTGAAAGTTTTCCTAAAGGGGAGTTTGAGGGTAAAATCATCCAACTGAATAACAATAAGAGAACTAAAGGGATGATCTCATTGGAAAGGATATTTGATCATGACAAGATTTTTTAAGCACTTAGGAAAAATAAGGTAATCAATAAAGACTATCATGAAAAGAACCTTAGCCCACATGATCAGACCCAAATGGTGAATATAGGGAAGGCTTGCACTAAAGTAGAAAACAAAAAAGCTAGAGAGCTACCTTTAAAATATAAATATGTAATTATTTGGTCCTATGAGGATCTTAAATTATTTGACCCAAGGATTATTACTCATATAATGCCTCTCAAATAAGGTTGTAAACCATTTAGATAGAGGTAAAGACTAGTTAACCCTATTTTAGAACCCATGATCTTTAAGGAGGTCAAGAAACTGATAAATGCAAGGATCATGTTTTCTATTAGGCATTCCACTTGGGTTGTAAATGTGGTCCCAATTAGAAAAAAGAATGGGGAAATAAGATTATGTATAGACTTTAAAAGTATGAATAGAATATATAAAAAAGATAATTACCCCTTGCCTTGTCTTGAGCAAGTTATCCAAGTTGTTTCAAGATCTACCATGATGTGCTTTTTGGATGGATTTTTTGGATATAACCAAGTGATTATTACTCTAAAAGATATGATGAAAATAAATTTTACTACTAAATGGAGAACATATGCCTACAAGAGAATGCCTTTTGGATTAATTAATGTAGGGGAAACTTTTTAGAGGGCCATGGACCATGTATTCCAAGGTCTAGTGGGCAAATGCATAATCATATATATGGATGATCTCATAGTATTCTCTAAGAATAGAGAAGATCATTTCATGCATTCAGGTAAGTATCTAACAGATTTAGGAAGTATGGTATATCTCTTAAACCCAAGAAAAAATATTATATATCACTGAAGGGAAATTATTGGGGCATGTCATTACCAAAGATGGGATCTCTATAGATCTGAGTAGATTAGAGTTCAATTCTAAACTTAGGTTGCCTAATAGCCAAAAAGAATTGAAGTCATTCTTTGGAAAGATTAACTTCATGAAAAAGTTCATTTTAGGTTTTGCTAAGATTGTCAAAAATTTGAATGATATGCTTAAGAAAGATGCTAAAATTTATTATAATGAAGAATCCAAGAAAGCATTTTCTAACATTAAAAGGGAAATCAGTCAAGCCCCTGTCTTGATAAGTCATGACTTTTCAAAGGACTTTTTATTGTATTTGTTTACTTCTGACCACACCATGGCTATTATCTTAACACAAAAGGTTGATGGGAATGATCAACCTATAGCCTTCATGAGAACAAACTTCAAAAATTTATAGGTAAACTATTCCATCATTGATAAGAAAACATATGACTGAGTAAAGGTAGTAAAAAATTTTAGACATTACCTCCTTAGAAACAAGGTGCATGCTATTTTATATGATCCAGCCATAAAGCTTATGTTGAGTTAGAATGAGATTGGGGAAAGAAGAGGCAAGTGGATTGAAATCCTAGAAGAGTATGATATAGATATGAAAATTTCCTAATTCATGAAATGTCAAGGCTTGGTTTAGATGATTACCAATATTGATCCCAAGCTCCATGTCATTCAAGTGGATCAACAAACTTCCAACATAGTAAATGGTATTCATACAACCATTTAAGGTCTTAAACCTAAAACATTATCTTGCAAATATCCACTTGAGGCAAGGTGGAGATTGAAGCATCAATGGATCCACCCTAAAATAATTATTTATATCCCTAAAATTATAATTTATTTACTTATTAGATTATATGTTGCTTTTTACCTTGTGAATTTATGTATGTGTATATTTGATTAGGCCTTATCCACATCACATATGTTTATGTGTCTATAATATTTCTTAGACTTGCAATAAATGACTTTATATTACCTAGACCCCCATTTGGTTGACCATGGCACCTTACCCTTTTACAATTATTCCATCCCATCCTTTAGTTTTATTTATTTTGTACAACCATTTACTTTAAAAATATATTATATATTTGTTTAGGTATAGTGAGAGCTACATCATTATTCCATAGGCTTAGGATTTTTAACCCTTTCCTATTGTCATTTCTTTAAGGTTGTCATTCATTATATCTGTCAAATTCATTGGACCTTACTTTATCATCCCAGTATCATAAGCTCTATTTGATTTAATTTATCTAATTCCTAGTCTATTGAGATAGGTTACTTATAGGTTATTTTATCCCATTAATACGTTATAGTTAACCCAATATGAATCTTATGAAACCTTTGGCTATATCAATTTTATTTTTTATTTCTATCTACTTAGAAAAATCTTCCAAAAATACATATATTTTATATTTCATCTTTATTATCCAACCTCATACCTCTATTTGTATATGTATGAAAGGTATCATCTGATGTTATACCATTATATGTGATTTTATATTGTATCATCTATCCTCATATTTTTTTGTATTTTCAACTTTATCAACTAGGTTTTTATAGTTTATTTTATCTAGCCACCAATAGTACCACCTTTTTCTTACTATATTATAGCAGACAGTGTGATATCATATATTATTCAAGTATAATATATTATATTAGATGATACAATATATTTTTATATAATTATTAATAGAGTGTATCAATTATCCCTTTACCTTTATCTCATTTTATCAAGATTTTCCCACAATATGTTTTAATCCTCTTAATTATGGTGTCACCTTTTAGGATCTTTCTTGTAAACCTAAAATTGTTCCAATTTTTGCATGAGTCACTCTTATATACCTTCTATGACCACCATTGATGGTAACTCCTCATGGTAAAACTATACCACACCTTTTCTCATGGATGAGGATTCCAATGACACTCTTCCTATATACATGATATTTTTAAACTTTACCAATTATTGATGTTTTCTCTCTTACAAAAACACATCAAGACTTAATATCTTTGAGTGCACACCTTAATAAGTGCACTAGAAAAGGGGTGGGAAGACCATTAGTTCTTTGTAAGATTATTGTTTCTTATACCACCACTTAAAACCAACACAAACCTCTCCTATATGTTTCCCTAAGTTTTGACACCTCCCTTACACACTTTCCAATAAATTCACCATCCCAAATAGCCAATACCTAAGACAAAATATATTTTTGTCATTTACCAAACATAGTTAGATGGGCCAACCCTATTCTTATAAATCAGCATGTTATAGGAATAAGCCAACCAAATTGACTTAGTCCAATGCCTAATTACTTTATTTATTAAAGAATTGGGTTAATTGGGTTGACTATTTTAGATAAAAATTTAGAAGGGTTTATGTTTAGATCTAGATATATAAACACCTCATTTTTTCTAATTTAATTAGAGAGACATAGAGATAATCATTCATTTGCACTTCTTTATAATATTCTCTTACACCATTGTAATTGAAGAATCATTACTTAGGTTTTAAAATTGGAGATAATAATATTATCTTGTGAAAGAGTTTTGGATGCATAGGATAAGTCATATATTATAGAGTTAGATTATATTTGTGATCCTTAAAAACCACAACAACCTTTTACAATTCACCATTTACCAAGGGAGATATTGTGCCGCAATGGGTTTGTGTATTCCTAACTCATATTCATATATTTTGGTAGATAGAAGTAATATAAGTAATGGATTGTGAATGTATTTATGTCTCAATCCATTAGTATTACATATATATTAACCTAATTAGATTTGTTTTTTACATGTTTACTTTTATGTTTAGTATCCCCATTTATTCCATAAGCTTTGGTGAGAACTAGATTAGATTTAATTTAGTTTGTTAGAAAACATATGCACTAGATATGGTTATTGTGTGGTATTTATTGACTAGAGGCTTTGGAACCCTCTTTAGTGATATTTTATGGTAAGATACCCCTTAGTTAGGTCTAGTAGATCCATATTGGTCATGACCCCAATTGTTTAAATGTACCAACAAACTAACAGGCTAGTGTGATTTATCTTCTTTGAGATAAGATTAATTTGTAGATCAGATTCACTTTTAATTTTCATATATTATGTTGAAATTGATGTGAGCTAACCCTTGTAAGTTTTCTTTCACACCTTAATTTATTATCATTTACTATCTATTACATTTTTACATCAATGTATCAAATCTATTGACTCAATCTAAATTTATGTGCATAGGTTTAACACACAATCAATGTGATCAACTTTGTTTTTCTTTGTGTAGGTCATCTTCAACCACATATAATTGGATCAATCTACTTGAATTAGTTTTCTTATTTACATATAGGTTTTTAGACTCAATCGACCTAGTTGACTCTGTTATCGGGTCAAAAAATTCATCTAGATGACATTGTATAAAAATAGTAAATTTAGTATCTTTAAAATCATCAAGTTCATTCTCACCATCTTAGTTATTTATTTTATTCATTATAGTCCTATTTTTTTTTACAATTTTTAGTCTATAAAAATATAAGCCTATAGTGAACTATTTGACTAGATCAACATATTTTTATAGCTTGCTTTCTAGTCTAAGAGACTCATTCATTTAGTTATGTTTCTCTGACCCTTGATGTAATAGATAGAATAGAATCAGTCGACTATATTTTGTATTGTTTCCATAATTATTCATTTGAACTAACTTTTTACTCTTCAAGCAAAGGAATTAACTCATATTACTAGTAGTTAACTCATATTTCATTTTTTACTTAATTGCTTAGAGTAACATACATAAAATAAATATGAAGTTTTAATTTATCAAATTAGTCACATTATTTTTATTTTATTCACACACTTCTAAACTGCATAATATCAAAAATCATTAAACAAATTCCACCCAAGGTCTACCTACTTAGATTTCATCTCCAAGGTGAAAGCCATCTTAGATTTCTGGTTGAGTATAAATATGTGGTTGATGTTATATATTGGAAAAGTAACCAAGACACTTATCACTATGGGATTATGAAGTGTGAGGGTGGGGGGGGCATGTGCCCTAATATCAGGCCAATACCATCACCAATATATATCTATCTCAACCTTAACTACCTGAAACCATCCTTATATTAGCTTTCTGGTTCTTTTTTCCATCCAACTTTCTATCACATTTTTTTATAGTTATAATTTAAAATATTTATGAAGGAATATATAGATTAACATTTCTATTTTTTCTACTTTATATTTGATAATTTTATGTTGTATTTTAAAACTTATATTGGCAAGGGTTGATACAAGGTTTGGGATGTATGTCATAATAGGATTGACTAGTTTAACCTAGTCACATGTTTCTTTATTTTAATTATTAAGAAATATAACACTAGATCATCTAGAGTTATAGATGTTAAAACTTATCTTTACCCTCATAACATAGGTGACCCACTTGACTATGTCGCATATAATTTTTGTCTTCCATAAAACATAATTATTTTGTTTGATCCACTCTATCATAGGATAGTGTCTAGTGCTTCCCACATAACATAGACAACTAATCTAATTGTGTCCTTTCTTTATTTTTTTATTGGTCTTCCTTCTAAACTTAATCAACCCAGTCAAATTTTTATCTCTTGGTCAATATTTTTTTTATATCTAGCTAACTTTGCTTGTACTTTTCACATTTGCTTTTTGATCTTATATTCTTATTTTAAGCATCATGAAATCCCCTATCAAAATATTTTTGGACAACCTTAATCCATTTAGATGACATGTGGTGTGTTCTTTCCTTCTTACCCTTATTACCCAAGAGGATACTCACTCTTGCTACACCTTATCTCACCCTACATCTTTGGATTCCAATATGGTCCAAATTACCTCAACCAATGACATTGATGGATCAGATCCATTTCACACTTATCAAGACAATTCCTTCTCTAAATCACCTTATTGTAATGTAGGGGATATTAACACAAGATTAACCAATAATCCTGTAGGAAATATTTTAAATACCAACAACACATCACCTAACAATCATATAGCCATCAAACCATCCCTTAATACCAAATCAAGGAATGTTCTACCTACCAATCCTAACAATCCACCAATTGACACCACTCAAATTCTTGAATAAATAGTTAAACAAATGAATATTATGCAAACATATAACACTTATCAAATGATGAAAATTCAACATCATTTATTAAACATGGCTAATCAAACTCTCATTATCCTACCTCAAAATAACCAAAATTTTATCCCTCCGCCTCTTTGAGGTTCATGGGAAAAAGCATTCCCTAACCCATTATACATAACAAAATGCTACAAAATATTCAAAATGAACATTTATTTCCCTTAATTTTTTCTATTGATATTGGAAATATCTCTCCAACTATTAAATATGGTTAGACTAGAGACCCTACATCTTTCCTTAAAGCATTTTTTTAATCTTTACAAAGAGTGGATTAAAACTAATACCTTTGTAAATACCAATATTTTATATAAAACATTCAAAAGATATGTATTAGAATCATATAATCAACTCCCTCAACATTCTATATGGAAACTTGATGATTAGTCGATTCTCTAGTTAAGGGATTTCAACACAATGATCTTGTTGAAAATTGTCTTAGCCATTTCATCAATCCTAAACAATCCCCTTCTAAATAAGCTCATTCTTTCATTAAATAATGGAAATATTTGGCTCACAAATCTGATCATAATAGGAATAATGATAACTTATTTAAACTATTCATAACCACCTTAACACCTTCCCTTCAATATAATGTTCAATCTTTTTCTCCCCAAATTCTAAACATTACAATTGATCATTCTAAGATACAAGAATTTCTTATGAAATAATTTAATCCCAACATTAAAACCATTAAGGGATATTTACAAAACACCTCTAATTCAATCATTAGTAATCCTCCTCAAACAAAACTAGGAGTATCTGTTGATGATTTAAAATTGCACTTGATTCTAATCAACAAAAATGGGAAGTTTCAAGATATGGAACTTGTGTCTTGAAATAACCTCCATATTTTTGAGAAGTTGGTTCTTCTTCAAATTGAGTATATACTGGGAAAAGGGATATGAATTTAAATTAGAAACACAAATGCAAGAAAAGAAATATAAATCTATGGTGATGCGCTTGAATGTAATTCAACCTTAATCCTGAGCACAGTGAGACTATATGTAGGATTCATTTACATTTAAGATCAAACAAGTGCATGATCAATGTAAAAGATGGAAAAAATTGAAACAGAGGCTCACAGCATAACCTCTTTCACAGTGATACATAAAATGTCAACAAAGGCATAGGGTTCAATCTTATTATTTGAATTTTCCAGTCATATAAGAGGTGCAAAAACACATACAGTTATATAAACCTTTCAACTCAAGAAAATGAGACAAAAGCAAAAGACATTCCTAATCATAGATTTAGAAAATCGACAACCGAGACTACTTTTGCAAATGACACTAAAAATATCAACAAAGGCATAGGGTTCAATCTTCTTATTTGAATTTTCAAGTCACATAAGAGGCACAAAAACACATATGGTTATGTAAACCTTTCAACTCAAGAAATTGAGACAAAAGCAAATTATGTTACTTAGTCACAGCTCTAGAAAGTCTAGACTCTTTACAATAATTCTATCTCAAAATTCTCTCTAATAATTGATGATTGATTCTCATTTGGTAATCTCTACACCCTTATTTATAGCCTTGGATCCACTTTGGATTGTCTGCTTGTTCTCAATATAATGGCCCAAATCAAATCTTCCCTAAGTGAATGTGTTTAACAGAAGATATATTATAGATTTTGAAATGCTTCATCTTTTGGCAATTCTTTGGCTGTAAAAAATTACATGACACTCCCTTCTCTTAAATGCTAAGCAACACTTAGCCAATTTATTCTTATTGCTTTAAGATAAACTGGAGGATGACACTTGGCATGTTTTGTAAAAACTATCGAAGACACGCGACACTTTCTGCATAACTTATATTCTTTTGGTCTTCACTCAGGAGTGTTCCACCTTTGACACTTGTCACAATCCACTACCTCAAAACTTCAATAGCTTGAAAGAAAATGAGACCCACAACATCTCCTACCTAAGTAACTTTAAAAGGGACACTAAGACAGGTGTTGATCTCTACTGCTTCATCAAAAGATATGTGGCAATCTCTGCTTTTCTTACTTGGGGTTACGTGGTGATCTTTATTGCTTATAGCTACTCTTTTAGAAACCTATAGAAGATGACACATGGAGGCTTCTGATTTACTCTATTTATATCATAGAAACAAAATGGGTCTCATTTCACATTTACATGGACAGTGACACCTAGCAGCTTCTGCTTGTTTCAAACACAAAACCTGGGACCCACCATAGTCTTTATTGTATCAGTGAAGCAAAGATGAAGATAATTTAGATCGTGAAATGTGGTGAATTCTGCTCTCCTTTACTGGGGTACGTGGCATCTTCCATCACTTTTATAAAAACAACATTAAGACCTTTCACTATTGCCACCTTACACTTTTTGCTTGATCCTGATACTTAGCTTGTCAAACCTTTCACCGAAAAGAGATGAAATGTGAGTGCCAATATGTAACTATAGATGCTGACACCTAGTGCATTCCGTTGAGTCACTATGAGATACATGGCACATTCTAAATAACTCATATAAAATATGAAAGGTGCCTCAAACTGCAACACTTGGTAGTTTCTACTGAGAAAGGATGCCTTGACAGACGACACTTGTCAACATCTACTTTCCTCTAACACTTAGACAAAATGAATCAAAAGGAAAATAAAGCCCATGCTCTATTTTAAAACTCTACCATCTCAGACCATAGTATGGGAAGGCAAAATTTCATGGTGTGTGACTAAAAAAGTAGAATGAAACATAGAGTAAAATTTTACTCTATAGTTACTGTTGACCCCGAGGACTTTTGGGCCTGCTGAAAAAGAATCTACAACTCTCGCATGATCCTAAATTGCTAGAAAATAGAGTTTTAACTAAAATGTTTCAAATAGATTCCATTTATAGGAATCTCTTTAGGTTCACCTTCCATCATTTCTAGCTCAAATGAATTTTGTTGTTTACATGCCTAAATTCTTTAAGGGCCAGTCCATAATGCTTCAAACTTAGTGTGTTGACTTGGTTTGGCAGCTCTTGCATACCATTTTAAAATAATTGAGCCTATTTCAAAATGGGTATTTGAAATCCTTTTATCAAAAAAGTCTTTAACTATTTTTTGATGTTTAATTAATGAATCATGTGTTGCATCTCTCTTTTCTTGAACTTCTAGAAGTTCTGTAAGTCTGACCTGCATGGGGCCATTTTCTTCAATTTTAATCTATTTGATTAGCTAGAGAGTAGGAATCTCCAAGCTTAGGGGAATTACAGTAGGTTTCCCATATACCAATTCATATGGGGACATTTTGATCACGTATTTAGGTGTAATTCTATTAGCCCATAGTGCTAATTTAAGCACTTTATGCCATTCTTTGTGATGATCAGCCCCTATTCTTTTGATGAGTCTAATAAGGTTCTTATTGGTTGATTCTGCCAAACCATTACCTTGAGGGTAATAATTAGAAGAATTTTTTAGATATATTTCATGATTTAATGCAAATTCTGATACCTTGGACCCTAAAAATGCTTTAGCATTATCTAAAATTATGGTGTGAGGAACCCCAAAATGAGTAGTGATACTCTGTAGAAAATCTAGGATCACATTTTTTATTGCTTCTTTGAGTGGGACTACCTCGGTCCATCTAGTGAAATAATATGTGGTTGTTAAGATCCATTTGAGACCCATGCTAGATATTGGATTTATCATTCCAATGAAGTCAAGACCCTATTGAGCAAAAGGTTCATCTACAATTATAGGACTAAGAGGCATTACTGCATTCCTTCTCATCCCTAAATAATATTGACAAGATTGACATTTTTTAACCAACTAATAACAATCTATAAATAAAGTAGGCCAGAAATAGCCTACTTCACTTATCTTTATAGCTGTGGTCTTTTCAAAAAAATGTCCACCTAATTCTCCATGATGCATTTCATGTAGTATTTTCTTAGCCTCATCCTTTTCTACACATCTTAACAATTTTCCATCATTATTTCTTCTAAAAAGAACCTATTCAATTAAAAAAAAATGAACTCCTTGTATCCTATAGTATCTCCTCTTCTTTTGAGGGAGTTCTCTTGGGTAAATCCCATTTTTCATAAAATGAATCCTATTTGTAACCCAGGATTCCTGATCAACTTCTTGTATTCTCAATACAATTTCTTCTTCTGTTCCTAAATTTGTTTCTTCAGGTATCATCTTTTCAAGCTCTTGAGTCATATATTGGCACAAACCCTTACCTCTAACTAATTTAGTGGGTTTGACTTCTACATCATATTCCAGGATCTTAGTTATCTAGTTTGCTCTTTTTTCAATAATTTCACCCTCCATGATGTATTCTTTGACACTTGGATGTGTTACAAGTATCAGAACTTTACTTCCTAATACTATATGCCTAAAATTTTTGAGAGCTTTTACCATAACATAAGCTTTTTTTTCCACAATGTTATATCTGGCTTCATATTCCCTAAGTGTCCTTGACAAAAATGCTATTGGATGTTCTCCCTCCTGTTTATCATCCTTCTGTGTTAGAACAACAGTAATACTGAGCTCTCCTCCATATACATACATTACAAAAGGCTTAGAAAAATCTAGGTTTCTAAGTACTGGAGCTATTGAAATAGATTTCTTGACCTCTTCAGAGGCTTGCCTTCCTTCCGTAGTCCACTTGAAAATCAAGTCTTTTTTCAACAAAAGTGTTATTGGTCTTACTAACCCTGCAAAGTCAGATATGAACTGACTGATGAAATTATTCTTTCCCAAGAAAGATTGAATTGCTTTCTTATTGACTGGAATAGGTAAGTTCATTATAGTTGCCACTCTTTCTGGGTCTATAGAAACTCCTTCTTTAGATACTATGTGTCCTAATAATTTGCCTTGAGGGACTGCAAAGATGCATTTCTTAGGATTCAAGGATATTCCAAATTCTTGACATTTTTTAAACACGGCTTCTAAATGATCAAAATGATCAGAAACATTCTTTGAAAAAATAGTAAGATCATCAAGATAACTCAAGATGATTTTATTTATCATTTCCCCAAATGCAACATCTATAGCTCTCTAAAAAGTTGCTCCAGCATTTGATAGGCCAAATGGCATCTTAGCATATGAAAATATTCCCCACTTGGTAGTAAAATTAGTCTTGTATTGGTCTTCTTTAGCCAACCAAATCTGATTGTATCTAGAGAAACCATCTAGCAAAGAAAATCTCTCTGATCTAGCCATAGTTTGTAGAATTTGTTCCATGGAGGGCAAGGGATAGTGATCCTTCAAAGATGCTTTGTTTAGATCTCTAAAATATACACAAAGTCTTATATCACCATTATTTTTCCTAATTGGTACCAAATTTGATACCCAAGTTGAGTGTTTGATTGGAAAAATTATTTTAGAATCTAAAAGTTTCTAAAACTCATCTACCATTAGAAGCTCAATTCTTGGATTCACTGGCCTTTTTTTTGTCTGACAGGCTTAGATCCTTCAGTCAATTCTATTTTTTGCTAAATGATGTCTCTATTATATCCATGAAGGTCTTCATAGCTCTAGGCTATGACTCTATCATATTTTTTGCATAATTCAATTAGCCTTTCCTTTTCTTCTTGAGTTGCAGAATTTCCAACTTTTAATTTTTTCCCTTCACTCACTTCTAATTCAGAACAATATGCTTTGTTTGCTTGGAACCTTTTCTTCTCCAAGCTTACATCTTCTAGATCAAAAAGGCTCTCTAAAGTGGTTAAACCTTTAAAAAGTTTATTATTTTTTAATTGTATAATTTGATCCCCATATGCTTCTTCAATCTTTGGTTGCAATTGATCAACAAAATCCCCTGATTATTGCAAGATTGAGAGTACTTGAGAATCATTCTCAAATACTTGCCAATTATCATCAATATCAAGAATATCTGGCCTTATTATAACCTTCATTGATTCATTGTTAACTAATAGGTCAGTTGCTGGATCAAATTGTGAACCAATCTATGCCATCTTATCAGCTTCAAAATTTTGAGTCCTAGGAACTACTTCAATATTAAAAGCTTCAAAATCTTCTATTAAGTCCCAAATTCTATACTTATAGGATTTCATTCTGACATTCTTTGTTATTGCCTTTTCTATAATTTGCTTTACTACTAATTCTGAATCTCCTTTTACTATTAGATTTTTTATTCCCTTTTTCTTGGCTAATAGGAGTCCATGTACTAAAGATTCATACTCAACATCATTATTAGTGCAAGCAAATTGAAAATGGATAGCCCTTAAATTTTTTTCACCATTTGGAGTAGTAAGACAAATTCCTACCCTAGCACCATTTTTATGACTAGCCCCATCAAAATTTAAAGTCCAGATTTGTAAATCTTTTTTGGATCCTTGAATAGTTGGTATCTCTTCTCTTAAAACATTTGGGATTTCATGGTGGTCATCAAAAATAACATAAGTGCCCAAACCAGTAGAGTTATAATTTTCATATGGATCACTATGCATCATAGCTAACAACTATTTATTTTCTCTTTCTTGATTATGCTTAGTCCAGTCACCTATCTTAGTAAAATGGAAGGAATCCAGTTTGGATTTACTTATCTCTACTGCATTGTTCACTAAGGATGTTGTTTGTAGATGAACTGTGTCTTTGAGCTTTCTTTTATCAGTAGGTTCTTTAGTATATTTGGGAGTTGCTTGATTTTGAAGAGCTTCTTGTAATAGTGTCATTTGTTTAGGAATAACTAACATGTCCCAAATTGACACTTGTGTTGGGATCATCTTTAGCTGATCCACCACATTCATTGGTCCAAAATTTTAAATTCTTGGAAGATTGGGATATCTTGTCTTTCTTTGAACTTGTTCAGGAACTTCTTGATTCTACACCGGCTGAAGCATTTCTTGTCTAATAGCTACATATTGATGATATTGAAATGAAGGATTCTCCATAGCTTTATTATTTATAACTTTAGGCTGTTTTAGCATTCTTCTCTTTGATCTATTATAGTAGTTTGATTTCACTATTGGTTTTGAAATAAAAGCTTCATTCAAAAATACTAATTCTTCATCTTCAACCCATGAGAAAAAGTATAATCTAAGGCTATTTCTTCCTCTTTTTGTAAAGACATATGTTGCATTTGAGCCACTAGGACTAAATTCTACATACCAGGAGATTGGTAGGCTTGATTGTCACTGGAACTTGTAAACTGACCATCCATTCTTCTTTGCTCTGCTGCCTTTGTTTTAGATTACCCATAGGGCAATCTCTAGGTGCATGAGCATTGTTGCAAGGGAAACACTAGGCATTAGAGTTATCCACATAGTTATTTTGCCCCACAACAATCTCCCTATTAAAATTTAGAGGAATAGTCTATGAGGGTGTGGGGACTGCAACTAATTGGTTTGTTGGTTGATGATTATTTTACTTTGGAGGACCTTGATATTGGTTTGATTGAGATGAAAATCTATTTCCTTGATAGCCTTGATATGGAGGCTTAGAAAAAGAATTATGTTGTCTTTTTATATTAATCAGCTCATTAGAAAATGTCTTTAGGATATTCTTGATATCATCCAGCTCAGATGACTGAGTGGGGACAATTTCATTAGTAGATGGTAAAGGGTAAGTGTACATAGACACAGGTGGGCTTACATATTTAGAGACTTCTTGAGGTAATGGCAAGGAAATTTTTGGGAACATGGGCATGGGAGGCCTTGGAGGTAACTTTCTAGCATCTATTAAATTGTTCTTATCTCTGACCACATATTCATAAGCCTCTGGCAAAGTATGTCCTCCAAGTGACTGAATCATAACAGATATATCTGAATTCAAAGGATTAAGATAAAACACTATGGCCATACCTGGTAATGGTCTAGTTGTATCAGGGATTTTGTCCCAAGTCTTTTAAAATCTAGAATTGAAGTCAGTCGTGGCTTCTTATGGTCCCCTTTGAATGGTAATTAATTGTTGTATTAAAGAAGACTTATCACCCTTCTCTATAAATCTTTCAAAGAAAATATCTCTGAGCTGATCCCATGTAGAAATGGTATTTGGGGTCAGGGACCTATACCATTTTAAAGCTTTCCCTTTAAAATAAGCTGCTAATAATCTTATGGCCACATTTTGTTGTGTGACAACATGTATAGCATAGACATCTGATACATCATGTAGATGCTCTTCAGGTGTTTTAGAGTCTTACCCACTGAATTTAGGTAGAGCTTTTAGGGTATTCACTGGGATAGGGTCCCAAGTGTCTGGTGGTATTGGGAGAATTAAGGGACTACCAGTGTTCCAGCTTGCATAATTTCTTAGGGGTATAGGGGCTCCCATATTTACTATTGGTATTGGTACCAACTGGTTAGCTCTTCTTCTTGGACTTTTTACCAAAGGTGGTAAAAGAATACTTTTATTTATAGCAGATTGTGATCTGGTTACTGGTCCACAGCTATGACTCTTTATAGCTCTTTGGTTCATATGATCTTGAAATAGACTTCAATATTGGTCCCACTAGGCATACCAAAAACTATTGATGATTTAAAATTATGCTTGATTTTAATCAACAACAATGGGAAGTTTTAAGATATGGGACTTGCATCTTGAAACAACCTATAGATTTTTGAGAAGTTGGTTCTTCTTCAGATTGAGTATATACTAGGAAAAGGGATAGGAATTTAAATTAGAAACACAAATACAAGAAAAGAAATCTAATCTATGGTGATGCGCCTGAATGTAATTTGACCTTAATCCTGAGCCTAGTGAAACTATATGTAGGATTCATTTACATTTAAGAGAAAACAAGTGCATGATCAATGTAAAAGATGGAAATAATAGAAATAGAGGCTCACATCATAGACTTCTTTCACAGTGATACAAAAAATGTCAACAAAGGCATAGGGTTCAATCTTCTTATTTGAATTTTCTAGTCATATAAGAGGCGTAGAAACACGTACAATTATATAAACCTTTCAACTCAAGAAAATGAGACAAAAGAAAAATACATTCCTAATCACAGCTCTAGAAAATCTATAGCCCAGACTACTTTTGCAAATGACATCAAAAATATCGAAAAAGCCATAGGGTTCAATCTTCTTATTTGAATTTTCCAATCACATAACAGGCGTAGAAACACATATAGTTATGTAAACCTTTCAACTCAAGAAAATGAGACGAAAGCAAATGATATTACTTAGTCATATCTCTATAAAATCTAGACTCTTTACAATAATTCTGTCTCAAAATTCTCTCTAATAATTGATGATTGATTCTCATTTGGTGATCTCTACACCCTTATTTATAGTCTTGTCTCCACTTTGGATTGTCTGCTTGTTGTCAATCTAATGGCCCAAATCAAATCTTCCCTAACTGAACGTGTCTAACAGAAGATATCTTATAGATTTTGAAATGCTTCATCTTCTGGTAGTTCCTTGGCTACAATAGATTGTAGGACTCTCCATTCTCTTAAATGTTAAGTAACACTTAGCAAATTTCTTCTTATTACTTTAGGAGACATTAGAAGATGCCACTTGGCATGTTTCACAACAACTATTGAAGACACGCGACACTTTTTGCATAACCTATATTCTTTTGTGTCTTCACTCAGAAGTGTTCCACCTTTAACACTTGTTGCAATCTGCTACTTCAAAACTTCAATAGATTGAAAGAAAATGAGACCCACAACATTTATTACTTGAGTAACTTTAAAAAGGACACTGGGATAGGTGTCGATCTCCACTACTTCATCAAAAGATATGTGGCAATATTTGCTTCTCTTACCTGGGGTTACGTGGTGATCTCTACTGCTTGTATCTACTATTTTAGAAACCTACAGAAGATGACACATGGCAGCTTCTACTTTACTCTATTTATATCATAGAAACAAAATGGGTCTCATTTCACATTTACATGGACAGTGACACATGGTGGATTCTGCTTGTTTCAGACACAAAACTTGGGACACACCACAGTATTTGCTATATCAGTGAAGTAAAGATGAAGATAATTCTGATTGCAACACATGGTGACTTTCACTCTCCTTTGCTGGGGTACATGGCATCTTCCATCACTTTTAGATAAACAACATTGAGACCTTTTGCTACTAGCACTTAGAGCTTTCCACTTGATCCTGATACTTAACTTGTCAAACCTTTCACCAAAAAGAGATGAAATGTGGGTGCCAATATGTAACCATAGACACTGACACTTGGCACATTCTACTGAGTCACTATGAGATACATGGCACATTCTGACTAACTCATATAAAATATTAAAGGTGCCTCAGACTACAACACTTGGTAGTTTCTACTGAGAAAGGATGCCTCAGCGGACGACACTTGTCAGCATCTACTTTACTCTGACACTTAGACAAAATGAATCAAAAGGAAAATAGAGTCCATGCTCTATTTTAAAACTCTGCCATCTCAGACCATAGTATGTGAAAGCAAAATTTCATGATGTGTGACTAAAAAAATAGAATGAAACATAGAGTAATATTTTACTCTACAGTATCCAAAGTGGATAATTCACAAACTTCTCATACAACCTTAACTATTAAACAAATGAATCAATTACTAACTCCTTATAAAACTTTCAATTACACTAATAATCCACCTACATGGTATGACCCTAAATTTCTTTTTGGGCTTCATTCCAATGTGGGTCATTCCCATGAATAATGTCATGGGCTTACCAAATTTTTTATTTCTTTTATGTTAGGAGATACATTTAATCATGACATTATGATCAAAATTTGTCAAGATGATTATGTCAATGCCTCTCAAAAGAAACACATTTCCAATTATTAATCTTATAAACATCCAGAAACCTCTTTTACTTCCAACCCACAACATTCAAATGAGGATATATGTGAAATTGACACTAACTATGACCAATATTATACCAATTCTTAACATGTGAACATAGACAAAGTCAATTATTGTTGTAAACACACCCACAAAGATCACATCACTAAGCCAAAAAAACCATCACTTGATGAACAACTTCTCAAAGACACCACTACCACTATCATACCTTATGAAATAAATGAAGAAATACTCCCATAACTAAAACCTCAAACTACTCTTCCTACTAAAAAAAATTACCTTCCAAGCCTTGTGTTGGTTCTCCATCTTCTAAATCTAATTGGAATTAACTCAATTCCTTATAAAACATCTCTTATGGACTTAATTCATACTTCTCCATATCACCACAAATTCTTAATGTGAAAATTATAAGAAATTGAATAACCACCTTCCCTTAAAGTAGAACAAACCCCTTAAGATCCTTCACTGATAGAAGTACATACTATTGAAACTATTTGTACTTCTTCTAAACCTTACATATAATTCCTTAAAGAAGATATGATTAAGGATGAAATTATTTTTCAAGCCAATGATCCAAATCTTTTCAATAAAATCATAATTAATACGACCATTATTTAAAAAATCTTAGTAGATGAAAGGTCAGTAATTAATGTTAACTTCATTTGGTTAATTCAACAACTTGGGTATACCAAAAATAACATTAATAAAACTCATCTCACATGTTGAATATTTGATTAGAAAAATTAAAAAATACTTAGTTGTATTTCGATCCCCCTCAGTATTAAACCTAAGGCCATAGTATCAAGATCATGGTCCTTGACTTACCACTATCCTACAACATCCTCTTAGGTCACCCATAGACACATTGTATGAGGGTTATTTCATCTTCAAGTAGTCAATGTATTAAATTTATCCATAATGGAAAACATTATAAACATGAGGTTGATCCTAATCCATGGAGTATTAAACTACCCAACCCAAAATCTTAGTACAGATTCTAACCATTTCATAAATTCATAGTACACCTCTACCTAAATTCATTAACATGGATCCATATTTACAAATAAATATTATATATTATAATTATTATAACCAAATTACTTAACAAACACCTGAAATACCACTAATTTACCTCCTTTTATTTATGAGTGACTTTTTCCTTCTTTTCTTCTACATGATTGTACCATCCCTCTAGTTGATTGTACATGAAGCTTCTTACATAGAATATGGCTTCACATGTAATAAATATGGATTGGAAAGATTATTTCAAGATATTTTATCGATTTCATCCCAAAAATTTAGTGATCTAGGTATATCCACTTCTGATTCTCCCTTAGAGACAAATGCATGAACTATTACCCACACCTATGATGACAACTATATCATGGCTTAGGCTCAATAATGAGACTTAGATGTACAATGCTATCAAAAAAATTATCCAAAATACATTCCTTTAGCTATTATGTCAATTTTATTCATATATCAATTGATAGTGAATAAAAAATTAAAGTTCATGTATCTCCCATTAATCCTCTACTTCTCGATACCCTTTCGGTAGTTGAACAAATCTCAACTGTAGAAAATTCAAAAATTTTAGAACTATCTATACCTTATACACCACATAATAATATATTAAATTTACTTATTTCACCTAATTCTCTAAATACCATTAAGGCTATACACTTCACTTTAACTAAACCTCCATCTAAAACACAACCTGACACAGCTATTACCAATCTGGTTGACTCTACTCAACCTCAACCTATAATCCAACCTACACCAAAAATTACCCTTGATGTTAAAGCCATAGATGTATGAAAAACTAATTATGAATAAGATTGCCATGGTAATAAAATATTTTATCTAAAATTAGACATGGAATACTATGGAACCTTACCCACACTCCCTAGCGTAAAAGTCATACTTGAGTTACTCCATGCTAGGTCACCTTGAATTTCATGGAAACATCATAAACTAGAAAATTCAAACAAAAAGTTAGTCATTTTAATAATTTCATGGCTAGTGTGGATCCTAAAAAAAATCCTATTTCTTCTCTTCCTAATGATCCATATCATTTTCGAGACAAAAATGTTATTATCATTAAATGAACAACAAGAGTCAAATATATTACACCATCATGTCCTAGACCCATCACTGTCTCTATAGAATAAGTATTATGAAACCTTCGTTGGGTTATATGAGGATATGTCAAGTATTAATCATAGTATCATTGTACATAACATCATCACTTACCTAGATGAAAAACCCATTAGATAAAAGCAATAAAAATTTATACCTTATGTGATAAAGAAATTATTAAACTCTTAGATGCCTAGTTTATCAAACCTAGTGACTATTTTGAATTGGTATCAAACATTGTTACCATCATAAAAACATCACTATGGTTATTCATAAATTCATTTATTTTCTCAATCTTAACATTGCATGTCCAAAAGATAATTTACCATTAGCTTCAATAGATGCCATTGTAGATTTTGCTAATAGAGATGAAATGATGTCACTTATAGACAATTTCTAGGCTATAATCAAATTCACATATCCCCTAAAGACCAACACAAAACAAAATTTACTATGGAATGGGGAACTTATTTATTTTTCAAAATGCCTTTTGGCCTTAAAAATGTTGGATCCACCTATCAACATGCAATGACTCACATTTTCCATTATCTTATACACAAGATAGTGGAAACTTATGTTAAAAACACCATTACATAATCTAATAGTTGTACAACACACCTCACTAATCTAGTTATCATTTTGATATACTAATAAAATACAAAGTTAGATTTAACCCATATAAATGTGTATTCATAGTCACATTTTGAAAAAATTTAGGTTTCTTAGTCTCTCTTTAAATTATTGATGTCTATTTGTCCAAAATTAATGTTATAATCAACATGTCCATTCCTCAGTACATTTCTGACATTCACACTTACCTTACAAAGATCTATCAAATTTGATGGTTCATCCCAAAAATTGCTTATCATGTCTACTCCATTAATTCCCTTCTCAAAAAAGGTAAGTTTCTAAAATGGAAAGATTCATGCCAAAAATATTTTGATAACATGAAATAATATTTTCTCCATCCTCCCACTCTTAGACCACCTTCGAATGATCATCCCTTAATCTTATACATTTATTCTACCCACATATCAATTGGGAAAATGTTTGCTCAACAAGATGATAATGGTATATAATATGTTTTTTACTACATTAGTCGAGGCCTCATTGAATAAAACAAACATTATACTAAATTAGAATGTGATTTCCTCGTTATTTACTTCACAACTAAAGATACCTATCACTATATGCTTTATCAATCGACTTATGTCATTTTCCACTTTGTTTCACTTCATCATGTTTATCAAAAGCATTTATACCTAGAGATAGAATTGGTAAATGGATGGCCATCTTGATGGAATTTGAGCTTTGAATTATCACACAAAAATATGTCAAAGGGAAAATCATTGTCAACCAACTTACAACCTCACCTATACTAGATATGAATCACCTTAAATATAATCTACCCAATGACAACATTCATTATATTTAATGTATTAACCAAGTTATCTTCCTTAAATATTATTTCTATAACTTTATTTCTAATTTAAATGCAAATAATCAATAAAATACCAATATCATTCCCTATAATACTAAAACCAAAGTAGTTATCTAAACCTTTATTGAAATTACCATTGATTTGCATTAAGACACTTGGACCCTCCACTTTATGGTGTCAAATGCCTATAACGAGCTAGGCTAGGTTGTACTCTAATAAACCCACATGGTAATATCATCCTTTTATCATTTATATTAACCTTTGATGTCACTAATAACATGGCCAAATATGAAGCTCTAATTTTAGGAATTAAAGAATCCCTTGATTTAGATATTCCATATCTACATGCTTTAGGTGACTCACAACTTATCTACCACCAAGTCAATGGTGATTATCAGTGTAAAAGAGAAAATATAATTGTATGTCATGAAATGGCTACCACACTTGCCAAAGAGTTTTCTTATTTTACCATTTAGCCAATTCTAATATATCAAAATTCCATAGTTAACTCTCTTACTTCTTCAACATCTCTATATTAGGAACTTTTTAGTGGTGAATCTTTATTAATTCACAAATATTTCATTTTTCAAAGTAAACATTTAGATATTTATGTAGGAATTGATAGTGCATGATCATCTAAAATTTAGGGTAGAATTTAAATTTAAGGGTCAGCTCTCCTAATTTTTAAAATAATTTTCTCCTTATAAATATATATCATTAGGTCTAAGAAAGACAATCTAGAGGTATTTTCCATTATATATATGGTATTACTCTTCACTCCTTGAGTACAAACTATCTCAAGTAATGGTATCTTCTATCATGCTTCTAAAACCAATAGTTGGGTGATAGTAACCAGGTGATGGACAATAGATAGAAGGTAACAAATGATAAGAAGGTGTTAGATGACTACATAAAGCTTTTGGGAAACTACATGGAGTAGTCAAGTAACTATGTGGAGTAGTCGAGTGATTACAACTAATAGATAGGGGACTATAACTAGTAGTTGAGAAATTACAACTAATATCTGAGTGACTACATAGAGTAGTTGGGTGACTATGTGAAGTAATCAGATAATTATGTAGATCAACCAAGCAACTATAACTAGTAGTTAGGCATCTATGTGTAGTAGTTGGGTGATTATCATTTATGTGTAGTGTTGATTTGATGGCATCAAAGAAATAAAAAAAATAGATCCTATTATGTTATTTCATATAGACGGAAAACATAGGTATAAATATTAATTTATAAATTATTATTTATTAATTACTATTAGGGTTTAATAATAATTAATGTCTATAATCATTTGACATGTAGAATCCAATGATAATACAATCAAATATATGCCTCCATTAGAAGACATACCTAGGTATGGAATACTAAATAGAGGTGATAAATATTATTTGATTTACTTTTTTGTTATTTATTTTCACTTTTATTATAATATTTATTAATAATTAGTCTACAACCATTTTGTATGTAGAATTCTATGATAATAGTTTTGAATATATGCATCTATCAGAAGATGTACTTGGGTATGAAATACTAGATAAAGGTATCAAATATTATTTGATTTATGGTTATGTTATTTATTTTCACTTTTTTATAATCTTTATTAATAATTAGTCTACAAACATGCAAACCCAATGATTATAGTTTTTAAGATATGCCTTCAATGGAAGATGTCCCTAGATATCAAATTAAAAATAGAGGTACTAAATATTATATGATTTACTTCTTAATTATTTACACTTTCATATTAATGACCAATTTTCAAAGAGATAATCTTTCTCTCTTGTCTCTCTTGTCTCTTTTCTCAAATATTAAGGACCAATTTTCTAAATATTATATGTCTCTCTTGAATTTCAATAGATAGTCTTTTTGAAACTCAAGAGAGATTTCAAAGGGATGAGTTTATTGAATCCATGGGAGTGGTGAATCCTATATTTTAGAATAATTTATAGGGTAAATAAATAATAAGTAATTTATTTATCAAATACATGGGCACTCTCGTTAATAATTTTAGTAAGTCTATAATAATTAATCAAGTTTAAGTTTAGGTATTTTTGAAAAGGATTTACTTAAAAAATAGTCAATGAATTTTAGAATTATAATGGTTGAACAATATATGACCTTAGATAAACCAACATAAATAGGTGTTATTACAAAGCTATGGAAGAATATGTATCCTAGTAGTGTTCTAAAAGAAAGAATTAGTGAATATTTTTAGTTATATGAATTATTCCAAACAATGATTTTGGGGTTGGTGGAAGATTAAAGGTTATTTAGTGCACTATCTTTTGTCAAATATAAACTTCAAAAAAAATTAGATAAATTTTTTGATACATGTTTGAGGTTTTATGTTTCAGCTTATGTAGTTGATGTGTTTCCATACGAAAGAGTGATTTAAATTTGAGGTTGTCTTACTGAAAGAAGAGGAGTCACTAATATAACATCTAAAGAAGATATTAAAAATCTAATGAGACAATACATACAAATGTCAATGATGAAGCACATGTTATAAAATGGTTGTTCCAGCTACCTAAGTTTTAGTTTGTATGTATTTCAAATATACTTGGATTAAATTAAATCGTGATAAAAAAATTTGTTTACCAAACAATTTTTATTCTTTTTAATTTATAATTCAATAATGTAGCAAGTAGTATTATATTTAATAGTACTTCATATGCTCAATTATGTTGTTTATGAATGGATTAATTTAATTATTTACCCATACTATGTATCATACATATAGTGTACCTAAATTAATAAAAAATCCAATGTATCTTCTAAAATCTAGATGTTAGGCTATGATGTCAGACATCTAGACTATGTAGGTGAATGAAGTACCATGCAATCAAACAACTATAGTGTGTATTCAAATGATTACATGATTTATTTAGATGACTAAAAGATGTATTCAAATGACTATGACATGTATTCAAATGACTATAAGATGTAGTAGGACAACTATAAGAAGCATTTAGATCATTACACCATGTAGTCATATAACTACATGGTATAGTTAGATGATTGCATGGTACAGTTGGATGACTTTAAGGTGTAGTCAAATGACTACATGGTATAGTCAGATGACTTTAGAATTCCATTAGATGATTGTAGAGTAATTTTAGACAACTACATAATGTAGTCAGCTGACTACATAATATAGTCAAATGATTGTAATATGTCATCAAATAACTCCATTATACACTGTATAATCAAATGCTTCTAATTATTACATTTACCACATGCCACTTCCTAATTTGATTACACTATTATATTCCTTCCAACTTGATTTTCCACCTTTACAAAATTGATTTGCCTAGTGACATCCAATATTTTTTAAAAATAGGCCACTATAATTTTCCCTATTTTATTTCATCCTCATCAAGTACTTAATGATTCCTAATTTATTATCCAAATAAGAAACTTGTTTTCTTCTCTCCAACTAAATGATTCAATCATTTTTCACATTGAGGTTGTCACTATTTTACAAAATCCATTTTATAAAAACACAATCCAATTCCTTGAACAACGAACCTAGCCTCTAAACATAGATTCTAGTGAAAATACTATAATATGTAAATAAACATTTTAAATATGTTTTTCAATACAACACTGTTTATTACCATAATTCATAAGTTACCCTTAAACACTATGTGATGCAAGAAGAACTTCCTTATATCCTCGAATAATCACATGGGATAATCTGTAGTGGTCACTATATTAGACATGCTACAACACATAAATACTTACATATGGGCTACTTTTGGCCTCATTTAAAAAAGGACACTATCTATTTTTTAAAAGGTGTAATATTTGCCAACTTCATGATGATTTAATCCATTCATGAATGGATGAGTTATAAATAGTGGATTTTCCTTGGTCATTATCCATGTGGGTATTATATCTCACTGGTAAATTAGCTCAGTCATAAGATTGTCATGTTTTTATCATTACTTATCCTAATTATTTTACTAAATGGGTATAATCCATGCCTCTTATCAATGTCTTAGGAACCACTATTTCTAAATTTATCCTTAACCAAATTATTTGTCACTTTAAATTTCCCCATACTATCATCTTTGATAATGGGGGCAATTTCAAAAATAAGGACATGAAATAGTTATGTGTTAAATTTTAAATTTCCCAAAAAAACTCCACACACTACCATCCATAATGCAATGGCCAAGCTAAATCCACTAATAAATTTCTCAACAAAATCTTACAAAAGACCATCTAAAAAACTCGTACTAGTTGGCATCTTCACTTAAATCCTACACCTTGGGCTTAATATACTAGCATATGTACTACTACTAAGGCAATACCATTCTCTCTAGTATATGGTTATGAATCCATCTTACCATTAGAATTCAAACTCCCATCTTTACATATATCTCTTCATGGTATCATTTATGATGAAGAATTACATGAATTTTTCCCTCATGCCTCATACCTTTTTTATGAGCATCATTTAGCCACTTTTTAACATAACTATGAATGCAAGGATCACATTGTCAAACAACATAATAAAAATGTCAAAGTCCATAGATTTAATGTTGGTGATATAGTCCTAAAATTAGACTACACCATGATAAATAAGGAAAATATGTCCAAAAATGGTGGGGCCCCTATTTATTAAAAGATATTATTTGTCTTAGAACTTATTGTCTATAAACTAATGAAGGCCATGTTTTTAAAGAACCCACTCATGTGCATTTTTGAAAGAAATATTTTTCATAAATATTTCCCTTCTTTTCATAATTTTATATACTTTCCTACTAACACTTCTTGTAGGATTTATCAAATGATCTCACCCTCTATAACAGTCTACCTTATACACAAACCTTAGTCCCTTCCTTTGGTCCTTTGATTTATTTAATTCATTAGTTGTATTGTAATACTATGGATAGGACCTAGTTTTCCTCTTGAATATCTTTTTCTTTCATACATACATTTTTCATACTTTTTATCGTTTAATCACAAGTTTGTTATTTTAAAATAATTTTACACTCATTTAGATTTTTATTTTTTGAGTTGTATTGTAATACCATGGATAAGACTAGGCTCTCCTCACAAATACCAAATTTCACACCATTTTTCACCCACTTGGGTTTTTATTTTATAAGTTGAAATGTAAGAACATGGATAGGACCAAGCTCTCCTCAAAAATACCATTTTTCTAATTTTATACCCACATAAGTTTTTCTTTTATGAGTTATAGTGTAAGACCATAGATAGGACCAGGCTCTCCTCATAAAATCTAAATATTCTTTCAAATCCTTTTTCCAAATTAAGTGTTTTTTTAATAATGTTAATACATGGTTACAAGTTTGTGATCCCATATCCTCAGCCTTGGTTTTTATTTATTTTGTAGATAAATCTTTCACAACAAGATATGTTACAATATTTCCCTACAATTACATAAATTCTTATGACAAGGAATAATACTTACCTATCATTGTATCACTTTTTTCAATGTCATGTTTTTTATGATTTGAAGTAATTTAAATTGTTTCATGTTCATTTTCCATTAATTTCCCTTTATTTCATTTGACATTAGATAAAACAAGGTTAAATTCAAGATAGAAATTTTATTTCAAATTAATAAACAACACTCTTATAAACCATGCTCTCTAAGTCATCTTTCTTAGCTACCAAGTCCAAACTTTTCAAAATATAATCATTTCTAACACCCATGTTTGGTTTTTTGAATCCATATGGAGGAGGAATTCAAAAATCCACCAAAATTTAAAATCCTTATCATTTAAAAAGAGAAATGATCAAAAGGAAATATATAAATCTAAAACTCAACACCACAATAAAATATGTGATTCATATCCTATCTCCAATCTAATATTAAATTCAATAGTTGTCCTCATAATGGAGTCGAGGTCTATTAGTGTGTGATAGTCGAATATATTGGGATAGGAGAATTAAAAATATATAGTTCTACCTAATTTTCACACAAGTACCCAATGTTTACAGTAGATTGATGACTCTATAATGAGTCTTGAGGAACACATAATATGTTGTGGAAAGGTAAGTCCATTTTACTTTTCATGCATATAGCCTGCATAAAATGATATTTGTAATTCATTTGAAAACTTAGGATTTGTTTGGTTAGTTGAAGTTCTTTAGAGTCATTAATATTGAAATTAATCTTATTTTAACAAACTTAATTTTATTTTATTAACTTTGAGAAATATTTTATATACTTTGATTTTTACATCTCCCCCACCACCCATTTCATTCCCCCATTGATAGGCAAGTTTGATTCTCAATTATTTTCCCCACTTATATATTCCTTGTTCTTCATATTTTAAAATATGTTAGCACTACTTTGTTTTAGTTTATCTATCTTTAGAACAAGACAATATGATTGAATGATTATGGATCATTTTATTTACACCATTGCTTTAAGTTTATAGAATTACTTTGGTTTCATTTATAGTTTTTTTTAATTATCATTCCTCTTTTTGAAAACTATGTCCATTTTTATTTTGTGTACCCTTTTACATTGAGTGAGTTTGGATTTTCCTTCTCACTCATCAATTTTTTTTTTATTTGTATAATGTTTTCTTTGTTGAGTGAGGTTTGATTGTTAGTTTCACTCACCAACATTGTTTTCCCTTTCATATACTTTTTCCATTGATGATTGAGTAAGGATTGTTACTACTCACTCATCAATGTTGCTTTACCATTTATTTCCCATCTTTGTGTAAGTAATGATTGTTACTAATTTCACATTGACATTATATTTTTATTTTTATTGTGTACTTAGTTTGATTTGATTTTTTATACTTTCTTACTTAAGTTATGCTTGTTTGAGTTTTTTGATCATTTAGTAGCCTTGGATTTTTAGTTACCTAATTTAATATAATCTTTGGATTGGTCATTTGGTATTAATTTAGAATTTATCACACTAAATTACAAAATTTACAAGTATGTCATACACACTCATTTCATTTATCTTATCTTTTTTACTTTTATTTGTTTTTTCTCTTTAAGTTTTATATCCTTAGGGTTTATCCAAAGTAGTCTCTATGCCCTCCATAATCAAAACTACAAATATAAAAAATAACCATTCAATGACAAAGGCAAGTAAAGGTATGCATAAATTACTTGTTTATTCTAGTTATTTCCTTTTAGTCATTTAATTTTAGTTATTTTATGATTTAAAATAATGCAATTTACTTAGCTCAACATTTTTTGTTTCTATGTTATTTTCCCAAAGCACCATACCATGTTACAATTGTGTGATACGTGATGAGCTTAGTGTTGGAAAATTATCAATGATGTCATTTTGATGTCATGAATGTGTCTAGGTGAGTGGATGAAGTTCTTGGATAGTATAAATAATAATGTAAAAGTGTGCAATGTGTTTGTCCTAGTATCCTTGAAGGAGGCTTGGTTGATTGTTAGTTTGTCATGGTTAGAGATGTTCAAGGATGAGAATGGTGATTTGATCATGTGAAGATGGTTATATAAGAGGTCTTATATTATTTGAGTGTTTATGTGCATTATTGGATTCCATCTAGTTGATCATTGTTTTCATCTAGACATTTGGGGTTTAGTGGTAGAAAATCTAAGTAGGTAGTTTACTGACATCACCATTGACATGTGTGGATGTGTCAAGGGGAGTTGGTCATATGGATATAATCACATTAGTCCTTAGTCATTATTTTCAAAGTATAAACTTATGTAATGAAGTGAAACCAAATATATTCAAGTACAAATTTGGGCTTTCAGGTAGTTTGACTATGTTTTCCCATACTTAGCCAGATTTGCAATATGGCAAGAAGAGTCGAGTAAGCATATTTATATAATCATATTTAATATGTGTGGAATTTTCAAGATAATTTGATCATATGGGTTTATTTAGTTTTATTCCTAGTTTGTTTTCACTAAATTTTAGGTTAGACGATGAATCACAAAAAAAAATATGCATGTTCAAAGTTGGCCTTTCTAGATGATTCTTGACATAGTTGGCTTTGTGAGAGAAAAATATGAGTGAACATTTTAATGTCATTATATCTCACACATTTGAGGGTTTAAAAATAATATTGATATATGGTTAGATTTTACTATTTTAGGAGATCATATGGTCCAAATTTCATATCATGCATCTAATCATAGAAAATACTATTTTGGTCCAAGGTTGGCCTTCCAAGAAGATAAGCAATAGTCACCATATATAGTCATTTTTACACGATATGAAAGATCAAGACCAGATTTAGATCTAATGGTTTATAAGATTTAATACATATACATATATGATGAAAAATATATCAAATGGATCAAAGTGTTCATTGGTTAACGAAGCTAAAGATTGATTTCCTTATAATAAAATAAATAGAGCATGTTTATCCAAAGATGTCAGGAAGCAGCGAGATGAGGACAAGTGTTTGTTGTTTAGTGATGAGTAGAGATAAAGATTGAGATTATTTCAAGGATAAAAATTGAGTTGGTGTTCGTTATGTTTGAGATTAATATTAATTATTAAATTTAATAGGTCAAAGTGATAGTTGTCTAGCATTGTTAAAGTGAGGATAATCTCGAAGAGATTAATAGAGCATGTGTGATCAAGATTACAAGATTGAAAGAGATGAGACCAATTGTTCAAAGTTTAAAATTTAGGTAGTGGTAATATTATATTTAAATTTCAAACAATATTAATTTTGTGTTATTTATCTAATACATGAGGACATGATATGAGTACATAGCGTTCAATGTTTAATCGTGACCATTTAAATTCAAATATTTGAGTTTAACAAAGGAAAGACCAGTGCTTGATTTCTTAGCCATAAATTTTGATCTATGCATAGTTTAACCATGAAATAAAAAGATAATTTATATATTAATCAAGGTACATCTATAAATATAAATTTTAAGGTATTAAAGTGCATAAAATCAAAGTTATGAAGGTCAAAAGTTGAATGTTTGTTCAACTTTGTTCTACAAGTGACCTGAAAAGGATGTTCGAGCTTGTTTTGTAATGTGTCTCATGATGATTTAGCTATGGTATAATGTTTTATAATCCATGAGGGCCATATATATACATTATTAAGGTTTTAAAAAACTTATGAAGTATGAAAAAAGGCTTATAAGTTGACTATGCGTTCGTTCATGGTGATTGTGTGCATACAATGTTGTTTGAACAAATTTTGCTTAAGCAGAAGGGTATAATGATGGTTATTTCACTTTAGGAGGTCATATAGATAATTTTTTATGGTTTAATTAGTTTTATAGTCTTTTTATGTTCTTATTTTACTCATATAAGTGTCAAAGAGGTGAATGGGTCATCATAGGAGCTAAAAGGTGACTTAGGCCTATCTAAAAGTGGATTGTGCTTAAGTGTGACCCATGTTAGATAACTTAAGGGTGAAGGAATTTTTTGTGGCTAATAAGGAAATATTTTTTACATGATAATTCATCAAGGCTCTATATATAATGAAATCAAATATGATGATTTTTAGACTTCTAAGAAGACTTGTGCAAGGTGTGCATGTGAGAGTTGTGGAGCGAAGGTGAAGTATATATGCCTAGTTGATGGGTTGGTAAGTAGAGTAGATTTTTTAATATGTGTATAACTTATAGGTCATATTTTTAATGTCAAAATAGTGATCTTATAGTTTAATGATATTCAAAAAGGTCTAAGTGTTCATATGAGGATAGTTTTAATTAAGAAAGAGAGAGATTGTGACATGCCTATGTGAGAGGCTTGTATGAGATAGAGAGGGAGTTTTTGAAGGGGTTAGACAATCATATATCCATCATAAAGTATTTAATACATAATTACTAATGTGAATGTTTTAAAAGGATGGTCTAGATGACTTTATCTTCCGTAGGGGTAGTTGTTCCTTGTGAAACAAGTGTTTCACAAAAGGAATTTGGTTAGGATGATTTGATCAAGGTTTTTTGGTCTAAAGGATTTGACCAGTCTCATTTTTCTAATTTCTTATAGGATAATTAGTTCATGTGTTATAAGCTTGAGAGTGGGTTTTATTCCCCATGAGTGTTTCCCATAAGAACTATGTGTTATGTGTTTAGTCTTGTGTATGCATTGAATAAATGAACTATCTTGTTAATTTTGATTGATCAAGTTGATATATGTCAATTTTATAATAGTTTGAAAGGATTTGAATTGAAATTTAAATATCTGGGCTCACTAATTCAACCCCCCATCTTAGTGATTATACCTTTAATAGTTGATATCAGATTAGTTCCTTTGTTAAAGGATTAATATCTTGAAGTTGATCCAAAGTACAATATGGGTAGTCATCAAGGATTTTTTATACTAATCAAGCACTTATGTTCAATGGATTTAATTATTCTTTTTGGAGTGCAAGTATGAGGACATACACTATATCCCTAGGGTTTGATATATGGCAGTCTATTTTGGATGATTATGTTATCCTACTACTCCTCCTTCTAGTACTACAGATAAGAATTTGCTTTAGAATAATTCTAAGATAATGAATGCCATTACTTGTGGTCTTATAAAGACTAAGTTTACCAAGGTAATCCATTTTGAATATACTATATATATGTCAAAAAATGTAGATCATTTATGAAAGAGATTAAAAGGTCAAGCTTGCTAAGTTTTAGACACACAAAAGGCAATTTAAGACTCTCAAGATGAATGAAGAAGATTATTTTACATCCTTTCTATAGAGAGTTGATGTGATTTTAAAAATTATCAAAGGTCTTAGAGAGAACCTAGAAGAGGATATTGTAGTTCAAAAGGTATTAATGTCTCTATCCTTCAAGTTTGATCCAAAAGTATCTGATATAAAATAAAGTCATGATCTTACTTAGTTTAATATGGATCAATTGCATGGCACCCTTACTACCTATGAGATGAGGAAAAATGATGATATACCACCAAAGAAGGAAGTAGATTTCAAGACTAAAATGTAGACAAAGAAGAAGTTCCAAGGTAATAAACTCAAGGAGGATGACATTTTTGATATAGATGAGGATGAACTAATTGATTTTATTTCAAGTAAATTGAAAATAGGTTTAGGCAAGTATAAGGTTAAACTACCCCTCAAATATTTCAATTGTGGAGAGGTAAGAAATTTTGCTAATAAGTTCCCTCATAAGTACAAGAAGGATGATGATAAAGAACATGATCAAGGTCATGATGATGACAAGAGATCATTTAGGTCTAACAAAAGAAAAAAGGGATTCATAAGGTTTGATAACAAGAATAAGCACTTCAAGGACAAGAAGAGTCTCTACACCAAAGAATATTGCATCTCTTCATATGAGAGTGAAGATAGTGACTCAAGGTATAATCATGAAAATTATGGTCCCATTGTAAATAGATCCCTTTTTATGACTGAGGAAGGAAATTACTCACATCAAAAGGAGTCTCCTTAGAGTGATTCAAATGATGATGAAGATGAAGTGGACTATGGGACTATATTAACAAATGATCAGGAATAACTAAAGATTGAGAAGGATAAAAAAGAATATGAAATATAAATTCAAAGACTATGAGGAATAATTTAGTGTGTTTTATGCAAGATTGGTTGAAGACTCTATAGAACCTAAAGGTGTTGTCATATTTCTTAATTCCAAGTTGTAATATATGTCTACAAGTCTAAGATCCAAAGAAGAAGATGTTCCAGGTATGCTTCTAAGATTGTGTCTTTGAAAGATGAGTTAGTCTACAAGTAAGGTGAAATCATTTATCAAGTTTGATAAAAGCTCTAATGATTTGGATGATCTCCTAAAAATTTAGAAGTTAACTAGTGATAAATTTGGATTGGGTTTTCATGAAGATCCAAAAGTTAATTCTCAAGTTGACATGAATATTAATGAGATCAAGGTGGAACAGCCTTTGAAGACAAATCATCAGACAAGGAATGAAGGTACTAGGATAATGAAGACAAATCAGGTCATACAACTAAATGCCTTGAGGTATGCAAATTTTAATGGTTACAACCGTACTTCTAATCAGTTTGGGAATAGAGATAGATAATGTAAGAGATCTTTTAGAAATGAATTTTCATGGGATTATGATGGGGTTCATCATTCAAGAGGTGTAAGGTTTAGTGTTTTAACTGTTATGATGGAGGACACATTTCAAATCATTTTCCATTTAAGGTAAGATAAGTTGAGTTTCCTTCACGAAATATTGGGTGCTATAATTGTTATGAACTAGGACACATTGTAAGATTTTTTCCAAATTTGGTAAGATAAAATGAACTTCTTACAAAATGTATGATGTGTTTCAATTATCAAAAGAGAGGTCACATTAATATATTATGAAATCATTGTCATACAAGTTAGAATAGGTTTAATCAAGCTCATAGTGCGTAAGACAGAAGGCATGTCAACTCATGGAAGCCAAAGGTGGTAAGTATGAGTCATGATGAGACTGCTAGTCCAAGTAATCTATTTTCTATGGTGGATAATGCTTCAAAAGTTAAAGAGTGCCAAGGGATCTCATTATCTTCTCATGTTGTGAATGAAGAGATAAAGCTCAAGAAGAAGATGAAGGTACTAGTTGGGGTTAATTCTGATATGTGTATAGATTTAAGTGAAAATATTACCATTCCTAAGTATGTATCATACAAAGAACATTAGTTGTTAGTACATAGTGATGAGGTTCCAATCTATATGGTTGTTCTTTAAATGAAAATGTATGTCAATATTCCATATTTTCTCTATATGTTGTTAATTCTATATTAGAAGAGAAGGAGAGTGATATCGAAAATGAACCAATTATCATATTTCAAACTAAGAAGAAGAACAAAAGCAAGAAATCTTATAACTATAAGATGATTCAAATGGTAACTGAGGAGATGTGGGCCAGTCCTAGCTTCACTTTGTTTTAGATCATTTTGGTGCAAAAGATGTCTCTATCTATTCTTCTTAAGAGACTCTTTTTAGTGGAGAAGAAATTTTTTTTATGGTGTTTCTTATATGGTACTAGAAGGCTAGTGATGAGTGTTTTCAATTGGAGTAGAAATGTTGAGGTGGAATATATATTATGGTGATGTTAGAGTGATGTCATAGCTACATATGGTCATTCAATAGGGTTAGATTAGAGGTTTTCAAGTGAAAAAAGAGGGTTTATGATTTGTCAAGATGATCTTTTTGCATAGAAAGGTATGTTAACCTTTTCTATCATGTTTCAAGTGGTTTTATGGTCTGATAGTATCTTAAAATGAATATGGATATATTTTTTTCTCTTAGGTTTCCTAGTTTGTGCTTAAGAATATGAAGGTCCTAAAATGGGTTTTATGATGTATGGATTCCTGAAGGTGTGGAAGCTCAAAATTTAGAATAGAAGTATGTTATGTGTATCTCCTAATGTATAATTAGTTCTAGAGGTGGACATTGACCATAAGGAGGGTTTTTGACTCTTTTATTAATATATATTATAGGGTTTTGGGTTATTTTATAAACGTGGTCTTCCTTATGAGTTGAGGTTTGAGGTTTCTAAATAAGCTGAATTGGCCAAATGGCTTATCAAATCAAGCTTCAAAACATTTTGAAGGTTTGTGAAGGGATTATGTTTTAGAAGGTGATCCTGGTGATGAAAATTGGTGTGCTTGATGGGGCATATGAGAGTGATCCATATATGAAGTTTCAGGTCTTTATGGTGTGTCTACTAAAATTTGTGGGCTTTGCAAGTTCTAGTGGCATGAAGTTTTGTTGATGGTCCTTGAGGTGGTTTGAGATAGAAGGCTAGTAATCCTATATGGTGGTTATTCATAGTGTATAAAGATCTAAATATTCTCAAGTGATGTAATGACTCATAAATCTTATCAGGATTTACTCTTAGATGTTTTTTGGTGAGTTCCATTAGATTTTAGTGTTTTTGTGTGTTCTTTCTTCATTGGTTGCAGTGCTTGGTTGAAAAGAGTGTTAGAATGGAACAAGAGAAAATTTTTAAAGAAATAATATGTAGGATAAATATAAGGGGTAATTTGTATCATTTTTATAAGATGGCCCTTTCTTATTGATAGTCTTTTAGGTCCTTAGGATCAGTTGGTGCCCACTTTATCATTGTGTCAAAGGGGGGAAGGTTCCTATTGTGAGAGTGCTTAAAGAGAGAGAAGGTGAGTTTAATGATGTTTGTTGAAATTAATGACAAAGGGGGATATTTTAGATAATTTTAAATTATGGCATGAAGTTGTCACAATGATTGGATGAAGTTTTTTGATAGTAAGTAATAATGACAAAGTGTACAATATGCTTGTCCTAGTATGATTGAAGTAGGCTTGGTTGATCTTTAGTTTTGGAATGGTTAGAGATGTTTGGGGATGATTATTATCATTTGATCATGTGAAATGGGTTTTATAATAAGTTTTATTTTATTTGAGTGCTTGTGTGCATGAGTAGATTTCATCTGGTTAATCATTGTTTTCATCTAGACATTTTGGGTCTAGTGGAAGAAAATTTGAGTAGGCAATTTTATAATATCACTATTGACATGTGTGGATGATTCAAAAGGATTTGTTCATGTGGTTCTGATAAAATTAGTCCCTAGCTATTATGTAAAAAGTCTCAAGTCATGTGATGAATCATAACCAGAGATATGCATGTGAAAAGTTGGGCTCCCAAGCAGTTAGACTGTGTTTTCCAATACTTAGCCAAATTTTCAATGTGGTAAGAAGAGTCAAGTAAGCATATTGATATAGTCATATTTAACACATGTGGATGTTTCAAGATAATTTTATCATATGGGTTTGTTTAGTTTTGTGCCTAGTTGGTTAGCACTAAATTTTAGGTCAGGCGATGAAGCATGATAAAAGATATGCATTACAAGAAAGATGGATAATTACATTAAAAAGAATGATAATCAACATTTTGGGCTACTAATATAAGCCCCTCATTAGAAAACCAATGATATCATGATTCAGAGAGTAAAAATACCAAGTATATTTACCATAAAACCATCTAAGTTATCCATATTAAGGTGGAAGAGTATTATTTTTTAAATGGTTAATGACAGGTTTCCAAGAATTGCTATGCCTCCAAACTTCGTCACGATTTCAATTATTTGGATAATTTTCAATTTTGATAGATTAAAAAATTATTCTTATAATAAAATAGTATTATTAAAAAATAACATTAATTTTATCAGATCAAATATGGTGACTATTATTGTGAGAATGCTCAGTTAAGGCAGATTTTTGGAAGCGGTTATGAGAGAGATCATTAAAATGTTCTTTCAAATGAGTATGAAAAGAATGAACAGCTTTAGAAATGTAAAACTTCCCATAAAGACATGAAATATAGTAAATTATTTTTTGACACATAGGCTTAGATTGACCCTTATTCCTATCAAGCAAATTCCCAATTGAATTTTGAAAAGAGAATGAAACCTTAATATTTATTCTTTTGAAGAATTTTGCCACCTTGTCTATCATGCCTTTGATATATGGAAATGTAATTTTCCCACAAATATATTAATATTTAATTATAAATCAAGGGAATATTTGTGATTTTTGGACTATCTCAAATATATACATGCTTAAATTTAGCCTTTCCAAACAATTTTTGACATAGTTGGCTCTGTGAGAGAAAAATTTGAGTGAGCATTTTAATGTCATTATATCTCACATGTGTGAAGGTTATAGGATCATATTTCTATATGGTTGGATTATCTATGTGAGGAGTTAATATCATACAAATTATGTATTATGCATCTAATCAGAAAAAAAGTTATTGTGGTCCAAAGTCAGCCATCTAGGCAGATAAATAATGGTTCCCATACATAATCATTTTTGCATGATATTAAGAATTAGGACCAAATAGAGATCCAATAGTTCAAGGAGTTCATATATATATATATATATATATATATATATATATATATATATATATATATATATATATATATATATATATATATTTATATTTATATTTATATATATATTGAATAGTAATTAAAATGGGTTAAACTTCTTTTTGGTTAATGAATCTAAATATTGAGTTCCTTATAAAAGGATCAATGGAGCATGTTTATTCCAAGGTGTCAGGAAACAACGAAATGAGGACAAACATTCATTGTTTAACATTGACCAAAGATAAAGATAAAAATTATTCCAATGATAAATGGTGACTAGGTGTTTGTACTATTTGAGATCAATGATATATATATATATATATATATATATATATATATATATATATATATATATATATATATATATATAAAGAGGTCAAACTATTATTTTTCTAACATTGTTAAATCAAGGATAATCTTGAAGAGATGGACAGAGCATGTGTGATCAAGAATGCAAGATTTCATGAGATGAGACCATGAGTTCAATGTTTAAAATCTAGGTGGTGGTGATCTTTGGGTTAAATTTCAAACAATATAAATGGTGTGTAATTTATATAAGTAGTGAGGACATGATTTGAGGACATATTTTTCAATGTTTAACTATGACTATTTGAATTCAAATATTTGAATTTAATAAAGTAAATACCAGTGCCTAATTTTTGAGCCATAAATTTTGATCGATGTAGAATTTAACCATGTAATAAAAAGATAATTTTTAAAGGACTCTAATTTTAATGTATAAATATAAATTTAAAGGTCTGAAAGTATGTATAGTCAAAGTTATGAAGGTTCAAAGTTAAATTTGTGTTTAATTGTGTTCTACAAGTGACCCGAGAAGCATGTTTGAGCTTGTTTTGTTATTGTTTGGATGTATCATGATGAATTATATATTTTATAATGTTATATAGTAAATGAATAAAATATGTGTGCATTATTAGTGTTTGACCAATATTATTAAGTGTTAATTTTTTTTAATAAGTCAATTATGTGTTCATACATGGTGACAGTGTGTCTAGAATGTTGTCTGAGAAAATGTGCTTAAGCAAAAGGGTAATGTGATGGTTTTTGTCACTTAAGGAGGTCATATGGATATTTCATAATGGTTTAATGAGTTGGATAGTGTTTTTTTATTCTTGTTTTTTCTCAAATAAGTGTCAAAGAGGTGAATAGGTCATCATAAGACTGAAAAGGTGACTTAGGCCTATTTAAAAGTGGATTGTGATTAAGTGTGACCCATGTTAGACACATTAAGGGTGAAGGGATGTTTTTTGACTAAAAAGGAAAGATTTTTTACATGATAATTCATTAATTCTCTATATATAACTAGATGAAAGATGATAATTTCTAGACTTTTAAGAAGACTTGTGGAAGGTGTCCATGTGAGAGTTGTGGAGTGAAGGAGAAGTGATGTGCCTAGTAGATGGGGTGATAATTAGAGTATATTTTTTACTATTTTTATATCCTATAGGTCATATTTATGATCTCATAATATTTATCTTATAGTTTTAGGATATGGAAAGAGGTCTAAGTTTGCATATGAGTAGAATTTGAGTTAAGAAGAAGAGAGATTGTGACATGCCTATGTGATATTAATGTATGAGATAGAGAGGGAGATTTTTTAGGGGTTAGATAACAATATATCCATCATCAGTTGTTAAATACATCATTTCTAAGCTAAATGTGTTTAAAGGAAGGTCTAAAGCACTTTATCTTCCTTAGTGGTAGTTACTCCTTTATGAAATAGGTGTTTCACTAAAGGCCTTTGGTTAGGAGGATTTGATCAAGGTTTTTTGGTCTAAAGGAGTTAACCAATCAATTATTTGTAATTTATTATAGGATAATTATTCCATATGTTATAATTTTGAGAGTGGGTTTTATTCCCCATGAGGGTTTCCCATAGGAACTATGTGTTATGTGTTTTATCTTTTTTATGCATTGAATGAATGAACTCTATTGTTAATGTTGTTTTATCAAGTTGATATATGATGCTTGTTTAATAGTTTGAAATAATTGGAATTGAATTTTAAATATCTGGGCTCACTGATTCACCCCCCCTCTCAATGATTATACCTCTAATATTTACAGTGGGGTATATGTATATATATAATATTTTTAAACTTTATAAAATATTGATTCTTTCTCTCTTATAGTAACCCATCAAGAATTAATCTCTCTAGGTGAACACCTTAAAGGGTACACTAATAAATGGGTAGGAAAACCATTGGTTCTTCTCAAGATTGTTATTTCTTATACCACAACTTAAAAATAAAATAAACCTCTCCAATATATTTACCTAAGCTTTGACACCTCCCTTACACACTCTTACAAGTAATTCACCATCCAAAATAGCCCCTATATAATCCAAAATTTCATTTTGTCATTTACTAAACACAATTTCATGGGTTGACCCTATTCTTAGAAATAACCACATTACTAGACTAAACTATCCCAAACAACTTAGTTTGGGACCTAACTAATTTATTTAATAAAGAATTGGGTTAACTGGGCTAACTATGTAAGCTAAAAATTCAAAAGGGTTTAGTGATATTTCTAGCTATATAAACACATCATTTTCACCATTTTCATTAGAGAGAGATAGAGATAATCATTCCCTTGTACTTATTTATAATTTTATCTTCCACCATTCTACTTAAGGAGTTATTGCTTAGTTTTTACACTTAGAGAGAAGCATATTTTATTGTGTAAAAGTCTTGGATGCATAGGAGATTCATATAACCTATATCTCATCTATCTTTGTGATCCTTAAAAACCAAAAAAACCTCTTCCAAATCAAATTTACCAAGGGAAAGATTGAGCCTCGATAGGTTTGTCTTCAAGGTAAGTATTCCTAACTATTATTCCTTTTTTTTAGATATAAGTAACATAGGTATTGACCTATGAATGTATTTATCTCTCATTTAATTAGGATTACCTCTATATTAACTTGATTAGATTTATTGTTTGCATGTTTAATTTTATGTTTATTGTCCCCATTTATTCCACAAGCTTTGATAAGTACTAGATTAGTTCTACTTTACTTTGTCATTTAATTTTTTAGAAACCATATGGACTAGCTAGGGTTATTGGTTGATATTTCTCAATTAGATGATTTGAAAACATCTCTGATGATATTGTATGATAAGAAACCCCTTATTTAGGTCTATAAAATCCATATTGTTCATGACCTTGATTGTGCAAATGTACCAACAAATATAAGGACTAGTATGATTTATATTCTTGGAGATAGGATTGATTTTAAATTCATCTTCACTTTCCCTTATCATACACTTACCACTTATGATAATATTTATAGTAATAATGAATATTATCAATATGTCCCTCCCTTTGATAGATATCCATAGCAAAAGCCTAATAACATCACTATATATAGTTTTAATATCAATTAAGATACCAATGATGATCTTTCCATATATGATATTTATGATCCTTAATATTATGGTGAAAATCCATTTGAAAAAATTTATATTAGGACCAATGATTATTAGTATAGTCCCCCAATTTTTTATGATCCCACCTTTACCACTTCTCACATGATTGAAAATCAATCTAACAATATTTTCATATATGATAATTATTTTTATGATGGTGAAGACCCTAGCATGACATTGGATATTCCAAATGATGATGTTTATGACATGGAAAAAAAATCCATCTAAGGATTTTTCCATATTTATAAATTCAAATAAATCAATGTTGAGTATGCTTTAATTGATGAATACATGTATACAATGGGCTAGGATCAGTCTATAACTATACTATCTCTAAAGATCTAGACTCAAAAAGGGTTAATAAAATAGATCCCAATTATAATTAATGATTCAAGATATGATCAAAATGATTTACATACCTAGAAAGGGTACCACCTATAATATAATGTCAAAGGAAAGGGTTATAAATCCTTTTGGCCAATAATACAATGAAATATATCTAACTACATCTCTATGTTTAAGTAGTATAATGTTATAAATAATTAATGTAAGTAAGGTGAAAGTTTTATAAACATAACAAAATAGGTAAGGATCCATGGTAGGAAAATGGATCCTAGGCTACCTAAAGTGAATAGATGGAAAGTTCAAACATTCCTATAGCTACATTAGGTGTAAGTGTAGAAACATTTTAAATAAGGAGATACACATTCATTAACCAAATAATTATAAACTTATATCTACTGAATTAAATATCTAGGGATAAAATATACTTACCTTGAAGAGGACTCGTAAAGCCTCAATACCCCCTTAGCCAATGGAAAATTTAAAAAAATTGTTGTGTTCATAAAGATATCAAAATTTTGAATCAAGATCTAGGATAAACTGACTCCTCTTAATTAATATATATTAATCTACCAGATAATCTTTATTTCAAGATAAGATCCTAAAAAATAATTCCTCCAAGTGCAGATCTAGGGCAAAAGTGTGTGTAATATAAATATGAAATGAATGTCTCTCTATTAGAATGAAATGGTGTATTATATTTATAGTGGTCAATATCCCTATCCCATCCCAAAATTTAAGCCAATGTCATCATCCAACCATAATTTAGCTTAAATGAAATATGTTGGATAGGTTGATATAGTTATGAAGATTTTGTTGACACATTTGAAATTGCACTAATTGAGTCAATGTAGTAGGGAAGTGAAAGGTGTAAGATTAGAATAAATCAAAGTGGGATGATATATTATGAATTATAGTTACTTATATATGTATAATATGTAATATGGAAGGAGAAAAGTTTGGGGATCAGTTTTGAGGAAACTAGAATATATATTGGAATGATAGATATAAAACAATGTCTCTCATAAAGAAACAAATACTTTCCCACCCCTTTCCCAATGAATTCCTTAATGTGTGTACATAGGAAGATTAAAAATTGATATTTTGATATAATATAAAATAGTAGTAAATGATAAAAGTGAAAATTATTATGTGTATACATATGCCCCACCTAAATATCATCACATATCACAATAGTGTAACATGAGATGGTGCTTTAGGAAAGAACATAACATCACAAAAATATAAAAAAAAAGTAAATAAAATATTAATATGTAACTTCACTTACCTTATTTGTATGGAAAATAAGATGCATGTTTAATAGATGATGAAAGATGCCCCATGTGTGAAACAATAGGTGGAACTAAAAATAAGATAAATTGTGTTTTTTTTAAAATTGTTCTATTAGCATTGAAAGCTTATCTACCTCATCAAGATTCTAAGGATAATTTTGGTTCATGAAAAGGATGAACTAAAATAAAGATATGGTAAAAATATGTAATCTCATTATAAATAATTTAAGGCTGAAAATTTTACTATAAAAGGTTCAAAATTTGTTTAAATGTACATTTACTAGTTTTGGAAACTAGAATTTCATGTATCCAAATTTAGAAATTGAGAGACAATGTACCATGAATGAGGAGGTAGATGATTTAGTGAGAACACTTATATTCTATTTTATTTTTTTTAAAGTATGGGATGCATTAATTATTTATTTTTAGTATTTTAAATTAAAATGATCTAGATTAGGAAAAGTAGGTGTTGGGGCAAATTTGCCAAACAAATTATGTCCCACAAAGCATAAGATTAAATTAGAAAATATGATGGGTAATAGGTAGGTACAAAAATTCAAAAATTAGGTTAAGGGTATTTATTAGTGCTAAGATATTTTTTTACATTTTTTGAATGACATCATACATGCTAATGTAGTTGAAAACTAATGGGAAATTATCCTAGGCAATACCATATGAATTCGCTGATGTCAATAAACTAGTTTTTGGCCAAATCCATCTAGCATGACCAATGTATTTAGTTATATTGTTTTATGATTTAATATTAAGAGTATTAAAGTGTTCAATGTCATATTTCATGGTTGATTACATGAAACAAGTATCATGTCCGATGTATTTTAGAAAGTGGTTGACGACATAGGAAATAGACTAGGTGTGGATGGTGGCTTAGAAAATGGACTAATGATGGCATATTTGTTAAATAATGTCATATGGTGGAAAGGAAGATGATGTTTTATAAAATGGATAATATAGTAAAAAAAAATAGGGATGTTCAATTTAGTAATATACATGGTTGATGTAGTAGTTATTTATTCTATTTCATGTTAAATTATAGTAGTTATTTTAAATTTTGGATAGATCCCTAATTTTTTAATTTTTGTTTGTATTTTTTAGATACCCTAAAATATATGGTTATTATTATATGCAATAGGGATATTGAATATGTTGGATAAAATATCATTAGTGGACTAGGAACAACTAATTGTCCTTAGATTCAATAGGATCATGGAGATGTACTACATTTCACTAACCATAGAGTTAATGGACAAGTTATTAGGATAATGGGAGAGATAGATAGATACCTTTTAGTGTGTGGTAAATGGGGACACAATCAATGTGTCCATAAACTTGGAGTATGTCCATGCCATTTTGGGATTGTTGATCATGGGCACATTAATGGTCTATGTTACCCATTCTATGGATGATGAGAGGATATCCCTAATGTTATGGGTTATAGGCTCATGGAGATATGATATGCAAGGGTTGTTTTCATGATATATATATATATATATATATATATATATATATATATATATATACATACATACATACCATTCTTGATATTTAGAATGCTATTATTAGACTTATGACAACTAAAGTGATCAATCATAAGTTGGATGAGAGATTACATTTGTATATTATAGACTCGTGCCACTCCATGTTGGATCAAGTCACTTTGTATGATTTAGGATCTAAGATTTATGTGTAGTTATTCCCTAATTTTTATGTTATTTTTACTAGAGACCAGAAAAGTATGGGCCCTATTATTATTTTTTGGAGATAGATTTATGAGCTTTTTTGGATGTAGAGGCCACCAAGGTTGTTCCATGTTGTGTATGATTCCCTCCCATGGGTGTGAAGGTGGATAGAATATCATGTGGTGAGTTTATGAAATATATATATATATATATATATATATATATATAGTAAATATAATCTTAGATAAGTTAATCAACTAAAATATATTGTGATAACTTTTATACCAGAGGCATGACCAAATTGGATTTGGTAAAACTAAGGGATATCTTATCACACAACACTAAACGATATGGTTTCAATTCCTATAGTAAAATAAAATTATGAAATAACCACATATAGGTCTTATAATACATCAAAAAAATAATATAGTATTAACCAAATCTTGTGGCACAAAAAGGAATTATTTAACATAAAAAAATAATCAATACATCATTTTAGGCAAACATGGATGTAGATAAACTAAATTCGAAGATGGAAAGAAATAAATACCCTATATCTATAATATGTTTAATTATATATGTAATCTAAGAAAGGATTTATTTATTAAAAATCTATTACTTTGTGAAATATATATCTATCAAATGAAATAGAAAAAGTTAGACATACTTACCTTTGGATGAACCTATCAACTCTCAATATCTCCCTTGGCCAATTATGTTTTGCAATAGGTTGTTGTGGATTTTTAAGGATAAAACTATATAATTATATCTAGGCTAAAATAATCATACTTTTCATCTAATACATCCCACAAGACAAGTTATCTTCCCTCCAAGGTTAACCTTAAGCAATGGCTCCTCCAAATGTAGATGTAACATAATTGTGTGTTATAATAATGTTAAAATTATTATTCCTCCCTATTGGACTAAAATGAAAATTTTATTTATAGAAATGGATGGGTCCTAACCCTTCATTAATTTTAGATGACTAGGTCAACCAACATGACCCATTTTTAATAATACTTTACTGTTATGACTCAAACTAGCTTATCTAAACTAATCTATTTCTATGACATTCTCTTTAACTTTCATAACAAGGTGACTAGGCAAACTTAGTAATAAAAAGGGTGTTTTCTTAGTTAAGGGCCATTTGAAATGATAATTGTTTATGAAAATGGATAAATAGTGTTTTATTGCATGTAGAGTTGGATAAGTGGGATTTTTAGTGGGTTAAGGTATGATAGAATTAACAAAAAATATTTTAAATCACAAATGGTATACCCACCTATTCCTGGTGCACCATTTAAGGCATGCTCATAGAGAGATTAAAACTTGATAGGTTCCTATAGGATATAAAGTGTTAGTAAATGATAAATTTATAAATATTATGTGTATACATATGCCCTACTCAAATTTCATCACATGTCACAAAAGTATAAGTAAGAGGTGATTAAACAAAAAACATAACAACACAAAAAATTAAGCTAATTTATTAAAATATAAAATGAAAAATAAATAAAAGTAAATAATTTGTACATATGTATTATTACTACTCAATTTTTTACCATTAAGAGGGTGATTCAAGTCCTCTCAATTTGATATATGTAATGGGATTGGTCCTAGGTTTTGGGTGACCTTTAAGTGGACCAAACCTCTAGGTTATAGGGCTAGTTCCCCTTAATGTATCTAGTAAGTTCTTAATTATACACTACTATCTTGAAAAGGAAAAGGGATAAAGATAACAAAAAAAAAATAATGGAGGTTATACACCAAAACAACACCATCCACTTTAATATAATTCACTAAGAACATGGATTAGGCCTAAATCTAAATATACTTCTCAAACAAGGACCTGCAAGAATGAGTATTTCAACATAAATGTCACATATAATGCATTGAATGAGAGGGTTGGTCAATAGGTATAAGTAAGGAAATAAAGACTAACATACACTTTCAAACCCTGTATAACTACATAAAAATCACCACGTGTACTTGTAATAAGGTAATCCATTTTTAAATAGGTAGGAGAGGACAAATGAGAGAGAGAGAGTACAATCACTACTACTATCATTCATCAAAAATCATAGAATTACACTAGTTGTAATCATTCAAAGGGGTAAGAATTAGTTTCATTAATTATTAAAATACATAGTAAAAAATTTTAGTCTAGTAGGTTTTCACCATACCTAACAAAATGATCCTTCCAAAGCCAAACAAGGTTGTAGATATAGAGATTGAGAGAAGGATAAAGAGAAGTGGTGTAGAAAATAATTATTGACAAGTGTCAAGCACTCATGACAAGAGTTAAAATCAAGAAGGAGCTCATATAATAGTCTCATAAGGTCTTCTATGACATGTTTTTCCTCCTTGATGATTCTTCATTTTGGAAATGGTGTAGGAGTTTCTCTCTTTTCTTGACACATCTTATTTCTTCTTCAAATTGCCCTCCTCTTGGATTAGAAAGTGATAAGTGTAATTCATTGGTAATAAAATCACCTAAAAATTCCATCTTCTATCCTCTTTTACATATTTAATATACTTTAAGATTCACGATATTGATGTTACAGTGATGATCATATCTTCTTAGGTGTCTTGAAACCCATTTGGTTTCATTACACCTTTCTTATTTAAATACTTCAAATCTTGATTTAAACTTAATGAACGAAATATATCTATAATAAGGACCTCTATATTCCTTAACAAACCCATATCAATCTTATTTTATTAATCAAACACTCTCAAATACTTCATTTTACACCTAAAGCCCATACTTTCCTTCAATTCCTTGTAGCCCTTGAAACATACAAAGATACTTGTTTAGAACATTATATAGATGATATTAAAAAAATAATCATGGATTCTAGTACCCATTATTCTCTTCCTAATTTTTATAAAATTTCATGACTAAAAATTAAGTGTAAGTACACTTAATCCACTTGTTCATCTCTCTAATTAGCCCTTAGTTAGGTCTTCAGATCTAGAAATTGAGATTTGATTATAATAAATTATCACACATGTGAAACTCTAAGTAATAATTTGATTAAATTTAAGGATATCTTAATCATTCCCTTTTTTAAATTTGAGGGTCTAGAACTTTATACAGATAAATGAATCAATAAATGGCCAAAACCCTAACCTAGGTGCATATTTAGACTTGAGAAGTAATTGGAGTGGTTTCTAAAGAAATTATAGGTTATAATGATTTATAATGGTCTTTTTAGTCCTTTAAAATCATATTAAAACTCAATATAATTAATATAATCTCTCCAATAGTACTGCATAGGTCTCTATCTAAGCTTCTTGAGAGACATAATGACACAATCACCTTTTTGGTCCAAATTGGTGGATTGAATGGCTCATATACCCTTTTAGGAGACATAAAATTGTGTATAGGACTATATAACCTATTAATAAACTTAAAAATCCTTTATAACTTATTAAAATACCTATCATCACCCTACATATTCATTATTAGGCTTAGAACCATGTCTTTTAGGCCAATTCTATACATTGTACTTTTCACATGTGCCAATTGATGGCCTATTCAAATGTATAATAAAGGTATGAATGTTTATTAAGCCATTTCAATGGTCACCCAATCCATTTTGATCTCTTAAAATGGTTTATTAGGGTTTTAGGTGTCTTATACCCTTAAGTATTATTCATAGAGGTCATTCCCTTGATGAACACCCAAATTCCATGAATCAATTGTGCATAAGGGTGGTCTATTATTCATAAGAGATTAATTTACCATGAATTTCCTTGTGAAATATATTATCATCTCAAATTTCTCTTCTCAAGTTGGTAGAATGTGTGAGTGAGGTTGAGAGAGATCTAGGCTTGGAAGAATTCCAAATGCTATTTTATGATTAATAATGATTTAAATAAGCCTTGAAACACTTATTATGAGGTTATCTACTAATTTTCCAAACATCTTGACCCCTGAAATATATTAGAACATGCCAAGTCACCACATGAGGGTTTATGATCAACTTTGCAAAATAGATTCTAATGGATTGTTATGATAATTTTTATTTCATTTCAGAGGATCAAAATTATTTGTAGATAAATTTAATGTATTTATATCACCCACACACCCTAATTTACAATCCAAACTATAAATTTCAATAAAAAATTGTATCCTATCTTTCACTATTTATACCAAAACTCCCTTGGTTGTAGGTGTGCATTAGGTGTCTAGGCTACATTTTCGAATGTAAATCTTTTCAACATAGTCTAAGTCACTTTTGATGTTATTTAAAACTATTTAAAGTGTCATTATACTCATTTTATCCTATTTATCACTATTACCCTTCTAACATTACCCTATTAGTCATTTCTTTACTTAGACTTAGGATAAATCTCTAGATTACTATTAGTCCTAAAATAAGGTTTGAAGATGATTTGAGTTTACTTGGTTGGTGGTGACATTGTGGTAAATGTATTCTCTTGTTTTATGACTTGTTCCTCATTTCCAATGACTCAGAATACCTCTAACCATAACATCAACATAACATAGTCATGTTTTTTGAAGTCACACAATCCATTAACAATGAGTCTTCAACAGGCCTAAAAGCATTATCTAATTAAGGAAGTTGATGTGTTATGTTTTATTATCAAATTAATCCCTTTCCAACCTATTCATAACCTATTCTAGGTCTTCTTAACCTCACCTCCTAATCAACATTCATTACATTTCATATGAAAATATAGGTATACTTTTCTTCATTTTAATACCCTTAAACATGCATTCTGGATCACCCTAGAACTGAAAACAATCTTTCATCATACCATAAGCTACCTCATGAGGTCATAAACCTCATACTATTTTGGCAATATAACATTTGTCATTTTTTGTTCACTTTTATGTACGTATACTTCTAATAAAGTATTTAGGATGAAACCACTATATATTACTTGGAGGGGCTAGTATTGGAATGACTAGTCATGTTGGAGGGTCCTTAAAATTATGATATATCATTGAATTTAATATGAAACCACTTCACTTCACTAGTTTTTTTATGTTCATAACCAAGACCTTGTTTCCCTCTCACTTACAAGCTACTAGTCCTTTGGTGAGTCATGAGAACATGACTTCTTTTTACTTTTTAATATCTAATAATGTATTGAAGAGAGTGAATGGATTTAAAGAAAAATAGAACATAAAAATAGTTTTCTATCCTTCCTTTCATGAAACACAAGACTCTCTAAATTTTAAGACTCTATTTTCACATTAAAGAATGATGAGCATTAGTAGGAATATGTAGGTTGCCATCATGTTAAAAAGCTTGTGGATGTGAATTAGGCATGGGGAACCATTTAATGGACCTATAAATCATTGGAAAGAGTGTAAATATGATATTATATCTTCATATTCATACTCTATTCTTTTGAAAACCTTAAAACATAAAGGAACCATGATCTTCAACCTATCAACTGTTCAAAATTGTAGATTTCTTACCCTCTTGAGCTCACACATGAAAAATGAGGGTTAGAATAACATGTGATATGGATGTGTAGACCATATAGATAATTTATAATTTTAGTCATGATTCTAACCAGCTTCAAACTATCATTTTAAGGAGATAACTAGGCATATGGGTTTTAGTAGGGTTTTAGACCACCCTGTCTTATTAATGATTGTTCATAAAGGAGAAGCCTAAAATATGATAAAGAGAGCCATATATTTGAATAATTTAGTACCAGCTAATTTTATCAAGAGCTTAGGTCATCACTCTCTCACATTTGTATGGAATGGGCATTTAAAGTTGGCCTTCGCATGCTTTCTAAGGAGCCGACGGAACAAAATGAGTATTCTAAGCCTTCTTTAGACCTGTACCTACATTCCAAACCTATATTGTCTTGGGAAGATGAAGAGACATCTATTTAATCATTTTCACCTACAAATAAGCTTTCTTGATCTGTACAAATGAATAATGAGCCTCTTTTAAGCATTAAAAGTCACTTGTAACTATTTTTCTTCATTTGAAACTAACTTATCATGAAATACCTACCAACCTCACATTATAAAACTCTTCACAAGTCATTTTAAAATACCTCTATATGTGTTTTTCACCCTTTTGGGGTCTTAAAGTGTATTTTTACAATTTCACACATGTTAGTGACTTATAGAAGAGTTGAAAATGACTTATTGACCTTGGATACAACATGAAACTTATTTGGGTAATTTTATGGACTATAGGGAGTATAACATGACCTTCACATATGTCATATGAATTAATAAGACACCTTAAACCCCTCACATCACTTGAACCATCTTAAATCATGACATGAAGTGACTAGACAAGTATAGGATCAAAATGAATATTACCTTAAACTTATCAGTGTTTCCTTAAACTTCGATAACATGCATTTCAAAAGGAATAATTTTATGACCCTATATTATGGTATCTAAAATTTGGCTAAGACATACCTTCACTAACATTGTTTTGGAATAAGAGCTGCATGAGAAGTACATGGAAGAGGCCTCTAGTGTGTGAAATAAGAAATGATAAAAAGAAAGAGTTCTAAAAAAACATGTGATTAACACTAAAAATTATCTACTTTGTTATTATTCCATAACTTATTTCAATTTTTCAAAATCATTTAAAAATAAAAGTTATGAGAAAAATATGTAATTTTTTGGTAAATAACTACAAGGTTATAACTTTCAAATTTTATTTTAAAATGGTAATTAACTATTCATTTGTATATTTTCTAACTTTGGAAACTAGAGCTTTATGTGACTATAATTAGTGAAGAGAGAGATGATGGACCAAATATGAGGAATAAGGTGATATGGAGGATGTATCATATCTATTTTTAGGATAGTCTAGGTATGAGGTGTAATTGATAATATTTTTTAGCATTTCGATATAAAAATGAACTAGTTTTCAACAATTAGATGTTAGGATAAGTCTGTGTAACGTAATTTTCCACAAAAAATAGTAATATATTAAAAATTAACATGAACCATGGCTATAATTAAAAAGGTGAAAAAATAAGTCTAAAGTATTAATTATGATCTAGTTAAAAAATACTAGGTAAATTGAATAGGGTGATCCTAATTAACTTAGTTAGGCTAGGCAGGTTTGGGTAGGTGGTTGAATGTGTATCAGTTCCCTACCCTAGTTATAAATTAGAGTGTTTATAATGTTAAATGTGTCCAACATAGTTGAAATGAGAAAGTGAAACCAATGATATGCACCATGGTTGATAAATTAATTTTAGGATGGCCAACTTAGTATAAAAGATATTTGACATATTTGGAATGAAAAGGGTGACAAAGAATGTATGATGTGTCCAACCACATTATTTTTATAGATGACAAACCTATTTGGTAAGGTGTCCAATCTAGTAGGTCAAGGGGTTAAATGTTTACCATCTATCTCATTATGTTAATTCAAGTGGATGAATGCATAGTGAAGGGCTGAGTTAATATAAAAATAAGAGTGGTTGATGAACTAGAGTACATGGTTAAATTAGTTAGGAATGATGAATAAAATAAAAAGTAAGTTGATGAATGAATTAAGTATGTTAATTACTTGTTTTTTTTGGTTTTAAATATATTTTTAATTATTATTTAAGATAAAGAGTTGATACATGATTTTCTTTTGGTATTTTATACATGTTATGGACACTTTGGATATTATTATATGTGTAATTTATAAGTTATATCATGACACGATGAACACTTGACCCTCATGGCTAAGTACCTTTCAATCACATATTCATGTAAAGATTATAGGGCACTATGCTTGGTGGGTAAAGTCACATCTAGTGTCTCAATTACTAGGATATTTTGGGTTACCAAATTAATAAAATCCTATATTAGTTATAGTGTTTTGGTAATTGCATGTGAGGGATGATTATGGTGTGGGAGGTATAGGAATATTATTAGATGTTCCCATATTATGACTACACTAACATAAGCCTACGAGATGAAAACATTAGTGACCATGAGGGGATCAAGTAATAACTGGAGGAGTAGGATATTCATCTTTGTTCCATATTAGTATATATTAATTTTTACACCATGGTGATGGAGACAAAAGTGGTCTCTAGTGAAGTCACATATACAACCACAACCATAACCATAGGGATATCCAAAAACATAGCCTATATTGAGTTGGTCTATTGTGAAGTAGATTCATAGTGGATTGAATCATGTTAATTTTATTTATCTTCACACCACCATGGATAAATTATTCACAAACTTTACTTGGTGGTTGAGCAAATGGAGCTATTATTGGTAAGTAACTCATGTTTTGTTAAAATTGTGAGAGTACATAGATAGATATAGATGCTAGATATATGTATGATTTTGGAGATATTTATCTAAGATATAATGTAATTTTGGTTTTCATTTTTTATATTTCATAGTGGATATTCCCATATAAGTGACTATAGTTGAGATATCCCATCATGATATATGAGATGACATACTACCTCAACATGATACTACACAAATGATTGATCCTATGGTGCATTGAAATCCTACTTATATTATTTGGTTTTGACTAGTTGGTGAGGTAGCTCAATTTTTTTAGATACCATATGATAAAACATAATTAGAATTACCACTAGGAGTGGGTAATGGGGAACTGCGAGCATGAAAATCACTAGTTGATGAGTGGACCACACATTTACGAATAGTTGGATAGTTGGCACCTGTACACGGCTGATTGACCCATCTATAAGGACATGTATATGGGATGAGATCATAGATAGATTAATTTTAGTGAATGATTCATAGAGGGTAGTCACAAAATTTTATGGGTAGTGTAGCCTAGCCACTACCAGATAGGTAGGGTTGACCACATGTATAGAATTATTTTTGTAACATGATTGAAAATTTTTATATTATATCAAACATTTTGAGTCATTAGTACATATAAATATGTTATTTTGATGAACCATAGATGTTATGGATGTATTTATTTTCTTTTTATAACATGTGTTGATATTTATATATGCTATGGGAAAATGTATGATGTATGTGTTATTATTTTATAATAAATGTGAAAAATGCATGGTAAAAAAGTATGACAAAGAAGAATATTAAAATAGGAATTATGAGTAAATGTAAACGTGAAACCAAGTTTTAAAAGATAACACATGTGATAGATGCTAAAAGTGAATAAAATGTAACAACAATAAATATTAATATAAGATAATAAGACATGAAAGAATGTACACATGAAATATCAATGTAAGGTAAAACACAAAAAAATATATGTAAAATAAGAAATGCAAATGTAAACAAAGATATGCAAATAAATGACATATTAAATATGTGAAAATAGAAGCTAAAAGAAGAGTAATAAACCAAATTTAGGGTTTGTGTTAGTCTATAATGTAGATGAGCATAATTATTTTATGATAAAACATGGCATGTAATTTGTATATGGTAAAATTACCTTTTATGAGTAAGGATTGTTCTTATCAAATGTCTTACACTACAAATCATAAAATTATAACCAATGAGGTAAAAAATGGGAATTATTTATAGGAGATAAGGTAATTTTGTGAGGAAGGCATGTCATATCTAAGATATTACACTATAACTCATAAAATGAGAACCACAAAGGTATGATAAGTTGTGAAGAAATATGCATGAAGGTGTTATCAAGAATGATATTATGGAAATAGGGAGTGAAAATAATTAAATATGAATTATAATAATCCTTAGCATAAATGTGACATATGAAGAAAATGTACGAGCACTAATATTTTGTTTGGACAATAAATATGTTATATACTCTTAATAGTAGGCACAAAGTTGTTGGCTAACTAGTGAAGTAACTATATCATCTCATGAAGTTTATATATAAAAAAAGTAAAATGGGATACCTTCCCATGATGTGTTCCCGATTCCTTAGGAAACCTTATAGATTTTTAATCCTACTATGAATATTGGGTAATTGCATGATAAAGTAGGTGGTAATAGATATGATAATGAGGCCTCATATCCTACTCTACTATCCTACCAGACCCCAATGGACATTAGCTCTATCATGAGGCTAATTATGGCATTTTATCCTTAACATTAATAAGATATGTGCCAAATAAGAATAACATCTTTTGGTTTGATTTTTAATTTTGAATATTTTTTTTTAATTTTTGATTAGTGAATTTTATTCTAATGATTTGTATTTTTAATTTTATGGATTTATATATTATTCCTCTTTATGGATTCATATATCCAAAAATGAGTGATATAGGTGATGAACACAAACAAGCATATGCTTTGGTTACAAGAGAGAAGTACTTAAAGATGATGTCATCTTTAATATGCTTAGACTTGACTAGAAGAAAGTGTTAAATATCAAGACTAACTTTATGTGTGCTTAAGATGAGTAAAATATATGGGAGAAATGGTAATCATAAGAGATCCATGTATTAAATGGTATAATGATGAATATAATTTCTATCTGATCATAATAAAATAGGATAGCGTAGGGTTTGGTCTAAGATCCATGTCACATGAATAATTATATTATTTAACAAGTTTTATAACATAAATGTCCATGTGAGGAAAAATATTCCAAGATAGGTATTAAAATAAGTGCTAATCATAAAATAAACTTAGATAAGAATTAAGTTTTGGAAAATTAAAGTAATTATGAATATATGAAAAAGAAATATCATCATAATAATAATGAATTATAAATGTAATATTGAAATATCAGGTCTAAATCATATGAAAATGTGAAAAATAATTTGATGAAACACACAAATGTGTTCACAAATACTGGTATATTTCATGACATACATCATTGATAACATCAGACACATCTTATTGTAACTGCATTTTCAATTTGATCAAATCATCATATATCTTTATAGATAATCATGTGAAGACCTCCTAATGAACTATATCTATAGAGAAAGTAGGTATTATATAAGAATAATAATGTGCATATGGCATCTCCTATGGAGGGTAGTTAATGTGATGAATTGGTGTCATAATTTTCTAAAAGCAACTGATCTATGAAAATATCTTGACTATGAAGAAGTCCAATCCTTTGTCCACAAATAGAATAAATTAATATACTAAGAAGGTGATGTCATAGGCCATAATAAATGATAAAAATTCTATTTCATCATTTTACATTTATCCATATAATGTGTATCACACTAATTCCATAGATAATAAACTTCCCATGTTAAGGGATATACTCTAAAAGTATATTAGGTGGAGGTAGGTTCTTATCATTTGAAAATGTATTTTATGGATGAATCACATAAATTTATTTCAAAATATGTCAAAAATGAGTAGAGGAATGTGTGTTCATTCCATGAAAATAATAAATGTGCCTAGGAGTGGCTGGATGTGTAAGTCAACTATTTATAGTAGGAGCATAATTTGAAACCTACTAAAATGCTATGAATCTTTGATATTATTAGAAATACTTGGCCCAATGACTAACAACCTTATGTAACTTACAATATGGCATATATTCCCATCATGTAGGTATAAAATCAAGCTTAGAAAAAGGTAATATGGAATCACCATAAGTAGGAAAATTTAGAATAGAGTCTAGACTAGGCTCAATAGTTGTGAGAGGAGATATCAATATGGTTTGGAATAATGTGGCCAAAATCTCAAGAGGAAACATTCTCTAAGGATTATAAAAAATAATGGACCAATATTCCCTTTTCATGGTGTGTGTGTGTTTGTTTGTGTGTGTGTGTGTGTGTGTGTGTGTGTGTGTGTGTGTGTGTGTGTGTGTGTGTGTGTGTGTGTGTGTGTGTGTGTGTGTGTGTGTGTGTGTGTGTGTGTGTGTGTGTGTGTGTGTGTGTGTGTGTGTGTGTGTGTGTGTGTGTGTGTGTGTGTGTGTGTGTGTGTGTGTGTGTGTGTGTGTGTGTGTGTGCATTCACGCATGCATGCGTGAGCATGCGCACCCACTCCATGTAAGACCTGTGAATATCAAGTAAAGAAGAGATAATCTTAAGTGTAATATAATGAGAATAACTACATAAATAGAACCAATATTATATAGATAATAATAAAAATAATAATAATAATAATAATAATAATAATAATAATAATAATAATAATAATGATGATAATAATAATAATAATAGTAATAATAATAATAATAATAATAATAACAACAACAACAACAACAATAATAATAATATATAAATATTTATATGTTTTTATCTTAAGCAAAGACAATTAAAAAGGGGTCATCTAATGCATGTCCATTATTGTAATCAAGAGTATGAATATTTATAATGGAATGATCTATGATTTTATCTATTGAGGAATGGAGTATTTAGGATTTGTTAGAGTAATGGGAATCACATCGATTGGATTTTGTTAAGACCATGTTTGTAAATAAGGAGGTAGTTTCATGACTATGTGAGGAGAGAGAGAGATGAAGCTTTTATTTTCAAATTGATATCATCAATTTCATCATTGTTAGAATCTAAATGATTAGGTGATATATTAACCACGAGTTTGTGGTGGACATTATAACCTCTAATATATTGACTATATAATTAAATCATTGAGATTCATGAAAGGGCATTCTAATTAAATGTTCATGTGTAGGTATTTTAAAAATAACATGTTCCTAAAATTGATCAAAATTCAAAAGGCATGTGTTTCCTTGAATATTATAAATAAGAACATTATAATAAAATTTAACACATTTACATGTTGATGAGGCTACAAATCTCATGCAGTGTGTCTAAGGTTGGTTGAGTAAAATGTTATATGATAATGGGAAATTAAATATCATAAATTTTATATGAACTATGATAAAAGGAACTATGATTGGAAACCAAACACAACCTAGTGGAAGAATTATATTTGATTATACTCTTAATGCATACTTTGGGTATATTTAAGATTAAATTTATAGTACCCAAGTGTTTTAATAAAGTCAATGGAGGTGACACAAGTTCCCAAACCTTCATCAATCAAATTAAATTTGACTTGTATATCACCTATTGGGAAATTGATATATAATGAAGGATCATCTTCATGGATTAATATTTCATCAAGAATCATTAGATTGATAATAAATTTGAGTGATATATAGGTATCTATAGTTTTTTTAGTTTATAGACATTTCTCTTCATTTTTGAAGAATACTAGCTTTATAGCTGGACAAAGTTGATTATTTCCACATAGATGGAGGTCAAGCTATGTCTATTTTAGATAAGATTTGTTTTATATGATTACAATGATGAGGATAAGTCTTATTTAGTTATAGAAAATTAATTTGAGAAGTCAGATGATAAATTTGTATTATAGGATCCCATTCATCATATCCCATTAGAACTATATCAGATAGAGGTGACCAATGGTGAATTAAATATGTTGAAGGAGTGGAAGTTCATATAAATTGATGTTGATAAAGAGTATTTTATTTGGGCTTAGCCAAAGTGGTTTTTCCAATTATGTATTATTGGGTTGAATCAAGTAATCTTTTTATTTTTGTGGTTGGGTTAATGCTTGGTTCTTTTGAAGACTTTGTAGGTGGTTCAGAAATCCAATAAATGAATTGATTTTGAATTTTAGGTAATTCAGATTGAGAAGTTAATGGTAATTGAGGACTATAAATTATATCAATGGAAAGTTAATGAATATCTAAATGTGTCATTTAATTAGAAACATATCAGATATTGGATGAAGGTGTAGGTTGTGTCAATATATTTTTTGGAATAATTTCCATATGTTAAATTTATGTAAAATGAAATGGGTAAGAATATTGAATAATAAAAAAATTTGGGAAATTATTATATTTATAATATGTATAAGTATGAATATAAGAAACTAATCTCCTCATATTTTTTATATTGATAACATTCTCATCGTTAATGATATAATTAGGATCGACAAAAATTTAAACAGTGTTGGTAGTGTGAGGTTGAGTGGTACTTGATTGATGATTACAAATGGGATCCTTGTAAATATAGATATGAGTGTTATCTTGATTAAGGGTGCCATGTTTAGTTTTAATGTAATTAACCTTGTCTATTACTTTATAATCTTCTTTATGCTCATAAATTAGGACTTTATGATCAGAATTAGGATGAAGAAGATATTCAAGAGTAAATTTTATTAATTAAAAACAAGTTTCAAGAAAATGACCCCATCTTACATGATATAAAAATAATTTTTTTGGATCATACTAATTTTTGGTAGGGTTAATAGGGTCAAGATATCATGGTGAAGGCCTAGGAAGATAATTTTGAATTTCATCCATAAAAATAGGTTTGTGAGAATATATTTTGTTCACATACAAAAATATAAAACTAGGTTGTGGTAAATTATTGTTTAAAATTGGTTGTTAAATAGTAACATTAATGGAATCACCTAGGATAATAACATGACTAGTGTGCATGGATTCATATGTATCTATAACACCATTTCTTAAAACATGTTGGTTTTTAAATTTCATAAGCATTTGAGTTACGCTAGGAGAATGAGAATGCTCAAATTATCTTATGAGAAAATATGACATTTTTCTTGGTCAAGGGATTCTTCCAAAGACTCTAGAGAGAGAGAGAGAGTTATAAAAAAATAATAAATCTAGGATGAAGAACATTAGTGAATAAGTAGAAGATATTGTCTTATGATATGTTATGTTTAGATTTATTGGATAAGGCTTTCCAAAATTTAATGAATAATTAAGTAGTTTTAGATTATGATCATTAGTTTGGAATTACTATATGAATACATTAACTAAATATTCAAAACTATATATAGTATGATATTTGATTTTATTATACCAAACTAAGTTATTTTTAGGAAGATCATTAATTTAGAATTATTTACTAATACATTAACTTAATATTTGAAGTTGTATATAATATGTTATTTTTTTTTATTATACCAATACAAAGCGCTATCTATGAAGGTTCGAGCTAAGACCTTGGTGGTGGTAAAGGTGTTGAGATAAATCTAAAATTTATACAAGTTTATAAATGTTTTCAAATAAAATGTAGGATCAGTGGATCCTTTATAACTGATAGTTAGAACACTACCACCTATGTTGATGTTTATAATTTGAGAAATTAAGGGTTAATTTTATAAGTGTTTGATAACCTTGTTAAGAAGTGGGGGTTAAGGTATAAAGTTACCTTATGCACCTATAGCAGGGTGGGGGGGACATTAGGATTTTTCACTCCCCATTAAATATGTTGAGGATGATCTTATAATTATAAAAGTTGATTTTGAATTTTCATCATTTGATTTGTACTATTAGTTTTAAAAGTATCCATTTTATTCATGGATTGTAATATAATTTGATTATTATTAATAATGGCTTGAATAATATAAATATCTTGAGATACTCTAATGGTAGCATTGACTTTAGTATGAACCTGGTCAATTTGAGTAGGGCTATTGGATGAAAGGCCAGCCATAGTAGTTGAGATAGTAGGCAAAGTAAAATTAGTAGATAAAGTTGAAGGCATGGAATAATAAGTATACATGGAAGAAGAAAAATTAATTTAAGAATTCATAGGGTGACTTACTCCAAGACTTGTAGAAAATATGTGTGGTGAAGGTTGAAAATCAAGGTAAGGTCACATCATGAGATTATAGATTATCATGGGATCCTTTTATTGATTTTTCGGGTTCTCATTGACAAAAAGTATAATTTTGGAATTATATTCAAGATCACTCTCATCCTTGATAATATTAATTTTTTAAGGATAGTTAAGTGGATCCAAAGTTTTGAAAGCAGGTGACCCATAATTTTTGGTTTTAATGTTCACATGATTGTTTCTCACATCAAGATTTTATATGGAAGTATAAGGAATGTGAGTGTTAGGATGTTTTTGGGGATTAGTTAAAATCATCATATATTTTTGAATTTTTAGTTCAATTTCATCAAAAATATACTACATTGTGAAAGGTAAAGATAAACTTAACAAGATAGAAACCTATTAGGTCAAGTTGGTTAGCCTAATTGGCTATATAGGGAAAAGTAATAGTATATAAACCTACTAGGTCAAACTAGTTGACCTAGTTGGGTAGATAGGGAGAAATAATATTATATAAACCTACTTGGTTGAGCTAATTAACCTAGTTTGGTATATAGGGAAAAATAATATTTTGGAAACCTATTGGGTCAATTTAGTCAACCTAGTTGGGTGGATAGGGAAAGTCAAAGGTTTAATATCCTACTAGGTCAAATTTTTCAACTTAATTATACAAGAAGGAAAATAAAGGGTTTTAAATATTACTAAAATGAGTTGTTTGACATAGTTTTATAGGTAGAAAAAGATGAAGTTTTGAAAGATTTTAAGTTGAGATAGTTGACTCAATTTTATAAGAAAGAAAATATAGAGTTTTGGAATACTCCTAAATCAATTTGGTCAACTTAGTTGTATAGGTATGAAAAGATAGATTTTTTAAATCCTACGAAGTTGATCTAGTCAAATTAGTTATATAAGTATGAAAAAATAGAGTTTTGAAAGAATACTAAGTAAATCTAGTTGAATTAGTTATATACGTAGGAAACAATAGAGTTTTAAAAGATTATTAATTCAATATGGAAAAATTTATTATATGGATAGTGAAAGATAGATGTAGACTAGGTCGAGTTGGTTGATTTAGTTAAATCTAGAAAAAAATTAACAATATTTTGGATGATGTAGTTTATAAATAGAATTAAAATAGATATAATACATACTATTGAGATTATCTCGGTCAACTTAATTTGTTCACACATAGTCAACTAGGTTGATGTTTCTAGATCTAGTTGAAACATACAACATATAACTATATCAATATGGTTGATAAAGTCTACAATACAACAAATAAATGGAAAGATACAAGTAGAAATTGTAATATTTAACTACTAATGTTAACTAATTATCCAAACTTAATTTAAAAATAATATCATAAATCTTTTTGTTTGATAGTGTAGTCTCCAAAAGATATATTCTTGTTTATTGGATAATGACGACCCAATGTTTCATAACACTGAATATAGAGGAAATACCATTACCATAACCCACTAAACCTTATTCCAAGGTTGAGATAGAATTAAATTATTGGTGTTAACTATTAATTGATGAACCACAAGATCAAAAGGATGGATATATTCATAATTTTTAATACAAAGGGAAATTAAGGGCATTTATGAAATAACATGAGGCACATGAAAACTAAATACCATGTTTAGATCCATACTATGGATATGATTATTATGGTAATCCCTTCATGCTATGATATATATAAATTATATACAAGGACCACAAACAAAGTATTATGTAGTTTTTTATGGCAATAAATAATTAGTTTTAAAATTGCAATTACATAACTTATAGGGAAATCAAGATAAAGTGAAAATAAAGGTGAAAATCGAGTGTCAAAAAATAATTTTCAATTTTAGAAATTAAATAAATAAGCAACCAAATATTTTCAATTAAAAATTTAAATTAATTACTATGAAAAGCTAATGAATTATTTTGCTTATGTTGAAGCTAAAACAAACAAAATAAGGTCAAATAGGTTTATCTAATTGATCAAATAGAATAGGAAAATGTTGATGTTTGTCAACATACTCTATTTTAAAAATATGCAACAAAATAAGGTTGGATAGGTTGACTTAGTTTTTTAGAAGGGAAAATAGACACATAACAAAGTCAATTAGATCAACTTAGTTGAATGTGTGATATAGTTTTATTATACTAAAAAAAAAAATATAGATTATAAATTTGAAATACTGAGTAATTTAATGAAAAACATAAATTAAAAATTGAGATAATTGACAAAATTGAAGTAAGAAGTTGGTTAGAATGAACCTGCACAATATAACTAGGTTCACTACGTCAACCTAGGTGGTTGACTAAGGGTGTTGAATATCTGACTATTGACTAAGTTATATAGGATTGATTTAACCATATAGAGATTAAAAATATTAAAAATATAGAATTTAAATAAGTTTAACTAGGTCAACTTAGTTTTCAAAAATCTTAAAACTAAAAATAGTTAAATAATAATAGGTCAACAAGTACAACCTAGTTAGTTGAGAATAGAAAAATAAACACTACATAAATGAACTAGGTTAACCAAATTAACTTATTTGATTGTAAATGAAAACTTATAAAATATAAAAAATAACTAGGTTGACTAGTGTGACTTAGTTAACTAGAGATGAATCCCAAAAATCAAATGGCAAAAATAGGTCAACCAACATAACCCAGTTGACTATAGATCCTAGATCTACACATATATAACATAATTGGGTCAAAACTTTAAATATTTGACTATATATGGAACGATAAAAATAGAGGAAAAATTATGTTGACCAACATGATTTAGTTGATTGTAGATCCTAGATTTGCAAACAAAAGTAATAACAAGGTTATCCCATGCAACCTAGTTGACTGTAGAAGAGAACCCTACAATAGAGGATAAAATTGGGTTTACCAATGTGACCTAGTTGACTATAGGTCATGGATATATGATCAAATGTTAAAACTATTTTTAGATTGTTGTGACTTATTTAACTATAAATAAAAAAATGCAAGGGTTAGATTCACATTGAGTTCACGATAATGTATGTAACATATTAAGATAGATCTAAAACTTATCTTACTTTGTAAATATATGTTTAGATAAGGTAATAAACTAACATCTTATACAATAATTTTTATATTAGGGGCACAACCAAATTATATTTCTAAACCCTAATGAAGGGATCTATTATCACACAACACTAAATGAGATGATTTCAAAGCCTCTATTCTAATAATATTATGGAACTAATAGAGTGATCACCAAAGCTTTATGGAACAAAGGGGAATAACTTAGCACAAAAAAATAATATAGGAATCATGAAAAAAATTGTGGACTAGATTACCTAAGGTGGAAGATGGAAAGTAAAGAATATTTTTGACCATCCAAGTCACCCTAGTTGTAAAAAAGGCCTCAATTCTATATAATAACAATTTTTGGAAATGATCTTGAGTAAAAATGATTCTCGTAATAAACCAAAGACAATAGTTGACATTGATCGACACCCCAACCAAGCCCTTGCATCATGCCTATGTAATAAGTTGAGTTGTGCACTCCATGAAAATAGTTACATATCTTGCATGAACCACATAGTATGATTTTGTATAGGCTAACCTACCTAGGATTCCCTGGACATGATATGGTAATAGATAAAATATGCATGGAATGTAAATCTAGGTTGTAAATGTGTGTTAAGAGTTCACTTTTCTTGCATAATCTTCTTAAAAAATACTCTTTTCCTCAACTGATGGAGTTATGTTCCTAATCATATAGATTAGTACCTAATATCCCATCATTCACATGACATGACCCATGTTTTTCATTACTTATATGTAGATTAGTAAAGCTCAAAAATAGAAGATAAAACCTACGTAGAACCATGTGTTGAGTGGGCATGAACCTTCATGCAATTTATAAAGTAAAGACCTAGCTAAACCATAGGGGATATGGTAGGCACATGACTCCCTCCATGAAATATCTCACTACATAATCTATGCATAGCCAAATCATATTTAAGTGCACATAGATTCCCAAAGGAGTAGGGTGTAGATATCCATCACATGTGAAAGATGACATGATAAGATTTAAGGATGAACCTATATAACTCTCACTTTAGTAGGAAAATTGGAATGAATAAAAAATGGTAGGTAGAGTATGGATTGTATTTAGTAAGTTAAGTAATGGACAAGGATATGTTAGGATGGTTAAATAAAAAAATTTACTATCAAATGTCATAATATGTCCACATGCTTCCTTTGAAAAACTTGATGCCTTCTACTTCTAAGTACATAAGAGGATTCATAGATATTATTCTAACTACTTTCAAATTTATATTGTCAACTCAATTTAAATGAGCATGGTCTGTAGTGACTATTACATGGCATTTTAGTCATCCTGATCAACTTCAATCCTTAAGAACCACCTTAGGTGGGTATTTATTGTATAAATGATTGTTATCTCTATAAAATATTGGATGTCTTCATTGTAAAAGGATGACATTTTTATGTAACCTCTTGCTACATAAATCTTCCCTCTAATAATACTTTTGTTAGGTGAACCTTTAACTTTAATAGGATTTGAGTTCGCCTTCCTTCATTTTTATTACATCCTATGTGTTATTTGTGTTTGTTTATCTTGTCTATGGTTAAATTTTTGTCACTTTCATTGATATCCATTCCTATCACATTTGTGTATAATTGGGAACTCATTTGTAGGTCATATTCTATGTGCACTTGAGTATACATATGCTTTAACTATGGATATTATTATTCCTCTCAATGTTCCACTATGTTTTTGTGCATATATACGTAATAATTATGCATCTAGAGTATCTTCAATGAAGTTTTTGTGATATTATTTCATATTTAATGATCTATAGTGTGTTTGTCAAGGTATTAGAAGTGTTCATTTTGTTCTTGGTGCATCACCTTTACTTCCCAAAAACCTTTCATATTTTACCTCCCTTTTCCCTTTGAAAAAATTTTAGGTTTATCAATAGATGTATATTTTATTCTACTCTTTTTAGGTTTGTGCACTGGTCCTAAACAAACTTCACTTAGAATAGAAGGAATCCTTCCCACTCTAGAGGTTTGTCCCAAGGAGTACAAGAGTATCACGCTTTGGGGGATGATCCCATTATTTTAACAACACATAAATTCACTCTAAGGAGTGTGATTCAAAGGGAATGAAAATATAAGTGGTGTTCATATAACACACATAAGATCTAAATATTTACATGTACATCTTTTGAATGCCAACAATTTTTGGCATGCCTAGTGGTAATAGTGTAAAGAGAAAGCTAATGAATTGGTGTTATCCTTAGCCAGTAATTTTTCAAGCACTCAGTCAGAACACCTAGTGAATCTAAGTATTTTGGGCTTAAAAATATCAGTGTTTTACCCATATGCTAATATAAATGAGATCATATTCAATAGGTACTAACTCTTATTTTATTTAGCTTCCTATGCCCTTTATAAGAAGAGTTAGAACATCCTTATCTCTAGTCAAATGAGCTATAGATTTAAGGTATATATCTTATAAAACCTAGTCTACCCCTCCTTTTGGTAGATTTACCCAACCTATAAGAAGATTATTTTCTATCCTATTCATGGTTTTTATAAGAAATCAATTGGTTATACCCTTTAATAGTGGTAGTCCTTTATCTCTCTCTCAATATTATGACATCCTAGTTTTAATTTTTAAAATATTATCCTATTTTAATGTTGATAATGTAACCACCCATAGAAAATATATTCAAGACATTTATAACATATATTTAGCTCACCACATCATAGAGGATAATGTACTAATTAGACTTATTGCATCTTCTTAAAGGGGTAGATCTCTCCAATGGTACCAAGGTTTAAAAAAAAATTCAATCCATTAATAGGTTGAGCTCAGAGAATAGTTGTACAAATAATTCAAGGACATGAGTGACCACTTATCATTGATAGAACATCTTACCACTATCAATTGAGCATTTCATGAGTCGATTGTTGACTTTAATTTCAAATTCTAAAAGGTTTGGGACTAAATACCACTTATACATAAGTCATCTTTGTATACCATGTTCTTATATTATTTGAAAGACCTAAATAGTGATATATACATAATGATACAATTTATTGGATGCACAATACTACTTGATGAATATGAATTTATTATGTGAGCAGAGAATTGTTTAATCTAAGTAGGAAAAATTACACCCAAACTTCCTATGCCACTCTTTACAAATCCACTAGTCAACCAAACTATAGTGTAGTATTCATTAGCACCCATACCTATCATAGATAGCCTGCTTGATACATCTATTTTTCCCCCTAATTAATTATATGACATAAAAACACTACTATAAAGTTTTGTAAATGAGCTTGTATACCTCAAAAGGGAGTAATCATAGCATTATAAGCCTTATCAATCCTTTAGTTATCCATAATAAAAAAGTAGGCTTTACTATCAAGGTAGCACATGATCCTAGAGCTAGCTCATGTATAGTATACCATCTTATGTTCAGAACTCCAACACTGTTAACACTTATAGAGCCCTCATCTTTGTATAGAATAACCTTACACAAGACTCTAATTGGGGCTTCTCATGTAATTAGCTACAAAACTAGGCCACATACATAGATATAGACTTTAACCAAGCACTCAAGGTGTATAATGTATTTTAGCTTTAGATGTAGCTAAATGATGTTGCCTTGCCTAGAGGAGAGGTTCAAGCACAAGTGTTAGGACAAGATGAATACACTCTTTTAAACTAGTAGGAAGGCAACTTAAATTATGTAAATCAAAGTGGTATGATGGGAGTAGAAAGTAGAACAGCTGATTTTTATAATATTTTTAAGAAGATCAAAATGGGTGAGGCACAACCTACCTCATTGCCCTCAACTTCCAATCCTTAAGTCTCATGCATATAATCTTGAGCAAGAACACCTGTACAACCTTGAAAAAACACAACATAAGTTGCATATAAATGGAATCAACCTCCAACTACTATATGGATACAATAAGATGAAAATGTTATAAAATCATATCCAAAAGGAAACCAAAGTCCCTTCAACATAATTGAGAAAATTAAAAGGATGAGCCTCAATGTAACCATGTGGGACACTCATTTTATACCTTCCCAAATAAACTTTTTATAAGATGCTTTAGATAATTTACAAGTGAATGAGTTATCACAACCTATGCATTCCATCTATATGAGCCTATGTCAATAAAATGAGGAAGCATGTAGTAACATTAATCCACCCTATTATACATCTTGATGATCATTGATAATAACTTGGTACACAATTACATGATTAATTTAGGCACAATTTGTTTTGTGATGTTGAAGAATATTGTAGACATATTAAGAATTGCATATTCACCTATTTATAAAGGCATCATTTAAATAAATGGAATGAAATTTAAAACTATGGGAATCATTAAATATATAAATCTCACATTACATGCATTCTGAAGCCTCCCCATTGTGTAAGATATAAAAGTCATTGATATACCCCTACTTCACCATATGCCTTAACCAAGATTTAACAACAAAGATGGGTGGATACCTATCATATAACTAGTCACATATTTTACTCTAAACTAGATACAAAACCAAGGTGACTATCAAGGCTAAGACTCTCTTCAAAACTCATGTGAATCTGTATTTTCCCATCTTAGTTGAGTTAAACTACACAATGTTTGATCAGGAGGAGAATTCAATCTTCTATGAAGCCACCACACTCTTGGATGAAGTCCTAAATGACTTACTTGATGAATGGTCATGTGATCATTATGATTGAAAACCATATGAACACATAATAGAAATGGGATTAGGCACCTATTACACCTTTGAGGAGGACCCTATGTTGCTTGACCTTATAAAGGGATAAGAGGACTTTGAAGGTATATGGTACTTATACTTTGATGGCTTCTAAATCAAAAATAGTGCTAGGTATATCATTATTCTAGTCTCCCCTAAAAAAGAAGACTATTTTCATGCATATAGATTGTAGTTTAGTTTCACAAACAATGTCATTGAGTTTGAGGCACTGGTCTAGGGCCTCCAATTGGTGGAAAATAAAGGGATTAAAATGTTTCAAGCATTTGGTGAAAAGAAACTTATTGTGAATCAGTTATAAGAATAAAACATGTGTAAGATTAACATGATAGAATCTTAAAAACATAGGGTGTGGGACATGATCTAAGGGTATGATGATTTTAACCTGATCCATACCAAGAGTGTAGAATGTTGAAGCTGACAAAGTCATGACTGTAGGTGTGTAGTATGACATCTTTTCTGAGGTAATAAAGGAGTCAAATCAATTTTTGAGGCATGTAGTCAAACATGTATTCTTAGATAATGAAAATAATTGGAATGTGTTTGATAATGATCAATAGATCATAACATTATTATATGATGAATTAGAGTTTAGTGCTAAGAAGAACTCATAACTTCAAGCCAAAAATGAGGATTAGATAATTAAATGAAAGGGGGATACATTACCTAATGGGTTGGTCACATCATAAATCATTTTTAATTATAATGATCAATTAAAAGGTGAAAAACATATCATGACCATCAAATAGGATGGATTTTCATAAGTAACCATCTCTGACAATAAGTTCTTAAAGTCAAAAAGGATATCTTCCCCATTTAAAATTAAAAGGTTAATCAAATTGAGAAAGAGCTATGATGATATTTTCACATAAGGCTATGAATACCTTAGGGGGTTTGATCTAGGCTTATCTCAACATACTATTGAACTTAACCCTAGCACAAACCTAGTTAGGCAAAAATAGAGCCCGATTAACCCCAAGATTGAACCCTTAATGAGGAAGGAGGTCTCAAAACTCATTACAGCTAACATAATATTTCTAATCAAACATTAATAATGGGTGGCCAATTTTTTCCTAGTACATAAGAAGAATGGATAAAGATGCTTGTGTGTAGACTTCAAATACCTCAATAAATCCTTACTCAGGACCACTACCCCATACCACAAATGGATAAATTATACAAATAATCATAAGTGCATAAAAATTTTCACTATTAGATGATTATTTAGGTTATAACCAAGTTTCTTATGAAAGAGTGTGATCTCTAAAAAATTACATTCACTACTAAGTGGGTGACTTCACATATTAGAGGATGAACTTTTCATTGAAAAATGCAAGGGTGACCTTATAAATGGCCATGGATATGGTTTTCAAGGTACTCATCAAAAAAATAATCTTAGTCTACCTTGATTATATAACCATATTTATTAAGTGTGTGAGTATCACTTATGCCATTTAGAGTGGGTCTTTGAAAGGTGTCAAGAGTTTAGGATCTTTCTAAACCTAAACAAGTGCATCTTCATTATCTAGGAGGGTAATCTAATGGGGATATTATTTCTAAATATAGACTCACAATTGATTTAGAATCAATTAAATATATCACATCTCTCCCTCTCCTAAGTCATAAGAGTAGTCTCTAAAGATTCTTGGGGAGGATAAACTTCTTCAGAAGATTTGTGCCTAATTTCTCTACTCTATCCAAGCCCCTCATAATAATTCTAAATAAAGGGGACATGTTTAGCTAGACCCATGAAAGGAAAAGTGTCCTTAAATAAATTAAACATGACATCATGTATGATCCCATTTTGATCAACCCAGATTATAGTAAGTATTGTATCCCTTATGCATTTGGTGCAGCTAAATGCATCTCAACCATTCTTACAAGCATAATAATTATCAGATGAAGTAGCCTATAAATTTATTTATCTAGACAATCAAAAATTATGATCTTCATTATATCTTTATAGATAATAATGCCCCCATGATCATAAGGGTGATTAAAATTTTCAAACAAATACTCTCCAATAATAAGATCCTTCTCATGGTTACATACATAACTATTAAATATTTTCTACTAAGGACATTAGTGATAAATACATTGAATGGATTATGAAGGTGATGGAATATAATGTGGACATCCAAGTCACCAAGCTATTGAGAGGAAAGGGGTTATGAGATAAACTAGTATAAAGTGTGATAAATGAGAATAATAGAGTCCTTATGCTTTGCAAAGAAGAATCAACAAATCAAGAAGTTTTCCCAATAAGTTGAACCAAAAATATGTGGGAATTCCTTTAGAATGACACATATCCCCTTAGATTAAGTAATTTCCAATGCATACACTTCAAATTATAGGCCATTCTTTATGTGCTTATTAATGGCATGCATTTCTTAAGGGAACTCAATGGATTCATATTGAGATTCATATAGCAAGACTAGGTTAGCAAAACTCTCTAAAAATTCCATGATGGACTATCAAGAGGCCATTATTCACCCAAGACTACCACTATAAAAATCATGTGAGATAGCTATTATTGGCCTACTCTATTTAAATATACATGATCATGGTTGTGAAATGACAATAAATGTGCCTTGTTTGTAGAAAAACAAAAGATGGTATCTTTAATTTTATGCCCAATATGAGTTTCCCAACCCTTCATGCAATATGAACTAAACTTCATTGGCATGATCAATCTACTATCAAGCATTGGGCACAAATGGACCCTCACTATATATGACTAATTTAAAAAATAGATGGAGGAAGTGGCACTTAAGTAGTCCAATGACACATTAATTTTAGACTTTTATGAGGGAATTTCAATGATATTTGGTTTTTAATTCACCATCATCTCTGATAATGCATTGACCTTCTTTCGAAGTAGGATCAATAAGTGGGCCATCAAGTAAAACATCTACTTTAGCACATCGTTGAACTATCACCCTTAGGTAAATGGTCTAGATGAGTCCATGAATAAAAATTTTATTTTTTTTATAAAAATAACCATGGAGGAAAATCAATGAGCTTACCACACACAACTCAAAAAAACCTTTTGGGTCGATCAGATCATGCCTAAGAGATTATTCAGAAATTCACCCTTCATGCTAACATATAGAATGGAATCTATATTGATCATATCCATTGAGTTTACTTCATTAAAAATCACCCATTAGTTAGAAATACTTGAGAATGATCCCCTTATAGTGAGGTTAGTTGAACTAAGGGAGCTCAAATAAAATAGAGTATGAGCTATGTACATTATGGATTTTCAGTAGGCCCATGTGAAAAGGACCTTTGATAAAAGGGCCACTAATAGAAGTTTCCATGAGGAAGACATGGAGCTCAAATGGGATGCTGACAAAACAAATTCTTAAAGGAATACAAAGTTTGATGCCATATGAAGCGACCCATATACCATAATCCATTGTAAACAATCTAATGCATCCCAATTTTCAAGGTTGAATGGAGAATAATTACCCATCCCAATAAATTAGATTAATCTCAATAACTACATCCATTGATCATGTATACTTTATAAATTTTATATTAGATGTCTTAAATTTTATGAATACCTTTTGTACATTATTTGAGGTTGATTTTACTTCCTCTAAGCACTCATGTGTAATGTTCTTCTTAGCTTAGATCTTATTTTCTCTAAGTACCATTTAGTGTAGGTATTTTATTTTATTATTCTTGTGGAAGGGTTATTATCTTATTCTAAGGCTAGAGGAGTTCACGTCCAGCGTGCCCAAAATATAGGACGAAGAGATCTAAATAAATCCATGCCTAAGGGATTGATTTTAGATACTAGAACCCCACTTAGCAAGCAAGCATACCACAAATTCACCATAAATGTTAGCCATCTAGGTCACCCTAGCTATGAAATATTCCTTAATGATATGCATTAGAAATTTTCAAAAATGGGCTTGAGTGTGGATGTTTCCCACAATAGACTAAAGACAAAAGTCAGTGCTAATCTGTGCCCCAACTAAGCACTTGCACTACACCTATGTAAGAAGTTGAGTTGTATGCTTCATGTAAATAGTTCCATATCCTATAATAACCATAAAATTATGAGTATGTGGAGGATGACATGTATAGGATTATGTTGATTCCTAAATGTGTGCCATAGGTGCTTTGAGTGTTTAGAAACACTTCTCATTTTAGAATTATAGGAATCTAGTGCATGATTTATAGGTTAAAATAATCCTATTATTTCTTGGTGGAATAGAGGCCGAACAAGTGATTATTTAAAAATATTTATATTAAGTGGTGGTTGGGAGCCACCATGGCCAAATAATAGATCTATGTAAAATATGCAATATGCTAAGCTAAAGATGACGATTTATGATCAAGAACTAATCTAATAACTAATATAATTTGGGTATTTATAATGACCATTAAACTAAGGTAAATTTGTTAAAAAGATAAGAAAAAGGAAGGGTAGGGTAGAGATAAAATATATTTCTATTGATCTTAATTCCAAACATTTTGATAGAGTTCAAATATACTCTAGGCATGTACTTAAAGCCAATGTATGATACAAAATAACTTAAGCTCGAATCTTACCACACATCAAGAAAACTTATAAATAATGTGAAAAATAATGAAAATAAGAACTAATATTATTTTAAATATTTACCCCTATAATCACATAGTTTACGCACATTTAAAAATGCAGAGAAAATAAAATGAAGTAAACTAGATAACCTTCAGTTATCCTAGCATAAGCACAAGTTAATAATTCTACATTTGAAGGTACACACTAAGAGTCTACAAAAAATATTAAAATATATAATTTAGAATAGACAAGTGAAAGATAAGCCATATAACAATTCCCACAAAAAAATGAGACAATATTTTTATGGTTCCTTGAAGTTTACACTAGTTTGGTTCTAAGAACTCCCTCTTTTTGATAATTGAAAATGCTCATTTTATAAGATACAAGGAAACATGTTAATTAGTCTTATCCAATTACATTTGTACAAGTGTATATGATAGGTGTCCTTTTGTTCTATTTTGGAACAAATGATTTTTCCAATAGACTAACTTATAAATAATGTGCTCTTATAAATTGCACATGTTTATACAAAAGAATAACCTAATTTTAAAATGGAAAAGGTTTAGCCATTGGAGGAATATTCTAATTTTGAGAGCCTTTTGGTTGATGAAGTGTATATATATCATCGATAATTTTCTCTTTGGACCTTTGACATTGCTCATCTATTAGTTTCAAATTAGACATTAGTTCTTTAAAACTTTCATCTTCTCGGTATGTCTATCCTTTGAAGTCTTTGTCACTTCTTATACCTAACTTCCTACTTCTAAAATAACATAGAGCTCTATATTTTTCCTTGAAATACCTTCTCGGCTTACCATGGTTGTGATTTTATTAAGTTGATCACTAGTGGACTATAATTCCATTCTAGATCAAGTTGTTTTTACACATATGATTATTCAGCTTTCTAGCTTGATATAGTGAATATTGGGTCACATTGATGATTTTTTATTTTTTAATGTTGTTTGGGGGTCTTACCAATGTTTCAATAGTGTCTATGATCATCAATGTGCAAGTTTTATGCCTTAGATTATTTTTTGTTTCATCTCTTTGCATCACCTAGTGCACAAAATCTTTAACTTTGTTTTATGCCCATGTGGCTTCACCAAAGCATCCTTCTCCTCAATATTTTATTGACTCTAAGATCTTTGAAAATTCATCTTTTATTCATGTCATTAGATCTATTCACATAGATCAACATGGATCATTAATTTCTATTGGCTACCTCTACTATGTTTTCCATGATTATGACATGTGTCATTACCATGTTCATCTTAGAAATGTTGAAAAGTCTTCATCAATCTCACTCCATTGGATCATATTCATATGAGCTACCACATGATATTAGATATAAATCTAAGAGGTGGACTACCATTGGCTTCTCAATATCCTTTTAATGAAATGGTGGCACCTATCACCACCACATTAATCCTAGATCTTCATTGAAAGGTTGACTTGGCATGCACCATTAGATCATTTTCATGCAAAAAAACATGGATCATTGATCCTAAAGAGATGAATAGTGTTTAAATAAGGTTTGGGGGACATAAATAACTTATTATAAAGTTTTTATATAATGGCCTTATTTTTTATTTAATAAACATGATTTAAGACCTTAGGATAAGAACATTCAAGCTAAGTCTCGAGCATAATAAAAGGAACCCTAAAAAATAAAAGAGACAATGGCCTAAAGTTTTTATCTTAGGCTAGAAACACAATAAAAATTACACCAAAAATAGTAGAGGACACAACATAAGGTTTATCCTAAGTTTTTCATTGTATAAATGTAATTGAAACCTTAGGCTAAGTCTAAGATAACAAAGGGACACTATATTATTTAGACCAAGATAATAATAAAATAGCCCAAGGGATCATGAGATATAAAAGGGACCTAGGTTGAAACACTAGACTATATATTTAAACATGGATTAAAATAGATCCAATAAATCTTTGATAGGCCATGAGCTAATAAAATATCAATTTAATGTTGAAGTCTAAAGCCTTAAGCATGTTCATCTTCCAAATCAAATTCCATTGAACTTGTAAAACAAAATAAATAATCTTTAACAACCTTCGATGGGTAAAAACATGATCATTCAAACATAAAGGACTTAGAAAAGGACTTTTGATTAAGTCCTTAGCAATATTAATAAATACAATGAGGACCTAAGTTAAATTTTTAAACTAAGTCTATAATAAAATACTTCCTACGTAAATTTGACTCCCTTTTTAAGAAAACCTAGGCTAAATATTCTAAGACTAATATTTTACATGTTTTAGACATGGATTAAATTAATTAATCAAAGATAAAGGATTATTAAAAGTAAAGAATCAAATCATGAAGATCAAATTTTATCCATTTTAGATGGAATCCATGAAGCTTGTCACTGAAAATGACTTTTTAGGTTGCCATTGCTATAAATCCCATTAAATTACTTTATAATGGATTTTGGATCAAGTCATCTTCAAAAAAACACTTTTATGATGAAAAAAAGAACAAATTAGGACTTTCATACATTTTTTTAGGCCCTTTTAATGTTCAAGTAGGTTCATAGGAAACTTTAATGGTGTCCCTATATTCAACTTGCAAGCTTAGACTATATTCAAACATGTTTATTTATGTCTCTACATCATCAAATAGCTCTATATCCTCTAAAAATTCAACTTTTCCTCATGATCTTAGATCATTTTACATAGATCAATGTTATTCATTTATCCCTAAAAGGTGCTCAATATTTAATCTATACTAAGCCCCAAAGTTGTGCCACTTGGAAGTCTCATAGGCCTTCTGAGCTCTACACCTATCAGTTCTATTAGTTCACATTATTTCACCATATGACAGTCTCATGTTAACTAAGCGATTCATTTGAAAAGTATTTATTGATCTCGCTACATTTGATCAGATGTGTATGTTATGATGCATATCGTTGATTGTTTGAATTTGATTAGGATTTAAGCTAGGGACAATTGCTTGATTTTTCAACATTGAATTCACTCCATCAGATCTATTCCATCTGAGTGAACATGAGTTGTTTGATCATGATCCATGGAATATACTACCATTGGTTTTTCATTATTCTTTCATTACAACTGTGACACTTGTCACTTTCTCTCTATCTCAGGGTCTTTGTTAAAACTTTGACTGTATATGCTCCATTAGATTAACTTAGTGTGAGTAAATGTAGATCATTGATCCTACATAAAAGAATTAAATTTAAGCTCTTGACTTAAGATAAAAAGGTTAAGCTAAGTTCTAAAACTAATATATGGGAACCTTGAATTTAAAAAGACCTAGGCATGAATATTTTGGACTAAGGATATACAAATAGAATAAAATGACCTCACGAATAATTGAAGGGACCAAGTAGAATATGACTTAGCATAACATCTTAAACTAAGGCTTCATTGTATAGATTAATAAGATGTAACTTCGAGATGAGGCATTAATCTAAGTAATAAAAGTGACTCTGCATTTTCATTTGGTAGGTCATTCACCTAGGACAAAAATCCTCAAGGGCACTTCTCATGGGGGCAAGGGAACTTTAAAAATTATGAAGGGTAATTGAGGAAGAAAAGGATAATTTCAAAAGTATTGAATGTTATGTCTATAAGACAAGGTTCCCCTTACAAAAATCCCAAAGGGCATATTCAAATAGTTGAAGGATAATCTCAGAGGGCAAGTATCAATTTCAAAACTCTTAAAAGGGTACTATACACAAAGCCTGAAGGGAACTTTAAATAATCCTAAGGGAACTTTTAAAATTTCCAAAGGATAATTGGCCTAAACAAAAGGTCTTAAGGACAATTATACTGAAGTAAAGGTCACTTTCAAAAGAGTTATGGATAATTTATTATGGGAAAGATGTTTTGAGCCTTTTTCATCAGATAAAATGTTTAAAATAAAAGGATCGAAGGGTCACTTTAAAAAATCCAAAGGATCATTTAAAAAACACTAAGTATAAAACAAATATGCTAAAGAGTATGTCCAAAGAGGCTGAATGGTAATTTTGTCAAGAAAAAAGCCTGATAGAATAAGTCTGTAGGGAAATTGTGTTAGAAATATTGTCATTGATGTCAAAGGTCTAGCATTATTGGTGATAATGGCCCCATTCCATTTAATAATGTTTGTAATAGATATATCTTGGCTAATGTGTGTTACTATTTATTTAATATTAACAAATATATTTTTGGTTTCATATAAGACAAAATAAGGGCCCATGGAGAATTCAAAGAGTCATGGGGTAAAGACAAAAGAAGAATGGGACACATTTTCCCATGAAGAGTCATCTTGGGGATTCCAAGAGTCACCAAGTGAAGACAAAAGAGGAAGGGCACAATTTCTCATGAAGGGGTACTTTGAGGAATATGAAAAGTCACCAAAATAAAGACAAAAGAGGTAAGGATGCTTTTGCTCATGAAGGGTCACCACATGACTTTTCAAAGGCAAGGATATGAAGGGTCATACAATTTTGGTGCCTTTTTCCATGAGAATTGAAGGGTCACAAAGGGGGAAGACAAAAGGTCATTTGGAAAGTTATAAATAAAGGCTTGAGAAGCCATTTGTAATGAGTGAGATAAAGTTTGATTTGAGATAGTAATATCTAGCTTAGAAGACCATTTGTGAGAGATGAATATGATTTATATTTGTTATATTTAGCCTAGAAGAGTAAAGGTGAGAGAGAGGAAAGAGATGTTGTAATGAACTATCATCTATTGAGATAGCAACATTGAGAGATAGTTGTGTGGCATATACAAAGGGGTTAGTGCTCCTATGGGTTGGTGCTCATGAATTGTTACTGTGTTGGTGCTTAGAAAAGGGGTTGGTGCTCATGAATTGTTGCTATGTTGGTGCTCAGTAAAGGGTTTGGTGCTATTGTGGGTTGGTGCTCATAAATTGTTCCTATGTTGGTGCTCAGTAAAGGGTTTGATGCTCCTGTGCATTGGTGCTCAGAAATAGTTACTGTGTTGGTGCTTATCAAAGGGGTTGGTGCTCTTGAAAGTTGGTGCTCATTCATATACTTGAGATTGTTCTCTGTGGATTTTCCCACATTAGGTTTCCATGTTATATCTAGTGTCTTTCTCTATCTTGTGGTGTGTTTATTATGTTAATTTTATTGCATATCTTGAATGTTTGGATAAGTGGAATTTGATTAAGGGAAAGTTTTATAAGATATATGATATACTGATTCACCCCCTCCTCTGTATATCTTGTGCTTAAAAATTGGTATCAGAGCAGGTTCCTTTTGAAAGTTTTATAGCTTGAAGGTAGATCAGGAAAGCACAATGGCAGGATCACATGAAGGATTTCCTAAAAATAGGGCACCTTTATTTGATGGGATGAATTATGCTTTTTAGATCATAATAATGTGGACTTATGTGATGACCCTTGGATTTGACATATGGAAAGCAGTGGTGGATGAATATGAAGAGCCATAGACACATGTAATTACTCCAATAGAAAAGAAGGACAGTGAATGTAATGCTAAAGCTTTAAATGCTATTTTATGTGGTTTATGTGAATTTGAATTTGTTAAAGTTATGCAATGTAAATATGCTTATGAATCTTGGGTAAAACTTGAGAATATTTACAAAGGTGATGGAAAAGTTTAGCAAGCTAAGCTTCAGACTTTTAGAAGATAGTTTGAAATTTTGAAGATGGAAGAAGAAGAAGATATAGCAAGTTATCTCTTGAGAGTTGATCAAATAGTAAATTAGATTCAAGGTCTTTCAAAAATATTGGAAGAGTCAATGGTGGTATAAAAGGTTTTGAGATCTCTACCAATGACATATGATACAAAGGTTTCAACAATCAAGGAGATGAATAATTTAACTAAGATAAATATGGATGAGGTTCATGGTATTCTCATGACATATGTGATACAGACTGAACAAGATAAACGGTCAAAGAGAGAAGTGGATTTCAAGACATCAAAGAAAGAGAAAGCTAAGATTCAAGAATCAAGTGATAGTTTCAGTGATGATGAAGATGACAATGGAGCACTTTTCATTTGTAAGCCAAAAAGAGGAATAGGTAAATATCAAGGAAAATTATCTTTTAAATATTTTAATTATGGAAAGATTGGACATTTTTCAGCTAGATGTCCAAATAAGGGTAATGATGATGAATAAGAAAAGTCTACATACAAGAATAATTTCAAAGGCAAATCCAAGAAGGGATTAGAGAAGAAGAGCCTATATTTTAAGGATCCTAGCTTAGCTGAAGATAGTGGAGTTAGTGACTCAGAAGAAGAAGAGATTATATTCATGGCCATACATGAAGATGATCAAGAAGAAGAGGAATAAGCTGAAGTGACTATTGAAGGAGAACTCATTTTTGCCTTAAAAGAGTTAGAAGTTGTTGAGAAGAAGAATTGAAGATTGATGTGCTGGATCGAGAAAAATTAAAAGGAGTCAAAGGAAATTATTGATGATCTAACAACACACTTGGAAGAAGCCAAGAAGAATGAAGAAGATCTAACATCACAGTTGGAAATAGCAATAAAAGAATGTGAAAGGTATGTTATTGAAATTGCCTCTTTAAAAGAAGATATTGAGAAAGCAGTCAATGATAAAGTAGTTAGTGATTCAAAATTTGAGGATAGCATTAACATGATGAATAAGATATTGGAAAGTCAAAAAGCAAATTCAGATAAGATAGTGATCAGATTTGAAAAGAAAAAGAGCTATGTTGAAGGTCTTAAAAAAGAGGAAATAAAAAGGGAAGAAGTGACGAATACAGAGGTCATCTCAAACAAAGAAGCCTAGAGGGAACAAAGCTACAAAAGGAAATTAGGTTAGAGATACACAAATAGGTCCTATTTTTATGGTTACTATTTTTATTGTAATGGATATGGTCATAAGAAATTAGAATGTAGAAAAAGAGCTAACAATCTCAGAAATAAGGAAAAGGAAAGTCATGTAGAGTCAAGTAGAAGCTATAAATTTTTTGCTTGTCTATCAAGATTTGATGAAGAGGCCATAATTTTTTACAAGTGTAAAAAATTTGAACACATAGCTTGGTATTGTAGAAGTGTGCTTGAGTCAGTCCAAAAGGACCAAGGTTTCAAGGCTTCATTCATCAAGAAAAAGGTTCAAACATGGCAAGAGAAACAACTTGAAGATTCTATGTTGGTCTAGATAGCTTTGCATGCAAGAAATGAAGAAAAGCCATGGTTCATTGATATCAAATGTTTGAGGCACATGATAGGAGATAAGAGAAATTTCATAACCTTGAAGAAAATCAATGGTGGCATAGTGAAATTTGGAGACAATACTACTGCTAAAATTGCTAGAAAAGGTACACTAAGTTTAGATAATGGTAGAACTAAAACTGAAAATGTTTTATATGTAGAAGGTCTTAAAAATAATATTTTGAGTGTAAGTCAAATGTGTGATCATGGGCACACACTAAAGTTTTATGTAAAAGGTTGTCAAATTATAAGAAAAGATTCAGATGTATTAGTTGCAGATGCTCAGAGAATAGGTAATAACTTGTGTATGTTATCAGACATCAAAGGCCAAAAATGTTGTTTGAGTCAGACTGAAGAAAGTTGGCTATGGCACAAGAGAATGGGGAAAATAAATTTTGACAATATTTTCAACATTAGCAAAAAGCAAGCAGTCAAGAATCTTCCAAAGATAGAAAAACAAATCTAACATGCTTTGTGGACCTTGTCAGCATGCGAAGCAAACTAGAAGGCAATTCAAAATAAAAGAGTACTCAACCAATCATATGATAGAGCTTGTTCACATTGACCTATGTGGACCTATGAGGACTCAAAGCACTCAAGGTGATAAATATTTCATGTTTCTTATTGATGATTTTTCACGTATGACTTGGGTAATGTTTTTAAAGAAAAAAATAGAAGCTTTTATAAAGTTCAAAGCATTAGTTGAAAATGGAACTAATTTGTAGATTAAGTGTCTAAGATCAGATCAAGGAGGAGAATTCATGTTAGATAAATTTATTGAATTTTGTGAAGATTATAAAATAAAGAGATATTATTTAGTAGCCAAAACTCTACAACAAAATGGAGTAGTTAAACGGAAAAATAGAACAGTTAAGAAGATGGTGAGGACAATGCTAAATGAATCTAAGATAGTAGATAAATATTAGAGAGAGGTGGTTGGTCAAATAGTGCATATTTAGAATAGAGATTTATTAGGATTCAATAGTGATAATACTCCTTATGAACTATGGAAAGATAAACTAGCAATAGTTGATTATTTTAGAGTTTTCGGTAGCAAATGCTTTATAAAGAGAATTGATGAAAAACTTGATATGTTTGAATCTAGAGCAGATGAAGGTATATTTCTTGGTTATTCTTGCAAAAATAAATCTTATAAATGTTAAAAAAATAACTAATAAAATTGTTGAATGTGAAAGTGTCAGGATAGAATAAGATGGAACGCAAAGAATCGGTGATCTAGTAGACATTCTTGAAATCATTAAAGAGGAAGGCTTTGAAGAATCAAATGAAGATGAGGAGAAGGAGAAGGAGAAAATGGGCACCAAGACTCCATACAAATACGTTTAGAGAAATCATAATGAAAGTGACATCATCAAGGACATAAAAGAAGGAATTCACACCAAAAGAATGGTGGTAAGTGAATCTGAGCAAGTCAATTTCTCTTTGTTAACTAAAATTCAGCCTAGAACTTTTTTAGAAGCTAGACATGATGAGCATTGGGTTAAGGCTATGGATGAAGAATTAAATTAAATAGAAAAGAATGATACTCTTGAATTAGTGCCTATACCAAAATATCATAATGTGATAGGAAAAAAATGGGTTTATAGAAATAAGTTGAATGCAAATAGAGAAATAACCCAAAATAAAGCAAGATTAGTATGTAAAGGATATGCTCAGATTGAGGGAATAGATTTTGAAGAAACTTTTGTACCAGTGGCAAGATTAGAGGCTATTAGAATGTTTCTTGCATATGTAGTGTTTAAAAATTTCAAAGTATTTCAGATCGATGTCAAATCTACCTTCTTGAATGGGAATCTTGAAGAAGAGGTCTACATTGAACAGTCGGAGGGATTTATTCTCTCAAATATTAGTAACCATGTATGTAGATTGAAGAAATCATTGTATGGATTATAATAAGCTCCCAGAGCTTGTTATGCAAGACTTGATAAGTACCTGCAATATCAAGGATTCAAGAGAGGATTTATAGATAGTAATATTTATGTCAAAGCAGAAGCTGAGCATCAATTGATTGTTATAGTATATGTTCATGATATCATTTTTGGAGTAAATATTGAAAAGATGACAAAAGAATTTCCTAATAGAATGCAAAAATAATTTGAGCTGTATATGCTTGGAGAATTATCAATTTTCTTAGGATTTTAAATATTTCAATCAAATAAAGGAATTTTCATATCTCAAAGTAAATATGCTAATGAAATGTTGAAAAAAAATTGGTTTTGAGGATTGTGCACCAGTTGGCACACCTATGTGTATATGAAATAAGGTGAGCAAGGATGAATATTCACCTATTATAAATCAATCTTTATATAGATATATGATTGGTAGTATTTTATATTGATAGCATTAAGGCCAGACATCATACACGTAGTAGGTATGGTTGTAAGATATCAATCATCTCCAAGAGATAGTCATGTTCACTTGATGAAAAGAATATCTAGATATATCAAGGGGACATTATATTATGGATTATGGTATCCCATAGGTAAATATTTCACTTTGGTTGCTTATACATAATTAAATTGGGTAGAGTGCTTGGATGACAGAAAGAGTACAAGTGGAGGGGCTTTCTTCCTCGGTGATAGCTTAGTATCATGGCTAAGCAAGAAGAAAAATTTAGTATCACTTTCTATAGATGAAGCAAAATATATTGTAGTAGTATTGTGTTGTACTCAAGTGCTTTGGATGAAGCAAACTTTGGAAGATATCAAAGTAAAGTATGATGAACCTATTTCCATTTTTTGTGATAACACAAGTGCTATAAATATTTCAAAAAATCTAGTAATGCATTCAAGAACAAAACATATTCCCATTAGATATCACTTCTTGAGAGAGAAGGTTGCATATCAATAGGTTAAGATGGAATATATTAGTACTATAGAGAATATTGCAGATATTTTCACAAAGGCACTACCAAAAGACACATTTGAGTATCTACGAGAGAAGTTCAGAGTAATTTCCTTTACTTCCTACAATTGAGGTTTAACATCAGTTGAGGGGGAGATAAGTGTTAGCTCCAAATAGGCCCTTTTCCATTGATTTCAAAGGGGGAGAATAATAGGTACATGTATAGGTTTAGAAACAAGTATAGGGAATAGGTATAGGTTGCTGCAGTAAGGGGGAGTTACTGTATGTTTTCAGATGATACTATGTGTAGGATTCGGGATGTGGTAGTTTCAGGTTTGAGATTACCATTAATGACAAAGGGGGATATTGTTATAAATATTTTCATTGATGTCAAAGGTCTAGCATTATTGGTGATAAAGGCCCCATTGCATTTAATAATGTTTGTAATAGATATATCTTGGCTAATGTGTGTTAATATTTATTTAATATTAATGAATATATTTTTTGTTACATATAAGACAAAAGAAGGGCCCATGGAGAAGTCAAAGAGTCACAAGGTAAAGACAAAAGAAGAATGGGATGCATTTTCCCATGAAGAGTCATCTTGGGGAATTCCAAGATTCACCAAGTGAAGATAAAAGTGGAAGGGTGCAATTTCTCATGAAGGGACACTTTGAGGAATATGAAAAGTCACCAAGGTAAAGACAAAAGAGGGAAGGATGCTTTTTCTCATGAAGGGTCACCACATGACCTTTCAAAGGCAAGGATATGAAGGGTCATTCAAGTTTGGCACCATTTTACATGAGGATTGAAGGCTCACAAAGGGGGAAAGCCAAAGGTCATTTGGAAAGCTATAAATAAAGGCTTGAGAAGCCATTTGTAATGAGTGAGATAGAGTTTGATTTGAGATAGTAATATCTAGCTTTGAAGAGCATTTGTGAGTGATGAATATGATTTGTATTATTTATATCTAGCTTAGAAGAGCAAAGGTGAGAGATAGGAAAGAGATGTTGTAATGAATTATCATTTGTTGAGATAACAACATTGAGAGATAGTTGTGTGGTATACACAAAGGGGTTGGTGCTCTTGTGGGTTGATACTCATGAATTGTTATTGTGTTCATGCTCAACAAAGTAGTTGGTGATCTTATGGGTTAATGCTCATGAATTGTTGTTGTGTTGGTGCTCAACAAAGGGGTTGGTGCTCCTATGGATTGGTGCTCATGAATTGTTGTTGTGTTGGTGCTCAGCAAAGGGGTTGGTGCTCTTGTGAATTGGTGCTCATGAATAGTTGTTGTATTGGTGCTCAACAAAGGGGATGGTGATCCTATAAGTTGGTTCTTGTGAATATTGTTTGAGTTAGTGCTCATTCATATACTTGAGATTGTTTTCTATGGTTTTTCCCACATTGGGTTTCCAAATTATATCTGGTGTCTCTCTCTATCTTATGGTGTGTTTATTGTTTCAATTTTATTGCATATTTTTAATGTTTGGCTAAGTGGAATTTGATTAAGGTAAAGTTTTATAAGATATATGATATACTAATTCACCCCCCCTCTGAGAATATCCTATCCTTAGCAAATTGTTTTATAAAAAATGTCCAAAATAATTGTCCTGACATAGATAGATGAATTACATAAGTCCTAAAAGAATTATTGGACAAAAATATTGAAAGGTAGAAACATATAGCAAAAGGACCTTGAAAATAATAGAGGGACCAAAAGGGGGACTTGGGACATAAAAGGAACTAATCATGGATGTTATCCTAAGGTTTGGTTGTGTTGAAAAACATGACTAAGACTTAAGAAATAAAAATAGACTAATCCCATATCATTATTTAAAATGTTCTCACATAAAAATTTATTGCTAGATTCAAATCATGTACTTAGATTAAACTAATTGGACTTGATTTACAATATACCAAATGCCAGTAAATACTTAAGTTAACATTAGAATCTTGAAACCCAAGAATTGTTCATTCCAAGTACAGCTTATTGGACATGCAAAATAAAACATAGCTATTAAATGTTATCACCTTATATAATATTAAAACATAACCATGAACAAATAAGTTAGCTAAACCATGCAACATATATCTTCAAATAAAAATAATGTGTAAACATGCTAATGACACTTTGATCAAGTGAATTTTCAATTTGAAGACATAAATTTACATAATTTGACATGTGGGTCCCAATTTTTTAGAAATGGGGGTATGTTGACTCAACAAATTCCCTAAACATCATATGTAAAAATAGAAAAGAGGTAAATAATTTAAATCCAAATTAAAAATATGCACCTAGAGTTCACTTTTATTGCATGCTCTTCTTCAAAAATCTTTTCATGCTCAAATGAAGGAGTCCCATACCTGATCAATGAAATTAGTACCTAGTTACCCTCATTTACAAGCTATGACCTAGGCTACACAGTACATTATGTGCAAGTTAGTAAAGCTCCAAAATGGAAAATCAAATGTATACAAAGCAATGTGACAAGTGGGAATGATCCCATGTACAAGTTAGAAATCAAATAATTAGTTAAACCATAGGGACTATGGTAGACATACAAATACCCCCATATAAAATCTTAGTGCATAACCCACATAGAATAAAATTATATTCAAGTTTAGAGGGATTCCTAAGATAGTAGGGCACAAATATCCATAACATGTGCAATATGACACAAAATGATTTAAAGAGGAACTTGAAAAACTCTCACATCAATAGGATAATTCAAGTGACTACCAAATGATAGGTAGAGTACAAGTGGTAATTAGGTAGTTCAGTGATGCATGAAGCTATGTCAGGATGGTTAAATGTAAAATTGGTTATCATGTTTTATAATATAGCCACATGCCTCCTTTGACAACCTTTATTCCTAAAAATTTTAAGTGCACATGAGGATTTGTGAATATTCTTATAACTATTTATAGATTTAGATTATCAACCTAGGTTTAATGAGCATAGTCTACAGTGACTATTGTGTGGCATTTATATCTTCTTGATCAAATTTGAGCCTCGAGTGCCACCTTCAAATTCAAATATATTATCTACCCACATAGGTAAGGATTTATTTGACAATGGATTTTTAGCTTTATAAAAAAATGGACGTCTTCATTATAAAAGGTCAACCTTTTTAGGAAACCTCATGTTTCCAAAATATTCCCTCCAAGAATATTTCTATTGGTTGAGCCTTACACTTTAATGGGAATTGAGTTCAATTCCATTCATTTTTATTACATCCTATGTGTGATTTATGTTTGTTGATCTTTGTCTACGGATATATTTTTATCCCTTTCATTGTTATCCATTCCCAAAAACTCTATGTAGAAATGGGAACTCATTTATAGGTCATATTCTATGCACACTCGAGTCTGCATAGGCTCTGACTATAGATATTCTTGTCTCTCTTAGTCTTGCACTATGTTCTCATGCCTCCATAAAAAATACATATGTATTTGGAGAGTCCTTGGTGAATTATGTGCGATGTTGTCTCATTATTAGTGATCTATAATGTCTTCATCAAGGTATTATAAGTGTTTACTATGTTCTTAGTGTATCACCTTTACTTCCTAGTAACCTCTTACCTTTTCCCTTTGTCAAAATTTTAGGTTTAGCACTAGATGTAGATATCATTATACTCTTTATAGGTCTATATGCTGGTCTAAAATAAGGTGAACTTAGAATATAAGGAACTTAGCCTATATAGAGATTTTTCCTTAAGAATAAAAGAGTCCCACACCTTGGGGGATGATCACATTGTTACAATGAGACAGTGAGTCACTCTATGGTGTGTGAGTAAAAGGATCTAGACATGGAAGTGTTGTGCATCAAGAGGATACAAGAGCTAAATAATAATGGTTGCATGTTTCAAATTCCAAAAAATTCCCTATAACTATACTAAGTTTAAGAATAGAGGTAATCTAATAAAAAATTCATACATTCAAAACCTATTACTTTATGTAATATCTGTCTATCAAAATAAATAGAAAAAGTTATAGATACTTACCTTGAAAGAACTTATCAAGTCTCAATCCCTTACTTTGACAATGATGGTATGAAATATATTATTATGGGTTTATAAATACAACACTATATAAATCATCTCTAGGCTAAAATACTCCTACTTTACATCCAATACTTCCCACAAGATAATCCATCTTCCTTTAAAGGAAAACCCTAAGTAATGGCCCCTTTGAATGTAAAAGTTGCAAAATTAGGAGCTATAATAATATGAAAATGAATGTTACTCCATATTGGATTGAAATGTAAATGGTATTTATTTAAATGGGTTGGTCCTAGCCCTTCTAAAATTTTAGATGATAAGGTTGGCTAGCACAACCTAGTTTTAATAAAAAGTTATTATTAGGCCTGAAATTAGGATGGCTAGGTAGACTTAATTCCATAACATGCACTTTAAATTTCATAGTAGGGTGAAACAAGTTGAATTAATATAAAATGGGTGTTTACTTAGTTAAGGGATATTTTAAGTGATAATTATTTAGGTAAATGGAAAAATAGGGTTTTTGTACTTAGGGATTTAGTTAAATAGTATTTTTAGTGGGTTTAAGTAATGATAATGTGTTTAGGTAAAATATAATTAACCATAAATATTGTGAAGCACCAATGGTCTACCAAACCCTTTCACAGTCACCCTTTAAGGCATGCACTCAAATAGATTAAAAATTGATAGTTTCATATATGTGAAAAAGTGTAAGTAAATTATAAAGTTTTAAAATATTAAGTGTATGAGTACCATTTCACACACACTTTCATTTGGAAGGCATATCAAGGTATAATAGATGCATTGACATCATAGAAAACCACTCTAAAAGAATATTACTTGTATATGATCACATGGAACTACCCATGGTGGGTATAATCTCATATGTGTGATCATATACTTGGCTTGTTCAACTTGCCACACTCAAAATCTCCATTTGTGATCCTTGTTTTGGGCTTATCATGCAATTAAGATGAGAGGTTGAGTAGGTAGAGGAGTAATTACTAAGCTACCCATGGTTCCACATTTTCATCCTATGGTAGAGAGATAGTGATGGAGATGATAGTGGGGAGTACATACTATAAGGGGAGTAATGGTGGTAGTGGTCCAACAAAATAAATAATTAAAGAAAAAATGTGGAGACCATGTTTCATAACCAACATAGAGCTAGATAATAGTACAGTGAGTATGTCATAGGGCACAATATGCTATAGTTATTTAGATATGGTGGTTATTGAGGTTTTTTTCCACCTCAAATCCATGGCAACTAGTAGGTGATAGGAGACCAAATAGATGGTACCACTATGGGTGAATAATTTTTTTATTTTGATTACTTCAATTTACTTATAGAGATATAGGTAAATGCTAGATATTAGTGATATATGTATGTTACATAGATGTATGCATGTATGTATGTATACATTTATGTGTGTGTATATGCATACACACACACACACGCATATACATACACACACACACACAATAAAAATAATAATAATAATAATAATAATAATAATAATAATAATAATAATAATAATAATAATAATAATAATAATGTCATTTTGGTTTTTATTTTGTATATTTTTCAATAGAGGAGGCATAATGGAGGATCATGATGGATACTACTCATCACGACATATTGGATGATGTACTTCCACAACATGATATGACATGGATTATAGATCTGATGGTACCAATAATCATGGCCTATGAAGGATAGTTTAGACTATGTGAGGAAGAGACCTAAGAGATACACAAATATTCATTAGATGGGTAAAAGGCTATAGTACCATTTGGAGTTAGATAGGGAGAGTTGTAGGCATGATAGGCACTTGCTCAAGATAGAACCACACATCTTGTGATAGTACTAGCCCAAGTGGATAGGTCCAAGGGATATTATCACATATGTATAATGTTCAAAAGACTCTTTACAGAGGATATTATATGCATTCCTCTATGGGTAACATAGCATATCCTCAATTGGATAAACATTATGGACCTCAACTAGAAAGTTGATATTGTACTATGTTGTATCATTTTATATCATGATGTGTAAAATAATGAGCTATTTATATAGATAGAGATATGTTTTGTTTTACTAATTTCATAGTTGTCTTATATGGATGTATTTTATTTCTACTATATGTTTATGAGTTCATATGTGATGGGAAATTATTTTATGATCTATGATGTACACATTTTTTTCTAGAAAATGTGAGCAAATACATGGTTGAGAATAATGGAAATAGTGTAAAATTATAAATAAAATAGATTTAAAATACAAAAAAAAACATTTGAATGATGAAATGAATGTAAAACACACCAAAAAAGATGAGATAAGTAAAACATTATAAGTAAATGAAATATAAATGAATGATAAATTTAAATAAAGATAATTAAAATATAAATGAATGAAAAATACTCAAGAAAATATATGTAAATCAATTAAACATCAATGAATTAAAAAGGATAAAATAAATAAATGTAAATGAAATATGAATGAATGAAAAAACTCCAACAAAGATAATTAAATGACTAAGATATCAATGAATGAAATATAACTCAAACAAAGATATAAGTAGGACCCAAAATGTTAGATAAACATATGTAGTTAAACATGGGTGAATGAAAACAATAATAAGTCTTAAATAATTAAAACTAAAAATTAGTGCTTATACTATTATTTAGTGTGGGAAATTATGGAAACAGTAAAGACCAGATGATGATAGCAATAGGATGTTATGATTATTGATGGTTAAAATCTATCTATTTGGAAATATAGAGGGTTTTATAATATAGCTCACAAACTAATTTAAAAGGTGTAAGTAGGAAATGTGTTCAAGGAGGTGATTAGCTAAAATTGATATCCAATAAAGGGAAAATCAGGGATAATATGATTTCAATGAGTGTGAGGTTTTACATGGGTGATGTGGAAATACTTAATACAAATGATACAAGTGAAACATGTATGAAATTTCTAATAACTATTTGACATTGAGGGCCTCGGACACTCTGACTATTGAACACAAAGCTTGGGATAACAAGTGAAGTAAATATATCATCCCATGAAGGCTATATCAATGAAAATTAAAATGGTCACACCTTCCCACATCCTATTCTCCATTCCTTAGGACCCCTTACAGACCCATCAGTCTACTACAAATATTGGGTACTTGTGTGATAAATTATATGACACTGTAATTATATGATATAATAAGACATACTAGCTTAGTTTACTAGACTACTACATCCTAATGGACCTTGGATCTATCATGAGGATAATTATGGATTTTGAACTTGAAACAAGATAAGATATGTAACAACTATTGATCGTATATTTTATTATGATGTGACTCTTAAGAGTGTATTTTCCTTTTGATCAATTCCTTTTGTTTGTTATAATAGGAATTTTACCCTTTTTGTTTTGTATATTCCTCCTCCATATGGATTCAAAAAATCAAACATGAGTGAAATAGGTAATGAACACATGAGAGATCAAACTTGGACATTAGAGATTATGACATAAAAATCATGGTGTTTAAAGACTTATAGGATTACCCACAAGTAAGTGTGAAATCTAAAAATTGACCTATGTGTGATTCAAATGAAATGAAATAAGATAAGATGGGGATCATGAGAGTTTTATCCATATAATAAGTGAAAAAATGATGAATATGATCATATCTTTATAAAATGAGGTAAAATGGTGTTATGAAATGGGTAGGGTTGTTTTATTATATCCATGTCATTAGGAAACCATACTAACATACAAAGGATCTAACACAAGTAATAATGTAAGTAGTAATCGTACCAAAATAGGGGGAATAGAAATGGTCATTCCAAAGATTAGAAAATATAAATGGTCATCCCAAAAATATAGGGAATACAAATTATCATGAAATAATTACAAAGAGACAAAGGTAAATAATGATAAATAAAAACTGAAGGAGATACCTAAGTTTTAATATATAAATATAGTCTAAAATTAAATATTAAAGTACCTACAAGGAAAAAATGTTATAAAAAATCTATCATAATAAAAATTTATACAAGGTGTTACAAATTATATAATTAAATGTAAATGTCAAATCCAATTATGTGATAATATAACAAATAATATGATATTTCACATATATCTGCTAAAAAATGTTGATATATATCTCTACATACATCACTGATAACATCAAATAATCTATGTTATAATTGAAATGTAGATATATCTTCACAGAGAGGCATGTTATGATTTTCTAGTGTATGATATTTACATAGAAATTAGGTGTACTTGAAGAAGGAGTAGGAGAGCATGGTGTCTCATGTGAAGGATAAACAATACTAGGAACCAATACTAGTGTTTGTCTGAAATATTTTAATCTATGAGAAAACATAGGTTGAGAAGAAGAATAACCCTTCATATAAGAATCACCCATGGAACAATTTTTAAAAGGTGGAGGTGTAGGCCTAAAAATTAAAAAAAATGATGTAAGAGTAATATATATCTGTATGTATGGTGTGTAAGACATTTATGGTAAAGACAATAAAATTCCCCATGTTTAGGGATGTTGTACCCAATACCCCATTTTTGCATAAGGAAATGGGGACACACTTTTTTCACACTATGGTCTTGAATTTTATCCCCTCTTCTATATGTTTATATGAAATCTAGGAGAATATTGATTATTGGATTTTTTTCATACTTTGGGAAGATGGCATTGATATTGTGTTCTCATAAACTAAATATTTTTTACTGTAAGGTTTGTTACTTAGAGCTAATTGTTATGGACTTATGTTTTCATAAATTAATCTTCTTTGAGAGTCTTTGTTGTGATTTTGGAATTTTTTATTCAAAACTTTTGTTCCACATGAATTAGTCTTCAAGTTTATTGTGTTGGACATTTTGTCTGATGGAATTTTCTCTTTGTAGCATTTTCTCTACAACAATTCTACCAAATAATTTCCCCAAATTAGACTTATTCTTATGAAAAATCTTGTCGATAAACTTTTCTTGAAAAAATTTCCCTTCAACCCGTTTAAACCCATCCTTAGGCATTTTTAAGATTTCCCTTTGGCCTTTATGAAGTAGATCCTCTAGGAATTTTGTAATGGTAAAATGTCCTATGAAGTAGACACTTTGGATTATTGCCAAATGACCCTTCAACATTTTGAAATTTCCCTTTGGGACTTTTGAAATACCTTTTTTTCCCTTGCCAACTGACTCTTTAGGCTTTGTGCAATATATCCTTTAGTCTTTTTGTTGTAGCCATCTTTCCCGATAGAATTACTTTAGACCTTTTGCAGTTTCCCTTTAGCCCCTTTAGACCTATCCTTTAGGACTTTTGTCCCAGACTTTTTTCCTACACCTTTGTCTTTATGAACTTTTTCTTCAGACATTTCATATGAGACACTTTTTCCAAGCCAGTTGAATTACTTAAAACTTTTTGTCTAAGAGAATTATTGTGGAAATTTTGTCTAAGACAATTCCCTTCATGAAATTCCATCAGGACTTTTGAAATGACCCTTTGCCTCTAACTTACCCTTCAAAAGTTTTGTCAAGGACACATATTCATTTATACTAATTGAAAATACCCTTTAGCCTTTTGAAAATACCCTTTAGGACTTTTGTGGTTACCCTTCAAGACTTTTTTAAGAGCCCTTTCCCATAAAAATTCACCCTATAAAGTAGACCCTTTGGGCATTTTCACCATGAAGTAGATCCTTCATCCCTTTTGAGCATTCATTCAAAACTTTTATCTTGGAACTTTTTCCCTAGGAGCCTATCCTTTGGGACTTTTACCCCAGGCTAATTCCTTTATACTTTGTGTCTTAGACATTTTGTTTGATGCAAAATCACTAAAATAATTCCCCTATGGGCACATGCCCTTTGGACTTCTTGAACTGACACTTTAGAAATTTTCAAAATGACCCTTTAACCCTTTTTGAAGTGGCCACTTAACCTTCAAACATTCTTAAAAAGACCCTTCGAGCATTTTGAAGTGACCACTTACCCTTCTAGAATTTATCCTTGACCCTTTTTCCCTTCAGCCAATTCCTTTAAACATTTTTTCTAAAACATCATTCCCTTTAGCCCCTTTGATACCACCCCTTCAAGCATTCATTTAGACATTTTGTTTGAGATAACTGAGTCTTCAGGAGAATTATTGAAAACATTTTGTTTGAAATAATTCCCTCGATGGAATTCCTTCAAAATTTATGTCTCAAACATTTTGTTTAATGAAATTAACATTCTAAAAATATAAAACTCATGAAAATTCTCCAATAATAATTGCCTTGAAATAAATACCAAACTAAAAAATGAAACCTTTGTTTAGAGAGAATTTCATTATGTTTTGAGCTTAATTTAATATTTTAGCCTAGGCCCAAATCATATTTTATTAATACTAAAACCTTAGGCTAAAATATTCATTCAAGGTTCTTTATACATATTTTCCAAAAGTATTATGCTAAGTCATTTTTAGTTTATGTTTATAGGAGAAGGGAATCTTAAGGAAATGACACATGTCAAGTTGACAAGATTAAATATGACAATTGCATGGATGTCATTTGACAATCATGAAGATGTCATTTAATGGTTGTGAAAATGTCAAATTTAACCTCATAAATTACCCATTTGGATTCAATCAAGATCTTAGGTTCCCATCCACTCGGTCCCATTTGATCAAATGATGAGATCAATTTAAAATGCCAGAGCTCCATAAGAATGACTATTATCACCATCGTAGGATCCTAATACATAGATCCAATGACCTATGAGAAGAAGTAGTGAGCCCAATACATAGATCCAATAAAATGTGTTAAACTAGTACATAAGGATCGATGGTACAAAATTAACATGAAATTTTCAAAGGTCTTAGAACTATCGAATACCTGCTAAGTGACACGCTCATGTTCCATCATGAAAAGGATCGATAGTGTGAGTTCTAGGTGGACTTTTGAAATATCTTGGACTCAATCAAGTGTTGATGTGTGTCACATTTAAAAATCTATCATTAGATAGAACACGTATATATTTTGGGACTCACATTTAAGCTAAAGTATGAACATGTATGTCTTCATCTAAATGGCAAATATAAAAGTGAAGATCCAAACTATATAAAAGGCATGGGTGAGCATGTAATGCATAGTTTAGATTAGTCATAGCTGAGAATAGTGCCACTCATTTTAAAATTTTTTTAAAGTGATTTTGGGTCCTTTATTCATATGTTAGAGTTCTATTTTAAGGTGACTAGTCTAAAATATCAATAGGTTTTTCTCATTACCTATAAAAATAGGCATGTGTAATTTTGGTAAATGGTGTATATTATGAAGTTTGCATACAATTCAAGATACAATTGTTAAAAATTTCCTCTATCTTCATATACATTCACACATTTCATAGATGTGGCAAATTCTATTTTAAATTGATGACTACAAATAAACTCTTATATGGTTTTAGACTATAGTTAGAACTCATGTTTTAACTATCACATGTAATGACCTTACATGAACTTAGAGGATGAGGCAACCCTTTCCCCAAGTCTATATAAATAGTTATAATCCATCTTGGTTTTCTTTAGATAATTTTTTAATACAAGAGTGACATCATTTTCTATCCTCAATGAATGTGTGTGTATTTTCTTTCCGTTTTTCTATGTAATTAATTATTACTTTCTTTGGTTGTATGTTTGAATAATCTTTAGCATGTAAAAGCTATGAATGGATTCTTGATTATTTTTATTAATATATTACTTTTTAAATATGTAATATCCATTGAAATATTGGTAAATAAATTGGTTAAGATAGTAAAGTTCAAATTGATTCATAGTTCTAATTGTACATGAGTTATATTTTGGATGTAGTTTTCTCTATGTGTGCACAACTACCTCAGATATTTCAATAGCTTGAGCCATAATCTCCTAATTAAGGGTGTGTAATATTTGATCTAATAGGATAAACCTTTATCCAAGGCTTGTGAATTTCCTACATCTTTATCTACTTATACTTCTTAATTGTGTCTGACTCTATTTGTGCAATTGCTGCTAACAATAGGCATAGGTTCTGAGAGCACTTGTCCTTTTAGAAACTAGCCATAGAAATAGTTCCTAAAAAAATATAATATTTATTTTCTACCTTACCCTTCCCTTATTTTTTTTAGTTTGTTTTGAGACCTTTCCACTCTATATTATAACCCAGATATCCATCCAATCAACACAGAGTTTCATAATCCTTTAGGAAGCATACCTCCATCCAAAACACCTTGTCAACAACCTGTATGCCCTACCATCTATTCCATTAATAGGTTTCAATAGACCACATACCTATACCTCATCCCCTAGAATGGATTTTACCTCCATTAATATCCTAAAATGTTAGAGGCTACCTTGTTATAGCTATGGTGTGCATAAAACCCACATCAATAGTTAATTGGCACTAGAAAAAGGCCAACACCTTTGATTGTACTTTTTTTTAAAAGAATGGATTGAATTAGAAAATGGACCATAGCTATCCCATGCATTTAACATGATTTCCTCAATAATCCATTCAAATACCTTCTTAGGTTCTATTATATTCACCCAAGGTTTGCTAAAGGGCATCTTGATACTTACACATATGTTATGCATGTTACAGATGTGAAATTTGAGGATGTAATCTAGAGGTTGTTCCTTTTCACATTTGGAGAGGAAATACATGATTGGATTGTAGATTTGGCACTTAATTCTATTACAAATGAGAGAGATATTGAGGAAATTTTTTTATATGATTTGGTCCAAATATTGATGCTCATGCTTTAAAAAATAATTTAACACCTTCTATGAGGTTCTCTATAATAGGTATATTGGATATGAATTGTACAAAAGTTGTCCAAAGAGAAAGCTTGTTATTGTGCCCAAACTAGAGCATAATAGAAATATTTCATTTTAATCCAAGCACTGTACATAAGGAATAAAATATCCCAAATGGAGAGGATGATTGGATCATAAAAGAGGTAGAATAAAGTATTGCAGCCATCAATGAAGAAATTGCAATGTTATAGAGAAATTTAGATACTAACAACAAGAAGATAAATCCATCAAGATAGGAGAATTGGATCATGTTGATTCCATCATTATATTTAATGGGATAATTGAAGAAGGAAATAATGATATGAGGAATGTGTCAATTTAAAATAACATTTACAACCTTCCCAACAACTCTATGAGATAGAATATGTCCAGATAAAGGATCAATTATTTTTCCTTGCAAAAGAAGATATTAGCTCTAAATATGGTGTTGATGATTCTTATGACTATCAATATACATTAGAATCTCTATCAAAAGACTCATTTTCTATTTATGTTCCTAACTTGTTATCCTTTGATCATGTAGGCTCTAATATTGAGATTTTAGATTATGTCATGTCTAAGGTATGTATGTATTTTTATCATGGGGAAAGTGAAAAAGATATATTGGTTTCAAGTGAAAAGTTTATGTTGGTTTCACCTAATAATTTTGATACTATTTTTGAGCTCCATTCTAATGTTATTAATTCACATAGATGCTCATGCCTTGATTTTATAGATGTTGAATTCAATTTGGTGCCTAACTCTAATGTGAGGGACACTATGTTTAATTATGTGATTGACCAAGAACTCAAGTGTGTGTGGACATCAACATTAATTAGCATTGAAGCAAACACATTTAATTGTGCATATGATGCCCATGAAGTTGTATATATATTAGAGTATAACTATTCAAAATAAAATAAAAAATAAAAGTATCAACAACATGCATTGGATGAGATGATCCCTCTGGAATTAAGAGTTAATGAATCTCTCTCTCTCTTAAATCATAAATAATGATCCCTAGGTAAACAAAATATTCATGATTTGGAAATTCAAGAGCTGATTCATTAAATATTGAAGGTCACACTAAAATTGAGAGTTTAGATGAAGTTTTTTAGGAATATGTTGTTCATGATTACACTTATGATTCTAACTCTATCTTTAAGGACCTTTCTAGAAATGACTTCATAGAGGGCGATGACTTTCAAGACTACAGGTTAGATCTAATATCCATCTTAGCAGGTAGTTTTGAGGATTGTTTATCTAAATTAGGTTTTCCTAAATACATGAGTAATAATGGTGAGCTTTCAGAACATATGTCTCATTGGAAAGAGTTATTATTTTATTGTGTCTGGGATGTCCCAATGAGTAACCCTAATTTTATATGTACAATATGAGGGAAAAGGATCAAAATCCTACTGAATGAATACAAGGATGTCTCTACCTATCTTAAAATTTTAATGGTGAAAACCTTGTTATTACCAGATAGTGAGAAGCATACCAAACAAAGTTTCCAAATCCATCCCCAATCTTGTTTAGGTTTTATTTAGAGTGGGAATAGGATAGGTTTCTTATTTTTTTTCATTTGTTTTCATTATATTAATCTTTCCTACTTAAGTATTTTGATTTCATACATTAGTTTCATGTTTTATAATCTATATTTTAGTGCTTTCTCTGATGATTGGAGTTGTGTTTGATCTAAATAGAAGAAATTTAAAATACAAACCAATTGATCTTATAACTTGTAGAAAAGGGGAAAATTAAAATCTTGACACTTTGGGACTAGTTTATAGATTATGTATATTTTTGTATTTTTTTGAGTCTTTAGGATGAATGTAGATAATCATGGATTATTTTGAATGGTGTCATAATTAAATACTTTTACCAGGCATGTGGAAGTTGATCTTAGAGTACTTCATGTAAATTTAGAAAGTTTTCTTGTTTTATTAGATCAAATTCACTTATCACATTGAATACCTATTGGAAACTATAATTCTAGGAATAGATGTGGCTAGTAGGGACGCTATAGTAATAATTCATTCTATAATTATACCAAATCATTGGGGTTCCAGCTCTTCTCTTTTACCATTCAATAACAAAAGAAGATAAAAATAAAACAAAAAGAAAAAAGAACCAGTGGATTCAAAAGAGAAAAATAAAATATTAATAGAATCAAAAGTATTACATGATGAAATAAGCTCAATATCCTATGCATAATAATCAAAATAAAATAATGGAATGAGAAGAAAAGGATTTGAAGGTATCTCTATTGGGGCTATGGATTCCTAGTTGGTAGTAGATTAATACCTGAGCTCGCCTTATTTTTGAAATTTAATAGATACTATAATGAAACCTACAGCCCCATCGAAGCCTTTGAAAAACTCATCATAGCAGGGGTTAAATAAACTACACATTTTAACATAAATCAAAGATATTAGAAGGAAAGTATGTTGTGTTAATTAATTTAGGAGTCTCTTTCATGTTTCTAATTTAAGTATTTCTCTATGGCACACTTCATGATTGATTTAGGATTGTAAACTAGAATTTCAGGTTCTTGAATATTTAGGAGTATTCCCCTTGTGAGTCACCATTTGTTGCACCCAACACCCCTATTTTTTCCATATCAAAATGGGGACCCACTTATTTTAAACTATGGTCTTCACTTATAGCCCCTCTTTTATATGTTTAAGAAAAATCTAGGAGAAGATTGATTATTGGCTTTTTTTTAATACTTTAGAAAGACATCATTGATATTGTGTTTTCATAGACTAAATGTTTTGTTCTATTAGGTTTGTTACTTTGAGATAACTTTTTATCAAGATTTTTTCTTTGAGCTAATTTTTTTAGACTTATGTTTTCATGGACTAACCTTCTTTGAGAGTCTTTGTCAAGATTTATGTTTTCAGTCTTTTTTCTTCAAAACATTTGTTCTGAATGAATTGGTCTTTGGGTTTATTGTGTCAGACATTTTGTTCATCATAATTTTATCTTTGAAACATTTTCCCCACAAAAATTATACAAAAAAAATTTCCTTGAATCAAACTTACTCTTATGAATAATCTTTTTGATACACTTTTCCAGACAAAGTTGCCCTTCAGCCCCTTTCAACCTACCCTTTGGCATTTTTGAGATTGCCCTTTGGCCTTTATGAAGTATATCCTTCAAGACTTTTATCATAGACAAATGCGCTACAAATTAGACCCTTTGAATTGTTTTTAAATGACCCTTCAACATTTTTAAACTTCCCTTTGGGACTTTTGAAATGCTTTTTTTTTCTTTTCCAACCTACCTTTTAGGATTTGTGCAATATGTCCTTTAGCATTTTTATTGCATCTATTTTTCCTAACATAATTCCTTTAGTCCTTTTTCAATTACACTTTGGACCCTTCACACCTATCCTTTAGGAGTTTTGTACCACACTTATCCTTCATGACTTTTGTCTTGCACTTTTACCTTTTTGAACCTTTCCTTTGATCATTTCATCCAAGACACTTTCCCCTAGATAATTGAATTCCATTAGACATTTTGTTAGAGAGAATTAGTTCTTTGGGAGAATTATTATGGACATTTTATCTGAAATAATTCCCCAAGTGGATTTTTTTTGTTATTTTAAAAATACTCTTTGTCTTCAAGTTACCCTTTAGAAGTTTTGTCAAGGACACATATTCCATCAAAAAATTTGAACATACCCTTTAGCATTTATAAATTACCCTTTGGGACTTTTGAGGTTACCCTTCAAGAATTTTATAAGGGCCCTTTCCCATCAAAATTTACCCTATAAAGTAGACACTTTGGGTATTTTTACCATGAAGTAGACCCTTCATCCCTTTTGAGCATTCCTTCAAGACTTTTGTCTTAGATATTTTACCATATGAGCCTATCCTTTAGGACTTTTTCCCCAAGCCAATTCATTCAGACTTTGTGTCTTAGACATTTTATCCAACACAAAAAGACTGAAATAATTCTCCCAAGGGCACATGCCCTTCTGAATTTCTAAAATGACCCTTCAAAATTTTCAAAAATGACCCTTTAACCCTTTTTGAAGTAGCCACTTATCCTTCAGACATTTTGAAAATCATCGTTCATGCTTTTTAAAGTGACCATTTACCCTTATAGAATTTTTCTTAGACCCTTCTACCCTTTGGCCAATTCCTTTAGACATTATGTCTAAAACATCATTCCCTTCAGTCCTTTTGATACCATAGCTTCAAGCATTCCTTCATACATTTTGTCTGAGAGAATTGAGTCTTTGGGAGAATTACTACAAACATTTTGTCTAAAATAATTCCCCCAACATAATTCCTTTAAAATTTATGTCTCAAACATTTTGTTTAATGAAATTAAGGTCTCATTAGTAGAAATATTGTGACAATTATGCCACAATAATTGCCCTAAAATAAATACCAAATTGCCAAGTGGCACCTTTGCTTAGAGATAATTTTATTATGTTTTGAGCTTAATTTAATATTTTATCCTAGGCACAAATTATATTTTATTAATAATAAAACTTTAGGCTAAAATAATCATGTAGTGTCTTTTATACATATTTTCCAAAGTATTATGCTATCATTCTTTTATTATGCTTCCAGAAGTAGGAAATCCTGAAGAAATGACATGTGTCAAATTGACAAGATTAAATTTTATAGTCATGCAAACATCATTTAATATTCACAAGGACATCAATTGATGGTCACATTATAATTGTTAAAAATTGCCTCTATTCATATATATGAACACATTACATAGCTTTAGTAAAGGTTATTTTAAACTGATAATTGAAAATAAAATTTTATATGGTTTTAGACCATAGTTAAAATTTGTATTTTAATTATCACATGTAATGACCTTACATGAACTTGGAGGATGAGGAGACACCTTCCCCAAGTATATATAAACAATTTTAATCCAACTTAGATTTTTATTAGAGAATTTTTTAATACAAGAGAAACATCAATTTTAATCATCAGTAAATGTGTTTGTGTATTTTCTTTCAAATTTTTGTGTAATTAGTTGTTACTTTCTTTGGTTTTATGTTTCAATAATATTTATTGTGTAAAAGATGTAAATGGATTCCTAATTATTTTGATTGATATACTAATTTGTATATGTGCAATAATTGTTTGAAAGATTGGTAAATAAATTGGTTAAGATAGTTAAGTTTAAATTGATTCATAATTATGACTTTGTATGAGTGATTTTTTGGATGTATTTTTCTATGTGTGTGTAATAACTACCTTAGATACTTCACTAGCTTATGCCATAATCTCCTGATTAAGTGTGTGCAAAAAATTATTTATAAAGAGTAACCTTTGTTTGAGGCTTGTGAATTTATATCATATTTATCTACTTAGACTTCTTAACTATGTCTGAATTTATGTGTATAATTGTTGCTAGTAATAGGCATAGTTTCTAAGAGCACTTATCTTTTTAGAAACAAGCTAGGGAAGTAGTCTTTTAAAACAAAAAAAAACTTTATTTTTTACCTTACCCTTTCCTCCCTTTATTGAGTTTTTTTGAGACCTACCCCCTCTAGATTAGAAGAAAAACACTCATCCAATTCACATAGAGTTTAAAAATCCTTTAAGAACTACACATTTATCCTTAAAAACTTATCAACAACTTGTATTCCCTATCAACTTTTCCATTAATAAGTTTTAATAGATTGCATACCTATAATTCATGCTCTACAGTGGAGTTTACCTCCATTGAGATCCTAAAATTTTTGAGGCTACCTGGTTACAGTTATGGTGTGCATAAAACCCACATCAACAAGGGATATGCTCTAGAGGTTTATTAAAAGGTGGGAGGTTCTAGTTACTAAAACATTAGGCTGGTTCAAGATGAAACACATTAATGTATTGATTAATATACTGATAATGGTAAAAATATGCATAGTCATGCCATTAAAACAACACGTTCACCTAGGAGTAGTTGAATATAGAGGTAAATTATCGATGGTAGGAACTAAGCTTTCTAGCTATCATTGTGCTAGAAATATTTGATATGCTCAAAAATATTTGGCCCAATGACCATTGTTTTAAACTCACAATATGGCTCATCCACCCATCATCTAGGTGGGAAGTCATGCTAGCACATGGATGGGACATCATGAAATAGATCGTCATCATTGAAGCATATAAGATTAGGATAATGAATGGGTGATGTATCTATATATATTACTACCTAAATGAATATCATAGTAGTGTGGTTATCATATGAAGAGGAATTATACTCAAAATATCAAAAAATTAGTGAAACAATATGGTCTCATGGCATAATCAAGTAGCATACTTTGAAGAGAATCATAAGTAATGGAAGTAGAATGTGAGGATGTTGGTACCAAATTCATATCAAACCTATGAAAATAAATCAAATAAATAATTATGGGTTCAATATAGGTAGAAATAATCACATTAATTATTTTAATACTATGTAAAATGTAGAGTATACTCATAAGAATGTTGTAAGGAATATGCATAGTGAAGGGTTTCAATGTCCTTGGCTTAAGAATATCCAGCTAATAAAGGGTCATCTAGGGAATATATATCATCATAATAAAGTGTGTGAGTATCAATATGAAAGATAAAAATCACTCTTTTTTTTCAAGAGAGTGGGTAACCAAATTTTTAGGCATCACTATTAAAGTAAGAAACTTGTCAGTCAATTCATTACAAAAACAAGGTCATAAAGAAGGGGGTAACTGAGTCATAATTTTAAAAGGGAGATATGAGGTTTTTATTTTAATAATTATCACGTTATGTTGGTCATTATCATAATTTAATAGGCTAGGTTTTATGTTTTCCACAAGTCTAAGGTGTCCATTATAACCTCTATTAGAATTGACAGGATAGTTGAAAAATTGTTATTCATGGAATGGGATGTTAGGCAAGGTTTCAAGGGTAGGTATTTTAGAAACACCATGTTATTATAATTTATCAAAATTAAAAGTTTTATTATCACCTTTAATATTTTATATAATACCTTTGTGTAAATATTTAACACATTATAATGTATAAGAGGTAATGCCTCTCATGTAATACATCCAAGGTTATCTGAGTAAAAAGTTATAGGATAGTGTAAATTTGAAAATCGTGACTTTAAATCTATCCATGATGAGAGGGACCATGATAGGGATATAAACAACAAAAATAGGAGGAATTTATATTATATCATACCATTGGAAAATGCTTTGGTTAGATTTAATATTACATTTAGAGTATATGATAGTTTTGATGAAATCAAGGGAAGAAACACAAGTTCTTGACCCATCATTAGTCAAGGCATGTTGAATTGAATGTAACAAACTTTTAAACTACTTAATATAGGAGGATCATCCACTCAAATTAATATTTTTTCAAGGATCATAGAAGTAATAGGGAATTTGTGTGAGAGAGAGAGGCATCCAAAGTTTCATCAACTTGAATGGACATTTATTCACATGGTTGAAGGATATAATCCTTAGACTCGAAGAAGGTAGATTATTTACCCATTGTTGGAGGTTAAGGTATGTTAATTTAAAATAAAATTTTCATCAATATATTGAGATAATGAGAGGAAGTCCTCATGAGCTCAAGGAAAGGAATTTAAGAGGGGAATCAAAAAAGTTCCACAATAGGGTGTCACTCATCACATCCTAAGGGAATAGAACTAGAATAAGATACATGTGCATAATTTTTAAGTAAATAAACTAATGGAGGAGACTAAATTCACTTGAAATTCATATAAAAATAACTATGTATTCTCAACTTAACATATGTAGTTTATTTCATAGGAGAGATAAAAATTACTTGCATCAAGCTAGTTAATACAATATTTTTATTAGAAGTAATGATACATGGTTTCATATAGTGTTTAAATGTAATATTTATAATATTTGAGAAAGTAAAAAACTAATTTGATATGGCCAATGGAGTCAATTCTAGTCTATAAATAGATGACCGGATTGAGCTGGTTAATGCAATAATTAAACATGGGTCAAAACAAATAGGTTGTATTGGGTTGGATGATATAATGAAATAAGGAATTTTAAAAGGTATTAAGGTGTTATATAAAATTTTAATAATCATTAGGTAAGGTTACTAAATCAATTTTTTTTATATATTCATAGTATTTGAGTTAGTAGTGGATTTCATATACTCAACTTACACAAAATGAGATGGATGTGGCTTGAACAATTTTCTAAGTGGGAAGATTAATATAAGTATAATTTAGATAAGGATGAATTTAATATAATACATGCCCCATTTTTTTAATGTTAACCATGTTTTCATCATTGGTATCAAAGGAGGGTAAAAAATAATTCAACATTGGTGATTAAGTAGTAGTATTTTGTTGATTTTAGGGTAGGTATTTATGGATGAGAAGGTGATAATTAGCCTAATTAAGAGCATCATTATTTAATTTTGAGTAACAATATTTAACTACCTTGTTATAGGATTTTTAATATTATCATACCATACCTTCATAATTAAAGTTGGGACCAAGGATAAATTCAAGAGAAATTTTCCTAGGTTGATTACATGTTTAATGAGAATGTCCCCAACTGGTGTGATACCATTTTTTTTGGGATCATATAAATGTTTTTTAGGGAAATAAGTATCAATTTATCTAGTTAAAGGTCTAATAATATGTTTTTAGATTTCATCTAGGGAAAGAGGATTGTGAACACAAAATGTTTACATATGTTGATGAAGAGGAAGGAGGAGGCTAGAAGGGAATTCCTATGAATGATTTGGAAAGAGTTACTTATTTTGAATGGTAAATAATAATGGCATTGATAAAAAATGTGGAATCATAATTTTCCATAATTCAATTATTGGTAACATGTTTGTTTTTATATTTCATTAGCATATGAGTTCTTGATGTAGGTTGGGAAGGTGCAAATTTCCTTATGAGGAAATATTTACGTTTATCTTGATCAGGGGCTTCTTCCAAAGATTTTAGAGAGAGAGCCCAAACTCTATATTTTAATTTAGGATGGAAAACATTATTAAATAATTTGAATTGTTTATCTTCTGACATGTTATGTTTGGCCTTATCAGATAAGTCTTTCCAAAACTTAATTAAGAGTTAAGTGGTTTCAAATTCTATTTATTAAAATTAATGAAATGGGATAAAATATTTTCATCAAGATCATTGGTTTTAAATTCCTAAACCAATGCATTAACTATGTCTTCTAATATGTAGTAGTTCTATACTTAAGTTAATTTTAGTAATATAGAGCATCACCTAATAAGGTTTTGGATAGATTTTTTGAAGCTATTAAGGTGTATATTTTAATCCAATCTTTGTAAAGGTTACTTAAATATTTCAAATTCAAATTAAGATCAATGGATCCATTTTAAGTGATAGTGGGAGTGATACCACCCATGTCTATATTTGTTATTTAATGAATTAATTATTTGTTTTGAGGATGAGTGATTAATTTGTTAAGAAGTTGGAATTATGTAATGAGGTTAACATGTGCATATCTAAAGGGGGTGAAGGGGGGATTTGATTTTTTCACTCCACATTGAGATTATTGAGGATGATTTTGAAATTTCAAGAGTTAATTTAATATTTATATCATTTAATTGGAATTTTTAGTTTGGAATGTATCCATTTTTTTCATGGCTTATAATAATATTCAATTATTATTAAGATCTTATTTTATAGAATAGAAATCTTGAGATGCACTAGTCATAACATTAACGTGAGTGTATGAGAAAATGGATCATTTTGAATTTGAAATGAGTGGGAAAAGAATTGGGGAGAATTTGGCAGGAGGAATAGATCCTGGTGGTATAGCAGAGGAAGAAGGAAAATGTGGAGGGTCAGGTTTACTGATTGATGTAGATAAAAGAAGGTTTTCATCTGCTAACAAGCCCTATAGTGGGGCCAAAAAATCACCATTGAAAAGTGCATTAGAACAGTACACGAAGAAAGTGAAAGATAAAGCTGAATATTAAAAATAAAAGAACTCTGAAAGATAGACAGGGGCCCTCAAACAAAGGACCTGGTCATCGGTGTTTGGGAAAAAATCAACAGGGAAATCCCTTTTCCCATTGGTGACATCTAAATCATGCTGGGAGGAAGGTGAGTTTCAAGTTTTTATCCCAGACCCTCTACCTGATTTCTCAGTATCATCCATGGAACTCACCCTAGTTGGAAAGTTTCTAGGAGCTAGACCAAATATAGATTCACTCAGATCTATGATAAAAAAGAAATGGACTGTACGCGGAGAAGTAGACATTGCACCAATGGTGAATGGTTTTTTCTCTTTTATCTTCAATTGTAAAGAAGATTTGAATAAGGTTCTTAGTGAAGGGCCTTGGTATTTTGGAAAATTCACTCTTACAATCAAGAAATGGGAACCAGAAATGGATTTATCAGACTCTTTCTTCTTAACTACCCCTATATGGGCTAGACTACCTGGTCTTCCATTAGAATTCTGGCATGAGGACATTTTCAATGGAATTGCTAGTTCATTTGGTGAGTTAGTGGCTGTGGATAATGCCACGGCTTCAAGAAATAAACTCCAAAGTGCCAGAATTTATGTTAAAGTGGCAGACTTGAACCATCTCCCAAAAAAAGTGGAATTAATTTCTAAGCTTGGTAAGAAAACCCAAGAGATTGTCTTTGAAGATTTGCCAAATTCTTGCTATGCGTGTAAGAAACAGGGGTATTGGGTCAATAATTGCCCCAATAGGGGTACATCCCATCCAATAAATTTTTAGGAAGGGAAAAATATAAAGATTCAACAAAATAAAATATGGAAGGTAAAAGAGGACTATCGAAAGATAGGGAAGAAACAAGAAGCTTTAGTAGATCTACACATAGAAGAGGATAAAATTTTTGCAACAGAAGAAGATGGAAACCTGAATTTATTAGGAGCAATAGAGCCCCTATTAAAAAAATCTAGTCCCCTAATGGAAGAGAAGGGGATGAAATCAGAGAATAAAAAACCAGATCATCTAACAGAAGAAGAAGCTAATTTTCTAAACCAGAATACCCAAAGTTTAGAAAATCAACTTCTTAAGGTAAAGGATATTGGAGGATTAGAGGAAGGAGAAGTATTACCTGAAGGGGGGAATAATATAGAAGAAGGAGAGATGTGTGAAGCCCAAATGGGGGAAAAGCAGGAGGTATCAAAGGATGAAAATAACACTCCAGTGAAAGAGGCCTTAATGGCAGAAGAAAATAAAGAGACCGGTAAAAACTCAAAAAACCAAAAGATAAAAGGTGAGAAAAAGAACAATATAAAACACATGGCAATGAGAAATGGCAGTGCGAAAGGAAATGGTCCTCTTAGGAGCAAAGAAGGAAAAGGATCTGAACCGCAAGCCAAATTAAAACCGGATGTAGGATCTCCAGATAAACCTGGGAAAAATTTTGCAAAGAGGAATAGAGAGATGGAAAGCAAGCACAATATAGCAGATGGAAAGTAGGCAACCCTACCGAAATGGCTCCATAACAATAAAAACCAATGAGAATTCTTAGCTGGAATATTAGGGGGCTAAATAGCATATATAAAGTAGATTTAGTTAGGAATTTTGTCAGAGAGCAAAAGCTGGACTTCCTTCTGCTCCAAGAAACCAAAATGAGTAAAGAGAAAGCAGAAAAGATCAAAGATTTTAAAAATTATACTATTAAGGCCAGCAGCTCTGAAGGTGCTTCAGGGGGAACCATGATGCTATGGAAAAAAAACCAATATTCTGGTTCTATTTTGATGGAAAGTAAAAAAAAATTGGCTATTAAAATAACTAGTTTTGACCAAAAGGAAAGTTGGTATGTTGTAAACATTTATGCTCCCAATGCCAAGAACCAAAGGAAAAAGGTCTGGGAAACCTTCTCAAATCTCAGAAGCAAAGATTATTGTGGGAGATGGATTATAATGGGAGATTTTAATGTTCCTCTCTATGATTATGAGAAAAAGGGTGGTAATACTATTCAAATGGAAGGGAGATTTGATCTCATGGAGTTTATAAGTAAAGAAGGCTTAATGGATGTGGAGATGAAAGGAATTCAGTATACTTGGAGCAATAAGAGACTTGATAATGAATGTATACAGGCCAAGCTTGATAGGGCTCTCATTTCCCCAGACTGGACAAAATATTACACTTGTAAATTGGAAGCATGGCATATAATAGGCTCTCATTTCCCTCTTATTTTCACAGTGGTCAAATTGAACCAGAAAAAAATCATTTGTTCAGATTTGAAAAGATGGGGATGCAGCAGCCACAGTTTGAAAGCAAAATAAAAGAGTGGTGGAATATACCTATTGAGGAAACAACTCTCTTTAGAGTGGCTTCCAAGCTCAAAAATGTTAAAAAGGAAGTTAAGTAATGGAATAAGGATTGTTTTGGAAATATCTTTGAGAAAAAGAAGACTATTAAGGAAGAAATTAGTAGAATTTAGGAAAAAATTTAGCAAAACGGTTATACTTCTGACTTCCGTAGAGAAGAAAGTGAACAATTGGTTCAATACCAAGATATTATAACAATGGAAGAAACCTATTGGAGACAAAGATCTAGGGTGCAATGGTTGAAAGAAGGAGACAAAAATACAAAGTTTTTCCATCTTTCCACTCTGAAACATAGAGCTAAAACTCATATTCAACACTTGAAAAAAGGAGATCAAAAGATAACAGAGGAAAAGGAAATAAAGGAGGAAATGCTTTCATTTTTCTCCTCCCTGATGAAGGCTAATAGAAACATCAACTTGAAAAGTCAGGCTGATATCCTATGCATGGTTCCTCCTTTGGTCTTGAAGGAGCAGAATAACATGTTATGTTCCATACCTAAGGAGGAGGAAATCTTCAAAGTAGTTAGATCTTTAGGAGGAGATAAAGCACCTGGACCAGATGGTTTTCCCATGTTATTTTTTCAAAAGCTCTGGAAACTTATTGGCAAAGATGTCAGTAATGCGGTGAAGGAATTATTTGGAGCCAAACAGATGCTGAAGGAAGTTAATGCCACTTTTCTATGTTTGATTCCAAAAAAAGCTGGAGCTGATAGTCCTGATCAGTTTAAACCAATTAGCCTGTGCAACTCCTTCTATAAGATAATATCCAAAGTTCTAACAACCAGATTAATTCAAGTGATCCCGTCAATAATAGCTGATCAGCAAAATGGATTTATCCTAGGCAGACAAATCCTCAATTCTGTAATAACGGTGCATGAGAATATTCACTCGTTGTTCAGCTCAAACAATGAGGGGTTCATAATGAAAGTGGATATTGCTAAAGCATATGACAGGGTGGATTAGTTATTCCTTTCTAAAAGCCTTACTACCTTTGGCTTTGAACAAAGAGTGGTTGACATGATCAAGCAGTTGATATCTACTACTTCTATTGCTATGTTGGTAAATGGGAGTTCGTCTCATTTTTTCAATTTGTCAAGGGGATTAAGACAGGGGGATCCTATTTCCCATATTCTATTTATAATTATGGCTGATAGTATGGGGCGATACTTAGGGGACTTAGTTAGTAAAGGTTTATTTAAGGGCCTGAAACCCTCTTTGCATCCTTTAATATGTTCCCATGGTCAATTTGTTGATGACACTATCTTCATGGGGCAATCTAAAGTCACAGAAGCCAGAACTTTAAAGGAAGCTATAAATTTATATTCTTTTGCCTTTGGAAAACTGATAAACTGGAACAAAAGTGTGGTATTCTTTACTAATACCCCAAGTCACAGACAAAACAAAATAGAAAAAATCCTTGAATGTTCCATAGGATCTTTTCCTTCCTCTTACCTTGGTCTCCCTTTTGGGATGAAAGTTCCTGAAGCTTTCTGGGAAGGACTTATTAACAAATTTAGTAAGAAATTAGTAGGATGGAAAGGTAGTTTTCTAAGCCAAGCTGAAAAGCTCACCCTCCTCAAAGCAAGTCTTCAAAGCATACCCACGTACGCTTTGAGTCTTTTCAAAATCCCCACTAAATTTGCTGAAGCTATTGAAAAAATTTAGAGAAACTTTCTTTGGTCAGGTACTGAGGAGAAAATAAGAATGCCTTTAATAGCATGGGATAACATCTATAAACCTGTCAGGGAAGGTGGACTAGGAATAAGGAAAATTAGAAGTATGAACACAGGTCTCTTAGCTAAGCAGGGTTGGAGAGTTTATCAGGAAAATAAAGAATGGAGCAAAATATGGAAGCACAAATACTTATTTAAGGCAAAGTCACTCCCTGAATTCTTTTCTAATCTAGACATTTCCCATCCTTCTGCCATATGGGGGCAGTCCAGGGGACTAAACATGTTTTAGAAGAAGGAAGTTCCTGGAAAGTTGGCAATGGAAAAAAGGTGAAATTTTGGGAAGATATTTGGTTAAAAGAAAACCTTTGCAAGATGAAATCCAAGATAAAGATGTTATAGACCGTTGCAAGCAAAGAGTGGGAATAATGGTTAATCAATACTGGCAGAACAATTCCAGGGTGAACCTCACTGACTATGATCAAGATTTCAAGGATATTCAACTATCCCTAAATGCTATATCTCTATACCCTAATCTTGAAGATAAGATTGTTTGGCACAATGAGCCAAGCGGATAGTTTAAAGTTTCTTCCATTTTCACTTCAAAGGGAAATGGCAACAAACCACTGTGGACGAAGGCCTCGATCAAGGGGCTCATCCCTAAAATCAAAATCTTTTTATGGACCCTCCTCCAAAACAAAATCTTAACTTTGGAAAATTTACAAAAAAGAGGAATATATATTGTGAACAGGTGTATTATTTGTAAGAAGGGCCTTGAAGATAGAGATCATTTGTTCATAAACTGTTCTTTTACATAGCTAGTCTGGAAAGAGATCCTCAATCTGTGGGGCATTGCATGGATACATCATAAAAATGTGGAATTATCTCTTAAAATCTAGTACTGCCCCTCCAAGAATTCTGAAGTAATTTTTTATGGAAACTTACTCTTCCCCATATTTGGTGGGGAATATGGAAGGAAAGAAATAACCAAATTTTTAGAAATAAAGAACTCCCTAGATGGGTGGTAGGGCAGAACATCATTAGAGCTATTAAGGAGAATTTTTTATCATAAAAGAATCCAAGCTCAACTCTCCAAGTGGATAATCCCTTAAGTACAGAAAATTCTAAAGGTAAACCTGATAATCCCAGATTAGGAGTTACAGGGAATGCACCCCCTCAAGGGTGGATTAAAGGAAACTTTGATGGAGCTGCTAAAGGGAATTCGCGGAAAGCAGGTTGTGGTGGAGTCTTGAGAAACCATACGGGAAAGGTTATTGATGTTGTTGCAATCCCCATCAGTAAATCAAATTGTCACATTGCCGAAGCTAACTACTGCCCTTCAGACCATCAAAATAGCTGTGGATTCAGGATATCCCAAATTGTGGCTAGAAGGAGACTCATTGAACATCATAAATATTCTTAACAATAAAAATATTGTGTTTTGGACCATAGAGGCTATGGTAATGGAGATGAAAACCTTAATAAAAAAATTTGATAAAGTGACTATAACCCACACCTATCGTGAAGCCAATGGAGTTGCAGATTGGTTAGCAAACTATGCAGTCCGGATAGGACAAAAAGTGAGGTGGCAAGAAACATTAGAAAAGAATGTGGAACTAAGGGCACGCATTCTTCATGATGAAACTCATGTAAAGGAGGGAAAGATTATATTGTAATAGAAATATAATGAGTAGGAGGAGTGGCTTTGCAGGGAAAGGTCTACAATCATTAAAGAGGAAGGCTCTTGAGAGTGAGAAGCGGATCCTAAATGTGCCCAAACAAAGCCAACCTTCAAATCAAATTGGCAGTAGGTGTGATCATTGTAAAGTTCATAGTGACTAGGTTTCAAAGGAGATGAGTATGGCTCGCAAAAGGGAGGGAGAACCAAGGAAGCAAGAACCTAAAAACTGTGACAAATGGAGAGAGAAACAAGATGTCTGGAGAATTCTATAGAAAGGAAAAGTCGTGAACTATATGGAAAGGCTACATGGGTCAAAACCAAATATCACTACGGCTTTTTTCAAAAATTGGATTGATGAAAGGGTCACTTTGCATGGTATCATGGTGAACCTAACTAAGGATTTTATAGCAGAGGTTACAGGGCTACCTATGGATGGACTTAAATTCTCCAAGCAGACAAGCATTTCAAATGAGGCCTTTTGTAAGTTCCCCAAGACGGATGTGGAACAGCAGAATCTGGTCAAGAATGGGGATTTCTATGAATTGGAACAGATTAAGGGGATATGGAGGGATGTCTTATGCTATATAAGGGATTATTTCATCCTGGATGGAAGAAGCAAGAGAGTGCATAAATTCCACTTTGTTTTCCTTAATCATTTCAGACAGAAGGTAAGATTGTCTTTTCCCTTTTACCTGCGCTTCTCTTTGGTCCAAAGTTTCTTTGCTCGCAGGAAGAAGGAAGCACATCCTATCTTGCATGAAGGCCTAATTCTATTAATCGAAGGCTACTGCAAGAATAAAGATATGGTTAAGAACCTAACCAGGGGAAAAATAAGGAGTCTGAGAGCAGAAAGAGTGAAATTGTAAAAGGGAAAGACAAAATCAAGTTCCCCAGTGCCAAAAATTAGAATGTAGAAGAAGATACAGAGTGGGAGAGAATTGATAAACCTAGGGAGGAAAATCTGGAGGAAGAAGAAGGTACTAAAAGCTGGAATACAAATTCAAAAGAGGACAAAGAATGTCAAGAGAAGAATGAGAAAGAAGGAGTCAGCAAAGATGAGGAATCTGAAAATAGAAAAGAAGAAACTGAGGAAAATCAGAAAGTGTCGAAGGAAAATATTGTCCAGGATGGCCCTGTTGAGGATCATGTTTCAAGAAACGAAAGGGAAAATACAGTTCAGGATGACAATCAAGAAATGGACATGGAAATTCAATCTGGAACAAAAGAACAGTATCAAAGGGGCTGAGAGGATCACTTTGAAGAAGGTGGGAACAGTCCCAATAAGAATTCTGAGGAATGGAGAGAAAAAAGGCAGAACGATGGAAAACACACACCTATGAGTTGGGTTAATTGCAAAGTAAAGGCTTCTCTCCAACTTGATTCTTGGATTTGTAAGGAGATTAAGGATCTCAAAAGGAAAGTGGAAATTATGGAAGATAACCAGAAATATCCATGGAACAAAATTAACAACATGGAAAAATAGATAAGAGATATCGCAGTCAAGCTCAAAGATTATGAGAATAACCTTCGGTAACTCATTAGGGAGAACAGAATGAAAATGGAGGAAGTAACATCCAACATTTGTCCTGTAGCTACCAATATTGGAAAAAGAGCTAGCGAGGAAACCAAATCTTTGGAGGGGCCTAGCAAAAGGATGAGACAAAGCTCAAGAAAGAAGGCTACACAAGAGGGAGCCAAGTTGGTGGCAACTACCACTCAGGATACTATTGTGAAAGGTACATAAACTGTGAAAATGATTTTGGAACTAGAAGAATAGTCGAGTTCTTCTTGTTGGTTATGTTTTCTAGTCCTGTTCTCTGGTTTCTTTTTTTAATCTTCTATCCATGGTGTAGCCAGATCTATGTTAAATCTAGGTTTTGACCAGTGGTCTCTCTAGTGGTTTCAGGTCCATTTAAAACATATTTTTGCTACTTCTCTGTAGTATTTTTTAGGTTCTACCTATGGGAGTTGAAACTTTATCTTTCTTTCCTTGTACTTGGGTTTCGGGATCCCATCAAAACCTATTTTTACCTTTATCTAAAACATTAACGTGAGTTTTAACATGAGAACCTTGAGTAGTATAACTAAAATAAATATCTGCCATGTTATTAACAATACTAGGCATGGTGGAGGAGGAAAGAAGAGAGGAATTAGTGTATTGGCTTACCCCAAATCCTATAAAAAAATATGTGTAGGTGAAGGGGGAAATATTATGTGAGGTCCCATACTAAGGTTATATATTATTGTAGGTTCATTTACCCTATTTTCATGATGTTCATTAATGAAAACTATCATTTTAGTAGTATACTCAAAATCACTTTCACCCTCTTCAATAGACATGTGTGGGGATAGTTGAGTGGATCAAGAGGTTGTGTAGTAATCATTTGACTAATAGTTTGTAGCACTAGTAGTCACATGAAAATTATTTTTATCTTTGTTTTTGATAATGTTAAAATGAGACTTTGGAATTTTGTGGAAATTAGTTAAGTCCATCATGTTGTATTTTATTTATTTATTTAGAATATATTACATGATGAAAGGTAAATGTATAATCTAAACTAGGTTGGATGATGTAGTTAACCTATAAAAAATAGATTGTATCATCCAAATAGATGTAGATAGGAAGTATAACAAAGAGAATTAAAACTATGTTGAGTAGCTTGATGCAGAAGTATGACACACATAGACTATACTACACTAGATGATGTATTCTAGTGGGAAGTCTAGAAAAGATAGAAACTATATTAGACTTTCTAATGTAGTCTAGTGTAGAAAAAATAATATAATAATAAACATATTATGTGAAATTGTTTGATGTATTATTGTAAGTAAATAGCATGAAATATACTATGTTGATCTATTCTTGAAAGTAACTTAGTATAAGATATGAAATAAATATATTTTATTAACTTGATTAATTTACTAAATGATGTAAACATAAGGGAGTATATCAAGTTGGTCAATGTAAACCACTCACACATGTAGTTATATCAACATTGGATGATTTAGTTACAACACAAAACATATAATTTCAAATAGTAAAATTTGGATATAATTATATTATATAACTATATTTCTAAAAACAATATTAGATAGATGTACTAAAAATATTTGTTTTATAGTGTAGGATCTCAGAGATACTTTTTTGTCCACTAGATAATGTTGGTCTAATGTTTTAGACTACTAAATATAGAGGTAGATCCATTCCTATAACCTAATAAAATAATTTTTGAGGGTAAGTTGAGAGTAAATTCCTAGGGCTAACCGATTAATGGTGTACCATAAATCATATGGATGAATGGATTCCTAAGGTTTAATAAAAAGGGAATCCTAGGTGTTTATAATATACCATAAGGAACATGGAAACTAAACTCCTTGTTTAGCTCTATAATATGGATATGAGCATTGGGGAAATATCCTCATGCCATGATGTTCGTAAACATACCACTACGTAACCATTCACAATAGTAGAAAAGTAGTTTTAAACTATAAGAACATAGTTTCTAGGGAAAATCAAACAAATAGAAAATGAATTCTTAAAATCACTATCAAAACCAATTTTCAAAATTTAATGAATTGAAATAAATTGGAAGTTAACTTGAAATGAAATGTTTGTTTAAGATTTGAAAGGAAAATTTTGTTTTTCTTATGATTGAAAGGTAAATAAACATAATTTTATTGACATTGATCAATGTAAATATTCAAAAATTATGGAATTGTATCAATCTAATCAATGTATTCTATGTACATAAACTTATTACCAGGGATAAAAATATATAGAGATTGATTGATACAAAATGAATGTAAACTATGTTGTATTTGGCTGATACAGTTGGCAAAAAAGGAATGAAATTGTAAACTTGAATAATTAATATGTTAATATGTTTGACATAGTTGTCTAAGAATGGAAATAAATACATAATTGTATCAAGATAGACAATAATGTTGGCTAGGACAAACATGAGGATATAATTATTTTTCACTATTTAATATAATTGACTATGAAAAATGCAAACACATAACTATATTAGTCTATTTGATATAGTTTAATAAAGGGAAAAATCACAATAAATTTGTATTGACCTGTTTAATATAATTTATTGAAAATACGGCTACTTAAATAACTACATCAATCTATTCAATAAAATCTATTGAAGAGGTGAAGGTAATGGTAAACTTCATATTAGGTTCACTAGAATGTATGTAATGGGTTAGGATCAACCTAAAACTATCCTATCTTTAATGATATAGACTTAGAGAATGTGAATCAAAGAGATCCTAATGACAATGAATGAATTAATATATGACCAAATGGATCTATATACTTAACAAGAGGAGAACCTACACCACAATGTTAAAAAAAAGGGATCCAAATCCTTTAGACTGATAACATCATAAAATATCTCTAACTAAATATCTATTTTTAAGTAGTCTAATATTTAAAATAATAAATGTAAGGGGGAAGGATTAGAAACATATAAAAAAATGGATAAAGAGCCATGTTAGGAAAATGGAGGCCTAGGATATCTAAAGTGAATAGATAGAATTACCATAAAATCCTATAGCCAAACAAAGTATAAACATAGATAAAGAATAAACAAGGAGATATACATTCATTAACCAATTAATAATGCAAATTTTATATATTAATTTAAAGAGATAGGGTTAGAATATAATTAATTTAAGATTACCCATTGATCCTCAATCTCCCCCTTGGCCAATGTTTATTCTAAAGAGAATACTATTGTTGTACATATATTATAAGGTTGAATCAAGCTCTAGGATAAAAGGAATCCTCCTCATAAATATCAAAGACTCCATAAGATTATATTTTATTCAAGATAATATCCTAAGTAATAACTCTTCCAAGTGTATATCTAGGGTAGAAGTTTGAGTAATAACAATAAAAAATGAATATATCTCTATATTGGAATGAAATGGTGACTTTTATTTATAATAGGAAATAGATTTAACCCATACTAAAAGTTAAGTTGATGCCATTAGCCAACAATGATGTAGATTAAAATGGGATGACATATCTTGAACTATGTTGGTTAGATTGATATAATTATGAATATCGTGTAGACATATTTGGAACTACATTGTTTGAGTCAATATAGTAGGGAATGGACAAGTCTTAGATAAGAATACATCATATTGGGTTTATATGATAATAAATATAGGACCCAATATATCTTTAGAATGTAAAATAAAAGAATATAAATTAGGGATCAAGTGTGAGGAAACTATAATGGATATATGAATTATATATAGAAAATATTGCCTATTTTAAAGCACCAAAGGCCTACCCACCCATTTTTTGGTACACCCTTTAAGGAAATCACTCAAGTATATTCAAAATTGATATGTTGATATAAGACAAAGTATCAGTAAATGGTATATTTAAAAAATATTTTGTGTATACACTACCCACCCTCTACCTTGTCTTTGGAAGGCCTTAGAAGAATGAGTCATTAAACCTCTGCTTGTATTTAACCAATTTTCATCAATTCATCAATCTATGAATATCACCTAATTGAAATTCCTATCACATTACACATTACATGTGAGTTTGATATCTAAGCCTATATGGATAGTCATAACTATCATACATATTCCTATCTACCCAAATCACCACAAACTAGCTTATTTCCACCAATATCAACCAAATTGATACTATTTAGTTAAAACCACTTATAGTCAACTACAATGACTATGACAAAATTTATGTCAATATAGTTAAATTTATGTTACCAAATTGTATCAACATGTCATTTACATTTTATTCCAGTCTTATTTCATCAAACTATATCAATCTAGATAATATATTTGATTTTAATCTTATTTGATTAGATTATATTGACCTAGTTGATACAATCCCTTTCAATATTGTTTCATTAGATTGTATTGACCTGGTAGACATAGTCCATGTCAATCATATCACATCAATATGTTATTTACCTAGCTAATATAGTTTATTTTAATCTTATTTCATTAGATTATATCGAGCTAGATGATACGTTTCTTTTTACTCTTATTTCTCCATATTATGTAAACCTCAAACAATGAACCTGAAAACTAAGAAGAACAAGAAAATTACTAATAGGCTAAGATCTTAAAACTATACTCATAATTGATTCATATTCATTGCTTTAAATAATTACAAATGCAAACCATGCTTAAATAAGCCTCAACTCAGAAATTAGAGTTTACAAGCAAAATTTGAAAAAAAAAAATCTAAAAAAATGCCTATTTTAAAAAACTCCCAAAATAGCCTTAAAATATCCTAAAATATCCAAAATACTATAATTATAGTATGGGATGAAATTAAACTAAATTTAATGTCCAATTCTAAAAATATACAATTTTTAAAAATAGAAAACACCTAAAAAATTAATTAAATTATAATTTTAGACCCTCATATGATCATGTATAGCCTCTTAAAAATATCAAAAACATTGTTAGATCAGTATAAGGTCCTAAGATAGAAACAAATTTTTCAATATATTTTTTTTGTTATGTGGAAGAGCTGAAATGGAGTTACGTGTTAAGATTTATGGCCTTCGAAAGGTTGGCCTATTTTTCCTACATCATTCTCCTCTAGTTGAAAACAACTTAGCTCCTATGAGTTGCCCTTATTTTACTATTTATATTTTTCCTTATCAATCTTCTTCATCTCCCATTTTATAGTCCAAGTGTTGTCTTATTTCTACAATCCTTCCCATTTCACCAAATACCTATTATAATTCCCTTGCCTTGTGCTTACTATCTTCATATCCAAAACCTACACTATTTTTTCTTTCTTCTTCTTTGGAACTTGCTGCTCCCAATTTACTTCTTCATATTCATAATCTTCAGCATATTCTCCATGTAATTCATATAAATATAAAATATTAAATACTATAGATATATCAAAATTCTATGGTAAACTCACCTCATATGCATTATCATTGATTTTCTTGATAATTCTACATGGCCTGATTTTCTGGTAATTCAATTTATTGTATGTGCCTTTAGTAAATGTTTATTTGCTCAAGTAAACCATTACAAACTCTCTTTCTTATAATACCTTGTATCTTCTTCTAACATTTACTAATGCTTTATATTTGTCATTACTTTCCTACAACTTTCTTCTTACTCCTTGTAACTGCTACATATGCTCTGCAAATGCTACCACATCATCACTAATTTGATCTAAAATTGGAAATTGTAACAAATATAAAATACCCATAAGATTTCTCCCATAATTTTTAAAAAAAAGTGACTTTCCTATTGATCTATTCACTGAACTATTATATGCAAACTCAACTTGTGGTAAAGCCAAGCCCCATTGCTTTGGCTTCTCTCCTACTATGCATCTCAATAAATTTCTCAAGCTCCTATTCACAACTTATGTTTATCCATCTATTTTTGTGTGATATGCACTACTAAATTTTATCTTATTACCTATCTTCTTCCACAAATTCCTCCAAAAATGACTTAAAATTTTTGTATCCTTGTCTGAATTAGTATTTTTTAGAACACCATGCAATCTCACAATATCTAAAAAAATAATTTTGTAACTGTAGTGGCATCATCAGTTTTATTACATGAAATGAAATGAACCATTTTATAAAATATGTCTATAAAAACAAAAATTTAATCATTACCTCTCTATATATTTAGCAATCCCATCACAAAGTCCATACTCAAATCTATCCATGGTCCTCTTGGAACTGGTAATGGCATGTATTGCCCAGTATTTTGTGCATATCCTTTAGCCACCTGACATATTATGCATATTGAAACATACCTTGTCACATCTCTCTTCATCTTTGGCAAAAAATACTTTTCCTCCACCAAATCTATTGTTTTCATCTTACCAAAATGTCTAGCTAAACCACCATTATGTAACTCCCTTATTATATTGTCTCATAGAGACCCAAATAGAATGCATAATTATTTACCTCTGAAGAGATAACCTTTTTGTATAAGATACTCATCATGAATAATATTTATCCCACCTGTTAATGGATTCCTGAATTGTTCAACTATCTTACCAAAATATGGATCAATATCATATAATTTTTTAATAGTTTTAAATCTAATTACTTCACTCACCATAGTAGTTAATAATTTTATCCTCTTGTTCATTGCATCATCTACATGATTCTATTTTCCTAATTTATGTTTCAACATAAAAGTATATCCATGAAAGAAATAAACCCACTTTGCATGCACACTATTCAATTTTTTTTGTGTATTCACATACTTCAAATCCTCATGATCTGTAAATAGTATAAACTCTTTAGGATGTAGATAATTCCTCCAATGTCTCAATGCTTATACAATTTCATAAATTTCAACATCATAAGTAGAATACTTTATTCTTAATTCACTCAATTTTTCACTAAAATATGCTATTGGCTTTCCTTCTTGACTCATCACATCACCAATTCCCAAAAATAAAACATCACAATCAAACTCAAAACCTTTTTTAAAATATAGTAATGATAAAATTGGGTTTTCCATAATCTTCTTCAAAATTTCAAAACTTTTTGTGGTTGCTCTAGACAATGCAAATTCCTTCCCTCTCATGCAATATGTTATTCATGCCACAATACTACTAAAATTTTTAATATTTTTTTTGTAAAAAGTTGTTAAACCATCAAAATGTCTTACCTCTATAATTATTTTTGGAATAGGCCACTCAAAATTTGCCTTTATCTTTTCCTCATGTATTTTAACACCATCTACTGACACTAAAAATCCCAAAAATACCAAACTATTTTGCATAAACCTGCACTTCATCAAATTTGTATACAAATTCTCCTTTATTAACAAATCAATTACCATTCTCAAATGTTGTAAGTGTTCTTCTTTAGTCTTAATAAATATTAAAATATAATCAAAATAAAAAACCATAAACTTATCAATATATTCTCATACCATTGTATTCATCACCCTCATAAATATGCTAGGTGCATTAGATAATCTAAATGATATCACCATCCATTTATATAAGACATCCATAGTCTTGAATGCAATTTTACACTCATCTTCTTCACGAATTCAAATCTTATAATAACCACTCCTTAGATCAATCTTGGTAAAATGTTTTACTCCTACAAGCACATCCAACATATCATCTAAATGAGGTATAGTAAACCTATTATTTATTATAATTTTATTAATTGATCTACTATCCACACATATTCTCTATCCTCCATATTTATTTGGATTTATTAATGTTGGTGTTGCACATAGACTCATACTCTCCCTCATCACTTTCTTCTTTAGCAATTCAATAACCTATCTATTTAACTCTACATGTTTTATTATACTCATCCTATAAGCTTCTTGATTAGGTAGAAATGATCCTAGAATCAAATAAATGTGATGTTGAATATCCCACTTTGGTGGTAAACCATATGATAACTGATTAGGAATAACATCTGCATATTATTTCAGCAATCTTGCTACTTCTATTGGTATTGGCAACATTTATGTTTATTCATTCTTTGCTACTAGTGCATAACAAAAACCTACTACCTTCATATCTTGGATAAATTATTTGGCATAGAGCATGATTTAAGAGGTAAAAAAAACTACCTTTTTACCACCTTTCAAAAAATTCTATGTGTTCTTTGTTCCATCATGAACTACTTTCTTATCAAATTGCCATGGTCTCCCCAATAACACATGACATGCATCTATTGAAATAACATCACACCATATTTCATCATTATAACTCTTTCCTATAGAAAAATCAATTAATAACCTTTTATCTAATGTAACTTCATTCCCTTTATTAAACCATGAAATCTGATAAGGGTTAGGATGCTTTTCACATTACATATTTAGTTTCTCAATCATTTCTTTAGAAACCATATTTTCACGACTACCACCATCTATAATTAATTTTCATACCTTTCCACCTAAAGTACATCTTTTTTAAAAATATTTAATCAAAACCATGCATAACCACCTTATTTATTATACACTTGATCCTTCCTTGGAGTGATCATGGTTCTTCTCATCATGAGATTCTCCCCAACATCAGCTAGTGTAACTTCCGTCTTTTGCTTTTCTATTTCAGCCTCAACTAGACTTACTCTTGGGTGATCTTCTTGCCTCCTTTCTTAATATTGATAGTTTTGACACTCAAATTCTTTGTTCCCTTTTTATACAAATATATAATAGACTTAACATTTATGTTGATTCAAAAAACATCCTTTAGTACCACCATAACCTCATCCTCTCTAAAATCCTCTTCCTTTTTGTTAGTATTGAAACCCTTACCTATTAGCATCTTGATTTTTTGCCCCATATGATGATTCAAATTTATTGGAATTAAAGCCACATTTTGTGGTATTAAACCAACCTCATCCCCTTATTGGAGGGGATCCACCTCTCTTTGGACTAATATATGTCCTGAAATTTTGTCTATTTTGCTTTTCTTCAACCTTCAAAGCTAATTGATAAGCCTCCTCCATGTTAAGTATTCTATGCATTCTTAATTCATCTAGAATAGAAAATTTAAAACCATTTAAATACCTTTCATCCATATAATCTTCTATTTCATCATTATCCACTTGTATAGAAAGCTTGTAAAATTCATTTATATACTCTTGTATACTATGATCTTTTTGCCTCAAATTCTGAAGTCTTTTGTATAGGGTTTGTGCATAATCCATAAGAATAAATTTATCCCTCAACCATTTCTCCATCCTTTTCCATGAATTAATCTTATCTTTACCTTTTATCTATCCCTCTTTCTATAGGTAATCCCACCAAATCATTTCATAACCTGTCAATTTTGTGTATGCAAACTTTACCTTCTTGTCTTTTTCTTAATGTCTTCCACTCAAAGAACTCCTCCATATTATTCATCCAATCTATCAACTACTCTTGTTTTAAACTACCTATATAATCTGGAATATCAACCTTGATTCCTTCATTTATTCCTTCTAAAGCTCAAACCATCTTATCTTTTATCGATGGTTGTTACTCTTGTTATTCATCTTCTTATTGAATTTGTTCATCATGATCTGTGTGCTCCTCATCACCACCTTGTCTCCTTGATTGATTGGTGATAACCTCTATTAATTTTTTAAATTGCCTACATATTTCTTGTATATTCTAGTTCATCTATGCCATACCTCCTCATCCTCTTCCCATTCTTCTCTCTTCCAAGATTTGAACTTGGTCTAATACCAGATAATGAAACCGAAAACTAACAAGAATAAGAAAATTACCAATATGCTAAGATCTTGAAACTATACTTAGAATTTATTCATATTGATTTCTTGAAATAATTACAAACCCAAACCATTATTAAATAAACTTAAAATCCTAAATTAAAGTTTACATGCAAAATTTATTTATAAATATATATATATATATATATATATATATATCTAAAAAAAATGACTATTTTTAAAAAATCTCAAAATAACCCATAAATCTCTCAAAATATCCTAAAAACTATAATTAGACTATAGGAAAAAATTCAACTAAAGTTGATGTATGGTTATAAAAATATATAATTTTTAAAAATAGAGAAAACTTGAAAAAATAATTAAATTGCAATTTCAAATGCTCAGATGATCATGTATGGCCTCTAAAAAATATTTAAAACATTTTTAGGCTAATAGAATGACTTAGGACAGCAATAAATTTTTTTCTATAATTGTTTTGGTGTGTGGAAGAGCTCAAATAGAGTTACAGGTGAAAATTTATGGCCTTTGGAAGGTTGGCCTATTTTTTCTACATCATAGTAGATACCATACATTTCAATTTTATATCACCTCCCAAAAATTTTGGCATTGCCTTAGATGCCACATTTCCTATTATAACATTTATTTACACATATTTTGACATCATTCCTAATTCTATCATTCTTGATGTTAATTTTAATAAACCTACACATAATAGGTTGGGGAACCTTGCAATGCCTATCCTCTTATTATTGCACATGTTATGGCATCCTGCTTCCCTTCCTTTTCTTACTACACATATTTGGGCACATTTTTCTCCCCATTCTTCAACATTTAAGTAATCTTGTGATTTACATACTTAACCTTATACAGACTTTTTGGGAATATTAAAATTCCCATTATCTTTGCTTTGGATCATTGATATCTCATCCTTACCGAGATGTAACAATTAATAACCTTTCACATCTTAAAAACGAAAAAAATCAGCTTCAATGAACCTTTTGAGATATATATGCTCACATTTCACATTCTCTTCTTTGATATAGTTATCAACATATATATTTTTATTATTATTGTCTCATGTTTCTTTACTTTCCTCATTTATTTCTCTAGCATCATTTTTATTACACTATCAATTGATTTTTGCGTATTTGGTATTTTTATAGTTGGTCTTTGTGTCCCTAATGTATCTTATCTAAAACCTTTAGGGTTTGTAACATTTTTATAGTTGGCCTTAGATTCACTTGATAATATTAGGTATCACCTTTAGGTTTTACATAATTTTATAATCAACCTTAGATTTACTTGAGGATATTAGGTATCAATTTCAAGTTTTATTTAAAATCAACCTTTAATTCACTTGAGAATCTTACGTATCACCTTCACATTTTATAAATCACATTTTTTTTCATTTTGAAGTCTGCTTTAGTCTCCTTCTGATTCTTTGGTCTATTTTTATATTCCCTTCTTTTGGGATGACTTTTAAAATTAGTGATTGTGCTAGATCCCATATAGGTTTCTATAGATTCCCTAGTGATATGAATATTATCTTTTCATATCATAACCTATTCATTTTCAAACCATAATTTTCTTTATTATTAGATATAGACATATAAATAATTATACTATCATTATTTATCACATGGTTGTAACTTTTATGATCCCCATCTATCCCATTTATCCTTTCACTTGAAGCCAATGTGGGCTAATTTTTAGATTTCACACTTTCATGTGGGGAAAATATAGTAATATTTTAGGCACCATGTTATTTAGGTTATCCTCTCTAATGGCTAAGAATAAGATATATTAGATATGTATATCAACCATGTTTAGTTTCTCCAAATCCATATAGAGGAAGAACACAAAATTCCAAAATATTTAAAATCCATGTTAAAATATAAGGTAAATATAAAAGGAAAAATTAAAATCTTCAAATTCAAATCACATAAAAATTCATGATATTTGCTTGGAACATCTCTTATTATAGTCAAATCTCAAACTCCATAGCTGGCCTCATGATAGATCCAAGGTTCATTGTGATATGGTAGGCTATTATACTTGGGTAGGATTACTTAAACCATTATGTTATTACATATTCCTACAATTCAGTGTAACCTATTTTATCACATAGGTACCCAATATTTTTAGTAGGCCAATGACTCTATAAGGTGTCTTAAGGAGTAGTGAACATGTTTTAGGAAGGTAGGATCCTTTTATATTTCATGTAAACTAACCTTTATGGGATGATATTTACATACTTTAATAGTTAGTCCAAGCTTACCTTTGTTAGGTAGGGTTATCTAGGGCCATTGATGTTGAAAACTCTTAGTATTACCAACTTTATTTGAGTTTTTTGGTTCTAGTATATATTATGTTTTCACTTTGGTGGTTCCCTATTTCATTTCATTCCATTATTTTTCTCTTGGTAGGAAAGTTTGTTTCTACATATTTTTAAGTCTTTTATACTTCTTATTCTCCATCTCTTTCAAACATGGTAATAATATGGTAGTTTTATCTTTTCCATATTTTGAAAATAAGTTTTATCTATAAGTTGTAACGAGATGCTCTTTAGATCATTTCATTAACTTTCTAGGATTTATATTAAGTGTGCTTGGGACCTTAATATATATATTTTCCTTTTTGGTAGGTCATATGATTTCATTTTTCTATTTCATATTTTTTTTAATTTTGGTTTGTTACTATTACATGGATGATGTTTTTATCATAAATTAGTTCTATAAATCCCTCATTTGATTTTGATTATTATTTATCTTACTTTAGATAAATTATTGGGTTTTTCAATCCCAATTAACCTTGTTTTTTATCTTACCAATATTATTGTTTTTTATATTATTTAATGATACTTTGGTTCATACCTATCCTTAAAAATCCCAACTTGATAGTTTTCCAAGTGATAAAATCAGTATTGTTCATGTTTATCCATTTATTTAACCATCTTATGTTTTATTTTTTTACTTTTATCCATTTTTCACCTTATATCCCTAAGGTTAATATATTTTAAGTTTTCATGAGGTGAAGAGTTAAGGAGCAAGATTTCTAGTTCCATCATGTTCCAATTTATTAATTCTTAAATTTTAGATACAATAGGTGTATCCATGTTTAGGGAGAATAAGATCAATAAAATATTATTTGATGATAAAAATAGCTCACCAACTAGTGCAAATAGCAATCACAACATGAACAAATTGAGGTCATAATCCCAATGGAAGATTTCCAAGAAGTCAAAAAATTATTAAAACCACTACAATTTCTTATTTTTTAGAATATTCATAATCGACCTCGATGAGCAACCAATACAAATACAACTATCTCTATTTAGATTTGTGGGTCTTTTTAAAATTCCAATAGCTTATCTAATTTTCCTCTTTAAAATAATTTTCTTGTCTAACAATGATTTCGGCATCCTCTATATTAACATGTTGTTTGGTGACATGAGAGTTTTCAACTAGCACATATGTCTCAATATGATAATTAAGAATGTCCCATGAATGTTTAAAAATACACTCTTTGAACATTATTAATTATTGTATTGAGACATATGTGCTAGATGAATACTCTCATGTCACCAAACACAATGTTAATATTGAGGAGGTCAAAATCATTGTGAAATAAGTAAATTATTTATAAAGGAAAGTCATAGAACCCATAAAAATTGGAGAAAAGCCCACAAATCTAAATAGAGAAGGTGGTCTTGATATTGGTTCCTCGTGGAGGTAGATTATTCTAAAAAATAAGAAGATTTAGTGGTTGTTATAAGTTTTTACTTATTGGCAAGCCTTCCTTGGGCCAACCACCTTCATATTGTGATTATTGTTTAGGATGGCTAGTGAGTTATTTTTATCATCAAATCATATTTTTATTGATCTTATTCTCCCTGAAGATGGATACACCTATTGTATCTGAAATGTTAGATTTAATTCATTGGAACATGATGTAAATAGAAATCCAACTCCTTATGCATAAGGCTTATCAAATGTGGTTAATACATTCTCCATGATCAATACTAGTTTATTTGCATGTAACCATTCAATGATAAATGTAAGTAAAGGTATGTATACGTTACTTTTAATTCTTTATTTATCAATAATTATTTCAAAATTACTTTTTAGTTTTGATTTTTTATTTATATGTTTGATTCCCAAAGCACCATCTTAAATTGCAATACTGTGACATGGGATGAGACTAAGGTGGGGCATATGCATACACATAATATTTTTTACTTAATCATTTACTTAAACTTTATATAATATGGATTGTCAATACATTAATTTACTTGACTACACACCTTAAAGGGTGCACTAGGAATGGGGTGGGAAAGGATCATGGTTCTTTGTGAGAGATGTTATTCTATTACAATTAAATCATTATTACTATCATTTTGACCTCTTCTAAGTTATTATCCATATACCTATCTTATTTATATCTTATCCTAATTTTATAAATTCCATATATCCTAATATGTTAGCTTGCTCAATACCATTATTATAATGCCTTCACCCTTCCAATTTTTTATTGGCCATATTGATATAATTCTAAGCCTATCTTATGAGTTAGTTTTAAATAATACCATTATGTGTTAACTAAATTAATTCAAATGTATCATCCAATTGATATCATTGGCTTAGATTCTAGGGTTGGTTTTAGGTGTTGTATTGATATATATGTGGGTCATATTTTATTCATATCATATCCTATACCATCTATTTAATTTATTTTCACTCATACTTCTACCCTAATTACATTTGGGAAAGGTAGTGGTTTATAGCCCTATTATAAGGAATCTTATCTTATGGTGCCATTGAATCTCGAAAGGAAGTGTCATTGAGATTTCATAGATATGGATATCTTAGGTATATATCCAAACATTTGAGGTTTTAAACCTAAAAAAAATCTTGTAAATCTCTACATGAGTCGAGGGAGATATTGAAACATCGACGGTTCCACCCCAAGGTACTTATTTATATCCATACACTCATTCATTTATTTTATTATTAAATTATACCTTACTTATTAAATTTGAAATATATGTATGTGAATCCTTTTTAGGCCTTATCCACACTAAATAAGTCATTATGTCTATAGTATTTCTTAGAATTTCCATAGATAACTTTAGGTTGCTTAGATCCCCATTTGGTTGACCATGTCACCTTACCCATTTACAATCATAATAACACATATTTTAGTTTAGTTTATTTTATACAACCATTTAATTTACAACCTTAGTATATATTTGTTTAAGTATAGTGAGAGATACATCCTTGTGCCATAGGCCTAGGTTTTGAAACCCTTTTCTATTGACATTTGCATTCTAGGTTACCTTCAAATATATCTAATGAATTCATTGGTCCTCACCAAATCATCCATGTATCATAGATTCTATTTGATTGAACTTATTTTTGTCCTAGTCTTTTGAGATAGGATATTTGTATGTCATAATAACCTTATATACATGATCTTTATATAGAGCACTATAATGTGTGATAATATCCCTAAATATAGTGCAACCATGTTAAAAAATGGAACATCAATATCACTTAAAACTATAGTAAAATCATCAATATCACTTAAAACTATAGTAAAATCTACAAAAGCAATGGAACCATGTTAAAAAATGGATTCACGTATACCTACAATGTGATATACCATACCAATTAGTCCACTTCCAACTATATCAAAATGAATGTTCTATGTCAAATTATATATGAATGTATCTACCATAATAGTCAATTACTAATCACTTATACAAAAAATAAAACAAAAAAATAAAATATTATAATATTATAAATAAAAATAAAAAATAAAAAATAAATATAAAACATTGTTTCCTATAAGCCATTGGAGATATTGATTCAGTTCTATGCATTATCCATTAATGCTTTTTAAGTTCAAATAGATTGTATAAGCTATATTAGTGCATCACCACCTTATATTAGGTTTTTTTAATTCAATCTCTATACATTTTCACCCCAAAATCAATAGGTCTTAGTGAATTAATCCCAAATAGATGCACCAGGGGATGTAGTCCCATAATTTAGAGGTATTGCCTAGTCATAAGTCACCCACAACCTTGGGTTATTCCCATGTTGCCTCAACCTTGAAAGTAGGCATGAAAAAACTCCTTTTAGGGTTTGGGTTAGAGAGATAATATGAAGGATTAAAAATTAGTATGTTATATTCTAAATTAGACTCAAATAATTTATTTCACTTTCATACTATGAAGGCATTTTTCATAATCTCTCTAATTCATCTCGAGTAAAACTAGAAATTATGGGTTCTAAACACTTGGATGGTGTTTTCCCCAAACATTATCCATTTTTTGTGACCAACACTCCCATTTTACAATAAAAAATGGAACCCATTAACCCTAATATATTCATGATAAATCTAATAATTGATCCATTTAATTAATGTATATATCCTATAAAATTAAAGCATGTTCCTAATAATAGGTGATTAATCGAGTGCCATCCTAATGTTTTCATGAGATATACCTAAGAAAGGTTCCTTTTATATTAATACATTTCTCAATTTATTTTCATAAGTATCCTTTTTTTATTACAATTTAGTCCATTTTATTATTTTAAAAGTTTTACACATAGTTAAGAAACTAACTTTTCTTTGGTAAAGGTTGATGTTGATGTGGCAAGTTCACACTCTTAGAGTCCTATGAACCATACCCCAAAAATTATACATACCACCCCTTATGTATCATTTATGATAGGTGATTGTAACTTATTTATTAAAATATATTTATCTAACTTATAACTTTTATGCCTCCAATGGACTCTAAAGTCTTATGGTATGTAAGAGAATGGTACAGTCTAGGACCCTTCATCCAATCATATCCTTCCACCATATTATTAGAGCATAGTGATGTATGAGTATATATGGATTAAATTAAGATAGTAAAACATGATATTAATCATCTATTCATTGAGTCCACATATCTCAATTTTTACTCTTAGAGGCCTACACTTCCTAATTGATTGTATGATCCTAGGACCCTTTGACTTATAGGAGGATGCCATGTGTTCCATTAAGATTGCAATAAGCTTAAACTACCAAAAATATTTTAAAATTGATGAATCATTTGAATAATATGAGGATTCAATGTTATCTATATATATTATCATAATCTTGTGTTACCTAAAGCATTGTACAATCATGGTACCCATAAGCATATCATAAAGTGTCACTTGGCACTTATATATCTCCCAAGATGTCAAAAAATGGTACATGGAATACCCTTCATATAATCAGATAATACCATGTATCTCATCTATACACCATGAAGTATGTACACCCATATAGTTTTACATCATAGGCCATGTGTTTAACATAATACTACCATGAGATTTCTTATGGTTCACCCCAACACATGAAAGACACTTGGCAGACTATGGTCACTCACCTAAATTTCATGAAATTAAAGTATGGTCACAATATTATGATGATTTTAGCATTCATTATGAAATATTGGTAACATCCTTGAGACAAAAAAGTGAGTTTAGAGTTAACACTTGTATGGGTCACATCACCAAAAATAGTTTTAAATCCAAATTAAAGCTCTCTAGGTAGACTATAAGGAAACTAATTTGAACAACACCACTAACTCAAAGTTGATACATATGATATTGAGATATAATCACCATTATTATGATATAAATTTTAAAATCTATAAGGTATCATCATAGAGAAATCCATATGATTACCCTCACAATTCAAACTATTAGAGACCAAATTATCTAATGATTAAGGAGATCATGAGTTTTTCATCTATAGAGATCATGTTTTTTAGATCTAATTCATATAATTATCTATGTTGATAGCTACCATGGTGACATATTTTTTTAACCCTAATCTTAAATAATAATTCATTGACACCATATTTATACATGACATAATCATGTATAATAATTGCAATAAGATACTAAAGTTGGTAGATGAAATATGAAAGCCATCAAATGATGATGACCCTACTAAATATGAGATTTAATTCTCATTTAAATTTTTATCCATCCAAAAATAATTAATCAAAAAGGTCATAGTTTAAATAGAGGTATTAATTGTGGTGATCCCTTTTATAATATATTTAAGTTATTTACATGCACAAATTATCTCATTCAAATAAATAATGGCATATACTAGATATATCTAATCTCTAGGGTTACCTTTAATAAATATTACCATCTCCCAAATTCAAACATTTATTAAAATAGATATATCACCATTTATTGGATGAATAACTATAATTTTTTAGGCATATTAAAAAATTAGGTAGAAGGCGTAAACCATTGGGTTAATAAGGAACACATTTATGCATGCACAATTAAGACTTTTAATGAAGTATTTCGATTGGAATCTGTTTCTCTACTGATTGTTTGAAGTGAGTGACATTATTCATGTCAATAAGGTATAAATGCCCCTTGTAAACATAATAATTGAAGGTAAATAGGTCCTAATCTTGGGGAATTATCACTTTAAATATTTATTAACAAGTAGATATAGTTATTAAAGGGAAACTTGTACATGATGTCATATATTATGGATGCACATTATTCGTAAAATACTTTAAAACACTCCTATTACCCATCATGGAAAAATTCTAGTTAATTAGTACATGTGATATCCTCAAGACATTACATCCACAATTTTAAAGCACGTATTTAGGATATTTTAAACGATGTTTATCCTCCATTGTATTTTATTGTCACTTAAAGGAACATTCGCAAGTTTTATAAGAATATGAGAGCTTTAATCATGTCTTATAGATCGTATTGGTATTACTAAACTTTCACAATGATAATAGTTGAATGAATTTTGGGGGGGCATTATAAATCACCCTATTATGTACTTGATAAGCTCATAGATAAAGAGACATAACATTAGTATGTTAATGGTGTAGTGTCTCATTGTAATAGTATGAGTTGAAATCCCTATTCCTATATACCTATTACCATAAGTCACCAAGATTAAAATAACATTACAATAGTAACAACCATGAAAATACATAGATCATATTTTATCTTATCATTCCATGATGATAGGTAGTGGGACTCTTATCATAATGTTCAAATAAATGTATAAAAATTGAGATCAAGTATCAACATCACATATAATCATGAGGCTAATGAGGATGACAAGTATCACCTGAACCTAGATTATGACAATGAAGTAATTGTGAAGCTAAATGTTGTATAGGCACTTGAAGGATAACAATTTAGAAAAGAAGCATTAGAGAAGAGGCCAGATGAGCCCCAACCCTCTTAGGATACCTCAAAACAAAGTAAGAGGTTTAAATATATAATCATACAAGGTATTAACCTAGTGTCTACTCTATATTCATCAACTACTACCTTAGTTAAATAAGTGACCATCATAAGTCCACCTTCTTCTGAACAAGCATTGCATATCTTTGGTGAATTTATGTCTAATCAAACTTATTGGGAGGATGAGATATAAATGTCACCCAAGATAAATAATCCTACATTTTTTGGAAAAATAATATATGTAATTACCTCACCTAATGGGTCAACCTATTTCCAATCTTCCCTGTGCTCCCCTATTATTCATAGTATTCTAACAATTTCTAGTTCTACAATGCCTATCTCCCAAATGGTTACTTTATATTTTTTAACTCCCATTTTTCATTTTATTCATAGTTTTTTAGAAACTCTTGATTACCCAATAGTGTATATAACTCCTAAAACTCTTATTTATGTGATTTTGAGTGTGCTAGTTATAAATGTTTCAGGAGTGTCTAGATACCCTGTTATTATTAGTCCTCTTATAGTGCCAATTTCTCTTGTTATTTATAGTGCCTCTATAATATCTATTTCCCCAATTTATAGCTTTTAAATTTCAAGTTCCTCATCTCTTGGCATTTCTTAAATATCATGTACTCATTCACCATGAGATTTAATTGCCATTCCCAATGGAACTACATAAACATATAATGTGATAAGGGTGTACACTAGGCATTTTCTAGGGTCACAAACTCTTCAAATATCCTTACTTATAAGTGTCACCATATAGGCAATTATCCCTAAATATATGACTACTCCACTCTTTACAATAAATACCTTAAAACCCTATGGACCTAATAGCTTCATAACTCCATATTTTATATCTCATCCTTATGTTTCATCTATTATAACATAAATTCCCCATATTTGTCCTTAACCTCATCTACTATTTTTCCTTACACTAATATAAAATATCTCTTGGGATATAATCTTATATTTTATATGTCTCATAGTATTCACCTTAAATAAGACCATCTCCTTTTTAAGTATGATGACATAGCTACTTGATGTCATTCAAACCAAAGTTCACATGAAAACACAAAAAATTAGGGCTCAAATGACTTAATGGGAATCTTCTTTGACTATCCCCACTTTTACTCATAATATCCCACCTCCATCTTCTATCCCCATTCAAACCCATCTTATTTCCATCCCCTATTCATCCACTTGACCATCCATATTTCATGTTGCCACTTTAGTATCCCTTGGACCATCATAAGGATGAGACTAGATTAATTACCTATAAGTAAAAAATATACAAGAACCTAAAAATTATATATCAAGGTGACCTTGATATCCAAATCAAATTTAACAAAGTTTTAGGCTAAATGAACACACAATAAGGAGACCCTATTATATGGAAAACAAAAGAACATATTAGGAAATAAAATAATTAAAAATAGGATAAGAGTGCATAGTTGAATTTCTTTTTTGATAGTATTACATGATATTATAGATAAAATCATGGAAGAATTAAGGGAGAATGTTAAAACCTTGGAATCTAAAGTGATGATCACCTTCCTAGTTGATTTCATACATAAGTCAGAAGAGGTTACCTCTAATTTGATTATTGACTTGGGGGAAGTTATAGAATATCTTTAAAAAATGAACATGCTTTAACAAAAAACATATGGATACCAGGAGTGCATTATCAAAATGAATAATAGGATCAATAAAATTTCATTTTTGATCAATAAGGGAATGCTTCATTGGTAAAAAATTATGCCATTGGCATAACTCAATCTATATTAGAACTTTTTTGGGAATATGATAACCTTAATAGATAAATGGTTAATATACATCAAAGCATAAATTTTCCATTTGATGAAGAAGAGAGATTAATTTCTGGAAATTTTCAAAGAAGTCAACATAACCATATTTTTAACATAGATGGCATAATCATCAACTAAAATGAGTTTGGAGTGCACATAAAAAGTTTCAAGACAACATTTATGAATAATTTCACAAAATCTAATAAGTCTTGAACTCATGTCATCATGGAATTATCCACATAGTAAATGGGAAGTATTAACAAGGTGAATGTAGTAAAAAAACATGTTATGGGTCTCATAGACCACCCAAAAATAAGATTTTATGCTTAGAGAGGTGATATTTTGAGAATCACTTGTAAATATACTAAACTAGATTGAGAGGATAACATAAATTCTCAAGCATTGGAAGAAAAATAATACTAGAAACAACTAGGTGTTGGTCCCAATATAGGGCATAACTAAATGGAAATCATTATAATTTTGAATGATCCAAAAGTTGGAATGTTGTGTCATGATCATTGGCCTCATTTTATTTGTCTATTATGATTATATGTTATTTCACCCAACTTACCCATGAGGGATATGATTGAGATTTAATGTTCCTTATGGGTTATGGGTTTCATTTCTTCTATATATACTAATTTTTGGTAGTGTTTTGAAGTTATATTTTTCTATAAAAAATGTAGTAAATTGTAGAAACTTGTAAAAAATTTCATGATTGTTGTGTTATCTTTGTAGAATCCTTCCCATTTCTCATGTTGAGTTAGTGAATGTTTATGCTTAACGGACTGTGATAGGATCTAAATTTTAATGTGTATATGATTAGTTAGGATTAATTTTTATATTATAATTGATCTTTATGATTTACATGTTTACCTAAATTATGTCCAAATATGTTTGATAATAGTTTTAGAATTATTCATTTTATGTGATAACATTATAAGGTTTGTGTATATTATAGTTTCCATAGACCCTCTACCATGTATGGATTATTATAAGATCATGTAAAACTTTGCATATAAAGCGAAAACTTTAATTGGACTCATATAGTTTTCTAAAATAATTGGAACTTTAATCTATCCTGAGAGAATACCTTTTCTACCTCATCCTCTTCCCTTTTATTGTTTCTATTTTATCCATTATTAGATTTACAGGCCCATTTTTTTTAATTCCTTGATTATTTAGAGTATACAAAATTCCTAAACTTGCTATAGTTTTTTTATAAATAAGGTTTGAACTCTTTGAGATGCATTCTTTGATATCTATTCTACATAGGCTACATAGGAAATCCCAATACTTACAAATTATTCACTAGATTACATCAATAGCAGTCCTAAAATGAGAGTTTTAAACCCCATGAGGTATTTAGTATGATTAAAACACACATAAACACTCATCACTTATTTTTAACTCAATAAAATAAGAAAATATGAAAAGAAAAAAAAAGAAAAATAAAAAACTAATAAAATTTTTTAAAAAAAGAGCTAAATATGGAATAATTTCAAGTGATGTCCATTAATAGAATAGCATAGCCAATTTCCATAAATATACTAAAAAGGAACAAAAAATCTAAGGAAAGAAACAATTTTATATGGACCCAACCAAAGAAAATCAAATTTATGGGGTTTACCTAAATCTTCATGTGTTTTGTCCCAATAAAGGATGGGATCACCTACTTTAAAACTTTTACTATATATTATTTTGTCAAAGAATTTATTTTACTTTTATTTATCTCGTTCTAAATTTTTCAATACAGTAACTTTAGTTTCATCTAAGGCTATTAAATCATTGAGTCCTTATTCAAAAATATTAGTATCACCTAATAAATGTTGTAAATTAGTATAGATAGAATAAATCAAAGTTCAATTAGAAATGCAACATCAAATCCATAATATAACATAAATGAAAAATTATCAGTAACGACTTTAACAATGGTATGATAAACCCATAATGCTTCAAATTTCTTAATATTCAAATTCATTTTCTTATCACAAATTATTTTTTAATAGAAATCAATTTTTTATTCATCGATTCATCATTTCCATTCCTTTGTGGATAATACTTTGAAGAATGAATTTAAATAATATATTAATGCCCTAAAAACACTAAATATTCATTTCAAATATATTGAAGGCTATTATATGAAATAATTTTGTATGGAACACCAAAACTTTAAAAAATATGATTTCTAAAAAATGAAATGACTTTGACTATAACAAAACTTTTAAGTGATTTAACCTAAATCCAATTCATAAAACAATATGCAATGATTATAATATATCAATGACTAGTAGAATAAGGTGGATGAATATAATATGTAAAGTTAATTTCTCATTTAGAAAATGGTTTACCAATAATTATGAGATTTAAATGCATTGTAGATAATCTATCTCTACCAACAAACATTTGACAAGTAATGCATACATGAACTAGCTTATAATCATCTTGAAATAACATAGGTCAATAATAACATGTGCATAAAATTTTACAAGTAGTAGTTTTTACTACATAATAAACACCAAAAAATTCTTCATGACATCCCCTATGAGCTTCTTGAGTTTGATCATGGGTTTAAGCTTCTTAATAAAACACCATCTCTATTCCTACAAAAAAATGTTTTCTAATAAACAAAATTTTAAAGATTAAAATCTCAGAGATCATCTTTATATTTTATTTAAATTATTAGGACAAGACTTATTTTCAAAATAATAAACCAAGCCATGATACCAATCATCCTCAACCAATAAATAATTCCAATCATTTATTTCATGTCCAAATTTATATTTTTTAGAGAAACCAACAACTTTCATGGACTAAAAATGAGGATTCATATTTAAATAATCATCAATATATAAGACCAAAAAAATTATAATAGAAGGAAGCTAATTTTTTTTTCAAATCATTTCCCTTTATGGTTTTGGACATTTTTATTCCAGATCAAACTCTTAAATTCTAAAAATCCATTTTTCTAACCTTTCCTAAATAGTTGGATGCTTCAAAAGGTATGAAAGAATAGGTGAATTATATCTTACACTAATCTTATTTCCCATAAATATATAATGAATTTTATCAATGAAAAAACTAAAGACAAAACAAAATTTTCAATAAGGGGATACCTTGTTTATGTATCTTTTAAAACATGGATCGTATAACCAATATATTCTTCATCACTATTTTAATCACTTTAAGTGATCATAACACCTATAAATTTATCAGTTACATTAATATAAATAATAAAAGGTTTACTCAAATTAGATTTAGTAAGTACAGGTGCACTTACAATGACATTTTTGACATTATTAAAAGCAAAATTTGCACTTGAGTCTCACACATATGACTACTTTTTCTTCAATGAAATATGTAATGGAATATATTTATCATCAAAATATATTATAAAATTATGAATAAATTTAATTTTTCCAAAGAAAAATCTAAGACCAAATTGTTCTTCAGGTGGTGGTAACTCTTTATTTATATTAATACATTCAGGATCTATCAAAATACCATCTTTAGAAATTATATGAACTCATAATTTTCCTTTAGTAACACCAAAGACATATTTATTTTGATTAAGATAAATACCATACTTTATACATATTTTGAAAATGTCACAAAGATGATCTAAATGTTTCTTTCTCTAATTTGGAAAGGAATGTAAGGTTATCTAAGTAAACTTGAATGACTATGCCAATTAAATAATCAAAGCCTACATAAATAGTTATCTTAAAAGTGGCACCTATATTCATGAGACTAAACTACATCCTTTTAAAATCAAAAGTCCCTCTTCGAGTAGTAAAATTTGTATTATGCCTATCATCTATATTGACATATATTTTATTATTTCCATAAAATCCATCAAGACATGATTTCAGATCCTAAAACTTATTGTATGATTTGGTCAATACTAAGAAGAGGAAAATTATATTTTAAACTAGCCTTGTTTAAATATCTAAAATCTATACATAGTATAATATCAACATTCTTTTTACGTACATGTACTAAATTATCTACCCAATTAAAATATTTTATAGGAAAAATGACACCACCATCAAACATATTATCAAACTCTTTGTTGATGGCTTCTTCCATCAAAGGGTTTATTATTCTTAATGTATACCTATTTTAGGTTTAAACCAGGTTTTATAGGATTATCACATCTAAAAATGTTGGCAGCATACCCATTTAGGCATTTATAAGTCTAGGAAAACATATCAATAAATTATTTAAAATTTTAAATTAATCTAACCTTGTCATCTAGTGTACATTGTATGCCTATATAAAAAATTATGTTCCCTTTTAGTTCTAAGTTTAATGGGAATGGTTTCTCCAATTACTCTCCAATAATATTCTTTAGTCCATGAAATCCTAGGCTGATCATTCCAAGTAATAATAGATATGAAACTGACCAAACCCACATGCAATTTATTATTAATTAGTTGTAATTAATCTCCATATTTCATCACATAATAATCATAGTCAAAATAATTTCCTTTAATAAAATAATCAATATGTTTGTCATAGCTGAAAACATGCCAATTTTCATTAAAATCATGAATTTTATGTTTGAATGTTTTTTAAAATGAAAAGTCAATAGTGAGATTAATTCTACTTAGAATATGATTACAAGAAAAAATATAAATCTTATCATCTTGAACATTAATTTCTCTAAGTATATGAATGATATTAAAGGATTCAAAATTTTCAATCAAAGTCCAAACCCTTTGGGTGTATCAATGAAGATGAGTTTGATTCATTTTGTAAGCTTTTTTAGCTTATCTAACAATCAACTCAAAATATTGAAATATTTGTATCTATTTAATATTTAATTCAATCACCTTTTATATATCTAAACATAATGATTTAAATTATGTTGTATTATTTATATTATCAAAGGATAATTTATAAGCATAACGATTGTTTTGCTTAAAGGAGAAATGAGACAAATTCTAGCACCATTACCATATTGTAAACAAAATCCATAAAAATATAAATACCATAAATTATCACTTGAAAAAGTATTTTCTTATTATTTTCTAGGTTTATCTAAAGTTGATAGCTCATAAGTACTAATCGTTGTTTCCACATAAGCAACAATAAGAGGTAAAGAAATAATAGGATTGATAAACTAATCTTCACTTCATATAAAAACTATCTCATTTCCTACTAAATACCAAGTTATTCCTTCCCAACAAAATATTTAGTTTCTTTTAACCAATCTCTTCCTAGAATCATGGCATAATTATTATAAAAATCCAAAATTTGAACATTATTCATACACCTAATTCTTTCATCCTACACAATTTTAATAGTAATATTATGAAACTTACCATAACTCTTAAGTTTTCATGAATCAAAACCTGTGAGTTTCCTATTATTAGTTTCATTAAAAAAATCTCAATTTATCATCAATAAACATTGGCATTATATTATTTAAAGCACCAATATATAAAACACAATTATGTATGATTTTATCAAAAAATTTACATGATACATAAAATGGTGTAATATAATCAATAGGAAGATCATATATCTGAGACAAAATAATAGACTGAGATTATTCAATTATTTTTATTTCTTATTTAAATCCTAATACATCCTTATAATTCATTTTTTTAATGGCATCATTGATTTTATCAGGTTGCCCCAGTAAACCATCAACGTATAATAATGAAAATATTTAATATTACCTAAATCATCTATAATATTATTATCTCCTACATTTGGATGATATATATGAATTTAATTCTTGGTCTTATAAGGAGGATATTGAGGGTTATTAAATCTAATAGATAAAGGATTATTATGTTGGGAATTAATTACTATATTATCAAATGTAGGATTATCCTTTATACCTTTGCCTTTATCAAGATTTTTAGAAGAAGAAAATTGATTGTTCGTCGTATTATATTTTTTATTAGAATAATTATTTTGTCTTGTATTAAAAATATAAATATTTTTATATTTGAATTCATCTAAAGATTCATCATATCCACACATATTTCTATTTTCAACAAGATCAATATAGATACTCTCTTTTCCTTAAATATAACTTTTAAATTTATCTACAACTATACAAGTTCTAAGATCATGATCCAATTCAAAAAATTTACAATAATGAATAATGTATTCAGCTCTACCCTAGAAAAGGAGATTTACCTAGAAGGGATAGCTTATCATCTTGTTGCATTTTGATATGACTAGCTCATTACTAAGACTATAAATGGATTTCAAATTTTCGCATTATCAGAATTTAAACCTATTATAGTTATATCATTAAAATCAACATACTTGAATTTATTTTCCCACTCAGTATAAAAAATATATTTTCATTCTAATCCATGATATCTTTATATTTTAAATCCATTTTATACATTAAAGGTAAAGCATTACAAAAATATAGTCTAGACAATATTTTTGAAGGTCTAACATCACGAGGGATCTTTTTTCACAATCTAGTGAACCTACTAATAAATTACTAAATAGTTTCTCCTGGATCTATAGATACATATAATAATTCATTAACCACATCAAATTCTTGTTTAGGTTTACCAAAACAATGTTCTAACCATTCTTCAATATCATTCTAAGTACAAATAACACTATAAGGAAAACTAACAAAAGTCTAATAATATTTTCCTTCTAACATTTGAGAGAAAACATTAAGAGACATTTTTTCATTTACAATACCTAGAGTTACACAAATTAATCTAAAAAAATCCAAATGATCCTCCCATGATTCACCAAGACTTACAAATAACTTAGGAATATTAAGACCATTTAGTGAAGGAAGCTTACCTTGATGAGTACCAATAATAATAGGATTTCTACAAATACAAGGATTCACTAAAGTTTGAGCTAATTCATCATCATAATATTCCTCATTATTATACAATTAAGCTTCATTTATATTTATTTATATGTATGTAATTAGGTCTCAAGATCTTTGTTGTATCTATTAAATTTGAGGTGTTTGTTCTCGAATTATAATTTTAAATAAATTTAACAACTTAAGAAGACTATTTTAACTCTAAAGTTGTATTAGGGTCTGTAGGAAAAATATTGTCCTCAAGATGAAAAGAATAAAAAAGAAAATTAACTCTAGGTTGAGGATTAGTAAGCAAGATCTACTCTCTCTCCCTTACCTAATTTTTTGGTTAGTTTCATGAATATGGTATTGTGTTTCACATGAAAGACTTGCCTCTAATTCACTAATTTTCTCTTCCTCTTCTTCACCATTTATAAATTTAACTATGCAATCTAAATCATAATGTCTATTATACCATGCAAAATGAGTTAGATTAAAAACAATGTCAACTTGATCATCAATAATGTCATTTAATGGTTGTATGATTGGAAAAAAACCCCTAATGGTCATGGACAAACAATGAAAATAAAAAAATAAAAATAGGATTTTGTAAAACTCCCCAACACAGTCACCAAATTTGTTGATGATCAAAATTATCATGTCAATAAATCAACCCTTTCACCTATTTCAAATTTTGATATTGAATTGTACCAGTGTAATAGTAGGGATCTAATAGGTCATAAATGATCTTATAAATATGAAAGGATTTTTTCAAATGTTCAATGAAATAATAAGTAAGTCAAATAATGAGCAATACTCTAATATAATTCATAAATCAAATATATCTTTAGTAAAATGATAGTAATCAGATTATGATTACGTAATCTAACCTATCTGACAAGGAAAGTCTATGTATAAGACAACCTCTTGAAGGAAAGATCTATAATCCTTCATATTTCTATTTACCAATCTACTTAAGATATTTTTATATTTCCATTAAGTTCAAAATGAGTCCAAATAAAATAAATAAAACTAACCAAAAGAAAACCAAAACAACTGGAAATGAGAAAAAAACACTAAAATTGAAAAAAAAAATAGCATATTAATTTACAACAATATATCTAAGTAGGAAAGAAACTACTCTAAACTAGAAATCAACTAACAAGAAACAAACTAGATACAAGAAGTAAACAATATAAATAGATTTATTCTAATATAATCTATTGATATAATCTTAAGTTAACTAAAGGACTAATTTAAGAACTAAAAAATTATAAAGGTTAATCTAAACACACAAGTAAATCTTAAGTAAAGATAAATAAACTTAATAATTAATTAAATGAAAAAACATAATCAGAAGAAGATAAGATCAAATAAGATTTTATATTAACATACTTAAAATAAATAAATGAAAAATTAAACCTAAGATGTAAATGAAAGTAAATTAAAGAAAGACAATGTTGAAATAAAATGAAATAAACAAGAATTTAACTCTTAAAACATAATAAAACTCAAACCTAAACAATATGAAATAATTAAATCTAATAGATAATAAAATAAAATAGTAAATCTTAGACTTAAATGAAAGCAGAAGAAAAAATAATATAAATAAGACTAATTGCAAAATAAGAATGATTGTGAGTCTTAGAAAAGAGTCATCTTAGCAAAACATAGAATGAGATTTTATTGAGAAACTAACTTTAGTAGAACATATCCTTGAAATGACAACTATTATATTTTGAAAAAATCAATAAATTATCGCACATGGAGATGTAATCATTATTATTTGGGTTAAGCATTTCAAATTTTACACATGACTACATATGTGCAATCATCATAAAATATTATATTAAAAAGACTTCAAATATTTGATTTATAAACTAAACAAGAAACCTAGATATAATTGCATTGATTAAACATATTACTTAGCCATTAGAAGATGTTTTATTTGTTTATCTATAAAAGTTATATCATCTTAGAGATTTTGCACATAAAATAGGATGATGGGTAACTTTGAAGTAACTCAAAGTCTTTAGAATACCTGTGTAATGTTTCTCCCTTTGTGATCTAATATTGATCTCCTTCTAAATAATATCCTCAAGAGATGATTAAGAAAATAAGTTATAACTAACTTTAATTAATTATTAGTAAACTTTAATTGACTCTAAAAAAGTCAATTAGTTAATTTTATAACTTGACTTCATGTTTTAGACTTTAATAAAGTATAAAGATCAAAATTAAATAATAATAGACCAAACATAACTCTAAATAAGTGGGGGACCTTAGTCATTACAATCATTTAAAATAAACATTCATATATGCCAAACGACAACAACTATAATGATTAAATAAAATTAAATACTTTAAACATTAATTCCATATGAATTTAACCATGCAATTTATTAAAATATATAGTCAAAATAACTACCTTTTGTATATGTTGAGATTTGCATTAACCAATTACACCTATGTTCCCAATTCTAATTGGTCATAAACTCTATCACCGACTAGATTAGTGGCTCAACTAAGCTAAACACAATGTCACCAATTTAGTAATCACTAAAATATCCTTTAGATATCCCACCAATACATCAAAATCATTCCATGTAATTTTAAAATCAATGTAATGAAATCTCCAAAGTCTTAATTGATCCCAAATAAAATACCCAGACAAAATTTGTGCCTGTGCATGTAACTTAGATTATTTGAGATGTCTATAGTTTTATTGGCATAATACTCACCTTGACTTCAAACTCAAATTCAAACCACAATCTAATTTATAGTTTGTATGTTTATTATACACCATAAACCCCCACTTAATCACCTTATTAATGTGCTCTATGATAATGATATCACTTTGTAACTTAATATTTAGATTTAACACTTGGGTATAGGTATTTTCATAAAACTTTAGGAAATCAATAAAGCTTAGCATATGTATAATATTTAATTCAAACACCTAACCCTATAACCAATATATCTAGATGATACTCATCTATCTCATATATGAAATGAATATGAAATCAAGATAATAAAAACATTATCAATCATGTCTAGTAAGTTTTATGGGTTTAAAGCCTAAATGTATCTTTGCACAAAATATTTTGAACATGCATATTATCACACTTTCATTGATTAATATTTTCATGAAAAATAAACAAGATAATGTGATCTCTTGATTTATATCAAAATAAATGGATAAAACTACATCATCTATTACTTAAAATAGACAAAATTAAAAATTGTAACTATCACTACTCAAACTACATCAAATATTCAAATAAATATAACTCTACATATATTATCCATGTAAATACTAAATTCATTTTCATTAGTCACCACTTATGCTTTCAAAACTAATTGTTAACATTCAAGTTAAAAATTCATTAAATGCAATAGTTGTTAATGATTATTTAACATAAGAATGCATATTCAAAATGAAAACAAATGACTTAGACCCCCAATGCAATTTTACATTTTATGACCCTAAGTCATCATTATGGTAGAATTTCCATGTAAGTTTGAATTTTATAAAAAAAGAGGGGTACCAAAAATAGGAATAAAAGTACCTACACCCCCTTCTCCAATGATACTCTTCATTTGTGCCTCTTGTGAGGGCATAACAGTTTGTCAACCACCTCAATCAAGAAAAGGGTAGTTAGTCTAATATTATAAAAAATAATCAATATATACACATCATTAAATTGATGTAATGTAAATCATCTAAAAATTAAATCATATTCCAAAATATCATATAGCATATTTTAAACATATAAAAATGTTTTCTAGGATAATAATTGATCATGAAAAAAATAGTATGACTATTAATCATACAAAATACATAATAAGATCAAGCATTAAAATCCTAACTACAAGTCGATACAAAGAAAGGCGCGATGGAGGGAGCGCTGCGTGGACATGGTGGAGAGGTGAGTAGTCCTTTGACTGGCCCCAGGCAAAACAACTCTTTACCTGGGGCGCAAGCTGGAAATCAGGAAGCAAGTTTTTTAAGTGAGCGCTCTAAGCTCAGCAAAGTGAATGGATGCCTGTTGAGAAGGCAGGACAGGCCGGTGGTGGTGATTTCCCCTGAATCTATGTAAGAAGATGTTGGGTATCTCTCTGCTCACACACTTATCTACAAATTTCTGGGTATAAGAATCTCCTTGACTGCTCTAGATGCCTGGATTCGCAGGACTTGGCACATTGATGGAGACTTTGACATCATGTTGGCTGGTAACAGCTATTTTTTGGTCAATTTTTCCTCTGTCTCAGACCGTAATCATGTTTTTGAGGGAGGTCCATATTTTTATGACCGTGTGGGGCTTTTTCTTAAACCCTGGCATGCGGGGTTCAACTCAGCTGATGAACTTCCGGCGTGTGTTCCGGTTTGGGTCCATTTTCCATGACTTCCACTAGAATATTGGAGAGAGGATATTCTCAAGCAGATTGCTGCCATGCTAGGAACGCCGATAGCCATTGCTCACCAATCGCTGGAAAGAAAGGTAATTTCCTATGCCCGTGTGTGTGTGGACATTGATTTAAATTATCCATTGCCGGATTCCTTGGAAATTTGTTTGGGCTCCTCGTCCTGGATTCAACATATAGATTATGAATCTATCCCTTTTAGATGCTGTATTTGTCATGTCTATGGCCACCTGCATAGACAATACCCACAGGCTGTCAATGACAGAGAGATTTTCCACGCACCTGCTACTCCTCATTCAGCAGGCTCCGGCAGGGGAACGAATAAATAGGCTAATTCTGCTCAGGCTAAAACCCAATCAGATAGAGCAGTTAAAGGGAAGAACCCAGTTGTTTTTGATAGCTTGGCGCAAGGGTCTATGGATCATGCTAATATGGATACAGAAGGTTTCACTATTGTTAGGCGTCGCTCAAGAGGAGGAGGACAAAAGCGCAAAAATGTTGACAGGCATTTGGACATGGGTTTTAATAGGTTTGAAGCTCTTGATAACATGGCCATTGAGGATGGCATTCCAGCTGAGGATTTAGAGGATGCTTTTGAGACAGACCAGCAAGGTTTAGGGCCGATTCTGGATCAGGTCATGGTTACTTTGCCGACCCCTGACAACTCTATGGGACTGACTGCAGGCGTAGATGAATCTGAGAATGAAAATATAGTTAAGGAAGTGAAATGGGCTGATTTAGTTAAGGAGGTTGATGCTGGTAGGAAAGATAAGAGCACTTATTCTTCGCTTGGCCTGACGCAAAGGCCTTTCAAGAAAGCTAATTCCTCCCTTCCCTCTAAGGCAGGGCATAGAAAGGACTTGGATAAAATTAAAATTACAGGTGATTTACTTGTGGAATCAGGGGTGGTTAAAACCTTAGATGAACACTTCCCCCTTGTCCCTCAATGATTGTCTTATCTTGGAATGTGAGGGGTCTGAACAGTCACCCCAGATAATTGGCTGCTCGAAGGCTTGTGCTAGATCACTCTCCGGATATCCTTTGTATCCAGGAAACGAAATTGTCAATTGATTTACTGTTTGCTTGTATGCCAAAAATCTGGTTTTTGGGCCATTTTCAAGGTGTGGGAGCGATGAGAAGCTCTGGGGGTTTAGCAATGTGCTGGGATCCGCATAAGATCTTGCCTCTTCATTGGTTTGCTTGCATCTCTGCCCTTTCCATGGTTGCCTCTTCCCTTGAAATAGGGGAATTGATCCTTGTTACTAATGTTTATGCGCCTGTTGACTTAGACGGGCAATTCCAGCTTTGGGAGCATATCCGGTATGTTCGTAGCTGCCATCCATTCCTTTCGTGGATTGTTACGAGGGACTTTAATGCTGTTATGAATTTGGAGGAGAGAAAAGGTGGTTTTCCCCACCTTGGCCCCTCTTCTGATTGCCTCCGCAACAATGTTGAGCTCCTACATCTTTCTGATGTTAGACCCTCCAATGGGATGTTTACCTGGAGTAACAGAAGAATGGGCAATGCTGCTATAGCGGAGCGGTTGGATAGATTTTTGGTCTCCTACTTTTGGAGGTCTAGCGCCTTCTCTCTTAGCTCAGATATCCTCGATTGGAATGGGTCAGACCATTGGCCCATCATGTTGTCCATTAATCTTATTGAGGGACCTAAGAAACCCCCCTTTAAGTTTCAACAGATGTGGCTACGTGATTCTTCCCTCCAGGACTATATTGGTTAGTGGTGGCAGCAGGGGGGACCGAATCATGGTACTGCCATGTATTCATTCCTCAAAAAACTCCAGTATGTCAAGAGAAAACTGCAGATTTGGAATAGAACTTGTTTTGGCAATTTACATGGCATGAGGAAGAGGGCGCAGGATGAGCTTGCTGTTGTTACTAGACAAATTAGAGACTTTGGCCTCTCGAAAGAGCTGAGTCAGGAGGAGGCAAGAGCTGCCAGCTCTCTTACGGAATGGGAGTTAAGGGAAGAAATTTATTGGAAACAAAAGGCTCGGAATGACTGGCTTCAGGAGGGAGATAAAAATACAGCCTTTTTCCATAAGTCGGTTCAAGCCAGGAAAAATAGAAATGTCATCTCTTCTCTTGTTTCTCAGCATGGAAATCATTTGGCCTCTTCACAATCTATCAGTGAGGAAGTTGTTCAGTTTTTTTTGGCTCTCCTTTCTAGAGACCCTGTGACTGACGAAGGAGCTGAAACTGCTGTCCTCTCTTGCATTCCCCAGCTGGTCACTGCGGATATGAATGAGTTTCTTATGCATCCTATTGGGATGGCCGAGGTTGAGGAGGTGGTTTTCATCATGAAGAGAGGTAAAGCTCTCAGCCCGGATGGCTTTTTAGTTGAATTTTTTCAAGAATTTTGGAGCATCATCAAGCAGGACCTGTTGGAAGTCATTCTGGAATCATATACCAACAAGGAAATGCTTAAGGCTCTTAACGCTACTTTTCTTATTCTGATTCCGAAGAAGGAGCAGCCCCTTCTGTTGGATGAGTTTAGACCCATTGCGCTTTGCAATGTTGTGTATAAAATCATTACTAAGCTCATAGCGCTGAGACTCAAAGTTTTTCTCCCTGGGCTCATTTCAGAGGAACAAGGAGGTTTTGCGGCCGGTAAGCAGATTCTGGACGGAGTTGTTATAGCTTTCGAAGCCATCCATTCCATGAGCACGTCCTAGGAGCGTGCAATGTTTATCAAGCTGGATCTTGCCAAAGCTTATGACAGAGTTAGCTGGAGTTTTTTGCAAAAAGTTCTTATGGTGCTTGGTTTTAACCAGGAATGGATCCGATGGGTGATGAGTTGTATCACGATGCCCTCATTTTTGGCCCTCATCAATGGGACACCTTCTGAGCTTTTCGAGGCCTCCAGAGGTCTCCGTCAGGGGGATCCTTTGTCCCCATACTTGTTTATCTTGCTGGCTGAGGGGCTTGGTAGGCTCATCAAACACCGCGCCTCTTCAAATGCCTTATAGGGATGGAACTGGGGTGAGGGGCTTACTGTTCTGACTCATTTACAATTTGTTGACACCATTTTGATTGGGAGAGCTCATATAAGAGAAGCGCTGGCTTTTCGTCACACTCTGGACATTTATCTGGCTACCTCTGGGCAGAAAATTAATGAGCTAAAGTCTTCTATCTTCTTTTTTAATACCCCGGAGCTTATTCAGAGAAGGATTGCTACAATACTACGGTTCCAGACTCAGAACCTCCCTGTTATTTATCTCAGCATCCCCATTGTTGTGGGAAGGCAGCCTAGACTATTTTGGCAGAATGTTCTGGATAAGTTGAGGCTTAAGGTGAGGCATTGGACTCATAGATGGCTGTCCACTGCGGGGCGTGTGACGCTTCTCCAATCGATTATTCAGGCACTCCCGATATACCGTAGTATGGTGCAGGCTGCCCCGGTTTACTTCCTGAAGGAATTTGATTCCCTTTCTCGGCAATTTCTCTGGAGCGGTAATTTACAGAGCAGCAAGTGGAGCCTCATTAATTGGGACAGAGTCTGCAGGCTGAAGATGGAGGGGGGCCTTGGCTTACGCTCTGCTATTCTGGCTAGTCAAGCTCTGGCTGCCAAGCTTTACTGGAGATGGTGCTCTTGTTTTTCATCTCTTTGGGCTCGGGTTCTGTCGCACAATTACTTCCCAGGTGTGGATACCCATGATATCTCCAGGCTCCCTCTGGAGGGCAGAGGGTCCATGGTGTGGAATACGCTTAAGCAGGGGGCTCAATTGGTGAAACACAGTTTGTTTTGGGTCTGTGGTAGTGGGCAGGATGCTTTCTTTTGGACGGACTCTTGGGATGGTGAACCTCCGCTATTTTCGTCGCATCCGCATTTACGGGTTTTAGGAGCTTCTTTCCAGTCGGCAGGGTGGCATAAGGTGGAGCATTTTAAAGAGGTTTTTAATTTGGGAACTATTGTTGGCTACACATGGAAGGATTCTACTGATTGGCCGCCTGGGGGCTCTGAGGAAGATAGGAGGGAGTTAGCTTTCATCCTGGCTTCTAGACGCTGTAGTTCCCTCCAAGGGAGAGATGTTCTTGTGTGGGGAGGTGATGACTCTGGTCATTACTCTGTGTCGGCTGGGTACCGTGCTCTGACTGGTCAATTCCTGATTAGAGATCAGTTTGCCTGGGGGAAAAAAATATGGAATCAGGTTTCTTGGCCAAAGTGTAATTTCTTCCTCTGGCTGCTCACCCACAACAGGTGTCTCACCTGGGATAACCTCTGTAAGAGAGGTTTTCAAGGACCTTCCAGGTGCGTGTTGTGCTTTAGTAATGAGGAAACTACTGCTCATATTTTCTTCCAGTGTAACTATGCTAAGCAGCTGTGGCATTGGTGGTGGAATGTGTGGAGGCTGCCCTGTTGGCATGCCCATTCTCTTGTTGATTTCTGGGGACGCCTTGGTCAGAGTCCTACTAAGAATTCATTTCTCCAAAGCGCCTAGTCTATGGGTCCCTCCTTTATTCTATGGAATCTGTGGATTGAAAGGAACCGAAGACTCTTCAGAGGCGTCCAACTGGAATTGCTAATTCTGGAGGCACAAGTCCTCAGGTCGATTCAAGAAACTATGGCTATTAAATGTGTTTGGGTGCAGGGGACTGACCCTGAAGATGCATCCATTTGTGAGCACCTGGGGCTGACGCCAAACTTGGGGTGCAATACTGATCATGGCTGTATGCTGGGACGTGGCAAGAGTTGCCTTGTGCGTTCTGTTTGTAGAGAGGGCTGATGGAATCCTCCTGAGGATGGTGTCATCAAAATTAATGTTGATGGCTCCTCTCGGGGCAATCCAGGGGAGGCTGGCATTGGCGGAGTGGGACAGAATAGTGCTGGAGGTATCCTCTTCCTCTTCTCGGTCTATAAAGGTAAGCATTCCAACAATGTCATGGAAGCCTCGGCAATTTTGGAGGCGGTGAAAGCTTACTACTGTAATGGCTGGAGCAATATTGTCTGTGAATCAGATTCTCAAATTGTTATCAACTTGCTGAATAGAGGTAAGCCTGGTATTGTTGATTGGCATCTTAATGTGATTATTCAGGAGATTTTCCAAGTTAGTTCTTCCTTGCATTCGATTTCTTTTAATTACATTCCCCGCGAGTGGAATTCTGTTGCGGATTGTCTTGCTAAATGGGCTTCGGAAAAGGGCCCCTCTTGGAACATTTCGGATATTAATATGCTTCCCAGAAGCCTATATCTGCAACTGGTTCACCTGGTGGACTAGGATAATTGTATGTAACTGTTGTTTTCCGCGTTTTTAATAAATTTTTACCCCTCTTTTAGTTAAAAAAAAATCCTAACTACAAGTCATTAGTTATATAATCCACTACTAATTCTTAATTATTATTTCTTAGAGTGAGATAAGATGTGAAATCTTTCTTTAAAAAACCAAGAGTATAAATATTTTTATTGTCTCCCTCATAAATGGCACAAAAGCTTAATATATAACATGTATTCATGCATCAACAAACATTTACAAGTTATAAAACTAAAGTCACATATGTCAAAAATCAAAAATAAATACGCCATTTCCTTCACAACCTTTTCTTGTATCACTTTATGAAATGACTAAATAAATTTTAACAAGATTATATGCATAATCTAGTTTTCATGAAAATCCATTTGACATTATAACTTCACCTATGCATTTACCCAACATTTTTATGATAATAAATAAATAAAACAACTACATGCATATGTATCATCTAAATAACACCAAAAATCCAAAGCTTTGAAAATTTTACATGATAATCACCTAAGATAATAAAATAAGACATACGATTCACAATATTAACACTTATCTTTAACATACATGATAAAAAATACATCATATGACAAGTATACTTAACCATATATTCCAAATTCTCCTAAATTAAAAAAAATAACCTTTCAATGTTTGATTTTATGTGTAAGTCAAAAACTAGAAAAGACATATCTAAAATGAGTGCATCATAAACCAACTCAAAATTACCTTTTGAACAAAAATTTTCATGCTTAGCCAAATAACTATATCAACACTCAATATTTTATGCCAACAAGAAAAAAAATCAAACCATAAATGAACTTGCATTCCAATCATCACATTTCATACTACTTTAAAACCCTAAAATTTAAAAAAAAAATCCTTTAATTTGTATGTGCAATATTTTATCCATATTTGGAAATATAATAAAATAAAAAAACTTACATGTAGATATGCTACAACATCAACACCAAAAGACAACACCTAAAAACACTACTAAAAAACCATTCATTTTTTCATAATACAAGTGAGTCTTCTAATACCGAAAACTAATAAAATGGAATGAACCAAAATTAGAATTTCCATGGATCAACTACATGTCTATAAGTTTTTATAAATATTTATTCACAACTTTTCACAATAAAATAACCGAAAGGCAAATAGAGCTCATCACACTACATTTATGACTAAACAATATACTATGAATGTCTATCTTCCAAATATACATGGAAATAATGAAACTAAAATTAGATGAGAGTTTATATACATATCAAACTCATACCTTAATACTTCACATAGGTCCCTAAAATATTTCTCATAAACTTCCTAAGCTTTCTCATCACAACTCCAAATTGGTAGAGCTCTACATTTACCTAGTAAGCTTGAAAAATGACAAACATAACCATATAAAACTACCATTTTATATTCAAGTAACTAACATTTAACACTCCTAATGATGTATTTACCTTCAATTTGTTTAAAAAATACATTGATATCACCACTAAATTATCCAATATTAGCCACTATTCTATCTAGTTTAGTAAGTCATACATACATACATACATACATATATATATATATATATATATATATATATATATATATATATATATATATATATATATATATATATATATATAAAACTAAAATGATTTTAAAAATAAAAACTCAACGCAAGTACTAAAACATTAAACTCCACCTTACTTCCAACTTGAATAGGATGTATAAAAATTAATAATCAATCTATGAGATATTTAAATTTATATATTTCCATAATCTATGGTGAATCCTTGCCCATTTCATTCAATGCTTGGGCTTAGTTCAAAACAAATATCTTGACTCTTAGGTTATCAAACTCACCACCTTGAAAATATAATTTACCACTTCACATTATATACATCATTATTAATTTATTCAAAGGTCTTCACACTAATCAGCCAATATATTATGACTTGAATGATGTTAACCTTAAAAACTAGGTTTTGAATTAAAATGACTTAGATAATATGTTTTAGGACATTGGTGATATCAAATTCCATCTAGGAAATTTTTAAAAATGTAAGAAATCAAGCTTAGAAATACATGATAAGGCCATAAAGACAATATTTTCAACAAAAGATTCCCTTTAATGTACATACATGTTTTAGCTTATAAATTCTTTCATTCATACAACCATGTATTATAGACAAAAAAAGCATTTCCTTATTACCTGTTATCTTTTAAACTAAAATAAAATGTGCATGCCTAAATTATTTGACTTTCAACTACTTCCAAATACTATCACGTGATAACATATGTGTTCTAAAAATATCACAAGTGCAACAAAATATAAAAGATTATATAGTTACACATATTGAATCAATATAGATTGGAACTATAATATTTTCAATTGAAATAAATACTAGCATCTCATAAATGTCACCATTTATAACATGATCAAATTTGAAAACAACTACAACTATATACAACTATAAATGAGATCATAAGTATACTAAACATATATTTACTTAATCATATACTTATGTTATAAAAATAATGTAAAAAATATCAAGATAATAAATATTCAACATAACATCATTAATTATTTTACAAACACATAAAGGATTAATATTAAATAAATACAAATAATTTAGCCCTTGCCAATAGTTTTAAATTTCATGACTATAATCATCAATATGGTAGAACCAAACATGTCAAGACATTTAGATAATAGTAAGGGGTGTAGAAAATAGACATAACACTATCAACCTTACTAGTTAGTTTCATTTTTACAATGTTGCAATGATATTTTTTACAATAAAATCAATTAGTCATTCATAAATCCATTTTAATGATAAATGTGTTCAGGGATGGATTTTTTGGCTAGCATGGAAAAAAAATTGATAGATTAGACAAGGAAATTCAGGATGGATAAATCACTAATTCACAACCTAAAATACAAATCGTAAAAAATTAACACTTCCAAGACACTAATATTTAGTTTTATTCATTTATAAATAACTATATTAAAATGATCATACAATAATATCTCAATAATTAAAAACTTATAATGATTTAGAGAAAATTGTAAGTCCTCTTCCTTCATAATAATGAATACTTGTACTTTGAAAAATAATGATCCAAACCAATGAAACAAACAAGACAAACAAACCAAAATAAAATAACAATAAAAGAAACAAACTAAAAATAAAGAAGAAAAGAAACCAATTATAAAAAATCCTTAAATGATGACCATTAACTGAATGGCACAACTAGTTACCATCAATATCCTATAAATGAAAGGAATTATTCCAAATAATAGTTTCAATTTTATAGGGATCAAGACAAACAGAATTAAATTTGTAATGCTTACCTAGATCTTCATGTGCTTTATCCCAATACAAAACAAGATCACAAAATTTAAGTCATTTTAGATACTTTCTTGTAATTTTTTAAACTTTTCCTTAGCCTTTTCTAAATTTTTAAATGTTATGGATTTAGTTTCATCTAAATACAAGAGATAGTTAAGTCTTTATTCTATCATATTAGTATCTTTCAATAAATATTGGAGAGTAGTTCTTGTAGAATAAATTTTATGTTTTATTAGAAAAGTTACTTCGAAGCCATAAACTAGAATAAATGGTTAATAATCCATATTAGTCTTTACTATCATATGACAACCTAGAATGCTTAAAATCCTTTACAATTCTAGTCATTTTTATTCTCACAAACTAACTTTTTCATTAGTGAAATCAGATTTTTATTGGTAGACTCAATGTGTCCAATCCCTTAAGGATAATATTTTAAGAAGTGACCAGAGATAATATAATAATTTCCTAATAATTATAAGGAATAATTTTAAATAAATTTATGACCATTATCAAAAATAAATTCTTAAGGAACACTAAATTTATAAAATATCTAATTTTATAAAAAATGAAATCGTATTAGCTATAAATAATTATTTTTACAGCTTTGGCTTCAGGGCATTTAATAAAATAATTTATAAAAGTTAAAAAGTACCTATGAATAGCTAAAGGAAGATGAATTTCATAAATAAAATAAATTACCTATTTATTTATAGGATTTTTTAGAATTAAAATATTTAAAATCATGTCAGGTAATGTACTTCCACTAATAAATAATTGACAAGGCATGCATGCATGAACCAACTTATAATCATCTTGCAACAATGTAGGATAATGATAAACTATGCACATAAAATTATAATAAATGGTTTTTGTTTCATAATGACCACCACAATTACCTTCATGACATCCTCTAAGAACCTCTTGAGTTTGATTATGAGTTAAACACCATAATTTTTTTTTGTCTTTATTCCTATAGAACATGAATTTTTGCAATAAAACGAACATTTAATATTGAAGTCTAAGTGACCTTTATTTTTTTCAAAGTTATTAATACATGTCTAATTTTGAATATAAAATACTAAATCATGATACCAATCATCCTCACCAAGTAAATATTCCCATTCATTCAATTCATGTCTAAACCAAAACATTTTGGAAAAAATAATAAACTTCATGGTTTGTAAATGAGGCTTAGCATGCAAAGAATCATCTATTGATAAGACAAATATTTATTCCTAAGGTCATGTTTTCAATTAAATATTTTTATGACTCATTACATTTAATAGTTTTTAATGTTTCAAATTCAAGGTCAAATTCTTGAATCCTTGAGATCCATTTAGCTAATCTTTCTTAGATAGTAGGTTGTTTCAAAACATAATAAATAATAGGTACATTAGATGTAATAATCACCTTATTTACCATTGAAATATAATTAAATTTTATTAAATAAAATACCAATGAAAAGACAAAATTTTCAATGCATGGATACCTTGTTTATGCATCTTTTAAGACTTGACTCCTTTAGCCAATAGGCTTTTATTTATTATTCACATCATCCTAAATAATTACAACTATGGATTTTTTATTCGTTTTTATGTAAATAATGAAATGATTGTTTAAATCATATTTGTTTAGTACATGAGCACTTATAATGACATACTTAATATTATTAATGGTTGAGTTTGTACTTTAATTCAAAACATAATACTTTTCTCTATTTAAAATCATCTGTAATGGATCAAATTTATTGACAAAATTGTAAATAAATTTTTGCATGCCAAATAAATATACAAGACTAGTTTGGTATTTTAGAGGTGTTAGATCCTCAATATATTTTATACATTCTAGATCAATAGAGATAATATTTTTAGAAATAATATGTCCTAATAATTTACCATTTATAGGACCAAAAATATATTTCTTATGATTTAAAAAAATACAATATTTTGTGCATCTTATGAAAATTTCATGAAGATGATCGATATACTTCTTTCTTTTCTTATAATTCACAATGAGACCATCAAGATAGACTTCAATGATTATGACAATTAAATCATCAATATTTATGTGCATAAACCTTTGAAACATTCATAATATCAAAAGACATTCTATTAAAATAAAAAGTTTCTCTTTATGGTAAATGTAGTCTTATGTATATCATCTAGATTAAAAAAATCTTGATGGTAACCAAAAAATACATCAAGTAAATACATCATTTCAAATCATGTAACTTGTTAAAAAATATGTTCAGGAAAATTATATTTAACACTATATTTTTAAGATCTCGTAAATATTCACAAAGTATAATATCACTGTTATTTTTATGAATAGGAACTAAATTAGCTACCTAATATGAATATATTATAAAAAAAATGACACCACCATGTAACTATCAAGCTCCTTATTGATGGTTTCCTCCAACAATGAGCTTATTCATCTATCTTTTGCCTAGTATCATAACCTTTTACATATTTGTAAAACCAATAAAATAAATAAATGAATTATTTAAAAATCTTAATAAATTTATCCTTTTCTTTAGGAGTGCATTGAATTCATAAATAAACATATTTATGATCTTCTTTAGTATCCATATTGATAGGAATAGTTTAACTTTTTGTTTTCCTTAAATGTTCATCTACGTGAAAAATTTTGGGTTGATCATTGATAGTGATCATTGATTCTAAATTGAATAAACCAACAAGCAATTTTTTATTACTCAACTATATATAATCACCAAAATTCAACACATAATCATTATGATCAAAATAGTTTTCTTAAATAAAAAATCAATATGTTCGTCACAATAAAAAGATACCAATTTTTATTCAAATCAATTACCTTAGGTATTAAAATTTTAAAAAAAGAGAAGTTAACAATTGGTTCACTTTCACTTAGGGTAGGATTTGAATAAAAAATAGTGATCTTATCAAATCGAGCATTGAATTCCTAAAGTATATAAGTAATATTATAAGATTTTAAATTTTCAAGTAAAGACCAAATATTTTGAGTGTACTTATGAATATGAGTTTAATTATTTTTTTAAACCTTTGTAAATTGTCTAATAATCAACTTGGAATCACTAAAGACTTCTAATTATTTGACATTACATTCAAAAGATTTTTATAAACATAAAGACTCAAATTTCATTATATTATTAGTATTATTAAAATATAATTTATATTGGAATAATTTACTCATATAAGAAATTAAATAAATAACATCACCATTACCATTTTGTGAACATGCTCCATCAATATATAAAGACCATAAAGTGTTTCTATAAAATGTATTTTCTTTTTATTTTTTAGGTTCATCTAGAGTTAACAACTCAGGTACAAATTATAGTTTATAGATATGTAATAATAGGTTGTATGGAATCTATAGGGTTACTAAATCATTCCTCCCTTTGCATGAAAGTAATTTCATTGATGATAGGAACCCAAGTAGTATCCTTTCCTAAAATATAATTAGTTGCTTTTGACTAATCCCTCCCTAAAATATTAACATAATTTATATGAATATCCAATACTTTAGCATTGGTCATACATCTAATTCTTTTGTCTTGAGTGATTTTGATAACAATATCATAAAAATACCATAATCTTTGATTTCCCAAAAATTAAAAACTATAAGTTTCCTATTATTGGTCTCATAATATATGCCTAATTGATCAACATTGAATTTTTACATTTTATTTGTTGAGGCCCCTATATGAAGGATACAATTATGAATAACTATAATTGAAACATATAAATGAGATATATAATGAGTAGTGGGATCATAAATTTGACCAAAAATAGTAGATTACACGTTACTAATTTTTACTTCTTGAAATCTTACCACATTTTTAGAATTTAGATTTTTAACAACATCATTAATTTTATCAAGATGACCAAGTAGACCAATTTCCCAATAATAATGAAAAACCTACCTTAATGGTATCTAGATCATTTATAATATTATAACACCAACATCAGGATGATAAATGCGAGTATAATTATTGGGAATATAAGGAGGATATTACATATTATTAAAACTAGTTGATAAAGGATTATTTTGTTAGAACTAACTATAGAATTATTAGATGCAACATTATTGTATACACCTTTACTTTTATCTTGATTTATATAAGATGATGGCTAAATATTATCTATGTTATATTTATCCTTTTGGTTAGAATAATACTTTTGTCTAGTGTTGGAAGTATAAGTATTTGTAATTTTGAAATTATTTGAATATTTCACAAATACACACATGTTTATATTACCAACTAAGTCAATAGAGATACTATTCTTTCTCTAAATAAATTTTTTAAATGTTTGAAAAACTATACAAGAGTTAAACCCTACTATGTTTCCATCCTCCAACCATACCCCCCATATCACTATCTAATATAGATCCTACTCTTTGATGTCACTCTTGATCTTGACAGGGATGGCTCCTCCTACCCAAAACCTATTATGCTTTCCATGGATTTTTTAAACCCTAAAATCTCCTTTCATTACTCATAAGTCATTGACTCCAATCCTCCTCCTATTTCTCATTATACCATTGACATCCTTAGTCTTGTGTTGGGTGAAGGACCTATCAAACTTTTAGATCTAAAACTTACATACCTTCTAACCCCTAACCTAATTATTTTTAACACATTGGAGACTAATTTTGTGGTTAATATGGGATATAAATTGGTGAAGAAGATAGGGTAAGGGAACTACAAAACCTTCACATAAATAGTTAGATGCCAAGACCCTATTGAGTGTGGATCCCTTTAGGGCTATCACATGACCATGATGGTACATTTTGGGGGCTTAGAGATCTCTAAGGATGTGGGGAGAACATTTTAAATGATGTGGGGAGAATATTTTCCATTTAATCTTCATGTGGGTGAATATTATTAAATGCATATTTTATAATTTTCATGTTGACTTCCATGTTTGTTGAAAGTGGGATTGATTTCCTTATTTTATATGGAATTAATAATTTGTTTAAATAATTTCCATATGATTATAATTATTAAATGACATATTTAATAATTTATATGATGTATTATGAAAGTGGGGTGGAATTTCTCATTACTTGGAGTTGGTTATTATATCTTTACATTGGAAAATGTCCCCTTTGAAGGAGAATGTCATGTTTCTACTTGGTGGGGCTTATGAATAAGCATGATTAAGTGTAACTGGTGTGCTATTTTTTGGATGAGGCTATTTTGGATAATAATAGAATTTATCTCCTTTATTTTTTTAATTTTCTCTTCATTTGTTAGATATACAAGTGGTGGTCAGGCTTTGGTGATATGAAAAATAAGATAGGACATGATATGTGAAATATTTTTGTAGCATGTGATATAGCATCGTGTGGATGTTTATTTTATATAAGTAAATGTGTGGTAGATACTTTGTGTATTATTGTTGATAGGTTTCATATTTTTAGATCAACAATTTAGAGAATTCATTTGTGAATATTGGAGGAGATATTCTATCTCTATGAGAGGTCTTTGTAATCTTTTTTTATTACAAATTTTATTGAGGAATTTCTTGGTAGATGTAGCCCACATTAAGTGAACCATGATATATATGTGTTATGTGTTATTTTTGGTTTTGTTCTCTCCATTTGTGATTTCATTTAAACTGTGATTGAAGGAATTGTTTCTACATAATTAAATCTAATTTACACATATTTAAAATATGGTAATGTGATTTTATAGTGGATTAAATCTAGTTTATATTCACTTAATTTTTAACAAACCCTTCCTCATTACAACCAAAGGGAAGGTTGGATATTCTCAACCAAGTGACATAAAACCCATCTATTTACTTGGATAAATGAGATATAAAACTAGTATTGGTCATTAGGAACTATTTTTTAGGTAGAGGAGTCATTTGCCAGTTTGACAACCTCTAGATAAATCTCCTAGATCTAAACACTTATTTAAATAATGGAATCCCATCCTTAAAGTTAAAATCAAATGGTACCCCTATGTAAAAGTGATTTTCATTATTATTTTTCATCTTATTTCATATAAAGACCTAATTCTTACTAAATAGTGGAACTACGTAGGCATCAAATTCTCATAAAACCATAGTTTCTAAGTGTCAACCCTCTCACTAAATCCTTCATAACTAGACCCATTTCACTACATCTACCTCATCTCCCCCTAAATTTCTAGGTTGAACCCTATTTCAAGGCCATAGGTAACTTTATGGGAAAATTCCAACAAACTGACTTACCACATATCTATTCTCCCACACCACCTTTGCTAGAATATTAATTTTGATTGATACCCAAGTTGATATTCTAGCATCTATTAGCTTGATTATTAAGGACATAGTATGGACTCAACCACAGGACTATGAATGCCTAACTTTTATGTGTCATACATACTTTAACACAGGGAATTTTACTCAAGAGTGTAACAACTTCAATAAAAGAAACTCTATTTTAACTTGGTAGAAGAATTCCTCCTCTAAAATTTTGAAAGTATTGGATCTTTAATATCTTGATTCTTCATAATCAAAGTAGGAAACTTTGGATAATTAGGATCCTCAAACTCTAATAATTTATCCCTAGTTATTTAAAATGGAATATTTAAAATGGAATTCTGATAGGTACTTGAGCTTTAGAAGGTGAACCTGATCCTCTTATGAAAAATATGGACCATATAAAATATCCTCACATTGAGTTTGATCATAGGGTTGAACCTCTCACTTCTAGTGAAAGGATGTTGGAATCAGCTCTAGAAACCCCCATTCACATAATGGAAGCTATTTTTTAGAATGAAATACCAAGGGGCAAATAATTGGTTGTATTTGAAGATAAAGATAAATCGTAGCCCATTAACTCAATATGAAACTCTTTACCAATAGACTCAGAATCTATGGAAGACAAGGGGGTGGAAAATTATAGAGGAAAAAAATGGAAAAAAAACACAATTCCAATCCTCCAAGATGACCCTCCTTTTAGGGGGGCTATACATAAGTCTCATAGAAGGCATATGTGATCTGTGCGAGCAAAAGTTTTAAATAATATGGTGTCAGACATTGAAATATATGTCTTGTATTTTATTTAGTTACCTTTCATATGTTTTTCCCAATGTGTTCATCCTAAGAGGAAAGATGTATTATAGTTTTTGTGTAGCAATTTTGTGGAAATAGAGGATTTATAGAGGTCTCTCTATTTTTACTAGTTTCTAGTTGAAGATAGGTTTGTTTCTTTTGGTAGGTTTGGTTGAGCTACCTATTGAATCTTTTCTTATTCATGTGCTACTTGGTAAGGTGACTCATTTGATCTTATTTATTATATCTTATGTACTAGGTCATAAGTCTTTTCAAAACTTATAATTTATCTATCAAATAAAAAATCTTTAAAAGTGTTAGCATCATGATATAATTCCCAAACATAACAATAATGTACCTTTAATTCATTTTTATTTTTATGAATAATTGAATATTTACCTAATGTAGATGATTTGTTATTTAATTATTATTTGATGGTAACTATCTCATTTCTAAAATTATGAATAACTTTTAGTATTTATGCACTATCAAAATTTAAACCTATGGAGGATTTATCATTAAAACCATCATGTTTTAATTTATTTTTGTATCAATACAAAAATACATAGTTTCATTATAATCTTTAATATCTTTATCTTCTAAATCCATTTTATATTTTAGAGGCAAATCATTACAAAAATATAATCTAAATAATGTTTTGGATGGTCTAACATCATGAGGAATATTTTGATGCAACTTAGTGAACCTTGTATAAAATGGTAAACTTTTTCACCTAGATCAATAGTGATATTAACAAATTCATTGACTAAATCTAAATCTTGTTTAGGTTTTCTAAAATAAAATCCTAACTACTCTACTATATCTTTTTAAGTATTAATAACATGTGCATTAATACTAATAAAATCTTGATAATATTTACCTTCTAAAGTTTTTAAAGAGACTCTAAGATAAAATTTCTCATTCACAATACCAATAAGGGAACAAAATATATTTAAATAATATAAATTATCTTACCAAGACTCACCAAAACTTCCTAATAATTGAGGAACATTAAGTCCCTTAAGTGAATGTAATTTTCTTGGATGAACACCAATACTAAGAGGATTCCCATTGATATAATGATTTAGTATGGATTAAGCAGAATCTTCATCATAATATACCTCAGTATCAGCTACTTATGTTGGATTTTTATTGTTTTGGAGACTTGAAATCAATTATTGAAATCTCTAATCTAGTTGTTCTTCCATTAGAGGTTTTAGTAAATTATACTTCTTAACTAAGTTGATTTAACTCTGTAGTTGTATTAGAGTTAGTAGGAAAATTATAAAATGAATGAATAATAAAATCATTAAAAGGAAGAGTTATAGAAATATCACGTATTATTGAGGAAGATTAAAAATTAAAAAATGTTTCCTTTCTTCACAAATTTGATGATTTTATTACAAAATATGGAATTTATTTAGCCTACTAAGATTTGTGTACCAATAAATTAAAAATTTTGATTCTTATGATTCTTCAGATATAACTTTAATAATATGAGCTAAATTGTAAGGCTTATTAAACCAAGCAAAATGAGTTAGATGAAAGGAAATGTCAACTTGATCCTAAACAATGTCAATCAAAGGCTAGATAATAGGAGGTGGACCTTTAATCATCATGGGAAAGAGAAATAAATGAAAATGTAAATATAAAAGTAAATAAGATATATGAAAATAAAACTATCCCCAATGGAGTCACCAAATTTTTTGATGGTGAAAAATGTTGGAATAATGCATATTTAAGCTTACCTAGGGTTAATAGGGTAAGTTATTTATTACCTAGGGTTAATTTTATTTACCTAGGTTAATTTATTTTATGGTTGAGAATCTCTCAACAATATATTTGTTCGTAGTATGAGAAAACAAATAGTTTGTTTTCTCTATTTTGTAATCACTACAAATAGTTTGTTGTCATGAAACAAACTATTTGTATTATATATACTCTACAATCAATGAGAAATGATGAGAGATTAATGAGAGAATATAGATAATTTTGTGGATTATCACCTATTTTTTAGGTGTGACAAATTTATTTTATTCTCTAGTATTATTTACAGGTTATTTGTTGTGGATTCTCTCTGTTGGATTGATCTTGTGGATCCTGTGTATCTCTTGATCATTCTTTCATGGTATCAAAGCTTGAAGTTCCAATTTAAGATCATATTCCCTGAATTTTTTTCATCTATTAACACATACAAAAACATTATTTTATTGATGTGTTATAGATATTTTTTATTCTCTCAAATTCTGGTTCTTATTTACAAGTTTTTTTAGGAAAATTCTATACTTTATGCTCATTAAATGACTGTAAAGATTTCAAAAATCAGATTTTTTTTTCAAAATGAAATATAAAATCAAGTTAGGAATCCATTTCAATTTGAATTTTTTCATTTGGACTTGGCTGTACAGCTCTTTCCTTCAAAAACCTGATGACTGGTTCCTGTTGGCAGACTGCAGTACCTATACGTTTTCCTGATGTGGCAGATCATACGTTTGAATTTTATGAAATCTAAGACATGTTCATGAAATATAACTATTAGATATTTCATTACATATAAATTTGGACGAATTTGGACCAGGATGTATAGTGTTTTGGAAGGTTACAACAGAAATTTAAAATCTATTTTTTGGTCTGCGGCATAGCCATATGGATTTCTCTTTTTTGAACACCTTATGATGCATAAAATCAACATATGATAATTTTATGTGTTATCAAAATTCTTAGGCTTTCATTTTTGGCTGAGAAGGATGGATTTGGACCAGGCCATATAGTCCTTTGGGCAGATCCAGTGGAGCCATTCTGCATTTGCTGAGAGGTGTTTTCCTTGGCCAATGTTTAAAAAATTTCTTAGTAATTTCCCTAATCATCATGCCTTTCTAGAAAAAGAGTTCATTTCTGATAAATCCAAATATTATTCAGTAGTTAACTCACATGTGTGAGTCATTTTGGTTTTTTTTAATTAATTTTTAGTGGTTTAAATGCAAGTCTCTAGCTTTAAAAGTAAAAATTTGACTTTGCTAAAGCAGCTAGAGTTGTTTTGTTAAAAATTTGTAGGGAGGAAGTCTTGGGGTCAAATCCTCCTACAATTTTTTTACATAAATCCATTTTTTTTACTTTTTTATAAGCTAAGGATAATTTTTTTTTCATCGGGAGACATTAAATTATAATGGGAGGGGTGTTTTGAGGGAAAATGAATGTTTAGGTTGTTCTTGTCAACATCATCATCTTCCTCAGGAATGGAATCCTAATTGTTTGAACCCCTAAATTATACAAATTACCATGTTTGGAAGCCAAAAATGCAACAACTTCTTCAATCAAAGGGCTTATGGAGAATTTTTTCTAAAATAACACCTACAGCATTCACCACTAAAAAAGTAAAATATGCATTATTCCAACACCCTCCCTTAAGCGAAACATAGGGAGAATGACAAACAATGATGGGTCCCAGATACTAGGCCTAATAAGGTACCCATGTACAAACCAATCAAAATATATGAAAAAATAAAGGAAGGAAGGACTTCATGGGAAATCCCCCAAGGAAAACTTCCTTTACCCCAAGCATCACTCACAATTGAAGATAATGAGGAGAAGCAAAAGGTTTAGTGAAGATGTCTGCAATCTACTCAACTATAGGCATAAACTCTAAATAAATAACTCCATCCTAAATAAGATGTCAAATGAAGTGCATGTGAATCTCAATGTGTTTTGTCCACTGATGCTCAACAAGATTGTGTGAAATAGCAATCACACTTTGGTTGTCACACTAAAGAGTAGTAGGACCCTATTATGTGAAGCCAAACTCTCCAAGCAACTATCAAATCCAAAGTGTCTCCTAACTAGCTTTGACAGCACCTCAATACTTATCCTTAGTAGAGGACAATGCAATATCAATCTCCTTTTTGCATGCCCAAGCAACTGGACCAGAACCAAGTGTGAAAGCAAATCCACAAGTGGACTTGTGAGTGTCAACATCACCAACCTAATTAGATTCAGTCTATCCAACAAGCTATGTAGAAATATATGGTGAGTAATGTATACCAAAGTGAGTGGTGCCCCAAATGTAGCACAAAATACGCTTGGTTGCTTGCCAATGACTCTCATGAGGCTCATGTGAGAATCGAGAGACAAGGTTCACACCAAATGTGATGTCAGGATGGGTATGAGTTAGGTATAAAAGACTACCTACAAGTTGCCTATACAAAGTGTAATCAACAAGAGGAGTCATACAAGTGGTAGACAACACAATACTTGACTGATATGGAGTGGGGGTAGGCTTACAATCAGCCATGCCAAATCGATGAAGAAGATATGTTGCATACTTATACTATCCAATAGAGATGCCCTCAGAAGACTTAAAAGTTTGAAGACCAAGAAAATAATGTAGAAGTCCCAGATCTGTCATATCAAACCTATGTACCAACTTGTCCTTGATGTCATGTATCAAGGAATCTAAACTACCACTGAAGATGAGATCATCAACATACAAAACCAAAATGACAAGCTCGTCACCTTGCTTCAGGATGTATACATTGTGATCTGACTCACAACTAATAAAACTAGAACTCAAAAGAAAACTATCCATCTTCTCATACCAAGCTCTAGGAGCTTATTTGAGACCATAAAGAGAATGATAGAGTCTAAAAACCAATGATGAGTCCTGCACAAATCCTAGAGGTTGCTCCATATAGATCTCCTCATGGAGATCACCATGCAAGAAAGCACTCTTCACATCCATCTAAAAAACTGACCAAGAATGTGAAACAGCAAGAGAGAGCACAAGCCAAATAGAGTCCATCTTAGTTACAGGGGCAAAGGTCTCAAATTAATCAACCCCTTCAACCTATGAAAAACCCTTAGCTACTAATCTATATTTGTACTTATCTACTGATCCATCTATAGCATATTTGGTCATATAGACCCATTTACATTTTACAAGTTTTCTTCCCTTAGGAAGATGGACAAGATCCCAAGTATCATTATTCATCAATGAGGAATACTCATCATACATAGCAACATCCTACTTAGGTATACCAATGGCCTTAGAAAAAAACATTGGATCATCTATACAAGCTTGTCCCAAAAGAGCAACACCAAATGTCTGTGAGTTAGTGTGACAAGAATCAGATGGATCACTAACAAAAGAACCTGCTACCTGTAGAGTACTCTTTGCCCACTTGGGCAAAGGTGATGAAGAAGATGGCTATGGTGGCTAAACAAGTGCATCATCATCATCATCATCATCATCATCATCATCATCATCATCAACAATAGAAAGAAAATCCTCACTATCCTTGATAGAAGAAGGAGGGGGAGAAGAAGAACTAGATGTACAATCTTGTGGAGTGGGTAGCTCATCAACCTGAACATCCCATCAAAATAACACATTATGTGTGAAAGGATCAAAAATATGGTAAGCTTTTACATCTTCACAATATCCAACAAAAATGAGTGGTTGGCTTTTCTTCTCCAATGCTTTACATTTGTCATCAGGAACAAACGCCCATGCTTGACTCTCAAAGATGCAAAAATCTAAAATATTAGGCTTGATCCCAGACCAAGCTTCTTTTGGTGTCATATTTTGCACAACTTTATGAGGCATATAGTTTTGAATGTAGTTTTCACAATTTATAGCTTCAACCCAATATTGTGGACCCAAATTTTTAGAGTGAATCATACAATTATCCATCTCTTTCAATGTTTGATTCTTCCTCTCTGCTACACCATTTTGTTGAGGAGTGTGTGGTGCAGTGAATTGGTGTTGTATCCCATGCTCAATACAAAAATCATAGAAAGCATTATTGTCATATTCCCCCCCATTTTTAGTGCATATCTTCTTAAGAGGAAGAGATGATTATTTTTTAACAAAGGTTTTGAAAGCCTTAAAAGTCTAAAAAACTTCACTTTTCAACTTGAGAAAATATACCTAAGTTTTACGAGTTAAATCATCAATGAATGTGAGTGCATATTTAGCCCCTAAAAAAGAATGAGTTGGAAAAGTCATCAAATCACTATGAACCAACCCTAAGGGTGTATTTTCACATGTGGCCTTACTAACTAGAAATGGATCTTGGTGTTGTTTACCAACTAGATAACCAGGACACACCCCATCAATACATGAGACCTTAGAAAGGCCTTTTACAAGATGTTTTGTACTCATTTATTACATATATCCATAACTAAAATGTCCTAATCTCTCATGCCATAATTTGATGAGATTAATACCATGTGTTATAAGTGAAGAACTAGAAGACATAAAAGACTCAAACTTATCAAAAGTATAGAGTCTTGCAGTATGGTCTACTATACCTGTAGCAACCTTTTCACTAGGATCATTACATTCTCTTATTACAACATCATGTGAAGTAAACTCCAAAGATTTACCAGTACCAAAATTACATATTTTATATACAGAGAGAAGATTAGAAGAGCTTTGGGGTACAAGCAATACATTGTTAAAACATCCATCCTTTTTATCAATAGTAATAGATCCTAAAACTTCAATCTGTGAGGAGTTACCCATAACAATATGTGATGTGCTAAAATTTGTAAGAGAAGATAACAGATCCTTAGAATGTGTGAGATGGTGAGAAGCACCTGAGTCAAGAATCCACTAATCATGACATGAAGATATAGCCCTGGCTAAAAGTGCTTTCCCTTTTCCTATAGGAGAAGTAGAAGGAGATGGAGATGGAATGGAAATTTTGTGTTGTTTGACCACTGCCTCTAATTATTCCATCTTCTTAAAACATCTAATTTCATCATGATTAGGACCACCACAAAAACTACATGGACCAAATGTTTTCTTCTTTTGCTTAAAGGACTTTTTGGTCTTAGTAGATTTAGAATGATGAGGTGTTTGGGTGGTGGACTCTGGAGGGTTATTTGAAGGTGCTTGCTTTTGTTTAGACTTAGGTGAAGGTTTTCCTTTAGAATAATTAACAACTAGAGAATGACTAGGACTAGGTAGAGCATCTAAGGCCATTAATTTTTTTTGCTCCCTAGTCAATCTTTCACAAAAAACTTCAAATGAAGGCCATTTGAATTCATCACCTAATGTATCCATCATAGTATAAAAAACAAAGAAAAAAACACTATATGGTCCTTTAAAATTTGATAAAATCATGAAAATGCACTCCTGATCACTTTTATCCTTGTCACCAACTTTCAACTATGACCTTATAAATTTGAATTTCTCCAAGAATTCATCTATTGAAGGGAAATATGATGGAGAGAGAGAGAGAGAGTACTCAATTCTGTATCTAATTACAAAATTTTAAACTCATTAACTTTGCCAAATAGGTTTTTAAATTTTTCCCATACCTCTTTTGGCATAGTAGCATCTGCAATGTGAAATTGAAGATTATCTGAGACATTGAGGCAAATCAATCCAAGAGCCTCATCCTGCTTACAACCATATGCATATATTTTGATTGGTTTTTACATGGGTACCTTATCAGGCCTAGTGGCTAGGACCCATCTTTATTTGTCATTCTCCCTATGTTTTGCTTAAGGGAGGGTGTTCGAATAATGCATATTTAAGCTTACCTAGGGTTAATAGGGTAAGATATTTATTACCTAGGGTTAATTTTATTTACCTAGGTTAATTTATTTTATTTTTGAGAATCTCTCAACAATATATTTGTCCGTATCATGAGAAAATAAATAGTTTGTTTTCTCTATTTTGTAATCACTACAAATAGTTTGTTGTCATGAAACAAACAATTTGTATTATATATACTTTACAATCTATGAGAAATGACGAGAGATTAATGAGAGAATATAGAGAATTTTGTGGATTATCACCTATTTTTTAGGTGTGACAAATTTATTTTATTCTCTGGTATTATTTGTAGGTTATTTGTTGTGGGTTCTTTCTCCTGGATTGATCTTATGGATCCTGTGTGTCTCCTACTCATTCTTTCAAAAAATGTCATGCTAACGAATCAACTATTTCACTTATCATAAAGGTTAAGATGGAATTAAACTAGTTTAATTATAAATATATAAAGAATAATAATTGATTATAAAGATGTATATAATTGGATTTTAATAGTTTTTATAAATAAATACAAAGTCAAATATTTAACAATTCATAATTATAATTCATAAATCAAATGTCATTAAATATCAAAGGCATCAGAACATGATTGTGTATTCTATCCTATTTGAGAAAGAAAACCTATAGAGGAGGTAGTCCCTCAAAGGAAAAATCTCTTATCCTTTATAATTATATTGAATCAAAAGTTTTATAATCTCTTTATATTTCTTAATATAAAAAAAATTAAAATAAATGAATTGAAACAAGCCAAAGGACAAGTAAAATAAATGAAAATGAAAACCAAATAATGAAATGGAAATTAAACTTAACATATTAATATAATAATAAACAAGAACAAAAATAAATTAATCTAACTTAAATATATGTAATAAACAATAAAATGTATAAGTATATATCTATATTATAAAATTAAAGCGTGACAAGGCTAAATGAAAGAACAATAACAAACGAACAACATACTAATCTAGAAGCTAACTAAAAATCAATATAAGAATATTACTAATTATTATAAATATTAACTATATTAAATAGAACTAACTACTAAGTGAAAATAATTAATTTAAAATTTAAATAAAAAGTATTAATCACTTTAATACAATCTAATAAAAATAGTAATCAAATACAAGAGCTTAAAATTAAAGAGCAAATAAGATGAAAATATAAAATGAAATAACTAAGATAAAAAAGGATAGAAACTATAATTAAATCTAAACCTATATTTAAATTAATCTACTCAAACTAACTAATCAAAAATAGAAAATAAATTAAATAAACCAAATTAAACATAAAATTGTGAGTCTTGAGAAAAAAATCATCTTAGAATAAATGAGATAAGATTTTTTGAGAAACTAAAATTCTAAGTACAAATAGTCTTTAAAAACATGAAATATTACAATTAGAAAATCAATAAAATGTCACAAAATGTGATTTATTCATCATTATTTGGGTCAAGCACGTAGAGTTCTAATTATATGATTGTATATCTATAATCATCAAAATATATTAAGACTTGATAGTCCTCAGATAACTAGTTTATAAAATAAACAAGAAACTTGGATATATATGTGCTAAACAAGTAGATTACTATACCATCAGAGAATGTATTATGTGATCTATCTACAAGTATTCATTTTATCTTAGAAATATTTGCACAAAAAATAAAATAATGATGGATAAATTTCAAATCAAAAAAAATGCTTCACCTGTATATGTTTCTCCCTTTTATAATGTCCCTTTGATTTGTTTGTAAATTAATCTCCTCTAGAAACATATATAAAATAGGTTACAACTAACTTTAGGTAGTTTTTAATTTATAAATGATTTTTAAAAATCAATTAGTTAACTTTATGACTTATATCTTTATAAATTTAGACTTTCACAAAGTCTAATAGATAAAATTTAAATAAAAGAGACTAATAACATTTCTAATGGGTAGGGGACCTTGACTCACTAGAATACATTTAAATATGTATTTAAATATGTAAAATGATATTAATTATGTTAATATTTAAATAAAATTTAAATACTCTGAATATTAAATTCCATAATAATCTAACAAACATGTTAATATACTATTTTTCATAAACTAAAAATATTTCCACATATCACAAACCACTGAAAACATATCAACATTCTAAAAAATCAACACCATGAAAAAAATTCCAAGTATAACTTGTGAAAAAAAAATTAAACAATAGTCTAATAAGAATTTACATCAAAAATTAAATATATCATTTGAGCACCCTTATCAGTTTGGTGCTTTGTGTACTTTATAGATCCAATGGAAATTTAAACCAAGTTAGTTATTTTAGAATAACCCACTTCTAATTTTTCCTTTTAACATATTTTTCACTAATGGATGTGTTGTATGTATGCTATTACATTTCCTAATAAAATAAGTAGGACTTTAAGGGTCAAGTAAAGGAATTTTTTTATTAAGTGGCATAAGTGAATGGGGATTCAATTTTCAAGTAACCTCAAATATATATTTATGTTTCTTAAGTAACACATTTTTATGTGGATCATATTAGATATCAGTATACATGTGTTGAGAATACTCATTTGGAGTGCCTTGCCCATAACTATGATGTCTCTAATGTGCTCTTCTCAATCCTTTCTTACCATGGACATTCAAAGCTCTATCTACTAAAGATTCAAGTAAAATCTAAAAAATGATCAATGGCATCAAAATGAATAGATACTTGGGTTAAAATATTGAATTTCCAATAAAAATTCTTAGCATCCCTATGACTATAAAATAATTATCCTTGAAAACTACCTCATGAAGGAGTATTATCATTGTGTTGATCATTACCTCTACCCCAAACATTTTTTCTTGATGAATGTGATTCTAGGGTGCACAATGAAAATATAAAGTAATATACTAAAATAATCATTCAAAATAACTATATAACCAAGATTTGACATAATCAAAATACCATAGTTAAGCTTGTTAGCTTTTTAATACTCATATTTCTTATGACTTGTTGAATGTGTTTTCAATGAAACTTGATTATAGTTACAACAAAACTAGAATATATATTATAATTAATTATGTGCATTAATAAGTCAAATAACCAAAATCCCTTAAACATATTATTAATCATGTCAAAATTCTGAATACACAAGTATCATCTATTCAATATTTGTATCCTTATCACCATACAAAATATTAACCAATTTGAAATGTCATTCAAAGGAGACAAAAAAGTGATATAACACTCATATATTATTTTAAATTAAAAATAAACCATTTCACATATACTACTTATACTCCCAATACATCATTCATAAAAACAAGGAATAAATGCACCAATTAATCAATTTTACCATGTATATCATGAAAATCTATTACTATTCTTTCCAAAAATACTTGTAAATAATTATTCTTTTTTAAATATATATAAATATGTTTCCATGATCATTGAAATAAAATTGCCAAGTGAGGAACGAAACATTTCCCTTCTCTTTCTTTACAAAACCAAGAGTACAAATCCTTGTATTATTTTCCTAAAAAAGTGATACAAAATAGTGATAAATAACCAATATTCATGTATCAATAAGCATATATAGGTTTCGAAACCAAAGGCATAAATATCAATATTTAAAATGAAATACACCATTATATTCACAACCTTTTCTTGTATCATTTTATGAAATGACCAAATAAATTGTAATAAAATTTTATGCATAATATAATTTTCATGAAATATCCACTTGACCTTATATCTTCATCCATGTATTTTCCCAATGTTAGTACAAGAAGAAATGAACAAAACAACTACATACATATGTATATTTAGAATGACACCAAAAAAATCAAAGTTGTGCCAATTATACACAATCACCACCAAAGATAATCAAAGAATACACAAGATTCAAAAATCTAACACTTGTATTTAACATACAAGCTAAAAAATTCATCATATGAAAAGTATACCAAACAATATATTTTAAATTATCCATAATCAAAGAAATAAAAATTTTCAAACTTTGATTTTTTGTGTGTCAAAAACTATAAAAATGCATATTTATAAAATGAATTAATCATAAATGAAATCAAAATGATATTTCAAATAAAAATGTGGATGCAAATTTTATCTCAGCTAAATAGCTATATGGACAATAAATATTTTATGACAAGAACCAAAGAATCAAACTAGAGATGAACTTACTTTCCATTCACGGAATTTCATCCTACTTTAAAACCTTGAAATTGAAACAAATTTATTTAATATATACAAGTAATATTTTATCATTTGTATTTGGAAAGAAAATAACTTGTATGAAAATATGCTACAACATCAACATTAGAAGACAACACCTAAAAAAACTACTCAAAAACCATTCATTCTTTCATAATACATGTAAGTATTCAAAGACCCAAAACTAATAAAATGACATGAACCAATAAAATAACCTCCATGGATCAACTACATATATTTCTTCACATCTTTTCACAATAAAATAACTATAATATAAATAAATCTCATCACACTACATTTTTTACCACACAATACATCTTGAATGTCTATCTTCCAAATATCCATAGAAACAAGAAAACTAAAACCAGATGATAGTTTACATACATATCAAACTCATACCTTAATACTTCACACAGGTCCCTAAAATCTTGATTAGAAACTTCACAATATTTCTCATCACAAATCCAAATTAGAGGAGTTATGCTTCCACCTAGTAAGATTGAAAAATTACAAATAGAATTAAAGAAAATTATCAGTTTATATTCGAGTAACTAACATTTAAAACTTCTAATGGCATGTTTTCTTTTCATTTTTTACAATTTTTACCAACATCATTACTATCTTGGCCAATATTAGTGGCTATGCTATCTATATTAGTAGGTCATTTATCCATATAACTAAAATGACCACAAAAACCAAAAATAAATTCAATTACCAAAACATTAAACTCTACCTCACTGCCAACATATATGGAATCTATAAAAATTAAACATCGAGCTATGAGATCATTAAATTTGCACATTTCAAAAATCCACAATGAATCACCACCCGTTTCATTCATTATTTGGGGTTAGTTTAAACCAATATCTTAACTCTAAGGTTATCAAACTCACAACCTTATAAAGATTATTTACCACTTTGCATTATATCCACCATTCTTAATTTATTCAAAGATCCTCACACTAATCAACCAATATATTATGACATAAGTAATTTTAACCTTATAAATTAGGTTTTTAACTAAAATGAATTATATAATATGTTCTAGTCCATTAGTGATATCAAATGCCATTGAATAAATTTTAAGCAATGTCAGCAATCAAGCTTACCAATATATGTTAAGGACTTGAAGACAATCTTTGAAACAAAATAACCTCTTGAATGTACATTCATGTTTTACCTTAAAAATTATTCCATTAATTCAACCATGTATTATAGATAAAATAATATTCTTTATTATATTTTATGTGTTAATCCAAAATAAACTATACATACTTGAATAATCTAACTTTCAACTACTTCTAGATACTACCATGTAATGATATCAATGTTCAAAAAATATGACAATTGAAAAAATATAGACAAGATTATTAGTTTACACAAATTTGATCAATATATATTAGAACTATATTATTTGCAACTAAAAAAAATATTAGTATGTCACAATTGTCACCATTTATAACATGATCAATTTTTAAAACAACTACAGCTATATACAATTTCAAAGTAGATAATGTGTATACTAAATATCTATTTAATTAATGATATACTTATCTATAAAAAATCAATTAATCAACATCAAGAGTAATAATATTCAACATAGCATCATTAATTATTTTACAAGAATAGAAAGAAGGAATATTAAATGAATACAAATGAGTTGGCCCCTGCCAACAATTTTAAACTTCATGACTAAAATCATCAATATGGCATAGCTAAACATGTCAATACATTTATAAAAAAGTAGAATAGGTTGAAAATAGGCATAATATATTTGAGCATCATCATGATTTTTTTTCACTTGTAATTATCATATCTACTTGTACATTATTAAATAATCCAATTGTTATTTATTATTTATTGTTAATAAATCAAATTACTATTTGTCATTGTAATTTATATATTTAATGATGTAGAGTCAATATCTATCTCTGCTCCTTCAATGGCTCTGACACATGCAGTTGACATTTTATGTACTAAAGCTTCTCAATCTCCTCTTACATGTCAACTTAATAACAAGGTAAAATATCATTCTCTTTCTTATCTATGAACTAAGTAGTTTTGACTCCCTTTATTGTCTACCTTTAAACTCCTTTAAACATATCCCACTCATTTATTCCCCTTATTCCATTCACCATATCTCCACCTTTCATTCAATCACACTTACACTGGTATTCAAGTTTATTTAGGTCAAATGACTTAACTCTTGTATAGGGTTTATATATACAATCTTTATAATAGATAACCTCTTTTAAGTTTGATCAAACCTATTTCAATACCCCCCACACTCACTCACCACCTCAATTACTTTCTTCTCTGTGACAATTCCCCTAAATAATCTTCAATAGCTATTAGATACTTGTTATATCTTACTAAAAACTAACCACATAGTCTAAATATATATATACAAATAGAATCTTTATTTGCAAAAAATATAATTTCTTTGTTTGCTTATCTCAGTAATCAGTCAGGATAGGGTATGAATAATTGGGCATCAACTCAAAAAATCCTTTCTAGATTACTATAACATTGGTTTCCATACATGTTAGAATTATTTGTTCCATATAAAATTAACTCAAGCAACATAATAAAATCCTTATATTTATAAAACAAATGCTTTATTCATTCATCTTCTTGATAATAATTACATCACAAGGTATATTGATATATTTTTATTCCTTCTCCTCTCAAAGCTTCTCTACCATATTTCTCTCACCCTTCTTTCACCTAGAATTACTTGATAATAACAAACACCTATCTATATCCAAAACTTCTCTAACTATCCTAAACACCTATTAACTATCAACATAGTAAGAAGAGGCTTATCACTAACATACTTTAGGTATATTTAGGAATTTTAGCATAACTTAAACTTCTGACAAGTATAAAACACCCTAAAAATATTAAGACCCATAATAACACACTTTTATAACATCTTGACCTTTCACCAACATCACTTTGTTGAGAAACAATATAAAATATTTCAAATATTTGAATTAGCCATTTAGGTAAGAAAATGCCTAAGTGGGTCAAATTCAAATTTCACAACACTCTAACACCTAAGATTGATTCATATAGACCTAACATGACTATATTAACTTCCTAATGACTCAAAGAATGAAAAATATACTAATATATAAAAAAGTGGGGATGCTCCTGCATCATACTATTGAGGAGAAAAAAAAAAGTTTCCCTGAAAATTATAACTAGTTTGACTTTGATGTTCTTGTTTAGCACCTCTTGCTTAATGACATCTCCTCCTAGATCCCAAGGTATATTTGAGATACATAGACATTTTTTATGCTTCCTGAAGCTTATGATGGTTCCTCCTTGATTTATCTCTCTCTTGATTTCTCCTGTGATTTTGACTTCTTACATAGTGGTCTCCCACTTGGTCATCTTCAACTTATTAGTGTTATCCTACAAAAAATGTACACATAAAACACACAATTAAATGAAAACAAACTCATATTTATATTTTTAGAAACCATACTCTTGATCATGCTTGCTTGTTCTCTCTATGCTTGGTTTTGCTACTTGTTTCCTCTTCTCTTCTATAATACCTTCAACCTCTTCAACTTATTTATCCACCTCTTTCTAATGTTCATTGTTGACATGATCATTAACTTTTATCTCCATATCTAATTCTCTCAACATACCCACCTTCTCAATAAAGTGGTCTAGATATTCATTACTTTGAATGAATGACAAGGGACTTGAAAAACTTGTAAATAGTAATTCCACATGATCATTTGATATTATCTCATCTCTCTCTTCTTCCCTCTACTTTCTCATCTAGTCATTTATTTTAGGCAGTTCTCAAATCATTCTCTTTGCCATATGTACTCTCTTAAGCAACTATATTTCACCATGTTCCATCCTTTATCCAATATTTATCCTTGGATCAAATTCTTTGAGCAATCACTTTTTTCTCTCCTTTGGAGCTTCTCCATCTCCTTGTCTCTTCTTAAGCCTTTCTTGGATTTCAAACTGCCTAACCAACTTATTTCAATCACCTGCAATTCTAATTAGCAAATCATAACAATCTTTATAAAAAATAAAATAAAAATATTTGAAACATATTGTGTACCTTCTCCACATAATATTTTAGCTCTGATACCAAAATGATGCAAAGTCAATCTATTTCCTCTACTCCTTCAATGGCTCTGACACATGTAATTGATAATTTACACACTAAACCTTCTCAATCTCCTCTTACCTATTAACTTACTCATAAGGTAAAATTTAATTATCTTCGTTATCTATACACTAAGTAGTTTTTACTCTCTTTTCTCTTTACCTTTATACTCCTTTAAACATCTCCCACTTATTTATTCCCCTAATTCCATTTACCATCTCTCCACATTTCATTCAATCACAGTTACTCTAGTCCTCATTGGTCTTCAAGTTTATTTAGGTTAAATGACTCAAATATTGAATAGGGTTTTTATATATAGTGTTTATCATATATAACCTCTTTTAGGTTTCATCAAACATATTTCAATATCCCTCACACTCACTTATCACCTCAATTACTTTATTCTATATGATAGTGCTCCTAAACCATATTCAATAGCTATTAGAGACTTGTTAGATATTTTCAACAACTAACCACACATTCTATATATATATATATATATATATATATATATATATCAAAATAATATTAATTTACAAAAAAATACACTTTCTCAACTTGCTTATCTCAATAGACAATGACGACAGGGTAGGAATAATTAGGCATCAACTCATAAAATCATTTATAGATTACTATGAAATTGGCTTCCATACATGTTATAATTCTCTATTATTTATAACATTAACTAAAGAAACATAATAAAATCCTTCTATTTACAAAACAAATGCTTTATTGATTCATCCTCTTGATAATACTTACATCATAGGGTATATTTGATATATTTTTCTTCTTTATTATTCCACCTTTAATTACTCACTAATAACAAAAACATACCTATATCCAAAACTTATCTATCCTAACCACCTCTTAACTCTTAACATAGTAAGAAGAGGCTTATCACTAACATGCTTTAGGTTTGGTTAGGAATTTTAACATAACCTAAACTTATAACAATTACAAAACACCCAAAACACTCTTAAGACCCCTAATGTCACAAGGTCATAACATCTTGTCCTTTCAAAAACAACACTATATTGATAAATAATAAAAAAATATTTCAAATATTTGAAATGGTCATTTAGGCAAGAACATGCCTAAGTGGGTCAAATTCAAATTTGACAACACTCTAACCCCTGAGATTGATTCCTATAGACCTAACATGACTAGATTGACTATCTAATGACTTAAATCATGAAAAATAGACTAATATATACAAAGGTGGTAATTCTCCCACATCATTTAACATATGTATTTTTTGTATTGATAAATTTTTTTATGGTAACCTTACCCTATATAATTTTGACTGGAGATCCAACCACTTTAGGACATAATCGATGGCCCAGATCCCTAAGTACACAAGTACTATAATTACCATATATAGCCATAACTAACTTGAGAATACCATCAAAGGACACAACTAGCCCCAAAATACCAACAATTAGCCACAATCAACCTCTAATACTAGACTGAGATTTAAAATTGGGTGGTGCTTATAGAAATCAAGTAAGTTTACCAACTCACCCACATCTCATCTGTATATTTAATACATTTTCATAATTCAATATTATATCAAAATATATTATGAATATGAATTATTGAATTGGTCTTATTAGATACTTATACCATTATTAATTGATTAGGATATTATTTTTACCCTTAATACCAAAAGTGGTCAAACGTCTAGTGAACCAGACCTTTAATTCTTGTGTTAATCATTAATTACCCTATGGATTTAAGCCTTATAGACTTAAATTGTAGTAATTATTCATATTTTGATTTCATTAATTTGTATTAAACTTAATTGTAGTTATTTAATAGGTGGTATACCCATTTATCATATTGAACTTCCTCTTATATTTCCTAAAATGTCTAAATCTAATAACTTGCAAAATTCTATCAATAATGACAATGCCAATAATGAAAATTAGTAAAATGCTTAAAATTTTATCATAGAGGATGGGTTTTATTATGAGGATAATTAAACACATGAGAATAATGAAAATTAGCAACAATATCAATACCAAGTTAAATATATTTCATTTTTTTAGCACGTTCCTGAAAATCATGAATATCTCCAAAAAATATTCAATACTATAATGGAAACTAAAAAATATAAAGGTGTTAGTGATAAAACCATTGTTTTGTATTGATACAAATATTAGGGATACTACATACGCTTATCACACATCACTTCCAATATCCATTCCTTTTATTACACAATTGAATCCTACATCTAGTTGGGGTACAAGATCAATCTTCAATCCATTATTCTCTAAAGATCAAATAAATATTTTTACATCATCCATAAGAAATATCAATACTTCAACTCAATTACCAGTTTTAATTCCTACATTGACATAAATCATTTTTAAGTCTTATTTGGTGACTTCCAAAATATCAAACATTAATATCAATGCATATATTATGAAAACCCTTCTCCAATTTATTCAATCTTTACAAGCTAGGGTAAATAATATTAATCAAAATGATTTAAATTTTAATCATGATATTGATACACAAGATGTATTTCATAATTATCTTCCACGTTATATTTATTTTCACCCTTTTCCAAATGGTTTTATAGTACCCAAGTTCACACTTTATGATGATAAGACTAATCATGAACAACATATTTGATTTTTTATGCAACATTCCTTAATTATGTTTACAATGATAAAATATTTACCAAATTATTCCTAAGTATAAATTAATATTCTTTAATATGGTTTTATAATTTACAAATATAATCAATAAAATAATTTAAACCTCAAACATATTATTTTTTAGCACATTATTCCATTAATAATGCTTAAAATTTGTCATCTTCACAAATTTTAAAGATCAAAGAAGTAACCAATGAGCCCATAAATGAATATATTGTGAGGTGCAACACAATGTTTTCAAAAATGACAAAAAACTTGTAACATAAATTTATTTAATATATCTTCAAACAAAGTTTAATTTCCCAATTGCATGTGTCTAATGCCTTCAATAAGTTTAAACATTTGTTTTTTATTTATGCCATATTTTTTGAGATCAATAAATGAAACTCATTGTATAAAATTGGCTTAAGTATGTAGTAAACACATTTAATACATACAATACCAAATTTCATATCAAAATAAACTATAAGGTAAAACCTATAGAATTTATGAAATAAAAAACTAAAATAGTGAATATAGTCTTACAAGTACCTAATCGGCTCATCTTATCCAATGCAACTAAGAGACAATTTACATAATTACCTAATTATCTAGCTTCAATATTTAATAATCTAGTGTAGTATCATCTAATATCTCTCCGTCCTCCCTTTGACATTGATACAAGCCAACCTATACCAAAATGATATGATGAAAATTATTTTTATGATTATCACCGATGTTTTTGGCATTTCCATAATGAATGCCTAAAATTAAAGCACAATAAATAATATCTAATTGATATCAAACAACTTACGTTTGATGATTATCCAAAGGATTGAGGATCACAACTTGGTGATCATCAAATCTAGAAGATATTTTAAACTCTATTATAATATCATTATAAGGAATCACCAAAATTACAAATGGAATACGATGTACATCCTCATCCACCACATTATTGGCACCCATTAGATGGTATTATTGTCAAAATTAAACATGAAAAAACTATTATTGTTTAGATGTCTTCTATTACATTTGATGATAGTGAAATTATGGATGATAACTTAGATATTCACTGATTATTTATTATAGCATATATTCATCATTAGATTATATATATATTGTTATTGTTGGTAATGTTTCTAGTGAAAATGTATGTACCATGAATTTATTCTTAGAGTTTTGATATACACATGATGATTTATACCCTTCAACCAAGATAGTCAAGGTATTTGATAGGAAACTACAAGATATTTCTGGTGATATTTTTTACCTTTACAAGTTGGTTCAACACATATTACCACAAAATTTGTAGTTATACCACACATTGGAGTCTTTATATGTTATCAATATGACCTTGGATTCATAATCTCTCTGTAGTTCCCTCCATAGTGCATATATGTCTCAATTATATTCATGTCAATGGGGTAATCACAACTTTAGGGATTTAGTATGATCATATGATATAAAAAGATAAATTTATACTAATATAGTTAATAATATAAGTTATTAAAGATAATGATGAATTAAATGGTAATAAAAATGTAATCCTCTTTCCAAGGAAACTTATTCTTGAGAGACTGTTACATTAGAGATATATTATGGAATCCATGAAGTCCCCGACTATAGCCACATATCCTAGCCAAATATTGAGAATAGATAAACATGTTTTAGGGAGGTTAAAAGACCCAATATTTTAATGAAAAAAAATGTAATATATAATGGGTTCCATAAATCACTTCAAATTCTACTACAACCTCATGACCATAGAGTACTATGAGGCATACATAGATTATCATTGATTCTACAAATCTAGATTTGGAACATGTATATGATCCTTGGTACCATGAATAGTTTGTTGTGTCATATTATAATTTTCAAATCATTATGATAATACCTTATATGGGATCATTGACTAGGCCTTTCTTTCCCAAAAAAATAAATTAATTAATAAATAAACATTCAAATAAATGAAATATACAAAAATATTTAGCATTCACATGTTTACTATCTTTTAAGTATGTTATTTAATTTATTCTAGTATATATCATATCATTTTATTTTCATAAACACATATGTTCCATGAGTACTTGAATTTGATATAGGCATACATTAGATCCCTAATACATGAACATATAAATGCTAGACCTTTCCTCTATCCACATGACACACTAATGATTGACATAGGTTATATTTGTTTATGATCAATTCACATTATCATGTTGATCCTAGATAATAATTATTACACATACATATACCCATTCTTACATCTTACAAAATGTATATGATATGATATACTAGTAGACATTGTGATAACACGTGTATGTAGGGACTAGTATGATATGATTATGCTAGATGCTTATATATTTTAGTAATTCATATTTTCAAATTTCTTACTTGAGTGTTATTATTATTTGAAATATTATATTTATTATGGAACATTTTAATATTTTCTTTGTTTATTGGACCTAGTGCCCTATGTGTTGATTGTTTCTTTGGGGTGTGGAAACTTGAACATGTCCTCCCATTTGAGTGTGTAAAATTTTTACATTCCACTTATTTAGGGTATCCTTAGACCATTTTTATGTGAATTTGAGTGATCTTGTCTATAATCTTGATTTTTTCTAAGTTTTTTCTTGTTACATCTAAATGTTACCATGTTTCATATCATGCATATTAGGGATTATTATTTGGGAAACTAAAAAATTCATTGATACATATACTTAGACATGAGAACATTATATTATTATTTACTACATAATTTATACATATATATCATGGTTATATTATATTTTTGAGATAAGGTGATTGTCGTTTTACATTCACCTCACCTCAAAAGGGTTGGTGTATATCAATGGGGCCATGTCATAAAGACATGAGTCCACATACACGTAGTTGATATAATTGAAAAAATTTGATACAATTTACATTATTCAAATATCAAGGGGCGTGATTTTATGTATTTTGAAAAAAGATCATAGATTTGAGATAATTTTTTTCATATTTGTGACATATATTATACATAGTTTATAGATAAAAGGTTACATTTTGATAGATACTTTAACTTGAGACACATTATAGGTGCATATTCCATGAAAATTCATAATTCATATATACATATTTATATTAAATATGCATTTATCTACTAACCTTACCAAGATACATTGATTAATCTTTTATCTACTATAAACGTTTGTCTATATTGAGTAATGTGATATATTTTCAATGCACTTGATGACATTGGTACTACTTTAATTTTATATTTTGATATGCCTAGACCATTTTACATGAGAGAGATTTTCTAGATTATGTATACACTTAAGCTATGTGATAAATATTTAGTGCACTCAATGGCCTTGTCACAACTCACCTTTACAATAGCTCAAGGCCATGATCACTCTCAATTTATCCTCTTCAAATCTCCAAAGGTTTATTTTTTAACCTCTCTCCAATGTTTCAATTAGGATTCATCATTATAAAATAAAACTACCAAGGGAAACATGGTTTCATTCACACATGTTACTCCTTTGCTCTATTTTATTTCAAGCATTTCAATTATTTTAAATTTTAGATTATATACACATATTACATTGTAACATGATCTTGGTTGTAGGTAATACACAAAAAACATATTTAAATAGGTCTCAATTCAAATAAAATGTGGTGTACACAATAAGGTATGTATTTATCTTCTTTTAACCTATTAATTTCATCCTAATGCCTTACTATATTAAAGAAGGGGTTGGTGTATAGGGGGGTGGGAATGTAGATTTTGAGTGTGTATTTTATATGATAAGCTAGTATTTTGCACTTGAAAATATCACTCACAGATCAAACCTTTTATTCAAGACCTTCCTATTGCCAAAATGATTATGTTTATGATCTTATTATGTCTAAAAATGTATTTTATATTCTGAATTTCATATTCTAATTATTGAGGTCACCTTTAGTCTATAATATACTTAAAATAAAATATATTTCCTTCTAGTTATAAATATTCATCATTTTCTTATTCTCCTAGAGACTACTGTTTAGATTAGGACACTAGCATCAGTGTTAGTGTCCCATTTATAATGCTAGTGGTCATGCCTAAAACACTCAAAATTTTAAATATTTTAATATGTATGGGTTATTATATAGTTTTATTTGAACCCTCTTATGTAAAAATTTCAAAATATGTAGTATAAATACAATAAAATTACCAGTCACTATAATAAAGAAATATCAAGTAATTTTTAAACACTTATGTATCTAAAATCACCTATCAACCTTACAAAAATAACTTATTCTACCCTATTTGTACATAAGTCATATGATTAGTATTTTTAGAGGTCTAAATAATCAAAATATCATCCCATGAACAACATTTTCCATGTCACAAGATATATCACTACATACACTCTTATATATCATATTACATAATTATTCACATGCAAGCTCGCATAAAGGGGTAAATACATTAGTATGAGGCTCTCTTCATAGTATTGACTATGTAGGTATATCTCAATAATGTATGGGTACTTTATGTCAACTTGACTTCACTTGATCCCACTAATCCCTAGTTTTTAGGGTGGTATGCCCTAATTAGAGGTCTTAGGGTTTTATGAAACATGATGATATCTAAAACCTATACACACAATCAAAGAAAAAATATGAAAGGTGATATAGAACCATAATAGGTGCATATCAAATTTGTAAAAAAGTACCTATAATTCATTATGGATAAAATCATTAGTTTCAGGTCATAATTGTCAATGCTAGTGAACATATATCAATGGTATTATTTGCATTGACAAATAGCTAATTTGTAGAATCTGATAAATCATAGTTGAGAATTATCCTAAATATTTATTGACATAAAATTATTAGATCTAATTTTTCATCATTAATTAGTATAAGTGTTATTCCTTATTCGTGATTAAGCAATAAAAATACTTTTTGGCATTATACTTTCTATATTTAACATATTTCCATAATTTAATATTGTACTAGAAAATATTGTGAAGCTACATTATTAATTGGCTTGATTATATAATATCCTTATTGTTAATGTATTAAGCTATTATATTTAACCTTAACTCCAAAAAATGTCAAATATAAACTAGATTCACAATACTGACTAAATAAAACTCCTACATTGAAAAATAGAATTTAGTTATCAAATAGATCATATTATACTGTTGAAAAAATTAAATTTCAATAATAAATTAAAAAATATATGAAAAAATATTCCATCATTAATAAATCATATTTCATAAGAGACACCGAACATTATATATTACACCTCCTATGATTCATAAGATTCTGTGTAAAGTTGAGATATCTTTTAGAACATTTACAATTACATCTCCTATGACTCAAGAGTATTTGAACATTTTTAATTACATATCGTATGACTCATAATAATATTTTAACATCTTCAATTACATCACCTATTAAAATATGGTCATAGATATTTTATGTAAGTTTAGTTTAACAAAGAGTAGCCCACTTAGTATGAAGATAATCTCTAAATTATATCTTACCATTTTAGATGTAGTATTTTTGAAAGTTTTGATATTTTAAAATACATGAAAAGAGTAACTAACTTTATTCATCATAATTTTAACTAAATCCTCCATATTCTCACTCTATAGATACACATGAGTCTTATAAAAATTAAATATTAGAACTCCATGGAATTCTAAACTAGGGATATAATAAATAACTGAGTAGTATATCTAGGCAATTTAGCAGTGTATACAATATCATTTTTAAATTAAAAATCAAATCTAATCTATCACTTTAAACACTAAAAAATAAATTCAATGAGGAAAAAAAAACCCTTTTAACATTATAATTGTCTTTCCATTTATTTTTGGCTAGGAGATTAGTTAAGTTTTGAGTTTTATTTCTTAACTTAATTTTCCTAGTTACATAAATTAGGATGTATCTAAAATGTAGTGATGATTTTTGAGAAATATAAAGTGAATATAATAATCTTGATTTATGTGTAAGGAATGAGCCAATAAAAATATCATTTCTCTATGGTGAATTATAATGATATATCATAAAATCATCATGATTCCCATCTCTAAATTTTTTTTTTCACTTGGAGTCTTATTTTGTAGATAAGGATCATGATGAATTTTATGTATATCTCCATATGATTTACCATCTATAAAATTATTATCAGATAAAAACATTAATTTATAATAGATGTAAACACAATAAAATTTTATTCATTCTAGTACAAAATGAGAGAACACTTAAGTTGAAAAATGATATTTATTATTTCATTTATAGGTGTATATTACAATGTATTAAGAAACTAATAAAAATAAAATTATGGGTTGAAAAAAGTACATGATAATAAATCACTAAAGATAAGAAATACATTAATTATTTAATTTAATGGTGTATTATAAATTTTTGTGAAACTAGAAAAAAGGTATTACAAATTATTATAAAAATAAATATTTTTCTAATTGGATTGGACCATGGAATACAAAACATATTCATATGATATGAACTCACATACAAATTAATTTGAATGAATGTTATGGGAACCTACCAAACATTAGGTTAGCATACATTTCATGATAAAATGGTAACCTAATAACCAATAAGTTCACATACTTATTTTATGGTTTAATTTAAATTGGAACATAAAGGCCACTAGGTTCCCACATTTATATAAGGTTTTTAAGGAATGGGAACTAGTGGTCACTAATTTTATATATTTATTATAAGGAAGTGGAAAATGGGAGGAAGAAATTAGGGCTAGTGTTTTATCAGAATATTTCTATGATCATTGTCATACTTTTTATTAGACAATTTAGATGCCCTCATACTAGGCTTATTATTTTCAAATTTATATTTTCCTAGTATATGATGGTGGTTGATGTTTTTATATATAGGGTTAAGAATATTGAGAAAGATTACTTAGGGTGGTGATTGGAGTAATGGTGGCCTAATTTTATCTACACTAACAAAAGGTTTCAAAGAGTTTAAATTTAATATTATATTTTTAATCCACACATTTTTAGATGAAATAAAAAATTCAACTCTTATCATTATATAAATAATATTTATGGTACCCTTTACCTAACATAATTTACCAAAAAATGGTGGAAAAAAATAAGAATAGAGCTTTCCTAAAAAGGGCTTTGTAGAGAAAATATGGAACATTGGTGCACCCTCACATCTGCTACTATTAATAATAATCCCTAATATTTATTAATGTTAATAGTGAGAAAAGTCATGTAAAATTTTAAAGTAGGATAAAATAATGATATAGGAAATAATTTACTCCATTTTGAATTAGCCATGTATCTAAATCCTTTATAGCTTGTTAAGCTCTTAATCTAATAAAAATGGAAAGATAATAAGATCTATGGAAAAATATGGAAAACAGAATTATGCTAAGTACCTTTGTATTTGAGTTATTTATGGTATGGTAATTTTCATGAAAAAATTCCACCCCATACACATGGTTTGAATAAAATAAATTTAAACACATAAATGCAACTTAAAATTTTAGAAGACTTAAACTAAGCCTTCTTCATGTGGAGGATTTGGAGAAAATAGTATCAATTATATTTAAAAATTCATATGAAAACCTTTATTAATTAATATTACTCATAAAACAAAAAAAAAGTCATATACATATTACTAACATGTTAAATTACTTATATGCATAGACAAGCTTAGTCACTGGGTTATAATGATTCTAGTAGATGTTTGTTTCAATATCTCATGGAAAACCTTTGTCACAAATTATATTTATACTACCAAATACATTTTCATATATGGATATTATTTTTAAACCATTGATTTTATTTAAACACATGGATTTATACTATAAGTAGTTAAAAACTCTAGTTATACCAATTATCAACAAATCTAGAACCAAGTACATAGTAGGTTCTCCCATGATTCAAAAATACTTAGATTAATTCACATATAAAATAATTTTAAATCATGTAAAATAAATAAATAGACATTAAAAAATGGATAGTGACTCCAATCAAATAACCTACCACTCTACCAAGCTTTATAATATATACAAAACATGACATGACATAGGACCAATTCAAAACTAGAAAAATATGAAAATGGTAATTAGTTAAATTTATATAGAATTTACATTGGATATAACATTATATCATTTAAATAGTTATTCAAAACATTTTATGTGTTTAATTTTTTTAATTTAGTTCCCATTCCACCCCAATTTGTATCCTACTCTCTCTATTAGAAGGGGCAAAAAATTAGTTTTATTATGATAATTTATCTTTAAAATGATATTGATTAAACTATATATCACATATTTTAAAATATAACACACTTTAAATATTTATAAAAAAAAGTTATGATTATTGGAAGACATTAATCCTAAAAGAACAAATACAAATATGTAAAATATAATACATAAATAAAAATGTTGGAGACCTTGCAGTCCCCAAGTTTGAAACAAATTAAATTCTTCATCTCCCTCATAATAAAATATAATTAAAGTTTTAGTGAATTTTATTTTTAATGTGTGTAATTTTTATTATATTAAATTTAGTATAATTTTTCTCATAAATTTAAAAACCTAGTGGTTGCTAGGGCCCAACATTGTTCTCATGTAGTTGAGAACCTGGTGGCTACTAACTTCGACATCCATGAATTTTACATTTGGATATATATTTTTGGTGAATTATTTTTTAATAATATGTATTTTTTGTAGATATTAAAATTAGTATATATTTATTTATAAATTACCATGTAACTTTCAACCTAGTAACCATTGGGTTTTCAACATTCTGCCCATATAATTACAAACCCAAGACTGCTAACTTAGAACAACCATAAATTTTACATTTATAAATATTTCTATGTGATTTTTTTAAATGAATTATTTTTTGGTGAAATTATATTATTAATATATTTATAATTTATTCACAAATCTAAAATCCACTAGGTTCTAAACATTTTACCATGTAGTTATGAGCTAATAGTGACTAACTCTAACAAGCAGAAAATTTTACACTTCAAAATTATTTTATACAATTTTGTTTGAAAGTAATTTTATTCATGAAATTTTAATCAATGTAATTTTATTTATAAAATAAAATATATTTTAAAACATATTTTATAATATGTTATATGTATTTGTCTCATGTAGTGAGGAATCTAGTAGCCACTAACTTCGACATGTGCTTTTGCATTCAACAATATTTTTCATTTAAATTTTTTTTAATGTGATTATTTTATAATATTCACATCAGTAAAAATATTACATGTCATTTGGACCCTATTATCCAATATTATCCCAAACTTTGTCTCATGTAGTTAATAACCTATTGGCCATTATGATCCTAACACTATTCTCATGTAATTACGAATGAAGTGGCCATTAACTTCATTGAGACATAAATTTTCAAGTTTTATATAATTTTTTAGTGGTTTATTTTAAAATAGAATATTTTCTTATGATATTCAAAATGGTGTAACTTTTTTTTTATAAAATACCATCTAAATTTTAACTAGTGATGGCTAGGTTCACAATATTATTACCATACAATTAGAAAACTAACGACCACTAGCTCAACATGCCATCAATTTTACAATAAAAATTATTTATAATTACTTTATTTTTTTTAAATATATTAAAATTTATTAATTTTTTGAAAATAAAATGCAATTTGGAACCTATAAGATGCTAAGTTCCAAAAAATATTTACATGTCGTTAGGTACCTAATAACCACTATATTTGACATGCCAAAAATTTTGCATTCAAAAATATTTTTTAGTGAATGGTTTCTTTAATAACTTATTTTTTTATAATCACATAAGCACACTTATTTTTATAAGGAAAACATCCATGCATATTACAACCTAGAGTCCTCTAGTTTGCAAAGATTGTTACCATGTAGTTATGAAACTAGTGGTTTTTATAATTGACATGCCATAAATTTTGAGTTTAAGAAAAAATTTAGTGACTTATTTTTAAAATTTCATATATGTTCATATTATTCACATTGGTTAATTTTTAATTCAAAAATAACATGTATTTTGGAACCTAGTGGTCAATAGGTTCCCATATTATTTCCACGTAGTAAAGAATCTAGGGTTGCTAACTTGAAAATCCCATAACTTTTACATTCAAAAATTTTTTAGGGATTATTTTTAAAAGTGTATAAGTTTTCATGATATTCATATTGATTTAATTTTTTTAATAAATTTCCATAGGTTTAACCTATAATCCACTAGGTTTTCAAAATTATTCTCATGTAATTATGAACCTAGTAGCTTCCAACTTCCATATGCTATAAATTTTTAATTCAATTTTTTTTTTATAATTGTTTAAAATTGAATTATTTATTACACTAGTTTGATATATTTGGATAATAAATTCCACTTTATTCCAAAAATTATTCCCATGTACTTACAAACTTATTTCCCACTAGGTTCCAAACATTCATACCATGTGGTTAAGAACATAGAAGTTTCCAAGATACCAATATATGAAATTAATAATATAAAGAATTATAGGTTCTAAACATTTTATCATATAGTTAGGGACCTATAAATTACTATTTTCCAAATATTTTTTATATGCAATAAAGAACCTAGTTGCTAATAACTTTGACAATCCATAAATTTTGCATTCAAAAATATTTAACAATGATTTTATTGAAAATGCATTTTTTCATGATATTCACCTTAGTAAAATTTATTTTTTAAAATAAAATGTATTTTAAACTTATAATTTAATATATTCGAAATAGTTTTCACATCTTATGTATTTATTGTGTTATCTGCCACTAGTTTCCCAATATTTTCCCATTGTGAATAACTATTATGATTAGATGATCGACATGGACCCTAGTTACTCTTAGTTTCCCAAAATTATTTCCATGTAGCTATGAACATATAAGACAATAATTTCCAAAAACAATTCTCCTTTTATTTAGGAACTTAGTGGCCACTAGGGTCCCAACATTGTTTCCATGTAGTTAGGAACTTATATAGTATTTGGTTGCATGTTTTTGCATATGTAGGTTGAGTGTAGTGGCTATTGGATGATGAAATATCATCCCAAGATTTTTTAAATATTTCATCAACCAAAAATAAATTTTTGTGTTTATTTATTTATTTTTGGGTTGTGGTATTGTTTTTGTGATAATTTTTACCTCTTAGAATGATGTTGCAAAAGTATTCCTTTGATTTTGAAAAGAACATAGACCTTTTGATTGTTTCTATTAGTATTCATAGACTATTAATTTACATAAAATTTTTGTAAATTATTATTTAACTTTGGTATGAATTAATGCATGAATTTTTTTGAGGTTATATCATATGACACTTACAACATTTATACAAGTTTTTAGATCATTTGGACTGACTTTAGAAATGTACCAACTATTACACTAGCAAGATATTTCCTTAATTTATATAATTATTCTAAATTAATTGGATTATAAAACTTTTTTCAATAATATAACCTAACACCTACAACAATTGCACACAAAATTTGATCATTTGGAATCATCATAGAGTTATACCAATTGTTACACTAGAAGAAGGTTTCATTACTTCTTATAATGTTTCATAATGAATTAGGTTATAAAATATTATGGGTTTACACAATATGAAACCTATAATATAAATACAAAATTGAATACCATTTGGAGTTACATCAAAACAAATTTGGTTGTTTATTTTAGGTTATGCTTGCATCACTAGACATAAGGTTCATGACCTTTTGGTATAGCTGAGGTAAGAGTTGGATTACCATATTTGGTTAAGTGTCATAAAATTTATTAAAAAATAATTAATTCAAATTTCAGCACAATTTGATAAGTGAGGCAAAATTTATGATAATTTTTGTAAACTATAATTTTATCAAATAGTGCATTTATTTAGTCAATAGAAGGTTAATGACCTTGAGATAGAGATTAATTAATAATTAGAATAATAAATTATTATAAATTATGTTAAATTTATCCTATAAGGTTCTTAAAAAACTTTAACTAAATTAGATTAGTGGTTTAAATGTTATGATACTTTTTGTGGTTGTCACTTAGATAAAAAAATGCATATGTGTAGCCTAATGGTTCATTACCTTATGGTAAATATTTGGTAATTATTATGTTACTAAGTTTATAAGGATTATATAAAATTTATCCATATTTATATTTTAAAAATTTCTTATTATTTTTATTTACATATTTAAAGCTTTAGAAGTTTTAGTAATTATGATTCTACCTGGAATTGTCATCCGTGAGTCTACATTAATTGGAAAGGTTGTTATTACTTATGGTAACATGAGTTAAGTTATATATTATTAAATTTTTATATCTGGTGTAAAATTTAGTATATTATATATGGTTTAAATTTCATATCATTTTAATTAATTTCATTTAATTCGTGGTGGTTTTCTTAATTGTCATTTAGCTTGAAATGTCACCTACTAGTTTTTGATAGTTAATAATCATTACGTGTTGATCTTAAAAACTAAAGTAATCCTAAATTTTGTACATTTTATGGATGTATGATAATATTAATATAAACCCCATGAATCTTTGGATTTTAATATGAATACATGAGGGAAATAAGATATTTTGGGGGGAGAGAGACAAGCTAGTAATGGAGCAAAACTCTCCAAGAGTAAAACAAAGAGTTGTATCAGTTAAGAAAGGACTATATAAAACTCTAGAACTATTTCATTTATTTAAATAATCATTTATAGTCATGTGTGAGTGTGATTGTGTGTTTTAGATTATTATTTATATTTTATTACATTAAAATCATCAATATATTCTATGTTGTGTGATAATCAATTGTTTGAAGAAATGTGCATGTGTGTCTATGGATGTTTAACCCCATAAAACACATGAGATAAAGGTAAAAATTAAATGGTACCCATCTCTTATGTCTAAACAAAGTGGTATAATATCAAGGTATTGTCCTTACATTTTTGATAAAATCCATAATGTGTGTTATAGGCTATGACAGATAAGTCTACATAGAGATTTCAAGTTGTTGATAAGCTTGCATAAGTGGTGAAAGGTGTGTGAAGTCTTGAAAAAGTGTGGTGGAGTTTATGAGAGTATACATTTGATGTCCATTTTAGGATATGAAATAGGATCCTTATGATTTATGGTAATAGATGGTGAATAACATAATATCATGTGAGATGGATGAGTTGACAGAGATGATCAAAGTGTTACATAATAGATTTGATGTCATGGGAAAGTTTACACATGGTGATGAAGAATATTGATGGTAGGGTTATTTTCTCTATATTCATAGATATATGATTTGCAGAGAGGCTAATCAAGAAGATTAAAATGTTATAGTAGGTAGAATATACCAGCCAAGGTTTTGGTGGAGAAAAAAGGTAAATATCTTAGTGATATTTTTGTGTTTATAGAAAAGAAAGTCTAGAATAGCTCATGACTTGGATAGTTGATATTGAGTTATATTTTATGGATATGATTTTTGTTTATCCCATGATGCTGAAGGATTCATGTAAGTGGCTATGTGTAGTTTTAATCATGTACTTGAAATATATCTAAGTAATGAGATAATGGAAAGGTAAGTAGAAGATTGGTGAGTTGGAGCATATGGTTTCTAAGATATTGGGTCAATTTTTTCACCCAAACATAAAACTGATATGTTTGAATAAGCTTCATATGAAGAGTCTTCAGAGTGTTGGCAAGAATAATATTTCAAAATGTGTAAATAAGGATGGTTAGCTATCATGTGAATAACTAAATACTAATATGAGAAGAATCATGTATGTGAATAGGTTTATGAAAGACCAAGTTATTATGTAAGATAGCATGGAGGTGAGGCTTCTATATGTAATTCCTAATTTTGATTTTCAAAAAATCAAGGTGTATGAGATTTATCAACATCCCATATGTCAAAATATATGTATGATAAATGAAGGAAAGATGATACATTATTTACTAGAATATGGAGACCCATTATGTGATGGTGGCAAGTGATTTTGAAGTCCCATGAGTCGGAAAATGTTGAATTGTGATTATTCCATGATGATAATGAACTTATCAACTTTATTTTGGATGGTATAATGGTTGAGGATAATGAACTTATCAACTTTATTTTTATATATTTGAATTAATATTTTATCCATGTATATTTTCATGTGTATGAAAGTTTTAACCGTGTTTATTTTCATGAGAATGAAGAAGGCAACCATGTAGAGTTTCAAGTTTCCATTATGAAAGCATTGTATGTAGAGGATATGTAAGTTAGTGCATTAAAGGATATAATTGGGAAGGTTTAGACATGTGAATAATCTGAAAATAGAGCTATGGATGAGATGAAAACATCCTTGAGAGTTATGGATAATGGGCCATTGACATCCCATATTGAAAGTTAAAATCATGAGCAACATGATATAAGTGTAGAAGAATTGGACAACATGTCATTGGGGCATGATGTAATGGTGAATGAGTTTTTGAATGGAGATTTTTTTTCCCCTAATGTGTTTTTTAATTTTATAGGTCCAAATATATTAATGAAAATAAATAAAAGGACAAAGTGTGGTTAAGTCTAGCATGCTCATTTGTATGAGAAGCAGAGTGAAGAATCTAACCAACTAATTAATATGGAAGCAATAGATGAATATATATTTGGTGATGATATTCCATCCATGGGTGAGTGTCTTTAGATTTATATGGAGTATAAAAGAGTGTGATAGATAATAATAACATGATTATTCTTAAGATGATGTGCAAGTGAATGTTCATTTGTAGGAGTATGTGGAAAGGGAGTTGTCACACAAATATTTTAATTATGGTGAATGATTTGATAAGCCAAAGCTTAAAGTGGAGAAATTTTAACCATGGTGATAGATGAGAGAGTGCATCTGATTTTGAGATCATCCATAGTATGTGTGGAGAAACATGATGTTTTAGATATGGAGTGTGAGTTTATTGAGCTCATGAATTGGAAGGAGGAGTGGTTAATATGTATGGAATCCCTATCATGTGAAGAGGAAATTAATGTTGTAGATGATATGGAGAGATTGATTTCCACAACAATGTGGACAATAAATTATGTGAAGGTAATAACTATTCTTAAGGTGATTATTAATGTTATGGGCTATAATTTAGATGCCCAAATATATGTTGAGTTAATTGTGTTGATATTGGGAGTGATAAATATGATGGCATCCATGAGTGAGAAGTTAAAAACTATATTATATGATATTTTTAGTGATCTAACAGTTGTTTGGGCAAGGTGCGAACAAAACCAAGAGGGATTTAGGAAGAAGTGGTTTGATTATAGTGATTTTGAGACCATATGGGAGAGTGAGATGCATGAAAGATAATATTAGTAGTGGTGGAGAGATGAGAGTGGGTTCTATCCCACATGCAAGTTGATTGAGAGATGGTTATGCCTTTGACAGAGGAAGATGGTATATGGTGGGTAAAATCCTAAAAATGAGAGAGATTTTGGCAAGTCAAATACTAAAAGGAGAATGAGAGATAGTATAAATGTGAAGATAAAAAAATGAAAACCAACATGTAAGAGATGGAAATGTTGCAAGAAAAAGAAGACAATTTAGGTAATTTACTTGGTTTATTAGAAGGGGATTCCATGGTCATTATGCCTTGTAATCAAAAGAGTATCTTTGATACTTATCCAATCCATCTAAAAAGGATCTCAAATTTTATAAAACTCAAGTGTCTAATGAAAGAGAATCCCATGATTTTTGTAATATTGTATCAACTGATAATAGAGTGTGGTGTGTTTTCTTTGATTTTTGGGTTATGGCCTTATTTGTGTGAATTGTTTTACCTCTTTGAATGATGTTTCAAAAGTATTCCTTTGCCATAAAAATGACAAAGATATTTTGACTATTTATATCTATCTATGGAAATTATTAAGCCATAAAAACTTGTTAGAAATGGTTCTTAAACTATGGCATGAATTAGATGATGAAAATTTTGAGGTCATAGGATATAAAACCTACAACATCTATACCAATTTTTAGACCATTTAGACCTACCATGTAAATGTACCAACTATTACACTAGAAGTAGGTTTACTTACTTTATATAATTATGATGAAGGAATTGGATACTAAAAATTGGTGTGATCATATATCCTAACACTTAAAACATCTGCATAAAATTTTAAATCATTTGAAGTCACCATAGAGACATACCAACTATTACAATGGCAAGAAGTTTCATTACTTGAAGTATTTTTTAGAAAGATCTAGATGATGATTTTTTTGGGATCATATCATATGACACTTAAAACATTTTTAATAAATTTCATACCATTTTGAGTTACCACATAAAAATTGTAGTTATTTATTTTAGGATATGCCCACATCACAAAGTAGAAGGTTCATGACTTGCAGTATTGATGAATTAGGAGCTTGTTTAAAAAAATGTAGATGTGTCATAAAATGTAGTAAAAAAACATTTTTTTCAAATTTAATCTCAATTGGATGAGTGAAGAAAAATTTATGATAGTTTTTATAAATTGCCATTATGTTAGACAATGCATTCATCTAGTCAACAAAATGTTAATAACATTTTGTTAGATATCAATTAATAATTGCAATTCCAAATTTGGATTAGTGATATTAAACATATCCCATAAGTTTTTTTCAAAATTTATTCTTATTTTGATAAGTGGTGGTATAGTTATGATAATTTTTATATATGTCACTCAGATATAAAGTGTATTTGTGTAGCATGATGGTTCATTACCTTGTAGTAGAGCTTAGTTATGAGTTAGGTTAAACTATCTAGTGGGTTTCTATAAAATTTATTAATACTTATATATGCCAATTTTCATATCATTTATATTCACACATTTAAATTATTTTAAGTTTTAGTAACTTTCATTCTACCTAGAATTATCATTTATGTAGTTTGCATCAATAGGCACGGTTGTTCTTTACCTGTGGTAACCTGAAGTAATGTGTGTTAAGAGTTATATTATGAAATTTGGATTGGTGAAGTAAAAATTTAGTATATGATTTGTAGTTAAAATTTCATATCATATGAATTAATTATTTTAAGGTTAGTTTGTTTGTCTATCACCCAATTTCAAACATCACCTAATTTTTTTTATAGTTATTGATAGTTAGGTGGTGATCTTAAAAGTTGAAGTCCACATAAATTTTTTATGTTATGTGTAGGTAAGGAAAGTTTAATATACACCCCATTAATCTTGAGATGTTAATATGAATACATGAGGTAAATAAGAAAGTCTGGAGGGGGTAAGAGATAAGCTAATGAAAAATTAAAAATCTTCAGGGGCATAATAGAGAGTTGTATCAGTTCAAAAAGGAAAGTATGAGAGTCTATAATTATTTCATGTATTGAAATAATTGTGTAGGTTCATGTGTGAGTGTTATTATGTGTTTGAGAGTATAATTTGTATTATGTTGTGTGAAATGCATTAATATAGTCTTTATTATATGACAGTCAATTGTTTGATGAAATGTGTGTTCCCATAGATGTTGAAACCATTCATGGGAGATAAAGGTAGACCTTAAATGGTCCCATTATTTTGTGTTTGTACCACTAGGTTCATAAATAATACACTATAATAATAATAACAACAACAACAACAACAACAACAACAAAAAACCATTACACCTAGAGAATAATGTTGTGAGATATATATTTTAAGAATAAAATTTATATTTACTATGCCTATTTTACCTAATAATAATAATAATAATAATAATAATTTATTATTTCTTTTGTCATCTATGCCCAACAATAATATTAATAATAGTAAACCTGGTGTCTTATTTATAAACATGATAATATTGATATAAATGGAAATGTACATTCATAAAATTGCATTGTTATAATAATAACAATAAAAAATTATTATTATTATTATTATTATTATTATTATTATTATTATTATTATTATTATTATTATTATTATTATTATTATTATTATTATTATTATTATTATTATTATTATTATTGAGTTTGAAAGCTAAGAAAAAGTTAAGATTCAATCATACAACATGTTCTACCTTGAAAATATATGAATTGAAGGTGAATTCATAATCAAGAAGATGTAAGACACATACACCATAATAACTAGACTATATAATCCTAACTAGATAGGCTTAATTTCATATGCATATGATCATTTCCATAAATATAGGGGTAAGTGCACAAAATTGGGGGATAATTCCATGGAAATTCTAGGTAACATGATTGTATTAATTAATAATGCAATTGCATTATTTAATTAACATGATCATGTTATTTGAATTATGGCTTGGTGATTACCAAGCCATAACTTGATCACATTATTATATAACATGATCATGTTATACTAAAAAATAATGTGATTGTGTTATTAATGTGATTACATTATTATCAGTTTCAATAATGTGATCTTGTTAATAATATGATTGCATTACATGTGTTGGGTGAATATTTTTTCGTCAACTAATCGACAACAAAATTGGTATATCAACCATATCACAAGGAGATTTATGCAAAAAAAAAGTCTAGCTTTACCACAGCATAGTAAGATAAATCTCTCCTCTCATCAAGGGGAGGTTCCCTATTAATTACTATATATTGATATATATTGAAAATAGACTCAGGGGTGAAATTACATCATCCATCTCTCTTTATTTAGAGATGATGTTCACAAAGTAAATGCAAATTCCTATGTAATAACTAAAAATAATCCTCTTCTTTTAGAAATGACATCTAGTAAATAGCAAGAAAACTTTCCAAGTGATAATGGGATCCACAAGAAACCCATGAAATCCCAAAGTATCTCATTGCTTCTTTGATGATTTAGGACTAATAACACTATAGGATGAAGCAAATCTCAAAGTCTTTACCGAAAACCACAATAGAGTATAAAATCACAAAGGATAAAAGTATTACAAAGCCTTTCTAATATCCTTTCCCACCAAAAAACAAGAACCACAAACGAAAGTAATTATAGAAACAGAAAGTCTTCATAATTAACTTTAGAACATCTTTGGATAATTTCCACACACTTTGCTTGCTTAATCAAATAAATGAGATATTATCAGGAAAAGGATGTAAGAGTAGTCTCCTAAATACCACAAGTTATTCCAACCCAAAGTATGAAAAGTAACTTGCTTTATCATTCATTCAAGAAAATATGATTTACTATCTGAGCTCAAAGTGTCAGGAAGCATCTCAATTTGGGCAGAGTTTTTTGCTCTCAATTATCAAAAGATATTTCTTATTACCAAAAAAAAAGATCCTTTTTTACAAAAGAGGATACCTTTATTTATATGGAAAGACCTTGATGATTGAAAAAGATGTAAATATATTTTCAAGTCAAAGATGTAAGTCTTTGTTGACTTTGGAATTTTCATATTTTTACATGGAATTACACATGACAAAAGTACATGTACAAATGTCTAAAACATTTACAAAAGTTCATTTAGAAAAATGAAAATTAAACTAATGAAAAGCTGATTCAATTTGTAGTTCCATCTTTCCTTATATGAGCATCATACATGGTGATAGACGCCTGAATCCTGATACTGTCTTGAGCAATAGTATTTTTCAAGACCACCTTAGCCCTGACTATGGCATCTCTCACTATTTTGATTGGTTTTGCATGACTAGTTAACCTAGTTTTTAGATTATCTAGAGTTAACTGATTATCTAGGATGTTGTCCATAGAGCCCACTAAAAATGTTTTCTCATCAAATTATTTACAAATATACCTTCAAATTCTTGAATCATTTCTTCTTCTGAAATGAACTAGTTGTCTTATGTGGTAAGTTTTTAAGGTCGCTCCTCTAATTTATGCAATAGACTGATATCACTTTAATCACTGAGATCTCTAGAAGATTTGAGGTCACTGATTAATTCCCTAAGCACCTAACTCTTATATATTAATACTTATTTAGTTTCAATATACGAGTCTCTATCAGTGATGATGCCAATTGATACTAGAGTGCCTATTTTTAGCTTCTTCATATCTGTCCATTTTCCAAGATATTTATCTATGTTTTCAATATCCTGAGAAATGATATTGATAAGCTCATCTAGTTTAGCTCTCATTTTATTCATCTTACCCATTTTATCAAACAATTTTGTAAGCAAGGAAATCCCTTGTGCATGCATCTTGTCTAAGTAATCCTCAAGCACTTTGCCCTTGAGATAGGTTCTTTCTACTTTCTGGATCATGGGATCATCTATGGAGATAGCCTCTAGAGTTACTACTTCTAGAGAGAGAGTGATTCTTCTTATCACTATAGTCAATTATTCCACCATTGCCTTATAATGATCCTTCATTTCTCTTTTCCTGTCAAATTTTTGAACCATAATGTCCATTGCTGATTGCAAATCACTCTTGGAACTTTCATGAGTTACCTTACCTAACTCAATTCAGGAGACAGTGTAATCACTCATATCAAAATTTTCAAGAGTTGCATCTTATGGAGGTTTTGATATTTCTAGAAATTTGTTCCCCTTATCTCCAATCATCTTTGAAAGGATCTTTAGCTTCTTGGGAGTCTTAGATCTTACTAGAACCATTTTACTGAAGTCAAAGTCATTTGGAGAGATGGCTTATTTTATTTTTTTGGGTGTATAAGTTGATAACCACAATGGGAATGCATAAGTACTTACATTAGGAAAAATCTACATTGTCAGCATTACTAGAGTCACACTTGCACTAGTGGTGGAAACAATGGGTGGAGTATCAGTAAGGGCTATAACTTTAGTTGAATGATAGAAAGTAGAACTATCCCTGATGTCGGAAGATGGAGATGAAAAACTATGGATTGACTCAGAGGAAGGAAGAATACCTCCAAAAGTGCTTTGGGGGTCATGAAAAATAATTTTGGACGGGGAGGCTACTCTAGAAGAGGAAACACTTATTACAAAAGTAGGTGAAGAAGTTACAATAGGTGTGATAGGTGGGGAAGAGGAGATTCTTGTTTCTGGCTACACACCCTCTCGTGGAGATACAGTTTTCATTTCCTATTGACCATAGGCTTATAATCAGTTTCCATCTATTTTGCTACTGGTTCTTTAGTGCTTTGCTTTTTAACCTTCATATCTATTATGTATGGATCTTTTTCTACAACTTTTGATTTCTTTGTTAAAAAAATGATCTTGGGCTTATGTGGCTTAGAAGCAGAAGGAACATCACTTTTATTCTTCATTCTATTTTCCACTCTTCTTGTTTCTTCTTAAAATTTAGCTTCTAACCCCGTAATGAATTCTTTTAAAGTGATTCCCTTATTTGCTAACCAATCATTGGTGTTTACCAATATTAGTTTGAATCTCATCCTCAAGGAAATTAACTCCTTCTTAGACAATTAGATTAGGGGAAGATGGGCATTGGTGATATGTTTAGCATGATATCTATTTTTGATCAAATAGCTATCATCCACTAGATATGCAGGGATATCAGTGAGCCCTAGATATTATATTTGCTCAAGAGACAATCTACTATAGTCCATCTTTTTGATGTCTTCCACTGTCCTCAAATCAATCCAAACATCTTCGATCATAGGCTCATAGAACTAGGTCTTCCTCCTGATCATGTCTTTCATGCCTCTGTAGTCAAAATTTGGTCTCTTTTTGAAATGATTCATGGTTGCAAGTTGCATTTCAGTCTCCATTGCTCTATTTTTTGTAGTAGTCAATACTGAGAATCTACCAATTTTAATTGGGAACCTAAAATTGGGTTTCTTGAGTTCCATCTACTTATTATGCATGACAATAATTTGCCTACATAGCTCCATCAAGAAAAAATTATTTGAGGGGAATCTTGGAAGTATATAGGGATAACCTTGGAAAAAGCCAACCTGTAGATAATAAAAAGTAGGGAACTGCAAGAACACTACACCCAAAGTCATTCACAATAGTCTAGGCTTCATCTGACACTCTTTTATGTTCTAATTGGGGGTCGAAGAAACATAGAAATAATGTGAATAAATCATCATTTACCCTTCTAAAATGATGGATAGAACCCTTCAATGTTAGCTGAGGGTAATATTGATATACCAAGGTTATTTTCCTATCTCCCTCTGATGTTAAACCTTGGAAGGTTCTCATGGATGCTACAATATCTACTCGGTATGAAGTCATGTAAAATTTAGAGGTAGTGGATACCTTTGTCAATTGCTCATACAGAGCATTATTGATTTGTTCTCCCTAGAAAATGACTTGTCTACTTTGGATAATTATCTTAATGAAGGGGTACATTCATTCATGAAACTGAGAGGAGGAAGGTAAACCTCATACTTTGTTGAGAAGAGTGATCAAGTTGCCAACTTCTTCTATAAAATAACTCCTTGGAAAATTTTATGGCCATTTGGACAAGTTCACTCTGGCAGTTTTGAGTCATCTATTATTGATCAATTTTTTGGCTCTTTTAGGATCTTTATCATATTTCTTTTGTGATTCAATGAATTCAAGCTTCAACACTTTAGTAGTGGGAGGGCACATGAATACTTTGTCGATGAACTTAGGGTCTAGTCTAATCACTATATTACCACTAACATCTACCACAACCTTGGTATCCTTATTATAAAATTGAGTGCACTAGAGAACAAACTCTGTGTGATGAGCTGCCATAGGAAAAGAGGAGACTAGATGAATATTACTCTCAATTATCCTCTTCATTTCAGAGCTAGGATTGCTTGCTTTGGTTCTTTCTTGAACTCAGCCATATCTACATGCCTGATCTCGGTATCCCTAATGTCATTGACATTATAAGTAACTGAGGTAATTAGAAAAACACCTTGGTATGCGTAATTCATTATCATTGACTTCTTTGGAGAAACCTTAGTCATTTGGATGAACCTTTTTCAAAATTATGTTGATGAAGAAGGATCCTAGAGAAAAACTGTAACAAGAATCATGATCATGTAATTAGGGGAAATATTGGCAATTTAGGAAAATTGCATGTTGGATGATCATGACCATGGGAATGTGCTTGAAAGGGCTAAGGCATGAGCAGGTCAAAAATTCAAATGGAAGTAGGCTTAGGAAAATGAGAAAAAATGAACTTTCTTAGACTTAGGTTTTTTAGATAGAAAGCACATTAGGGTGGAAAAAATTTCTGCCCTTGCATGTGGAAGAAGGTCTTCATGCATAGGTGGGGAAAATCTCCACCTATGTACGTTGGTAATGGAAGGTTATGCATCAGTGGAAATTTTCACCACCTATGCACATTGGAAAGGAGGTTTAGTGTAAGGGCGGCAATTTTTGCCACCCTTGCACAAATGGTAGAGATTTGTAAAGGTGGCAAAAATTGCCACTATTACACTAGTTTGACGGCCAAATGTAAGGGTGGAAATTTTAACCACATTTACATTAGTTCACTAGGCCAATAAGGGTCACGTGGGGGGTTATACGCTTTTGCATAGATAGACTCCCTGAGGAAGAAGAGAGAAGGGGGGAGAAAACAAATATAAAACTAAAACAAGAAAAAAAGAATACATCAAAACATAGAGAGAAAAATAAATATGAAATGAAAACCTAAAAAATAATATAAATAACACAAAAATCTACCTATAAAAATGTAATCCCACACTTGAATCTGAAGAAATCGTAATTCTAATCATTTGCACGATCGACTACATGTAGGGAGGAGGAGAAAACAAATTGAAATGAAACAAATAAGACCAAAACATGATTAAAAGGGGTAAAATCAACTCCAACCACTCAACATGTATGGCCATAAATGTCATGCACAAAAACTGAGATCATGTAGGGGTGGAAAAAATTGTTGCCCTTGCATGTGAGGTTGTAGGATGCAGGGGTGGCAATTTTCACTACTTCTGCATGGAACATGTAGAGAATATGTAAGGGTAGTGAAAATCACCACCTTTGCATGAAAGGATGTAAGGCAGTCAAAATCGCTACCTTTACATGAAAGGATGCAAGGGAAGCAAAATTTTTTGCCTTTGCATGGAAACTCAAAAACCACATGTAGTGGTGGTGAAAAATGCTACCCTTACATGCAAACTAAGCTAACACACCAACTCCTTGAAATTTATCAAAATTTTGACATTTCGATCACATCAAAATCATAATGATTTTTACATTTTTTGAGAAATTGTAATGAGGGAATGTCATGAAATTTTTAAGGATGCCAGTTGACCAAACGTGAGATCAATAAAAACTTTCCTCAAAACATGAATTTAGAGTGGAAAACATGAAACAAACAAGTATCGTAGGGGTTTTTCCAAAAATGAGCATAGCTGAATTTGGAAACAACATCTGGCTCTTGTTGAAGAACTTCCATTGATCTAAATTTGAAATGATTGATGAGAGTAGAAACTAGTCTCTAAGTGCCTTCATCAAGGCCATTGCGCCACAGAGTCAAGCTAAGAAAAAAATAAAAAGACACAAAAAACCAAAAAGAAATAAATAAATATAAGAGTTATAAAAATGTACAAGTGAACTCATCTAATACTTCAAGGATTGAAGTGCTTTAGATGTTGCCCACTATGAGGCGGTGAGAATGGCGTTCCATCTTGATACTCTAGCAAGAAGCTATTTTCACCATAGGCCTAATGGATAGTAAATGGACCTCTCCACAAAGAATCAAATTTTCCATGCATTCCTTTTGGTTCCCTTGTCTTGTCCCACAACAAGACTTGATCTCCAATCTGCAAATCATGAACCTTTTCCCTCTTGTAGAAGAGCCTCTTCACCTGACTTTGGTGTGTAGTAATCTAGTCCACTACCATTGTCCGCTGCTCATCTAGTTTAGTTAGGCACATGATCCTTTTATCAATAGAATTTTCAAAGGTTGAATCTTTGATTGCCTTTGCCAACCTTAGTATTGGTAGGTCTAGTGTGATTGGTATCTCTGCATTTAAACCATAAAGAATTTAGAATTGTGACATGCCTATTGCCCTATTGGGTGTAATTATATTTGTCCACAAAGTGTCAAATAATGCTTTATGCCAAGTCCTTTGATTATCATCTACCAATTTCTATATAATAGTAACCAGATTCTTGTTGCTTGATTGTGCTTGGCCATTTCCTTGTGGAAAATAGTCAGAAGAGTGGGAGAGAGTAATTCCATAATAAAAGTAGAAATGGGTAATCTCATGAGAAGAGAAATAGGCTGCATTGTCTATTATAATCTTAGTTAGAACCCCAAACTATGAAATAATATTTTCCTTGAGAAAATTACATACCACTTCTGAAGTAGCATGATTAGTTAGAATGGCTTCCACCCATTTTCTAAAATAGTCAGTCACAGTGAGAACATAGTCATGCTGAGCACTTGAGGGCAGGTTCACTGCGCTAATGAAATCAATGCCCCATTGTTGAAAAGGTTCTTCAATCACCATTGAATTGAGGGGTAATGTGGCCAATTTAGTTTTCTTGATGAACTGTTGACACAGTATACACCTTCGTACCCATTTGTACGTGTCTTGAAACAATGTAGGCCAATATTACCTCACTCATAGAATTTTATGAGCTGTCACCGATGCAAAAAAATGTCCTCCACAAGCCAAATTATGGAAGGACCCTAAAAGTTTACTTTGTTTCACCTTATCAATGCAACGAAGAAACACCCCATCAAGGCTTCTCTTATACAAACCATTATCCCACAAGACATAGTTAGCAGCCTTTAACTTAACATTCCTTTTTTATTTGTAGGATAGATGGGTGGGACACTCACCATAGGGAATAAAATGAGTGATATCAGAATACCACTCATCCGTAGTAGTGATGAAGAGAATTGTAGGCACATCTTTGACCTCTGTTTCTTCATTTTCTATTTTCTTGGGGATATTATTAACAATCAACTGGCAGAGCCCCTTTCCCTACACAAGCTTGGAAGATTTGATATCAATATCAAACTCTTGAATCTTAGCAATCTAATTTCCCCTTTTAGTACCAAACTCATGTTGAGTTAGAATGGACTTCACTATTGTGTCAGGCACCACAACAACACTATGTGAATTTAGGATATAAAATCTGAAATGCTTTACCACCTTAACCATGGCATAATCATGTTTCTCCATATTTAAATATTTTAATTAATGATATTTGAGAGGTCAAATCATAAATTATATGGAATATTCCACACCTTCTTTGTTTTATTGAACCAAAATAGTTGAAAGTGTATGCTTGGAAGCATAAATTTATATTATGAAGTCTTTGGTATAATTTTGACAAACCAGAATTGGTGCACGAGCAATCACTTTTTTATGTCTTTAAATGATGACTTGCCTTCTATAGTCCATCAAAAAGTGTCTTTGCCCTTCATCATGTCAACAATGTGGCGAGTCTTTTTTGTGAATGTCAGAATGAATCTTCATAGAAAATTCACCTTTATGAAGAAAGAATGAACTACAGTCTTATTAGTAGGAAGAGCAAGATTTTGGATAGATTTGACTCTTTTTGAGTCAATTTTTATGCTTTCTCAAGATACAGTGTGACTTAGAAGTTTACCTTCTGTAACCCCAAAAAGTAACTTCTTAGGATTAAGATAAATGCCATTTTGTTGACAGCGCTCCAGCACTTGTTGTAAATGGTGCATGTGATCAAGATGATGTTTGGAAAAAATGGTCAAGTCATCAAGATATAATTCAATAAACTTCCTTATTTCATCTTTGAAGGTAAGATCCATTACCCTTTGGAAGGTTACACCAGCATTGATCAAACTAAAAGGCATTCTGCGATATGCAAAAGTGCCCCAAGGTGTAGTGAAAGCAGTTTTATGTTGATCTACTTTATTTACTTCTACTTGATTGTACCTAAAAAACCATCTAACATTGATAATACTTCTAAACCAATCACTATTTGTAACACTTGATCTATGATGGGTAGGGGGTAGTTATCTTTTAAAGAAGATTGATTTAGATTTTTGAAATCAACACAGATACGAATTTCTCTATTCTTTTTCTCATGGGAAATATGTTAGCAATCTAGGTGGAATGATGGATTGGAAAAATAATCTTTGCATTTACTATTTTTTAGATCTCAGAAAGGATAGTACCTGATATTTGGGGGTTGTATTACCTTTATTTCTACTTGTAAGGTAATGAACTAACTTTAAGAGAAATTTCATGCAGGATCTCCTCAGACCTGAGAGATTTCAAATCATCATAAGAATATGCCAAAACATAAATGTAATGGTGAAGAAGAGTACTGAATTTGAGCTTTTCGTCAAAAGTGTAACAATTCCCAATGTTAACCATCTTGGGATTTTTTGTTGTACTCAAATTCACGTGATCAAATTCTTTGAAGGAACTTGAATCCATTTGTCGTTGCTTGACATACATGTCATGCTTATCAAACAATCTCTCAAGAGAAACCAAACCTTCTGAAATTTTATTCCCCTTGAGTTTAAGGAACTCTTTTCCAATTTTGGAATTTATTTTGGGAACTGATTCCCATGGTGGAGATTTGCTTCCTTCAAAATAAAGTTCCTTAAATCCATCCATATTTTCTAAAAAGGCAATGATTTAATTATCATTTATAAACACCTGCCAATGATTGACATTAGCAGGTACACTTAGTTGAAAGACCAGCTCAATAGTGTACTTATCCCCTTTAAAATCCTTATGGGGAACCATGAGGGTTGTAGAGACCACCAATGAATATGCATGATCATTGAATTCTCTCAGCATAGTAGAAATATTAAAAGCATCAAAACTTTCAATACAATCCCATACTAGATTTTGTTAATGTCATAATTTTTCATTTTTATTATGGTATAGGTTCCTTACCTGACAAACCATTAGTTTAGCATCTCCCTGAGCATGAAGAATCTTAATACCTTTAGCATGAGTAGATTTCAATCCAAGCAGTAAAGACTCATACTCAGCGGTGTTGTTAGTATTTTTGAACTAAAAATTATATGAATAAAGAAAAATTTCTTCTCGAGGGGAGATCAAAACAATTTTGGCTCTAGAACTAATAGAAGAGCAATTGCCATCAAATTCTAAAATCTAGACATTATCATAATTTGATCTTTTCAGAAATTTCTCTTTATTATTCAGGGAAGATACTTTATTGTCTGAACTTTGCTTTAACAATTCTTCTGACTTTGTTTCTAAATTTTATAAATTGTCGCTAAAAGTACTTTCATCTGATGAGGTGAAAATATCTTTAGTATTCAGGAAATAGTTACCCATTCCTAATGATTCAAATAAAATTTAAGCCTTAGAATCTGATGTTTGGGTGATTATATATTTTAACTCTTTATTAGGGAGTAATTTTTTCATGATTCCTTTAATAGGTATCCTTGCTTCAGACAGGTCCATATTCAATTCTCCACCTACATCTTTGCAAAAATTGCATTTGAGTAGAATGCCATAAGAGGCTGGAACATCAACTACCAAGACTATCATTTTGATCCTCTTCTCTGGAAAAGCTACAAACATAAATTGGGCATCTTTGATTTGACCTAGGAGTGGTACTTGTTTATTCTCCATGGAAAATAATCTACCAAAAATCTTGGTTAAGGTAAGACCAAGATAATCTGCTACCTTGGTGGGCATAACATTGTCAGAGGCCCCAGAGTCTATCATACAGTTGCTCAACCTATGACCATTTATCAGAAGGGAAACATAGAAAGGTTCTATCTTCTCAGGGATGGCAAGAAGAGTAGTGATGAGACTATTCTAGGTGGATTTATTATTCGAGGAATCATGAGATACCTTTAGAAAATATTGTCCTACTAGGGTAGTTTTATTTTTACATATTCAACTAGCATATCAAACTATTTAGGATTAGCTCTAAAGTACTCAAATTCAGTCATTTAAATCGTAGTCTTTTTGGCATGATCAATTATATAAAATAATTGAAATGAACTACAAAATGAGGAAGGAGGTCCATCATCCTGATCTTTATTGGGTGTGGCATCAGTCTAGGAAATAAACCTAGAAGGTACAGGATGGTTTGAAGCACTTACTTTCTTATTAGTCACTGGGTCCTTTGATTGAAAGGGTAGTGAAGTACCCCATTTAGTGATCAAGACTATTGGCTAGGGTTGTTCTCCTAATTTTACTTTATAAACTTGTTGATTTGTCTAATTTTGGGGCCTGGTAAAAATAGCATATGATCCATCAAACACTTCTCCCTTACTTCTAGCTTTGTCCTGGTAATTCAAGAAACCAATGTTGGAATCGCTAGTTAATTCTTCTTCTCTTTCTGTGAAGAGATTAGCATCATCTTCTTGGTCCAGCTTAGGTTGGAGTGAGAAATCATGTTCAGCTTTAAGGTAACCAACTACTGAGTTAGTTGGTGCTGCTTTAATGACAAGTTTCCCCTATGGGGGAGGTAGACAATTTGGTTGCCCTTAATTTCTGGCAGCATTACCTTGATATGACTAGTTCTAAAATGTCCTCCTTGGCATATCCAGATAAGGAGGAGCAGACATAAATTGGGCCATTTGTCTTTTCAAGGCTAGTAGTTTATTTGTTAACTTTTGCACCACAAGATCTGTGGTGTTCGTGGAAAAACTTTCAGTAGATAAAGAAAATTTATTTTTATTGAATTTTTTTTTGATCTTACCTACCAGGATACGATCATATTCAGCCTTGATAGCCAAATTTTGGGCTAAAAAAAGATCCATAGGACCAACCCACCTCAATATAAAACTTACTTTAGGAAGTTGAGAGTTGATGAAAAAGCACTTGAGGTTCTCTGGTGTTGGCTGAGCAATCGTAAGAATTTGATTCCTCGGCTTATTGAATTTAGAAATGAAGTATCACATATATTAATGAGGTTCCTTCTTCATTTGTGTAAGCTGATCCAATAAGGTATGTGCATCTTTAGTGGGTTTGAACTTGGCCTTAAAATTGTCCTTAAACCTATTCTAGTCAGTTACAGTTTGAGCTTGAAGGTGATAAAACTAGTCTGTGGCAACACCTTGAAAAGTTTCTACAAATAGTCTCCCTGTTATGTCTTAATATTACACATCTATCACACCACATGCTATGGAGAAGGCACCAATATGCTCATCAGGATGAACCTTCCTGTCACCATAGAAATTGGGGAAATTCTTTCTCAAACTATGAGGTAGTTCGTGTAAAGGTGGGTCTAGATTGAGAGGACCAAAGGAGTTCCCCCAAGGACCTTGGACTGCCATGATATGATGATTAAAATGAGGGATAACAAATCTTGGTGGGGTAGGTACAAATAAAACTCTACTAGCACTAAGACTAGAAGCTTTGTTTGGTATTGGAGATCTGACGTTGGTAGGAGGAAATTTACTAGTACGCTGGAGATGAGATGGCGGATGAGAGATCTCAAAACTATTTTACCGCACTAACTCAAATATAAGATCAACAATACCTTGAGCTCTATGGTTTCATGTGTACGGTGGATTTGCCAGAGTGAAAAACTAAACAAGGACTATAAATTCTTCAATTTGAAGCTTGAAGCTTCAAAGTGTGCATTTGTATCCCCAATAGAGTCACCAAAAAATATTGGGTGAATATTTTGTTGTCAACTAACCAACAAAAAATGGGTATATCAACCACAGCACAAGGATATTTATGCAATAAAAAGTGCAAGTTTACCACAGCATAGTGAGATAAATCTCTCCTCTCATCAAGGGGAGGTTCCCTATTAATTACTATATATTGATATAAATTAAAAATAGACTCAGGGGTGAAATTACATCATCCATCTCTCTTTTTTCAAAGATGATGTTCACAAAGTAAATGCAAATTCTTGTGTAATAACTGGAAACAATCCTCTTCTTTTAGAAATGACATCTAGTAAATAAAAAGAAAACTTTTTGGATGATAATGGGATCCACAAGAAGCCCACAAAAGTCCAAAGTCTCTCATTGCTTCTTTATCGATTTAGGACTAATAAAATTGTAGGATGAACCAAAGCTCAAAGTCTCCATTAAAAACCACAATAGAGTATAAAATCATAAAGGATAAAAGTAGTACAAAGCCTTTCTAATATCCTCTCCCACCAAAAAACAAGAACCACAAACTAAAGTAATTTTAGCAAAAAAAAGTCTTCATAATTAAGTTTAGAACATCTTTAGATAATTTCTACACACTTTGCTTTCTTGATCAAATAAATGAGATATTATGAGAAAAATGATGTAAGAACAGTCTCCTAAATACCACAAGTTATTCCAACCCAAAGTTTGAAAATTAACCTGCTTTATCATTCATTCAAGAAAATATGATTTACTATCTGCGCTCAAAGTCTTGGGAAGCATCTCAATTTGAGTAGAGTTTTTTGCTCAAAATTATCAAAAGATATTTCTTATTACCAAAAAAAAAATCCTTTTTTTACAAAAGAGGCTCCCTTTATTTATAGGGAGAGACCTTGAAGATTGAAAAAGACCTAAATATCTTTTCATGTCAAAGATGGAAGTCTTTATTGACTTTAGACTTTTCATCTTTTTACATGTAATTACACATGACAAAAGTACATGTGCAAATGTCTAAAGCATTTACAAAAGTGCATTTAGAAAAATAGAAATTAAACCAACAAAAAGTTGATTTAATTTATAGTTCCATCTTTCCTTATATGAACATCATACATGGTGATAACCACCTGAATGTTGATACTGTCTGGAGCAATAGTATTTTTGAAGACCACCTTAGCCCTGAATGTGGCATCTCTCACTGTTGTGATTGATTTCACATGACTAGTTAACCTAGTTTTTAGATTATCCAGAGTTAATTGATTATCTAGGATATTTTCCACAGAGTCCACTAAAAATGTTTTCTCCTTAAATTCTTTGTATAACATACCTTCAAATTCTTGAATCATTTCTTCTACTAAATTAAACTAGTTATCTTGTGTGGTAAGTTTGGAAGGTAGCTCCTCCTATTTATGCAACAAATTGATATCACTTTGTTCATTGAGATCTCTAGAAGATTTGAGGTTACTGATTAATTCCTTAAGCACCTGACTCCTATGTATTAATAATTTTTTAGTTTCAATATACGATTCTCTATCAGCCATGATGCCAATTGATACTAATGTTCCTATTTTTAGCTTCTTTATATCTATCTATTTACCAAGATATTTATCTGTACTTTCAATATCTTGAGAAATGATAATGATAAGCTCATCTAATTCAGCTCTCATTTTCTTCATCTTACCCATTTTCTCAGATAATTATGTAAGCAATAAAATCCCGTGTGCATGTATCTTGTCTAAGTAATCCTCAAGCACTTTGCCCTTGAGATAGGTTCTTTCTGCTTTCTAGATCACGGGATCATCTATGGTGATAGCCTCTGGAGTTACTACTTCTGGAGTGAGAGTGATTCTTCTTATCACTATAGTCAAATGTTCCACCATCACCTTATAATGATACTTTATTTATCTTTCCCTCTCAAATTTTTGAACCATAATATCCATTTCTAATTTCAAATCACTCTTAGCACTTTTGTGAGTTACCTTACCTAACTCAATTTGGGAGACAGTGTAATCACTCATCAAAAATTTTAAGAGTTGCATCTTGTGAAGGTTTTTCTATTTCTAGAAATTTGTGCCCCTTATCTCCATTCATCTTTGAAAGGATCTTTGGATTATTTGGAGTCTTAGATCTTACTGACACCATTTTACTAAAGTCAAAGTCATCTAGAAAGATGTCTTGTTTTTTCTATTTGGGTGTATAAGTTGATAACCATAGTGGGAGTGCAAAAGTACTTATATTAGGAGCAATCTCCTTTATCAATGTTACTAGAGTCATGCTTGCACTAGTGGTGGAAACAATGGGTGGAGTATCAATAAGGACTATAGCTTCTATTGAATGATAGAAAGCAGAACTATCTTTGATGTCAAAAGATGGAGATGACAAACTAGGGATTGACCTAGAGGAAGGAAGAATACCTCTAGAAGTGCTTTGGGGGTTGTAAAAAATAATTTTGGAAGGGGAAGTTACTCCAAAAGAGGGAACACTGATTGGATAAGTAGGTGAAGAAGTTACAATAGGTGTGTTAGGTAGGGAAGAGGAGATTCCTATTTTTAGTTGCACTCCCTCTCATGGAGACAGAGTTTTAATTTCCTATTGACCTGTAGGCTTACCATTAGTTTCCATCTATTCTACTACTAGTTCCTCAGTGCTTTGTTTCTCAACCTCTATATATTTTTTTTATGGCTCTTTTTCTACAACTTTTGATTTCTTCATTACAAAAATGATCCTAGGCTTATGTGGCTTAAAAGGAGAAAGAACATCACTTTTATTCTTCATTCTATTTTCTTCTCTTCTTATTTCTTCTTGAAATTCAGCTTTTGACCCTGTAATAAATTATTTTAAAGTGATTCCCTTATTTCCTAACCAATCATTGATGTTTGCCAATATTGGTTCGAATCTCATCATCAAAGAAGTCAACTCCTTCTAAGACCATTGGATCAAGGGAAGAGGGGCATTGGTGATATGTTTAGCATGATATATTTTACTGATCAAATCTCTATCATCCACTAGATTTGTAGGGATATCAGTGAGCCCTAGATATTATATTTGCTCAAGAGATAATCTACTATAGTCCATCTTTCTGATGTCTTCCACTGTCTTGAAATCAATCCAAATGTCTTTGATCATAGGCTCATAAAACTGGGTCTTCCTCCTGATCATGTCTTTCACACCTCTATAGTCAAAATTTGGTCTCCTTTTGAAATGATTCATGGTTATGAGTTGCATTTCAGTGTCAATTTCTCTAGATTTGTTAGCATTCAATACTGAGAATCTACCAATTTCAATTGGGAACCTAAAACTAGGTTTCTTAAGTTCCATCTGCTTATTGTGCATGATAACAATTTGGCTGTACATCTCCATCAAGACCAATTTATCTAAGGGGAATCTTGAAATCATATAGGGATAACCTTGGAAAAAACCAACCTATAGATAACAAAAGGTAGGGAACTACAAGAACATACACCCAAAGTCATTCACAATAGTCCAGGCTTCATCTGACATCTTTTCTATTCTAATTAGGGGTCGAAGAGACATAAAAATACTACAAATAAATCATCATTTACCCTTCTAAAATGATGGATAGAACCCTTTAATATTAGCTAAGGGTAATATTGATATATCGAGGTTGTTTTCCTGTCTCCCTCTGATGTTAAACCTGGAAAGGTTCTCATGGATGTTGCAATATATACCAGGTATGAAGTCATGTAGAATTTAGAGGTAGTGGATACCTTTGTCAATTGCTCATGTAGAGCATTGCTGATTTGTTCTCCCCAAAAAATGACTTTTTGCCCTAGAGAATTATCTTAATGAATGGGTACATCCATTCATGAAACTAAGAGGAAGAAGGTAAACCTCGTACTTTGTTGAGACGAGTGATCAAGTCACCAACTTCTACAAAATCACTCCTTGGAAAATTTTGTGGCCATTTGGACAAGTTTGCTTTGGGAGTTTTGAGCCATCTATTATTGATCAGTTTATTTTCTCTTTTGGGATCTTTATCATATTCCTTTTGTGCTTCAATGAAGTCAAGCTTCAACACTTTAGTAGTGGGAGGGAACCTAAATACTTTGTCATGAACTCAGGCTCTAGTCTAATCACTATGTTACCACCAAAATCTACCATAGCCCTGGTATCCTTGTTATAAAATTGAGCACTCTAGAGAATTAACTTTGTGTGATGAGTAACCATAAGAAAAGAGGAGACTAGGTGAATATTACTCTCAATTATCCTCTTCATTTTAGAGCTAGGATTACTTACTTCGGTTCTTTCTATGAACTCAGCCATATCAACATGCCTAATCTTTATATCCTTAATGTTGTCAACAATATAAGTAACCAAGGTGATTGGAAAAACAACTTGGTACGTGTAATTCATTGTCTTTAACTTCTTTAGAGAAACCTCAATCATCTGGATGAGGCTTTGTTAAAAGTATGTTGATGAAGAAGGATCCTGGAGAGAAACTATAATAAGAATCATGATCATGCAATTAGGGGAAATATTGGCAATCTAGGGAAATTGCATGTTGGATGATCATGACCATGGGAATGCAATTGAAAGGGATAAGGCACGAGTAGGTCATAAATTCAAGGGAAGCAGTCTTAGGAAAATGAGAAAAAAAAACTTTCCTAGACTTAGGTTTTTCAGAGAGAAAGCATGCAAGGGTGGCAAAAATTTTTGACCTTGCATGTGGAGGAAGGTCTTCATGCATAGGTAGGGAAAATTGCCACTTGTGTACGTTGGGAATGGAAGGTTATGCATTGACAACAATTTTTGCCACCTATGCATGTTGGAAAGGAGGTCTTGTGTAAGGGCGGTGATTTTTTCCACCCTTGCACAAATGGTAGAGATTTTTAAAGGCAACAAAAATCATCACCATTACACTGGTTTGATGGCCAAATTTAAGGGTAGAATTTTTTTCCACCTTTACATTAGCTCACTGGGATGAAAAGGGTCACATGGGGGGGTTATAGGCTTTTGCCTAGATAGACTCCCTAGGGAAGAAGAGAGAAGGGGGGAGAAAAAAAATATAAAACTAAAATAAGAAAAAAAAAGTACATTAAAACACACAGAGAGAATAACAAATATGAAAGGAAAACCTAAACAAGAAAATAAATAATGCAAAAAGCTACCTGGTAAAAAGTAATCCCATGCTTGAATCTAAAGAAATAATTATTCCACTTGTTCACACAATCGATTAGATGCATGGAGGAGGAGAAAATAAATCAAAATGAAAGAAATGAGACTAAAATGGGTTTAAAAGGGGTAAAATCAGCTCCAACCACTTAGTGCGCATAGCCATTAATTCCACGCATGAAAACTAAGATCATGCAGGGGTGGAAAAATTTCCACCCTTGTATGTGAGGTTAAAGGATGCAGGGGTGGTGATTTTCACTGTTTCTGCATGGAACGGGCAAAGAAGATGTAAGGGCAGTGAAAATTGATGCCTTTGCATGAAAGGATGCAAGGGTACCAAAAATCACCATCTTTGCATAAAAGGATGCAAGGGTAGTGAAAATCACTACCTTTGCATGGAAACTCAAAAACCACATGTAGTGGTGGCAAAAAATGTTGCCCTTACATACAAACTAAGCAAACACATCAACTCCTTGAAATTTATCAAAAAATTGACATTTTGATCACATCAAAATCACAATGATTTTTACATTTTTTTGAAAAATCATAACAAGGGAATGTCACGAACCTTTCAAAGATGTTAGTTGACCAAATGCAAGATCAAGAAAAACTTGCCTAAAAACACAAATTTAGAGTGGAAAACATGAAATAGACAAGTATCATAGGGGTTTTTCCAAAAATGAGCATAGCTAAATTTGGAAACAATGGCTGGCTCCTATTGGGGAACTTCCATTGATCAGAATTTGAAACAATCGATGAGAGTAGAAACCAGTCTCTAAGTGCCTTCATCCAGGCCATTAGGCCATGAATTTAAGATATGAAAGAAATAAAAAGACACAAAAAACCAAAAAAGAAATAAATAAATATAAAACTTATACAAATGTACAAGTGAACTCATCTAATACTTCAAGGATTGAAGTGCTTCAGACATTGCCCAATGTGAGGCAGTGAGAATGGTGTTCCATCTTGATAGTCTATCAAGAAGCTATTTTCACCATAGGCTTGATGGATAGTAAATGAACCTCTCCACAAAGAATCAAATTTGTCATGCATTCATTTTGGTTCCCTACTCTTGTCCCACAACAAGACTTGATCTCCAATTTGAAAATCATGAACCCTTGCCCTCTTGTCAAAGAGCTTCTTCACCTAAATTTGGTGTGCAGTACTCCGGTCCACTACCATGGTTCACTTCTCATCTAGTTTGGTTAGGCAGATGATCCTTTTATCAATAGAATTTTCAAAGGTTGAAACTTTGATCACCTTTACGAACCTCAACGCTAGTAGTTCCAAGGTGATTGGTATCTCTACATTTAAACCATACAAAAGTTAGAATGGTGACATGCCTATTTACATCTTGGGTGTAATCTTATCTACCCATAAAGTGTCAAATAATGCTTTATGCCAAGTCCTTTGATTATCATCTACCAGTTTCCTGATAATAGTAACTAGATTCTTGTTGCTCGATTGTGCTTGGCCATTTCCTTGTGGAAAATAGTTAGAAGAGTGGGAGAGGGTATTCCCATAGTAAAATTAGAAGTGGGTAATCTCATGAGAAGTGAAATAAGCTGAATTGTTTGTTATAATCTTAGTTAGAACCCCAAATTGAGAAATAATATTTTCCTTGTGAAAATTACATACCACTTCCGAATTAGCATGCATAGTTGGAATGGCTTCCACCCATTTGGTAAAATAGTCAGTTAGAATGAGAACATAACCATGCCTAACACTTGAGGATGGGTTCACTATGCTAATGAAATCAATAATATATTATTGAAAAGGTTCTTCAATCACCACTGGCTTGAGGGGTAATGCGGCTAATTTAGGTTTCCTGATGAACTGTTGACACAATTCACAACTTCATACCATTTATACGTGTCTTGAAAAATTGTAGGCCAATAGTACCTCACTCATAGAATTTTATGAGCTATCACTAATGCAAAAAAATTTCCTCCACAAACCAAATTATGGAAGGACCCTAAAATTTTACTTTGTTGCACCTTATCAACACAATGAAGGAATACCCCATCAAGGCTTCTCTTGTACAAACTATTATCCCACAAGACATAGTTACCGGCCTTTAACTTAACATTCTTTTTTTCTTTATAGGATAGATGGGTGGGACACTCACCATAGGTAATAAAATTAGTGATATCAAAATACCACTAATCATTAGTAGCAACGAAGAGAATTGTAGGCACATCTTCGACCTTTATTTCTTCATTTTTTATTTCCTTGGGGATATTATTATCAATCAAATGGCAGAGCCCATTTCCCTACACAAGATTGGTAGATTTTATATCAAGATCAAACTCTTGATTCTTAGCAATCCAATTGCCCCTTTTAGTACCAAACTCCTATTGAGTTAGAATGGACTTCACTGTTATGTCAGGTACCAAAACAATAGTATGTGAATTCATGATATAAAATCTAAAATGCTTTACTGCCTTAACCATGGCATAAGCATGTTTCTCCATATTTAATTATTTTAATTCATGAGCTTTGATAGGACAACTCATAAATGATATAGGATATTTCACACCTTCTTTGTTTTGTTGAACCAAAATAGTTGAAAGTGTATGTTCAAAAGGATATCTGTATATTATGAAGTCTTTGGTATAATCTAGACAAAATAAAATTGGTGCATGGGAAATCACTTTTTTGATATCTTTAAATGTTGACTTGCCTTCTGTGATCCATCAAAAAGTGGATTTTCCCTTCATCATGTCAACAATGTGGTGAGTCTTTTCTGTGAATGTCAGAATGAATCTTCATAGAAAATTCACCTTTTTGAAGAAAGAATAAACTGTAGTCTTACTAGTAAGAAGAGAAATATTTTGGATAGATTTTACTCTTTTTGAGTCAATTTTTATGCCTTCTCGAGATACAGTGTGATCAAGAAGTTTACCTTTTGTAACCCCAAAAGTTGACTTCTTGGGATTAAGAGAAATTCCATTTTGTTGACAGTGCTCCAACACTTGTTGTAAATGGTGCTTGTGATTAGGATGATGTTTGGAAAAAATGGTCAAGTCATCAAGATATACTACAATAAACTTCCCCATTTCATCTTTAAAGGCAAGATCGATTTCCCTTTAGAAGGTAGCACCAACATTGATCAAACTGAAAGGCATTCTGTGATATGCAAAAGTGCCCCAAAGTTTAGTGAAAGCAGTTTTATGTTGATTTGCTTTATTGACTTCTACTTGATTGTACCCAAAAAAACCATCTAACATTGATAACATTTCTGAATCAGTCACTATTTGTAACATTTGATCCATGATGGGTATGGGGTACTTATCTTTTAAATAAGATTGATTTAGGTTTTTGAAATCAACACAAATACAAATTTCTCTATTCTTTTTCTCATGGGAAATATGTTAGCAATCTAGATGGAGTAATGGATTGGAAAAATAATCTTTGCATTTAGTATTTTTTGGATCTCAGAAAGGATAGTACCTGATATTTTGGGGTTGTATTAACTTTATTTCTACTTGTAAGGTAATGAACCAAATTTAAGAGGAATTTCATGCTGGACCTCCTCAGACTTGAGAAATTTCAAATCATCATAAGAATATGCCAAAACATCAATGTAATGGTGAAGAAGAGTAATGGATTTGAGCTTTTTGTTAGAAGTGTAACAATTCCCAATGTAAACAATCTTGGGATTTTTTATTGTACTCAAATTCATGTGATCAAATTCTTTGAATGAACATGAATCCATTTATCGTTGCTTGACACACATGTCATGCTTATCAAACAATCTCTCGAGAGAAACCAAACCTTTTGAAATTTTATTCCCCTTGAGCTGAAGGAAATCTTCGCCAATTTTGGAATTTATTTTAGGAACTGATTCCGGTGGTGGAGATTCACTTCCTTCAAACTAAAGTTCCTCAAAGCAATCAATATTTTCTAGAAAGGCAATGATTTGATTGTCATTGTTAAACACCTACCAATGATTGGCATTATTAGGTACCCTTGGTCAAAATACCAGCTCAATAGTGTACTTGTCCCCTTTAAAATCCTTATGGGGAACCATGAGGGTTTTAGAGACCACCAATGAGTTTGTACAATCATTGAATTCTCTCATCATAGTAGAAAAATTGAAAGCATCAAAACTTTCAATACAATCCCATACTAGATTGTGATAATGTCATAATCTTTCATTTTTAGTATGGTATAGGTTCTTTACCTAACAAACCACCAGTTCAACTTCTCCCTGAGCATGAAGAATCTTAATACCTTTAGCATGAGTAGCTTTCAATCAAAGTAGTAAATACTCATATTCGGTGGTGTTGTTAGTATTTTTGAACTACAAATTATATGAATAAGGAAAAATTTCTCCTTGAGAGGAGATCAAAACAATTCCAGCTCCAGAACCAGTAGAAGAGCAACTACCATAAAATTATAAAATCCAGACATTAACAAAATTTGATCTTTTAAAAAACTTATCTTCATTATTCAGGGAAGATCCTTTATTGTCTGAAATTTACTCTAACAATTCTTCTGACTTTGTATCTAAATTTTTTGAATTGCCACTAAAAGGACTTTCATCTAATGAGGTGAAAATATCTTCAGTAGTTAGGAAATAGTTACCCATTCCCAATGATTCAAATAAAATTTGAGCTTTAGAATCTGATGTTTGGGTGATTATATATTTTAAATCTTTCTCAAGAAGTAACTTTTTTTATGATGCCTTTAACAAGTATCCTTGCTTCAAACAGGTCCATATTCGATTCTCCACCTACGTCTTTGTAAAAAGTACATTTGAGTAGAATGCCATAAGAGGCTAGAACATTGGCTACCAAGACTATCATTTTGATCCTCTTCTCTAGAAAAGTTGCAAACACAAATTGGGCATCTTTGATTTGACCTAGGAGTGGTACTTTCTTGTTCTCCATGGAAAAGCATCTACCAAAAGTCTTGGTTAAGGTAAGACTAAGAGAATCTGCTACCTTATCGGGCATAACATTGTCAGAGGCCCTAGATTCTATTATAAAGTTGCTCAACCTATGACCATTTATCAAAAGGGAAACATAGAAAGGTTCTATCTTCTCAAGGATGGAAAGAGGAGTAGCGACGAGATTATTCTAGGTGGATTTATTCTTCGAGGAATCATGAGACACCTTTGGAAAATCTTATCCTACTGGGGTAGTTTTATTTTTTAGATATTCGGCTAGCCTATCAAACTGTTCAAGATTAGCTCTCAAGTACTCAACTTCAGTCATTTGAATCTTAGTCTTTTTGGCATGATAAATTATATCAAATAATTGAAATGAACTAGAAAATGAGTAAGGAGGTCCATCATCTTGATCTTTATTAGGTGTGGCACCAGTCTAGGAAATAGAAGTAGAAGGTGTAGGATGGTTTGAGGCACTTACTTTCTTATTAGTGACTGGTCTTTTGATTGAAAGGGCAGTGAAGTCCCCAATTTATTGATCGAGACTAATGGCTAGGGTTCTTCTCCTACTTTTCCTTTATCAACTTGTTGAGCTGTCTAATTTTGGGACCTAGTAAAAATAGTTTACGATCCATCAAACACTTCTCCCTTACTTCTAGATTCATCCTGGTAATTTAGGAAACTAATGTTGGAGTTGCCAGCTAATTCTTATTCTCTTTCTATGAAGATATTAGCATCATCTTCTTGGTCCAACTTAGGTTGGAGTGAGAAATCATGTTCAGCTTCAAGGTAACTAATTGCTGAGTTAGCCAGTTCTACTTCATTGGCAAGTTTCCCCTGTGGGGGAGGCAGACGATTTGGTTGCCCTTGATTTGTGGTAGCATTGCTTTGATATGACTAGTTCTGAAATGTCTTCCTTGGCATATCATGATAAAGAGGAGCAGACATACCTTGGGCCATTTGTCTTTTCAAGGCTAGCAGTTCATTTGTCAACTTTTGCACAATAGGATCTATGGTGCTCATGGAAGAACTTTCAGTAGATGAATAAAATTTATTTTTATTAGAATATTTTCTGATCTTACCTACCCAGATAAGATCATCTTCAACCTCAGTAGCCAAATTTTGGGCTATAAAAAGATCCATAGGACTGGCCCACCTCAATAGAAAACTTACTTCAAGAAGTTGAGAGTTGAAATACTAATAGAAATATTAAAGAAACTAAAGAAGCATTAATATATAGCATTAATACATTGAGATTTGAAACTAACTCCTATATATTAATGTTTCTTTAGTTTTAATATATGAGTCTCTATCAACGATGACACCAATTGATACTAGAGTGCTTATTTTTAGCTTCTTCGTATCTATCCATTTTCCAAGATATTTATCTCTGCTTTCAATATGCTAAAAAATGATATTGATAAGCTTATCTAGTTTGGCTCTTATTTTCTTCATCTTACCCATTTTCTCAGACAATTCTATAAGCAAGGAAATCCCTTGTGCATGCATCTTATCTAAGTAATCCTCAAGCACTTTTCCCTTGAGATAGGTACTTTTTGCTTTCTAGATCATGGGATCATTTATGGAGATAACCTCTATAGTTACTACTTCTGGAGTGAGAGTGATTCTTCTTAACACTATAGTCAATTGTTCCACCATCGCCTTATAATGATCCTTTATTTCTCTTTCCCTATCAAATTTTTGAACCATAATGTCCATTGCTAATTGCAAATCACTCTTAGCACTTTCATGAGTTACCTCACCTAACTCAATTTGGGAGACAGTGTAATCACTCATCAAAATTTTCAAGATTTGTAGCCTATGGAGGTTTTGCTATTTTCAAAAATTTATGCCTCTTATCTCCAATCATATTTGAAAGGATCTTTGGCTTCTTGGGAGTCTTAGCTCTTATCAACACCATTATACTGAAGTCAAAGTCATCTGGAGAGATGGCTTGTTTTTTCTATTTGGGTGAATAAGTTGATAAGCACAGTGGGAGCATTGAAGTACTTACATTAGGATCAATCTCCATTTTTAGCATTACTAGAGTCATGCTTGAACTAGTGGTGGAAATAATGGGCAGAGTATCAGTAAGGGTGGTAGCTTCCATTGAATGATAGAAAGGAAAACTATCTCCAATGTCGAAAGATGGAGATGAAAAACTAGGGATTGACTCAGAGGAAGGAAGAATACCTCTAGAATTGCTTTGGGGGTCATGAAAAATAATTTTGGAAGGGGAGGCTACTCTAAAAGAGGGAACACTTATTGGATAAGTAGGTGAAGAAGTTATAATAGGTGTGCTAGGTAGGGAAGAGGAGATTCTTATTTCTGGCTGCACACCCTCTCACAGAGACAAAGTTTTCATTTCCTATTGACCTGTAGGCCTATCATCACTTTCCATCTATTCTACTACTAGTTCTTCAGTTCTTTGCTTCTCAACCCCTATATCTATTGTTTCTAGCTATTTTTCTACAACTTTTGATTTCTTTGTTAGAAAAATGATCCTAGGCTTATGTGGCCTAGAAGGAGAAGGAACATCACTTTTATTCTTCATTTTGTTTTCTACTCTTCTTCTTGTTTTTTCTTGAAATTTGGTTTTTGACCTCGTAATGAATTCTTTTAAAGTAATTCCCTTATTTTCTAACCAATCATTTGTGTTTGCCAATATTGGTTTGAATATCATCCTCAAGGAAGTCAACTCCTTCTGAGACCATTAGATCACGGGAAGAGGGGCATTGGTGATATGTTTAGCATGATATCTATTTTTGATCAAATATTTGTCATCCACTAGATATGTAGGGATATCAGTGAGCACTAGATATTATATTTTCTCAAGAGACAATTCAAGTCACCCTCATACTCTACTAAGAAGAGTGATCAAGTCACCAACTTCTTTTATAAAATCACTCCTTGGAAAATTCTGTGGCCATCTGGACAAGTTCACTCTAGGAGTTTTGAGCCATCTATTATTGATCACTTTCTTCACTCTTTAAGGATCTTTATCATATTCCTTTTTTGCTTCAATGAAGTCAAGCTTCAACAATTTATTAGTGGGATGGCACATGAATACTTTGTCGATGAACTCAGGGTCTAGTCTAGTCACTATGTTACCACCAGCATCTACCACAACCTTGGTATCCTTATTCTAAAATTGAGTGCACTAGAGAATGAACTCTATGTGATGAGCCACCAAAGGAAAATATGAGACCAGATGAATATTACTCTCAATTATCCTCTTCATTTTAGAGCTAGGATTTCTTTCTTTGGTTCTTTCTATGAACTCAGCCATATCTACATGCCCAATCTCTGTATCCCTAATGTCATCGAAATTAGAAGTAACTGAGGTAATTGGAAAAACACCTTGGTACTTTTACTTCATTATCTTCAACTTATTTAGAGAATCTCAATCATTTAGATGAGCCTTTGTCAAAAGTATGCTCATGAAGAAGGATCCTGGAGAGAAACTGTAACAAGAATCATGATCGCACAATTAGGGGAAATATTGGCAGTTTGGGAAAATTGCACGTTGGATAATCATGACCATGAGAATGTGATTAAAAGGAATAATGTGTGAGTAGGTTAGAAATTCAAAGGGAATTAGGCTCAGGAAATTGAGAAAAAATGAACTTTCCAATAGTTAGGTTTTTTAGAGAGAAAGCATACAAGGGTGGCAAACAATGCCGCCCTTACATGTGGAAGAAGGTCTTCATGCATAGGCGGCAAAAATTGCTACTTGTGTACATTAGGAATGGAAGGTTATGCATCAGCAAAAATTTTCACTACCTATGCACATTGGAAAGGAGGTCTTGTGTAAGGGTGGTGATTTTCTCTACCCTTGCACAAATGGCATAGATTTGTAAAGGTGGCAAAATTTACCACTGTTACACTGGTTTGATGGCCAAATGTAAGTGCAACAATTTTTGTGACCTTTACATTGGCTCACTGGGCTGACAAGGGTCATGCAAGGGGATTATAGGCTTTTGCCTAGATAGACACCCTAGGGAAGAAGAGAGAAGGGGGGAGAAAACAAATATAAAACTAAAATAAGAAATGAAGAATACATCAAAACATAGAGAGAGAAAAACAAATACGAAATGAAAACCTAAACAAGAAGAAAAATAAAACAAAAAGATACCTAGAAAAATGCAATCCCTCACTTGAATCTAAATAAATCATGATTCCACTCATTTTTACGATCTACTAGATGCAGGGAGGAGGAGATAACAAATCAAAATGAAACAAATAAGACCAAAACATGTTTAAAAGGGGTAAAATTGGCTCCAACCACTTGGTGCACATAGCCATAAATGTTGCACATGAAAATTGAGATCATGTAGGGGTGGAAAAAATTTCCACCCTTGCATGTGAGGTTAAATGATGCAAGGGTAGTGATTTTTGCTAATTGTACATGGAACAGGCAAAGAAGATGCAAGGGTAGCAAAAATCACTACCTTTGCATGAAAGGATTCAAGGGTAGCAAAAAATGCCGCCTTTGCATGAAAGGATGCAAGGGAAGTGAAAATCACTACCTTTGCATGGAAACTCAAAAACCACATGTATTGGTGGTGAAAAATGCCACCCTTACATGCAAACCAAGAAAACACACCAACTCCTTGAAATTTATCAAAATTTTGACATTCTGATCACATCAAAATGTCATGTCCCCTTTTTCATGGACATTGACAGGCTTGATGATTAGCTTATTATGTGACCTTCGTAGGCTAATAAGATGGATAGAGGGTCATAATGGAGCTTGGATTGACTTTGATTCACAGGATTTCTACATTTGATTTTCATTCAGGTTATTTCAGACATATTTGGCCAGGGCTCCTACTTTTTAGGGATATTTGACATGCATCAGAGCACCCTTGTTTTGATATGATCATGTGCAGAATCACTCCCTGATTCCCCAGCTTCAGACGGTTCGAGGATCCGACATGTATTGAGGGAGATATTAATATTTGATTGATTTAATCAAATATTAATTATTTGGTCTAATGTTAAATGAGATATTAATTAATTATTAATTAATTAATTATTTGGTCTAATTTTAAATTAGATATTAATTAATTATTAATTATTAATTAATTGGTCTAATTTTAAGACCCAAGTTCTAATTTGAGGAATTCTAATTTTAGAAGCCCAAGTTCTAATTTGAGGAATTCTAATTTTAGAACCCCAAGTTCTAATTTGAGGAAATCTAATTTTAGCAAGCACACCTTTGGAAAGGTATAAGAGTTTCTCATGGGAGAGAGTTTGGATTATGCATAGATTATTGATTATTGAAAATTGAAGAAATTCTTCTGTGAAGACTGAGCCAAGGGTTCCAGGATTCCATTTGCAGTGGAGAACGTCAACTCTTCATTGTGTGCGATTCAGAGGTTGTGAAAGATCAGCCGATCTATTGCCAAATTGAGAGATAGCTTCATCCAGAAGTTATCACAGAATTCCAGGGTTGAGAGATAACTTCACTCAGAAGTTATCACAGTATTACAGGCATTTATTTTATTAGTTTTGATTCACTAAATTATACAGATAGAAATACTCTGTATTAGAATAGTATATCTTCAGATCAGGGTGTTCAGCAATCAGGGGTTAAGAACAAACAGGTTGGCGGCCGTACTAAATCCGTACAGGTCCGTTCAGATCAGCTCAGGGACCGACCTCGGCAGACAGAGGGCTACAGTGACCGACATCGGTCGACTGAAGACCGACGTCGGCAAAAAGCCGACCGACAGGGACCGACGTCGGCGATATATCGACCGACGACGGCGTCTGTGTGTCGACACAGAAAATCCGAGACTTCCAGAATTGCAATTTTATTCCCAGTTTGCATGAATTCAGGGTTTTAAGACCTCATCTGTAATAATTTTTGGTTGGCATAAGAAAGGACATCTATTGTAATCGACTGGATGAATGATAAGATCTGTGATTTGTTTATGCATGTTTGAATCTTGTTTGCAAATTGTATCTGTGTTCAGAGCTTTATATGTTTATATGATCCCTATTAGTAGGGGACATCACAGTGGTATCAGAGTTATTGTGCAGATAAAGGAGCCCCTAAGAAAGGGACATCACAGTGGTATCAGAGCTTTGGTCTTTGGTATCAGAGTTTTTGTGCAGATAAGAGAGCCCCTAAGTAAGGGACATCACACAAAATCACAACATTTTTTACATTTTTTGAGAAATTGTAATGAGGGAAAGTCACAAACCTTTCAAGGATGCCAGTTGACCAAATATGAGATCAAGAAAAACTTGCCTCAAAACATGAATTTATAGTGGAAAACATGAAACAGACAAGTATCATAAGGGTTTTTCCAAAAATGAGCATAGCTGATTTTGGAAACAACAACATGTGTACTAAAAAAAATGAAAAGCAAAACCCAAATACAAAATCCTCATTTTGCATTCAATTTTCCTTTCTCTCCTCTAGCTTTTGTGATCACATTTTGGGTGAAATAGACAAGATAGTACCAAGAGGCTACCAAATTTTTCCCATGAAGCTGTTAATTGATGATGCCACCGTATGGGAGAAGTAAGTGATAGAAATCTTCCCTATATAAATCTATTTTTTCATTATTTTCATTGTTTAAACCTAATTTTTAGTTATAATTATTTTTTAGATAGCCCATCCTACTAACCCTCCTAACCCTTCATAGAACCCTCTTGTTATTCTTGTTAACCCTTCACCTTATCCTCCACAAAACCCTCTTTTTCCTCCTCTTATCCCTCCACCTGACCCTCCTATATTTCCCCAAAACCCCTTGGTAGTTAAGATATTGTAATTGAAAACATTATGAGAAATAAACTTGAAATTTATGAGTTAATTATGAGAATGAGGGTTCCCACTTTAGCCAACCCCCATCATACCCATCTAGCCAATTCCCTAGAGACATTATTAGGTCAAATTGATGCTATAATGAGTCAAATTAATAGTTGGACTTCATATGGGGATACTATTGTAGGCTCAATATTTGCCCTTTGAGAGAGTTATTTAGGTTCCCTCTAATTGAGCTACATAATGGGAACAACCCCAGGTTGTGGGTAACTTATGATGGGGTTGAACCTTTAGAGAAGGAAAAATTCATATTGATACTCACCTAAACTAATGATTGTCACAAGGAAAATGGTTAGAGAGGGTTTAAGGGATCCTAAGAAAGTTAACCAGGGCCATGTACCAAACATAAATGGACACTCACATAAGCTGGAACCCACACTGGATTAGAATAAAATGGTTATAACTCAAACAACCTCACAATCTCATTGATTACATAAATATTTCATGGAAGAGGTTTAGATAAAAATTAATCTAGACCTTAAATGAGATAAGGAGAAGGACAATGGACTAGGACTATTCTTCTTCACAAATTCATCATGCACAAGCATAGTAATCAATAATCAAAGGTAAGAGATAGGAAATTAATAAATATTATTACTTCAATAGGTAGTTCTTAAAATATTTTTACATGGTTTAGCCATATCAAATGATCACTTTTGAAGGAGTCTCAATGAGTATCCCTATCTCCCAAAAAGATGAAAAAAGATCTAAAATTTGAGAACCCCTATAATGGACAATAGAATGGGGTTATATAGGAGAAAGGAGAGAGAGAAATAATGTAAGATCATGTGATCCAAGAGGGAACACACTATCATAAATCATTAATTGAGATTGATCTACCACCTTTTTACTATAATGAATGCCTTGCAACCTTTTTGATCAATCAGGATATTGCTCATTGGTTACCAAGTGGGAAAGTCCCCAAAGGTTCCAAGGATACATTGAATGAACTCAACTATAGGTCCCAACCACTAGATCATTTTCTTTGATCCTTCACATCATCCCATATTGAAGAAAAAACTTTCAAGCTCATGATTTTGATAGAAATATGGTTTTTCCTACTTTAGGTGGTTGCCTATCAAAAATATGTCCATGTTGAAGGACAAGGATCCTCTTCAAGATCATAGGCATATACCCTTGATCAAATTTGGATAAAATATTTTATATATATAGAAAAAAAACTCCTTTATTGGTTTTCCTATAACCACCTATACTAGTGCAGAACTATAGACTACATAGCTTTGCTCTTGATCTCTATTAGGTTGTCTCCGAGCATCTATAGAAACCAAGAGATAATTATATACTAGTTTCCTTTAAATAAAGGTGAACTTAGTCATAGAATAAACCCTATATTCCACAAATATTTAAACCAAAGGCCTATATTTATCCCTAATGTCAATCTCTTTAACTTATTTATAACTAATTGCATGTCTATGTGCACTCCTTATCATTTAATCAAGATGTAATGGTAATAGGATGACCCTACAAGACCTATTTGCCCTAATTGACCCTAGTCATATACTTGACCTCTCATCAAATATTCCTTAGTATTTAAAATTTGAACCTCTCTCATTGATTTACTTCATATGAGGTGTATATAGACCATTTATTTTATAAGGAACCTAACATTATTATACCCCTTTCCAACCTCTCACCTCTCCTTATGATACATTGACCCTATTGACCTTGCTCACAACACTAGATCATTATGTATGAATGAAATCAAGCCCTTAATATAGATCTAATAACTTTATGACTTTAACTTGCACCATTAGATCATAATGTACTAAGTAATATGAGCCTTTGATTTACCTAGGAGCACTTTCTTTCTAGTTGAGCTCTCTTCATTGGATCATTAGTATGATTGAATGCTGACCATTAATCTACTTACATTTAAAAACAAATGACTATTTACCATGGTCTAAATTTGACATCTATGCAACCATCATTTGATGTCCATAGGACCATCATTGAAATTTGCATGACCATCAAATTTAAGACCCTAATGTTTCTTTCTATAGATTGAATTTTACATCTGTATAAACCTCTCCCATTTTTCAACAAACTTTGAAGACTTGGATCTAGAATCAAAAAGGTCATGGAGATACCAAATTTATAGGAGATGTTCTTGATACTGAAAATATTATGCCTAGTTGATCTGCTAGCTCTTGGAGTTTTATAAGTGTGGTTATAAAATGTTCAAGTGAGATAGCCTATGTGTTTTTTATGACATCCACGTGCTTATCGTTAATCATTTGAATCTAAATGGCTATTTTTCAAGGCTTAAATTTGACACTCATGTGAACATGTTTATTTGTATGCCAAAATTTTAGGACTTAGATCTTGAGATAGATTATTCATCGAAACATGAAACTTGAATATAATTATCTTAGAACTAAGGGCAGTGATAGTGCATGGTCTAATGGCCACATGAGGATTTCTAAGCATATTTTTAAATTTCATAAGCAAGTTATACAGTCTAGTTCTTCATGATGTCCTGATGATGGTCTAGCTTCACAAACCTTGTTCTTAAACTTATACATCTTTGAATGATTTTTTGAAGCCTATGTAAACTTGTATTTGATCTTGAATTGCACTGATCACCATGAAGACCTATTTGGATCATTATTTTTTCCTTGTATATTAATCATAATGTACATTAATCAAGATTAAAAGTGTTTCAAAAGATTTGTGATAAATGTGAGAGATTTGGACCAATTATTCCATCCAAAACTTTTTCCAAGCCATTTGATCAATTAAGATCCATGCTTCTTTCCTTACATTAGGACCTCTTAGAGACTGCACTAAATCTAGGTAGTTTTATATGTGGGACAAAATTGGCCAACATTTTTGGTGACTCATATGAAATCATGCCTATTATGCTTAAGAATCCAATCCATTTTGCCTTGTTTGGTCCATTGGGCATGGAGTCACAATTCTCTACAACTCAAATAGTTTGAAACTAATACAAGTCTGACCCTTTCAAAAACTTCCTCTTGAAGCAAAAGGACAAAAAGAACAATAACAAATAAGGGAAAGTGCATATAGGTACTTGGGGAAAGGAAAAATAGCTATCCTACTGAATAAATGTGCATAAAGGCACTTAATGGAAAGCATGAACCTACATACCCTAAACTAACCAAATAGAATGGAACCTATACAAAACCATTGATTGGTTACACAAAATAGCTCCCCTTTCTTACTAATTTAATATCATTTAAATACTTTAGGGTATATAACAAAATAAGGTGGAGTGGATAATGAACATATTGATAATACACCTCTCCAAGAAAAATAACAAAAATAAACTTACCCACCTAATCTGATTGATTGGACATATAAGCATCTTGGAGTTGATAGGGAAGCTGATCTTACTCTTTTTGATTCTCAAATTTGTATTATGAATTAATCACAACTTGTGATATCTCTTCCTTGTCATCCTATAATTGAGCTAGGTACTTGATAGGACATCCTCTTATCAATACCAACATTTAGAAATCAGATTTTACCTCACTCCTACATTTTTTTGCTTCATCATTACGCTCCTTAGGTAAAATCATATCAGAGTGTTCTTGAACCACATGCTCATATTGAAAGCTTTGGTCATCCTCAAGGTTCTCCTCTATCACATAATGTAGTGGTTCATAAATCTACATTTATTGATCACTTGATATGTCCTCTTCATCAACCTCACTTAAGAGTTTATATTATTACTCAACTATAAATGAGGGTTGATTTGACCATCTAAGGTCTAAGAGGACACCTTTATCTTGCTCAAGGTCTAATTTTCCTTTCTCTAACTCTAATTCATTAGGGATACCTTCATTTAATAACTCACCCTAAAGTAAACCATCCTTTAGTTCCTGTTTCTGATCCTCTTATTGATCTATGTTACATGGACCTTCAATAGCCCATTCAAGGTTTAATTTATATTCAACTTGAGGATTGTCCTCATCAAGACCCAGTTCATTAATGTCAAAGCCATACCAATAAATTTGGTCCAATTGTGACTCTTCCCCTTTTGAATGAATTAGGCTTCTTATAATGATATCTTTATCATACATAGTTTTTTTCCCTCTTTAGTCTCATCTTTGACTGCATATTTCTCCTCTAATCTTTGTAAAATAGGTTCTTCCTTTATGAGGGATATGGTGGGAGGGTGAAGAACTTTACTTTACTTACATATTAGGAGAGTATATTTATAAATAGAGAACTTAAAGGCTCTCTTTAGTGGCTATTGAGGAAATGAGAGAGAGTCTTGGAACTCTTGTACACCAAGATCATTGAGCTGAGCTATGGTTTCTTGATTCATTTCTTGCACAACTAACCTTTCCTCTACCAAAACTAGTTCTTGGACTACCTCAACTAACACTTCCTCCTTATTCATTTTTCCCTTCTAAACTGATTTCCATGATGGAAATTAGTATGTAACAAACACTATTAATTCCTTTTGAATGGTTATAGGATATAGTGGCCATATAATTGAGGGTATGATGTAGCTAAGGTTAAGAGATTTAGAGAAGATCCATGATGGAATAGCTTCATGTTCTTAAGTGGGAATGGTTGTAGGGGTAAGAGAGGGAAAACTAATTGGTTTAGGCTTTACATACTATTTCTCCCATTACTCAATTTTTTTTTAATGGATAATACCCACCCTTTAAGCTATTGCTTCTCAACATGTAGATAGTCATCTTCTATAATGGATGCCCATATATTCTAGAACTCTTACAAAAAGATATTTATCCCCAACATGGAATGAATAGGGAAATATTGTCCAAGTTTAACCCCCTTATTGATTTTCATGATTTTTCTACCTTGGTCATGTTTTACCTCTGTAATTTTTGACAAGGATGGACTTTGACAAGGTGGACTAGGGGTCTAATCAGGAATGCTTGAAGGTTCATCTTGAGGCTTTTAGAGGGAAGAGGGCACATACGGCTTGTCCAAATGAACCTAATACTCTTCATAATATATTAACATATTGTATGAATTTTGGATCATATTTCTCATCATTACTATGTCCTCATTATTATAAGATGACCATTGTTCTTCCTCATAAATTGACCATCTATTATTTTCTAACTAAAGAGCACTCCTTAATTTTTATAGAACATAGATAGGGACAACTAGGGAAAACTCCAAACCCTTAAAAATATCCCTTATCAACTCAATGTAAATTGATAATTCTTGATTGAATATTTACAATCATGTAATAGGGTAAGCTTGGTCTTAAAAAGGGGAAATATAGGACTGATTTGAATGAAAATGAGGTTGATCTTGGTCATATGTAAGGTTAGATGGAGGGAAAAGGCCATGATAGGGCTAATAAGATATTTGAGGGCCACTTTGGGAGAACACATAAACATTGTTTTCTTGATAAGTATGGTGTTGAGGTAAATAATAATCATATTGATCAAAAGATGATTGATTGTATATACCAAATTAAGATGACTAGGCACCTGGGTTACTTAAACTAGTTAATGAATTCTTATAGTTGCCATTGATGTTCTCATAATTGAATGCAAAGGTTTATTGAATGAAGATAACATCAAAAATCTTCACTTATTGAATGATGAACTTGGTCCTATCAGGCATGCTAGAAACTCTTGTAGGCTCAATTTGCACCAATGGAGAGAGTTCTTTAAGCTCACTCCAATTGAGCTATGTTGTTTCCAAATTTAGCTTAGCTCGTTTTTAGAATCAACCCCCTACGAAACTTGTCTGTTTCATCTTTCATCTCTCTAAGTTCATTTTTTGAGATGAATTTCAAAATTTGTTTTCACCTTGGCCTCAGAACGAGAAAGTGGTTACCATCTCATCCTAGCCAAGTTTTCCCCCCCCAGACTCTCCTTTCGGAGCTGTCTTTTCTTTTTTCCTCTACATTTCCTTTGCTTTTTGTGCAAGGGCAGAAAATTTTGCCGCCCCTGCACTTTTTCCGCAAGGGCGGCAATTTTTGCCGCCCCTGCTCCTTGGTATGCAACGGCGGCAAAAATTTCCGCCCCTACATGATGAACCAAAAAATGCAAGGGCAGCAAAAATTGCCACCCTTGCATGCCTCAATTTTTGTGAAAGCATTAATGGCCACACGCGGTGGGTTGTTGGGGTGGGTTTTTCACCCCATATAATCTGATTTGAGCCTTTTCTCCTCATTGCTTCCTCCTCTCCTCCTAACCCTTGCACCTGAGTGCCCCAATTGATGATTCAAAGCATGTGTTCATCGATTCAACCTCGTGGCATGCACAGTTTCTTAGGTAGGTTTTGTTTTTTATGTTTATTTCTTGTTTTCTTTTATTTTAGCTTAGCATTAGTTAGATGTTTTAGTTTTCCTTTCCTCCTTCCTCTCTCCTCTAGCTCATGTCCTTGCCCATGTCCTTCCACCTATCCTTCCTCTCCTCACCATGACCTTTCCCTTCCTTCCTCACCGCAGGCTTCTCTTTTTCCCTCTGCTCGCGGGTTCACTTCACAAACTCACGCGGGCAATATTTCTTACCACCCACATTTTATTCTTCTTCCCCCTAGGTGCAAGGGCAGTGAAAATCGCTGCCCCTGCATGTTTTCTTCCCTCTACGAGCAAGGGTGGAAAAAATCACCATCCCTGCACGATTTTATAACTGTATTATAGGGGTGGCGAAAATTGCCACCCCTACTTTATCTTCCATGCCTGCAAGGGTGGTGAAAATCACCACCCCTACATGTTTTATTTCTAGCTACAAGGGCGACAATTTTTTTCACCCTTACTCTCTTTTCTAACTTTTTGTAGAGGCGGTGATTTTCACCACCCCTGCTTTTTTTTCTTTATTTTTGCGTAACTCTCAGGAATTTTTTTGAGTTGTCCCTTTCTTTCCCTTTCTCTTCATTTTCCATTCCTTCTCCCATCTTGGCATTTTAAAGTGACCTCCAGTAACCATTATCACTTAAATTTCACTTTTCCTCTCTCATCCACTCTCCTCACATCTGTGATCATGAATGTAGCACCTTCAGTGGATTCCTACACACTTGCTCCCATCCAGTTAGGATCATTCTCCATGACAGAAGCATCTCCCAAAAAGGTGAAAAGCATGAAATATAAGTACCAGGGCATCTTCCCACCCACATCAGTCTCCTCAAATGTCGATGAGATTCGAGACACTGAGATCGGCCACGTGGACATGGCTGAGTTCTTGGCACGAACAAAGGTGACAAATCCTAGCACTGGGATAAAGAGGATTGTTGAGAGCAACATCCACCTGATGGCTACCTTTCTGGTAGTAGCACATCATGCTAAGTTCATCCTCCAGTGCATGCATTTTTACAAAAAAGAGACCAGATTGGTTTCAGATGCCAGTGGTAGCATGATAATTTGGTGGGACCCTGATTTTATTGACAAAGTTTTCTTGTATCCTCTAGCCACTGAAGTAACCCAAATCGACTTTGTGAACATGAAAAAAGAGTAAGACAAAGACCCTGAAAGGGAAAATAAATTAATCAATTACAAGTGGCTAGAGACCCCCAGGACTGGCCTCTCTAGATGGCCAAAAAACTTCCCAAGGAGTGACTTTGTCGAAGAAGTTGGTGACTTGATCACCCTTCTCAATAGAGTACAGGGCCTCCCGTCTTCTTCACAGTTCCATGAATGGATGTACCCATTCATTAAGATCATCCTCTAGGGCAAGAAAACTATCTTTTGGGGAGAACAAATCAGCAATGCCATTCATGAATAGTTAACCAAGGTACAGACTTCCTTCAAGTTCTACATGACTTCGTACCTGGTCTATATAGTTGCCACAATGCGATCTTTCCCAGGATTGACTATAGAGGGAGATAGAAAGACCACCACGGTCTACTCATATTATCCTTAGCTGATGCTTTAGGGGTCAACACATCATTTCAAATGAGTAAATGATGCATTTTTTGTCGTGTTTTTGTGTCTCTTCGATCCTTAGCTCAAGTAAAAGAGAATATCAGACAAGGCTTGGGCAGTAGTAAATAGTTATGGCTGCATGTTCCTCCAGTTCCCTACTTTTTGTTATCTTTGGGTTGGTTTTTACCAAGGATACCCTTATATGCTCCCCAAATTCCCTTCAAACAAGTTAGTCCTAATGGAGCTTTGCCGACAACTGGCTATTGTGCATACTAAACAGATGGAACTCAAGAGACCCAGTTTCAAGTTTCTGATCTAGATTGGCAGGTTTTCAATTGCCACATCAACCAAAGCCAGGGTTATGGAAATAGAAATGCAGATGGTTACTATCAAGCCATTCAAGAGACAGGAGAAATTTGATTACAGGGGAGTCAAGGAAAAGATCAGAAGGAAAACTTAGTCCCATAAACCCATGATTGAGGATATTTGGGTGGACCTAAGGACAGCTAAAGAAATAAGGAAAATGGACTATTGCCGTCTAACACTAGAGCAGATAAAATACCTCAGACTTGCAGAGATCCCATCTAGTCTAATTGATGATGGGAACATCATAAAAAATAGGTATTTGGTAGAAAAGGTTTCTGGTTCCCCTCTCCCTCCAATTCAGTGGTCTCAGAAGGAGCTGACTTCTCTGAGAAAAAGATTCGAACCATTATTGGCTAACACCAATAGTTGGTTAGCATCCAAAGGGATCACCCTGAAGAAATTTTTTATAGGTTTAGAGGCTAAATACCAGGTAGAATTGAGGAGGAAAGTAGAGAATAGGACTAAAAACAAAGGTGATATCCCTTCTTCTTTTGGGCCTCACAAGCCAAGGATCATCTTTGTATCCAAGAAGCCTAAAGCCACTGAAGAGCCTGCAGCGGTGATCGAAGGAACCAAAGAATAAAGCCCTCAGGTATAAGTAACTCAGCCCATGGAGATAGAGGATCAACCATCAGAACAACCAAGTGTTGGATCTCCACTCTCACAAGAACAAGCACAGCCGATCTAGAGCGCCTCTCCTTCTCCCCCTCAATCTCCCGTAGTACCCATTTCTCCTATCTATCCAATCATTGTTCCCTCTTCTAGAGCCACTTCTCCTTCTAGGGTTGTATTTGGTGATCCTCAAGGCCCTTCTAAAGGTTCCCCTCGCTCTTCTAGATCCATTCCAAGTTTGTCATCTCCTTCCTTTAACTTGCCAGCAATCCCTACACCCGAGCCAGGATCAATAATCAGTGCAGTTTCGCCAGTTACTCCGACTGCAACTACTGTCACCACTAGCAGTGTAAAAGCTGCTATAGTAACACCAGTAGAGACAACCATTACCACAATAGGTACTTCTCTCCCACCTTAGATGTCTACTTTCACACTGAAAAGAAAGAAGATGGCCATCTCACTAGATGAGTTTGACTTTGGCAAGTTAGTGCCGGTGAAAGCAAAGGCTCCGAAGAGGCCAAGAATTCTCTCTAAATTAGTCAAAGAAAAAGGGAAAAAAATTCTGGAAATGGCTAGGCCCCCACAAGATGCAACCCTTAAGGGTTTTGAGATGAGTAGCTATTCCATCTCTCATGTTGAACTTGGCAAAATTACTCACGAAGGTGCGAAAAGTGATCTTCAGGCTGCCATGGACATTATGGTCCAGAAATTTGATAGAGAAAAGGAGATGAAAGATTATTACAAAGATGAATAGAACAGCTGACAACAGTGATCAAAAGGTTCACTCTTCCTCCTAAAGCAGCAACTCCAGAGGCCTTCTCAGTGGATGACTCAGTCATTCAAAAGGCAGAAAAGACTTATTTGAAGGGAAAAGTCCTGGAGGACTATATCGAAAGGATGCATACTTAGGGAGTTTCTTTGCTGTCAGAGGTTGTAGAAAAGATAGGTAAAATGAAGAAAGTAAAAACACAGGTAGATGACTTCATCTCCCTCATTTCTCAAGAGATTGATAACTTGGAGAAAGATCTCGGTAGATGGAAGGAAATGAAAAATATCAAGAAGAGTACCCTGATATCTATCGGTGTCATATCCAATAAGGACTCCTATGTTGAGATCAAGGAATCACTGGTCTTCAGAATCCAATTACTCAAAGATTTAATTGATGATCTTAAAGCTTTCAAGGAAGCTAGTGAGAAGAGTGACCTGAGCCTACTAAATAAGTTAGAAGAGCTACCATGCGACTTGACCTCTAAGGACCATCAGTTCCTTCTGGTAGAGGAGATGATTCAGAATTTCAAGGAGATGATTCGAAAAGATTTTGAATAAAAATCATTCTCAATGTCTTCGATGGATAGCATTCTAGATGCTCAATTAACTTTGGAGAATCTAAAATCTAGGTTAACTAGCCATACTAAAGCCATCATAGCATTGAAAGATGCACAGATCTGAGCAAGAATCATCTCCAAGAATGTAGCTGCACCAGATGTCATAGGAATTCAGGCATCTATCGCCATGTATGATGCTCATCTGAAGAAACCTGGTGGCTAGAATTGATTCTCCCTCTCTCTCTCTTTTCTTTCTTCTTCTCTCCTTATGCACTTCTATTTTGTGCAAAGTGCATGCAATTTTGAAAAATGTAATTACATGTAAAATTTTGGAAAAATATCTAAAAGTCAAAGATGAGTCATCTTTGACCAAGATATTTTGTATATTTTATTATTTTCTATTTTTGAGGATTTTCTCTATATATATAGTGGAGACCTCATTTGTAATACGATCTTGGAAAAATTAATAGCAAATACTCTACTGAAATTGAAACAACTTTTGAGACTTTGTGCTCAAATTTGTAAATCATATTCTGTTGAATGAATGAGAAGTAGGTTATTTCAGACTTTGTGTTGAGATTGTCTGTGTTATTTAGGAAATAGTTCTTATGTCCTTTTTCCTAGTAATATCTTATTCATCTGATTTAATAAGCAAAGTGGATGTGTTTATTTTATCTAAGGGAATTTTTAGAGGGTAGAAGATAGACTTTGTGTTGCTTTTATCTTTGAGATTTAGTTATCTTTTGTAGTTTTAGGTGAAGACTTTGTGCTTCATTTTACTCTATGGTTGTACTTGTTTCGGATCTATGAAGAAGCTACGAAAAACTTTGTGCTTGCGTGAGCATTCTTGTGACTTTGTTACTTTAGGTGATTTCTTTTTCTCTATTTAATACCATTCCTGAAAGAAGAGGAGTGTTGTTAGCGATAGGCCAAGATTTTCCCTCTTTTGTTCCTTGTACATTACCTCTAAAAAAAGAGAGGTAGATGTTGTTATACCACCCCCATGTGTTATTTTCTACTTAATTATATATCCGGCACGTAAGTACTAATAGGGAACCTCCCCTTGATGAGAGGAGAGATTTACTTCATCCAGATCTGGTAAACCCATACTCTTCGTGGTGTAAATCTCCCTACACTATGGCTGATATACCCATTTTGTCATCAGTTAGTTGACGACAAAATATTCACCCAGCAAGCTACATAATGGGAACAACCGCAAGATGTGGGTGACCTATGGTGGGATTTAAACTAAAAATAAGTCTATCTTCCTCATGATGATCACATAAACTAATGATTTTCATAGGGAAAAGGATTAGAGAGGGTTTAAGGGCTCCTAATAAAGTTAACCAAGGTGATGCACTAGACTTAAATGGACACTCACATAAGATTGAACCCACACTAGATCATCATAAGATAACTATAACTCACAATATCAATAATTTCATAAATATTTCATGGAAGAGATTTAGACAAAAAACTAATCCATACCTACAATAGCTTGAAAACACCTTAAATGAGGCAAGCAAAAAGATAATGAACTAGGAAGATTCTCCTTCATGATTTCATTGTGCATAAACATACTAATCACTAATCAAAGTCAAGAGATAGGCAAAGAGTCAATATTATTAATTCAATATGTAGTTATTAAAATATTTTGACAAGGTTTAGCCATATTAAATGAGTAGTTTTGTAAGAGTCTCAATGAGTATCCCTATCTCCCAAAAAGATTAAAGAAGATCTAAATCTAAGAAACCCTACAATGGAGAAGAGAATGGGTTCATATAAGAGAAGGGGGAGAGAGAGAGAAATAATGTGGTAACATGTCATTAGAGAGGGAACACACCATCCTAAATCATTAATTTAACTTGATCTACCACCTTTTTGATCAATCAAGATACCATTCATGGCTTACGAAGTGTGAATGTACCTAATTGTTTTGAGGATGCATTAAATGCACTCAGATGTAAGTCCTAACCACTAGATCCTTTTATTTTATCCTTCACACCATCCTCTATTGAAGACAAAACTTTCATGTTCATAGATCTGATAAAAATTTGTCTTTTCCAACTTTAGGTGGTTTCCTATCAAAAATATGGCCATGCTGAAGGATGAGGAACCTCTTCAAGATCCTAGATATCTACCCTTTATAAAATCTAGATGAGATCTTTTCTATAGATGGAAAATCAATCTCCTTTATTGGTTTTCTTTTAAACATATATATTTATGTAGACATATAGACTACATAACTTTTCTCTTGATCTCTATTAAGTCTAAAAAACCTATTTTTACCTATGAGCATCTATAGAAACTGAGAGCTCATTATATAAAAGTGTCCTTTAAAGAAAGGCAAACACAATCATATAATGAACCCTATATGCCACAAATATTCAAAGAAAAGGTCCATATTTAGATTTAATGGTGGTCCCTTTATGTTATTTATACATGAATGCATGGTTATGTTTGTTACTTAGTGTTTTATCAAGCTCTAATGGTGACGGGATGACCCTAAAAGACATAGTTATCCTTATTCAACCTTGGTTACTTGTTAGACTTCTTATTAAAGATCCCTTAGTATTTTGACTTTGAACCTCACTCATTGATTTGATTTGTATGAGGTGGATGTAAACCATTGATTTTCTTGGGAACTTAATGTGCTTATGCCACTTAGAAACCTCTTTCCTATCCTTGAGATACACTGACCCTATTGACCTCACTTACACCATTAGATCATTATGTAAGAATGAACACAATCCATTGATCTATATCCACTATCTTTCTAAATTTATCTTGCATTGTTGGATCATAATGTATGAAGCAATGTTAGACTTTGATCTACCTACGCTCACTTTCCTTCCAATCATGCTCACACTATTGGATCATTGATATGATCAAATTTTGATCATTCATATGATTTAATTTGAAAATAAATGGATATTTACCATGGTCTAAATTTGATGTCTGCACAACCATCATTTGAAGTCCATGGGATAGTCATTGACATCTATGAAACCATCAAATATATACCCTAATAGTTTTTACCATAATTTAAAGTTGATGTCTATGTGAATGTCTCCAATTTTTTGACCAAATTTGAAGGCTTATATCTTAAAGTGAAAAGGTCATGAAGGTACTAAATTTATAGGAGATGCTATTGATACTTAAAATATTATGCCCACTTGATCTAGTGGTTTTAAGAGATTTCTATGTGTGTTTACAAAATGTTCAAGTGAATTGACTTGTGTGTTTTATATGACATCTATGTGCCTATCACTAATCATTTGAATATAAATGGCTATTTTCTAAGGCTTTAATTTAATGCTCATGAAAACATCTTATTCTACATGTCCAACTTTGAGGACTTATATCTCAAGATAGAAGACTCATCAAGATATGAAACTTGTAGAGAATGATCTTGGCACTAAGTATATTTATCATGCATGGTTTTATGGTCACATGAGGATTTATAAGTATATTTATAAATTTCACAAGAAATTTATCTAGTCTAGTTCTTCATGACATCTTGATGATGCTATGGCTTCATAAAGCTTTTTTCTAAATTTTTTGTAGCTTAAAATGATTTTTTGAGGCCTATGTGAACTTTTCCCTAATCTTGAATTGCATTGATCACCATGAAGACCTATTTGGATCAAAATACACTTTAAGAAATATGAAAGTGTTTCAAAATCTTTGTGATCAATGTGAGACCATTGAACCACTCATTCCATCTAGCACTTTGTCCAAGCCATTTCATCTTTTGATCAATCAAGAACTCTGGTCCTTTCTCTACATCAAGACCTCTTAAAAATTACACTACGTCTAGGCATTTTTGTATGTGGGCCAAAATTGGCCAAAAGATACTTGTATGGAATATTATGCTAAAACTTTGTCAGCACTTCAAGTTAAGAACAAATAATTTTCAAAATCCTCCATTTTACCGTATTCATTTACTCAGCCACCATGCCCCATTTCATGTAACTATTAAACATTTTCCAATCCATTACTATGTTCATAACTTAATCATAGCCAATTTTTAGGATCGATGGTATATGGTGTTTGAATATCTACCATGTAATAACCATGAGGTCTGATTATATTTTTTTAAGGAAACTCTACTATGAGATTGTCCTTAATGAGATTCTAAATTATTTTTATTTTAGTGAATTTTAGGGCCAAGGGAAAGGCTCTACATAAAATCAATTAGGTGCATGTTATGCACCTAATCAACCTATACAAATGAATATCCAAAAGCCTCTTGATCCTAAGATACCCTATATAGTTTAGTAGGTCATGGAGATTGACACTCTCCATTATTTTAGTTCATTCATTGATACACTCATTCAACGTATGAGTAGGCTTTCACACAATGATGTGAGAGATATGCTACCTAATGTATAAACCTGACCCCACCCTTATAGGTCTTGTGGATCTATGTGCATAGGAACTTTTGATGATGATGTCACTAGTGGTTCAGAGGGATTATATAATATTCTTATGAGTGATGATTTTTTGGCATGCAAATTTGGTTTGTAGACATGAACCACTTCATAAATGTAGGTATATTTTATGTAAATTCCATGTTAAATTTAATTTATATTTGAAAATTTAATTTAGATAACAAAAAATTTACATATAAATTGAATAATATATATGTCATTTTTTATGTCATACGATGTGATTGTGTCTTTATCATCACATTTTACATTTAAAACATTTGATTTATTGCAGTCATTATTTACATATTCAGATCTAGCTATTGGCACATCCACGTGTACATCTATCTCTATTAGGATGACACCATTTACTTATATAGAGGTAAAATTTTGAGTTAATATTATGCTATATGTACATTTAGTCTATTTATATTTTCCTTTTTAGTTAATGTTAAATTTATCTTTCTCTATTTTCATACACTATTTTCATGTTCTCTCTCTCTTTATCCTTACTCTATTCTTTACAATCTTCTTATGTGTTTTCATAGGTCTACATGTTACTTTTATTTTATCTTTCCATAATAATCATAAGAAAATATACCTACTCAATTACATCTCATTGCATGCATACAACATTCCACACAACCCCTAAGCTTCAACTCTTCACTTAACTCTTCTTTCCTCCTTTACACCTTCCTATTACTAGACCTGTTTAGGAAAACCTCCTTATTCTGAGTAAACTACAAAGCTCCTAACAAAACCAAAACCACATTAATATAACCCTTTCCATTACATAGCTCATGTAGGGAATTTTATAATTTATCTCTCTTTAGATAATGCCTAACTCAACACCCCTAAGGAATAATTACGTCTCCTAGACCTAATTAAAGGCTACTGACTATTAAATCATACCATATAGATTCAAATCGACTTTAAACCTTCTAAATACTCTTCCTCCTATATAAATACACCTATCCATAAATTTTAGATATGGTTCTATCATCTTGGGGGTACCGTGAAACTTTGGAAGTTGTTATGAGGTACCACAAACCATTAAAGAGCAACCACAATAGTTGTAAGCTATGAGAATGGGCTTAGTAGTATTTATATAACTAGTTTAGGTAAATCCCAAAAATATCCCATGAATAATCACATTCAATATTAGATAATGGTAGTTCAAATTCCATGAGTATACTTATAAAATTAAGAACACATATCTAGGAATCCTTCTAGGTAAAACTATTTTTAAAATCAAGTTGCTAAGGTCAATATAGTCATATTCTTATTTTAAGTTATGCCACCATTACCATTATACATAAATCCACATGTTACCATTGAAAATTATTGATAATATTGAGAGAATTTAAGGTAAAATAGAATAAATGTGCATCATTAACATTCATACTTAGTGAATCATTAACTTGATAATGCAACTCTAAGATTCTTTGTAGACATAAAGTACCATGACTCAGGCCCCAACATTAAATTGACTTATTTAGATAAATTGAAATAAATAGTTATTTAAATAAATTTATATTTTATTAAGTGGCTTATCTTAAGACATCTAGTGATATTAGGACTTAAATCTTGCTTCATTTTATTATAAGATCTTAAATACATGTTTATAATATTTGATAACCAATTTAAGAGATGTGGTTTGTAAGAAGGGGTAGATTTAGGGAAAGGGGGACTAAATATTTTTATGTTAACCTTGCCTTATCATGTTTGAGACATAAACTTATAATACACATGATAATTCAATTGTAATATCTCATTACACCTTTTTTTTGCCACAATAAAGGTCTAAATTTCAATTGTAATGCCTCAATACACCTCTTATTTTGGCTATGAAAAAGGTATAAAGGGTAGACAACATCTCTACTCAGAATTCATTAAGCCAAAAAATGTTACAGTGGGTCTCAACATCTTGTATCCCCATTGAGATGTTTGGGGGCAGAGCCACCATTTGTGTTGGTAATAAAATATGTGTCAACCTCAAGAATTACACCTTGTAGTTTCTTCTAATTCAAAATCAAAACTATTTATAAATTTTGTTCTCTTGAGCCAAAATAAGAAAATATATTTATATGGATAAAACTTGATATATTGGATAAGGACCTCCCTTCCTTAACCTATTGGTATAATATTATTTACACACACCTTCATCAAGAGGTAGATTCACCATGCCTCACTCCTTTTTATTGGTTGGGTGCTTTCCCATAAATCACTTATCATCCATGTGTTATAAGTGAATGTGATATAAATCCATATATATATATATATATATATATATATATATATATATATTTATATAATTCATATAATATAAGGATGATGGCCATATATGTGTAGCTCAACCTTTCCCAAATAAGTATATAATGGTATTTTACTCTATCTAGAGAAGATTTACAAGTAAGGAAAGAGTTATTTATATGTCTCTTATTCCTTTTCTCTCCCTAACTCTACCATGTTTAAGTGCTACTATTCTTTCCACCTCCTACTCTTCCACTAACACTTCCCACATGTATTAAAATTTTTATATTTCCTCCAACATGTAAACTACTTATTATTATTGGCCATTTCACATTGTATGGCAGTTACACTTCCATGATGATTTGTTTACATTTTATTTTAAGGACTATTTCAGATAATATAGACTTATGTCCCTAAATTTGATGGGAGATAATCTTCAAAAAATGAATAGTTTTGAGTTATACACAAGTTTTACGCAAAGAGTATGGTAATAATTTGGATACATTCCCAATTTATTAGATTAATGTGAATTTAAAATTATAAAATTTTGATTAATGTAGATGTATAATTGATATTTGTTTTTCCAAATTATGTGAAATAGTCCAATTTTCATGATATACACATTGTATGGCAGTTATGTAATTCCATGATTCTTGATTTATAGTGTCTTTTTATGATATGAATGTTGTATGGTAGTTACACTTTCATGATTCTAGGTTTAATTTATATGTTCATGATATGCATGGTTTCCATATATAAGATTTGATACTTTATATAAAACTAAGTGAGACATTATTTACATGAACAATTGATGGTTGGAGTAGACAATCCTTCCTTTCTATGAGTTGAGACAAACATAAGAATTTTTGATATAATGTCATCTGTATGGGTGTTGATAGAGGTACACATTAATTCTTGTAATTTTGAATTGTAAAAAAGACTTGTTTTAATAATTTTGCTACATGTGCTTGGGGAAACTATAACTTATGTAACTGCATTGTGTATGCAAGTTCGTATTATGACATCTGATAGTCATATTCAAATGGCTAATACGATAACTTCTCATGTTTATCCCACATTTGAGATGCCTATTTGAATAGTTGAGCCTACCATTGAATTTTTTGATCATGAAAAATAAATTGAGTAGCATTGTGAGCTTGCATTAGCTGAATGTTTTTAAATGATTTTTTTATTGTAGGTTAAAATTAATTTCTTAACAATTATTTGAATTTATTTTATGTTAATTTCATAATAATTATTATATTTAAATAGGTTTAGCTACAAGAGAGTTATGAGTGTAGGATCCAAAGTTAGATCTCAGATTAATCTAAGGCATTAGAGGGGTCTCCATTTAGTAGTAGGGCATATTAGGGAGTCTTCTTCAAGGAAGGCAAAGAGAAGGAGGATATTTGATGAATAGAATATATTACATGAGATTTACTTTTTTGTATGCCTATTGGTAATTTATGCATTTTTGGCTTTGCATATGTGTATATGACATTCAACAAACATTAGATAATATGTTAGTAGATGTAATTTTTTGTATTCCTATAATGGAAATCTATGTATTATTGACATTACACACATGCATCTATATTGTTTGCTTATCATGGCAATCTATCTAATTTATATTCAATTTTTATTTCATTATGTGTTATTATACAATTTTCTTTTAATCTTCAAAAATATTATCTATTAGATCTCATATTTAATTTTTTACATAAATGAGAATTAAAAATTTGTTATTTTCAATGTTTTAAATCTTAGATCTCCCATATTTTTTTTAATTAAATTTTTTATTTCATTGTGCATAGTGGAAATGACTAATGACACTCTTATCACTTAGGCTTAATGGCATTATTATCTTTATACCTAATTTTTTTACACTTTGGAGACAATTATTTTTGAAATTACACATCTTAAAAACCTCTAAAACTTATTATCTAACTCATTTCATTCATTCCATTCACAAATGTCCTCTCACTCCTTCACTACCTTCTCACTAGGCAATCTTCTTAGGTTTCAAGTACCAAAACTTTATATAGGTATAAACGAGCTAGTATTCTATCATATATGTTCCTATATGGTCAAATCACACCTTTATTAAACTATTAAAATCTCTCAAACATATCTCAACATTCAATTCCACATATAGGTCTCATAATGGTCTCCTTAGGCTTGTATCCTTTTTTGTGAAAATTATCTTGGTTTGAGAAATATATAAAATATTATGGAGATTAAAAAAAAATTATATCCACCCTCTATCTATTTAAATTTGTGTTTCAAATTTCATAACCTAACTCCACTGCTAGACAATGCTTCCTTTGTAAACCACCCTTCAGTTAGACCTAATTAGCCCTACCTTAAACCCATCATCACCAAATCCATATTGTATGGATTTAAAAAACACCAAAACCAAATTATTACTTTTACATACATCAAAACATTATATATTATTAATTTTCATTAATTTTATAGGGTTAAAACTCTTTCTATGGGGTTTTTGCTCTTAAAACCCTAGTTAGGATTCTACATAGCTTGAGGAGCTATATAATTCAATATCTTGAGTTATACAGAGTTTCAAAGGATAAAAACTCTACATCTAGGTTTTTTTCACCCAAAAAACATTATTTAATAGGTGATACATCTCATTTCTCTTTATTCTCTCTTCTAATGATCAAAACACAGGTTTTTTAGTCCTATTTATGACTGCGACAATGGAGTTTATGTATCAATGAGTGTCAAGGGATTTATTAAGGGATTTTGAAAATATAAATAAATTATTTACACCTATCACCAACCATAAAAACCATTATATAAATTATCATACACATTTATACAATAAAATTCTCTTCTCTCTATCTTGACTATGCATAACAAAGAACCCTACAGGTCTATGACAATAATATGGAGTATTAGTTCTATTTAAAATATCTCACACATATTTTAAGTGATTAAAAACCTCCTTTTTATGATTATACCATATTAAAATTCCATATATTTAATAGAATACTTGAAAATATTAATAACCAAGTCTTAATTCCCTTTCCAATGTGACTGTTAACCCAAAACAAGGTATAGACAGGGTTTATTTCTTCTACAAGAATGTACGTTGATTATTTACCATTATATTTTGTATAAATAATAATTAACCTTCCACCTCAATGATCATTCTCAATATATATATATATATATATATATATATATATATATATATATATATATATATATATATATATCATTACCTACACTAAAGTCATACTCACTTCATGAGAAACAACCATTTACTTTCATATTAGAATATAATAAGTAAAATAGGGTATATTGGTAGAGGTAACCCATTTTTTTGAGTTATCCATGTATAAATTTCTTACTAATTTATCTATAGGTCTATATAGGTTAAACACATTCAAAACTAATATCATGATGACTCACAACTTACCAACCCAGTAGAATCACTCCAAGCTCCCTGAATTCAATAGGTCAATATGTCAATAAGTCAATAGGTAAATTAATAATTAAGTTTCTAGGTCTCTATTTTAAGTTGTCAAAGTTTTCAATAGGTCAATAGGTAAATAATTCAATTACTAATTAAGTTTCTAGGTCTCTATTTTAAGTTTTTAAAGTTGTCAAAGTTTAAGTTGTGGTTGTAGAACTCTAGTTTCAACTCTTCCTAACTAAAAAATGACATTAAAAACATGTATAAAGGTTTTATAACGTCTAATAATAGGCTATTTTCCTCCCATTAGGCCTGATTGACAAACCCACAACCCATTTTGACCTCAACAACAACCTTCCTAATACAAGAAAAATGTATTTTTTTAGCCTAAGTTAAAACATGCATAAAACAAAAATTGTACATCATTTTCTTCAACTATCAGATCCCTCCCTTACCTATTTAATCCCTATAATCTAAACTTGGATAACTCATGTGGAATCTTTGATAGCAATCTATTGGAAAAGTTACAGTGAGGGGTAAAAAAATGCAACTTTTTGGTAGTAAACAAGTAACTTCTTGAGTTCTAACTAGCATTTCTACCTCTGGGACATCAAATTATGAATATATCACCTTTATCACATCCAAATATTTAAATTACATATTATAAAACTTCCATGATGTTTAAATCCATCTGGAAGTGCATTTCAATACCATTTTGGAGAGTAGAAACACTGACAACACATGTTGTCAATGTTTAAGTTATGGTTGTATAACTTTAGCTTTGATGCTTCCTAACCAAAAAATAAAACTTAAAAAACATTTTTTTGGGTTTTTATAATTTATAGGAATAGTTTATTGGCCTCACATTAGGCCTAATTGACAAACCCACCACCCATTCTCACCTCAAGAATACCCTTCCCAATACAATAAAAATGTAATTTTTTAGCCTAAGTTCAAACATGCATAGATTGAAATTTGTAAGCCATTTATATGAATAATTATATCCATTACATAATGGTTTAATCCATATATTCACACCCTAGAGCACATACGTGGAATGTTCAAGAGAAATCCATTGGACAAGTTACAGTGAGGGGTCAAAAAATATAATGTTTTGGTAGTGAAAAAGCAACTTCTTGAGCTCCAACTAGAATTTATACCTCTGAGACATCCACCCATGAATATATAAATTTAACCACATACAAATAGTTAAATTAAATTTTATCACATTACCATGATTTTCAAATCCACCAAAAGTGGATTATCACTGCTATTTTTGAAAGCAAAAATGCTGACAACAAATGTTGTTAAAGTTCAAGTTGTGTTTGTATAACTCTAGATCCAATGATTCCTAAATAAAAAATAACACTAAAAAAAACTTTGAGGAGGTGGATAATGTCTAGGAATAGGTTCTTGGAATCTCATTAGGCCTGATCGACAAACCCACCACCTATTCTAGCCTTAAGAACACCATTTTTAATACAATAAAAATGCATTTTTTAGTGTAATTTCAAACATGCATACAATGAAAAGTATAAGTCATTTATGTGAACCAAAAAATCCCTCACCTACCTATTTAATCCTTATAATCTCACCCAATAAAACATAGGTGAAATCTTTGAGAGCAATCCATTGGATAAGTTGCAGTGAGAGGTCCAAAAATGTAACTTTTTGGTGTTAAACAAGCAACTTTTTGACCTCCAACTAGTATTTCTACCTTCAAGACTTCCACCTTTAAATATATCACTAAAATAACATAAAAATATTCAAATTGAATTTTATCACACTTTCATGACATTCAAATCCACTCCAAATTGAATTTTTACTACCAATCTAGAGCATGAAAATATTGACAACAAATGTTGTCAAAGTTTAAGTTGTGGTTACAAAACTCTAGTTCCAATGCCTCCTGACTAAAAACTTACACTAAAAATATTTCTAGGGGTGAATAATGTCTAGGAATATTATTTTGGCTTTCCATCAAGATTTATTGACAAACCCACCACCCATTTTAACCTCAAGAACACCCTTCTTAAAAAAAATATATTTCTTAGCCTAAGTTTAGACACCCATAAAAAGAAACTTGTAAGTCATTTTTTGAGATTAAATCATGTCCAACCTAAGATTCAATCATTTCCAGCATGTTCTTATATTATCTTCAATAATATATAATTATTTATTTACAGTTCTAACCACATGATGGTGGAAGCTTATCCAGAACCACTAACCTAAAAAACAGTGTCAATAAGTAATTGAAAATGAAATTTATATGTACTACCTAGAAACAAAAAAAATTGGTAAAATTTATTACATATACATTTTAAAATTCAACATACCTACGTATTTCAATTAAAAATACCACTAGGATCTACTCTATCCTTGATAGTATGAAGAATAGCTTCATGGTCTGACTCTCAAACTTTCCATAGTTTCCTATTTAATGGCCTCTCATGATATTTTTGTAGTTTAAAATTCATTGAAAGAATCAAATTTTAATAGTGTAGTATTTTCTTATGCATTTCAAACTCTTCAAACAACCATTGATCAGAATATTTTATAGGATATCATTGAAACCAAATTCTAGTGACTACCACTGACCTGGTGGGATAGTCAATGTTTTCTCCATCTATAACTGGGGAAGTCATTTTTTTATTTCTCTCTACACACTGCCAAAAGTAGTAATTAGTTCCTTATTCATTATCTTCATATTCAATAACTAAAAAACATGCCCTATATCACAAATATTTAGAGACAATATGAAGATATATAATGAGATTAAATTGTACATAATGATAAATATTTTACCTACTTGTAATAGATTAGATACATGTTTAAAGTCATTTTATGATGTTATATTTGTAAATTAAAATGTTGTTGGAACCTAATATATGTTTATTGGAATTAGAGGTTTGGAACTCCAATCATCCACCCACTCTTATGACTCACACTCATTCCAAATAGATTCCATGCATGTAGAACATAAACATGCCAAGTGTCTCATACGAATAGCTCAATAAATTTCATTTTATATATGAAATTAGTCGTCATTTGAACCCATTAGAGTCATACAATCCTCATACTTTGCCAAATGATCTTACTCCATTAACCAAAAATGTCTATGAATAGTATAATTTGGTTGAGAACTATTGTCACTTGGATTTTAACCCCTTGAGGATATGTCTCAGCTCTCCTCATCAAAGTGGCACAATGGAAATATCTCACAAGCTATGGGTAACTAATAGATGAAATAAATCTCTAGCAGGTCTAGCTCCCTTGATGAACTATTTAAACACTTCCATATCAAATTTTAATAAAAAATGAAGAAAAAAAACTAAAAAACATAAAATGTGATACACCAATAATGATTTTCCTCCTATTGATTGAACTTATACTACCTATAGCAAATCAAATCTTATTTCACACATAACTCACAACTCAAGATAGATTGTTACATCAATGCTTCATATGCTAGGTTCAAGAGGTATATTGATGTTTACGAGAAATAATTATGATATTTTGGAGAATAAAATCATAAAACGCATATAAAAATTTTATACACTAATAAATAACACTAATAAAGACCTATAAAAATTACTCTTCTGCACACTTGGTAGACAATCAAGGACAACATGCTAAAAAAGACTATCTTCTACTAAAAAATATCAAAAATATTGTAACAAGACTCAATTTTTTAGCATTTAAGTAGAGAAATTCACTTTCTTATTGCTTCAATAGACATTAAAATAAAAAAATGTCTAGGTTTTCACCCTTAACTAATGGAGGCTACCCTAAAGAACTCAAAAATTCACTACTTATAGCGTTTGAGAGAGAAGTGAGAAAATGGAAGTCCAAAGGTCACTTGGACACTTGTAATTCTATGAAAAAGAGTTACATGTGCATGACAAAATAATTAATAGATAGGACATGTAAGGTTTGATAGGATAAATGTCTCTCCAAACTATGAAAATCATGAAATGTGGCGTGAAACTCCTTATTCTGGAAAATAATATTGTCTTCAACAGTCCCCCTTTTGGAATGTCTTAAAACTGAATATGGATAGATATAATGATTTAAATAAGAGGGAGGGGTTATTTATATGATTTTACATGTATTGGTTTCATACCTAATCACCTATATTCCTCTAAAAGTGATCCATCATAGCATGTAGTCAAAGAAACTCCCATTTCAAACACCCTTCACACTTGGCCTAAAATATATCTTCAGTTTTCCATGAAAATATATGAATTGGAGTGGATGTCACTTTAAAATAACCTATATGTCCTTATATTTCTTAGGTAAACCTTAAAAAGGCTCCCACTTGAGGTTTTCACAGTTCTCACCATCTTGTTCATTTTGCTAGTTTTGACTGGCTAAGATGAATCTAATTGTAGGGACACTTATAATATTTTATTAATCATGAAACAATAATTTTGAGTTATAATATGTCTTTATATCACTCCCAAATTTGAGTGTTCCTCTTGAAATGCCTTAAAACCTGCATAATGCACTAAATAGTCAAAGAAAGCAATTCAATATTTTTTCCATATAGGTAAGATAGCACAAAATTTGATGAAGAAAAACCCTAAGGATTAATGTGAAAAATCCATATACTTTCATGGTCATTCCATCCCAATTTTTTGGCTCTCCATCCTCTTTTCCCCAATTGGATCCTTATCCAAGGTTTAGTAGGGTTTTAGGTTCTTTTATCTCTTAAGCTTCACTCATAAAGATAGGCCATTATAAATTCAAAAAAAATCCACAATAATGATTTTTATGACTTATAAAATCCTCTCCAAACTTATTATATCTCCATGTAAAACATGCAACAAGATGTGAGCATTTTAATCTAGCCTACCAAGCTTGGTATACCATTCTACATAGGCCTAATGTATCTCTAAGCCAAAATTAGATTTCCTTGTGATTATCTACATACTAAGAGTTTGGAAACATATTTTATGACAACATATACATGTACAAAAGGATTATAATTCCCTCATATATTTGGAAGTGAAAGTGACTTCTCATTTGGGCTTTAGGTCAAAACCCTGCCTAATAGTCCTGACTATAACCCTTATGGTCCAGACCACCTTATTTAGTTCCCTCATTTTTATAAAGTTATATCATGTTTTAATATGTTTATTTAAACTTTACAAACCTTATTTCAAGGTTCACTTAGCTCCTGGTCCACCCCTTTGTCTCCATTCTCCAAGACTATAGGATTTATGCACAAAGGGAATACCCTCTATTTGAGATAAAATAGAGGGAACTTCCATTTTTTTCAGATTAATTAATTATTATATGGGAATATCCAAGTTATTAATACCTTATAAACAAAAATTCAGAATTTGGTCATATCATTTGTCCCTCTAATTCCTTCAAAACTCAAGACAGACTGTGCAAAAGGGTACTTTGTGTAGGGTTTAAGGTGTAGATTGTGTATTATTTGATTGGAGCCTTTTATTACCTTATTTAAATGTTTTTGGAGTATAATTTGGTGTCCATTTTAATTTTCCAATTATTTATCATGCTTACCAACCCTCTCAATCATCTATGTCTGCATCTTCAACCATGCTTTTGCTCCATTAGGTCTAACTATGTTTTTTTATCTTGGAAAGGCACCTGTAGGTAGTCCTAGCATGGATTAGTCTTTTCAAATGTTGAATCAGCCCTATTGAGAACTTATAAGATAATTTTATAATTATGTTTACCAATTATAACCTTGCCTAGGTTATACCATCACCTAGAAACCATGTTTTATTTTACTTTTTGCCTACAGTCACCTATAGTTGACTATGGTGGAGTCATTAGGACCCTATAGGTGTAGATAAGCTCCAGAGATTGCATATAAACATATTTTTATTATCCTTTATATAAAAAATTATCCTTTCAACTATTTATGATAAAAACTTATGGAAACATGATCTGGTTTTACAACCTTGGGTGAAGATCCTTTGAAACCTATAGATGTCACTGCCTAAAATTAGTGCATAGAAGTGCAACTTTTGATCTTTCAAAAACTTATTTATACTAATCATCTACCATACATATTTTTCATATCTCTTTTCCTATGTGGTTAATACATTTTAAATTCATTAAGATGCATCAAAACTATTTTTAACTTTGTTATATGACCTTGAAAAAATGGCTCAGACCTTTATTTTCATCTTTTAGGGAAAAGGTCCCTGAACATAGTCTTTTCACCATTAATAAGTTATTCACTCCCATTTGAAAAAATATAATTACACATAGGTATTAAATGATTTATTAAACACACTATGAAACCAAGGAAGGTTTAAAACTATTCCAATCTCCTATGTGACACTACATCTCTCTATGGTACCACCTATAGGTGGAGTTTTTCTAATATAGGTAGTAAATGTAGAATTATAGGCAGTGACCAAGATATACATGTTTTTGATTAATCCAAGGCACTAAAAATTTCTTAAAAATTGAATATTATTATTCCAAAGGATTTTTAACAACTATCAAGGCTCCCATTCTGACATGATGTCATCCTGAGATACCTATAGGTGCATTTTGAGTTGCATATAGACAATAATCATGAAATGGTCCATGTACTCAAGGAATCTACCTTCATAGTCAATTTATATCCTCTCATGATGTTTAAATGAAATATAAATATGTTTATAAGTTAAAAATAAGATTTCACACCTCATTTTCAATATTGAATCCTTATATAGGCACCTATTGGTGCATATGTATGGTGACTATGTGTAAATGTTGTACACGATTGCAATAGTTCCTTATTATGAAATTTGGTGAATATAAGTTAATTTTATATTCATAAATGATATTTATCAACATTTTATAACTCTCCATTACTCCATGGATGTGATAAATATCCTAACACATTCTACTTAGTTGATTGTGCATGACAATCATGGAGCAACTGATTACATCTCACTTGTGACAACAACTCAATGGAATGTTACTTTAGAGAATGAAATAAAAATTTTATGGGTCCAATAGGTAATTTTGAAAATTTTATTAAGCCTATCAAAACCTACTAAATCCATTACCAAAGCATATTTTTTTTGAAAATGATGGAAATATGCCTACAACACAGAATGATGTCTTTTCTTACAACCTTGAGATATATGGCTTATCCAAACACCTTAAAACATGGAAAAAATAATAGGGAGAATTTTAGGATATATAAAACATAAAATTTAATCAACATCAACAATTGTATTATACAAACCTATCAAATTATATTAAAACCTATAGGGTGTAGTAAATAGTGAGAAAAAAAAACATAATTAACTTGTTAGAGATGATTAATAAATAAAATTTTACCATTAATTGAAATATTGTTATGGAAATGAATCTATATGAGTTTAATTTCACATCTTGAAGGCATTTGGTCTGAAACTTCTCTAACTAGCCATACTAAATACAGACCTGCTAATTATTTCTATGTGTTTGAAAGGGCAAAGAAGGAGCATAATAGTTTTGGACATTTTTTAACACTTAAAAATAATTTAAATAATTAATATGAGTATTAAGAATACTAATATTCTTCTCACAATATTCTCCCACATGTCACACTCTCTTATGGTTTGTACAAGTGCCAAATTCTTCCTTTTATCAATTGATTTCTTGATCTTTAGTTAGATAACCTATAATTTTTAGATGGGAGTGACATTAATAATAGGTAATATGACATATTTTATGTTTTAAGGAAAAAAATAATACACTTATACACCTTAAAATCCATTCAACTTTCATATATGATACTTAGACCATGATCAAGGGTAAAGTGACATTAAATTACATAAAATATAATATAAAACATCCTATGACAAAATATTATACCCTTATAAACATCTAAACATCAAATTTTTATATATAGGGGTCCTAATCTAACCTGAAATGTCAAATTTGGTCAACAAAGTGGTGACTCATAGGGGTAGTATGCCTATTATACTAAAGATCAGTAGCCTTATCCATGGGCCAATGGATTAAATAAATTATTTAAGACAAATATTAATTAATTACCTAAAAATCACATAAAATAAATCAAGACACCAACAAGACTCACAGATGTGCACAAGATTTTAAGGAAAATAAGAAAAACAACAGCTATGTACAAAGAGAGAGGAGGAATTTTATTATAAATATTTAAGATATATCCCATTTAATTTGATATGAAGCTCCTCTCCATCCAAATTTTGGAGTTTGAAAGCATTTTGTTGATTTAATTAAGTGATGACATAAGGACCACTCCAAAAAGCATCAAACTTTGTGTGTTTTCTAGGCTTAACCCTATCTTCATCCCACTTTAGAACAATTTATCCTTCTTGGAATATTCTTGGCATGTATTTATTATAAAAATATATCTTTATTTGATCTTGTTTAGATATCATAGTGTGTATATCTTGATCTTTTATTTCTTCAAGCTTCATCAACTCACATAATCTAACCTCCATACTTTTATTTTCCATCAACTCTAACTGATAAGTGAGAAATAAAGATTATAATTCAAGTGAAATAGGTATTCTATCTTCTCTTACATAAACAAGTATATATGGTGAGTTTCTAATAGATTTATTGGGGGTGATTCTATTAGCCCAAATAGCTATCTTCAATTTGGAATGCTAGGTTATTTGGTTTTCCTCAATTGTTCTCTTCATAATCCTAATTAGATTCTTACTAGTGGACTCAACTAGTCCATTCCATTATGGATAATAGTTTGAGGAAGTAATGAGATAAATACCATGTTTTAAATCCCACTCACTTTTCTAGGTTCCAAGGAATGTTAATGCATTGTCTGAAATGATTATTCAAGGGGCCCCAAATCTTATCACAATGCTTTCATACAAGTCCAAAACAGAACTTGCATTTTCTTCCTTGAGATATACAACCTCCACCCATATATTAAAGTAATTTATGCTAGCTAACACCCACTTTAGATCAGTACTAGAATGTGGGTTGATTAAGCCTATGAAATCTAGACCCCATTGCATAAAAGGTTGGTCTACTTGTATTGGATGAAGAGGTAAGGTTGAAATATTTTATTTTCCATTAAATATATCACATTTATGAATTTTAATTACCCAAAAATGTTTATCTTTAAACAAACTAGGCCAAAAATAACCAGCTCTCATAATCTTTGCAGTTGTGGTCCTTGGAACAAAGTGACCACCTATTGGTCCATCATGAAACTCAAATAATATATTTTCAACCTTATCTAATTCAACACATCTCAATATTACATTGGATAAATATTTAATAAAAAATACTTCATCAACAAGTGCATCAGGAGTAGATTGTAATCTAAAGTACTTTCTTTTGGTTCTATCTAGGCCTTGTAGGCATTCACTAGTTTGAAGAAAATTGATCATTTCTTGTGTCTAACTCCCCATTGGTGAGGATATAGATACCATAGGATCCTATTTAAGGGTTAAAACAACTTTTTTTTATTCCTTTAAATATTCATTAAGGTGTTCATATAATCCCCTCCCTTTCACTAGCTTGGTTGTCTTGATTTCTACATCATACTCCATTACTTTTGTAATCCAACCAGTTCTTTTTTCATTTAAATATCTACTCAAAAGGAATTATTTTACATTATGATGAGGTACCGATATATTAATATTGTTAATATATAACATGTTCCTAAACTTATTTAGTCTTCTAACAAATAAAAGTACTTGCTTCTCTACATAAGTGTACCTTACCTCATAGCCATCCAATCCTTGACTAAAAAAGTAATAAGCTAATCCAAGTTTTATTCATTTGATTAAGTGAGTATGTTAGAGATTAATTATTCATTTCAAAAAGTATACAAGTTGAAATCCTTTGAGAATTTAGGACTTGCAAGAGTTGGAGCTTGAGTAATAACTTGTTTGATATCTTCAAAACTCTCTTTCCTTCTCTTTGTCTAAGTAAACACTTCATATTTCCTTAGAATAAAGGTTAGAGGATTCATTAAATTATAAAAATCAAGATTAAACCTCCTTATGAAATTTATTTTTCCAAAGAAACGTTTCAAAGCTTTCTTTTATTTGGTTAAATTTAAAGCCAAGATTGCACTCACCCTTTCAAGATCTATGGATAGACCTTTATTTAAAAAAAATGTGTCCCAAAATTTTACCTTCATGATAAAAATACACAAACTTGTTTTTATTAATATATATTCCAGATTCTCTACATTTTTCAAAAATCTTCCTAAGACGATTCAAATGATCCATTGCATCATTGGAGAAGATCATGATATCATCAAGATACACCAACACTATATCATTTATTAGGCCTTGAAAATCCATATACATTTCAAATTCGAAGGTTTTCCAAACATTATAAAAACCAAAAATAATTTTCCTATAAGTATATGTTCCTGTTTTAGTGGTAAAGGATATCTTATATTGATCTCCTTCATTTACCAAAATCTGATTATACCCTAAATATCCATCAAGGAGTGAGAACCTTCACTACCTACCACAAATTGAAAAATTAGATCCATATAAGGAAGAGGATAATGGTAATTTAAATAAACTATATTCAAATTTATAAATTCAACACATAACCTAATCTCCCCATTCTTCTTCATTTTGCCAACAAAGATGAATGCCTAATAGGAAAAATGATTTTAGACTCAAGATTGATTAGCCTTTGCTTTTGCTTTATAGGATCAACATTCTCATATAATTCTATGGTATGTTGAGATATATTTGGATAAAAACCTTTTAAACCACTATATTCTCATGTATATGTATCAAAAAAATTCCTTGCATAATTCAACGAAAGCATATCTTTTTTCTCTAGTACACACCTTCCCAAGAGCAAGCAACTTATCTTTGAAGATTTGTACTCTCTCATAGTTTTCTTATTTATTAAATATGATTAAATTTAATTTATTTAACTGATCATAATCATTAAAAATAATTTCAAGTGTGACAAGCTCTTTGGGGTCTTATTTGTCTTCAATTGTACAATCTTCCCTCCATATTGTTGTTATAGTTTGGATTGGTTTTTTGACGATAAATCAGCTTCCTCTTATATAAAAAGAGTTATTTTCTTGTCACTATCAAATAATTTCCAATTAGTGACATTATTAGGTATATATGGCCTAACAATAACTTTGATACAGAGCTAGTTCTTATCATCTCTTATCCCCTTTATAACATCAAACTGATATCTAATGGTTGTAAACCAATAAACATGGTTGTTATCTTCTCTTGGTATAGATTAAATATTGAAATCTTGGAAATATTATACAATATCACATACTCTATTATTATAGGATTTAATAAAAGGTTTCTTAGTCATATTTTGACCTCTAACTTGATTTACAATCAACTCACTATCACCATAAACATGTAACTCCTTCATACCTCTTTTTCTATCCCACTCAAGGTAATGAATGAGAGCCTCATATTCTACTACATTACAAGTACAACTAAAGTGAAATATAAAAGTATAGTAATACCTTTCCTTGGATGGAGATATCAACATTTCTCCACCACCTGATCCAACCTTGCTTCTTGACCCATGAAAAAATAGTTACCATAGACCGTTTGCACTCTCATTTGGCTTCATCAAATTTGGCATGAAAGAGTCTTCTTCATGAAGACAATACACACCAAGACCAAATTTTTCTATGAATATATAATGATCATGTTCATAGTGTTCATCTCCCTATTCATCTAGATGTATATCAAAAACTTCTTCAAGATAAGATGTTGGAGATTGATCCATGTGATGTTCTTCCTCATCAAGTATAGTATAGTTGACATTTGCAACCTTAGGCATATACGGCTCTAAATGATTTTGATGAAGATTTTTTGATTCAATATTTAAATTATTACCATACCGTGTTTTGAAAAAAATGTATGACCAGTTTGCTTCCAAGTATCCACCTATCTTGGCTATAAACTCTCTTGACAAACAAAGAGTAAAGTATGGGGTAAATATACAACAACCACATCATTAGAGATGGAGAAAGCAGGACAAGCATGTAATGTCAAATTTAGATTCTTTACTACTCCCAAGTTCTTTTATAGTGACCCATCCAATTTAATAACTCCTTTAGCCATTGGTTCATACATGAGGCTTAGTTTATCTCCTATTGACTTAGGCATGACTAAGGTACTATCCCCACTATCTATGATATAATTATTAACTAAATATTCACCAATGTTCAAGGATATATAACCAAAAGGAGTCTTATCAATTTTCATTACTTGTCCACCAATGGACTGATTTTAATTCACCAAAAAATCATTTTTTATCCTTGTTGATCCAACTGGTTTACTTATTCCAAGCAATTCTTTTTAGAGAATATATTTTTATCCCAGTATTGTCAATGAGTCCCATAATTAAATATTCATGTGTGAATTATTAGTTTGATCCAAAACATTAATATAAGGTTTTTTAATCTTTAATTTATCTTTGGAATCACTAAGACCCTGTGGTGTAGCATGTGAATAGGGATGTGTAGGAGCTAATCTTGAATTCTAAAATTTATGATTTTATTGCACCTTAGGATCTAAGTTAGACCCACCTATCTATTATAACTTTTATTTTCACCCTTTTAGGACATGAAAATCTCTCCTCATCCAAGTGACATAATGAAATCACCTCTACGCTTGTGGGTAGCCTATTGAATGAGGTGAGTCTCTAGATAGGGCTAACTCCCTTGATGTACCACTTAAGATTACAACTACTACTAACTTTGTGGGGTGAAAAGGAAGAGAGATAACTAAAAGGAAACTAATATAAGGGAGGTGATACACTAAGTTTATTGATGACATACAACTATATGTATATTACACTTGAAATTAAAGGACAACTAAACATACACTCTCCAATATATGTTTTCTTGCATCAATGTTACATTGTGGGCTTATAAATGAATCCGAAAAGATAAGAGGAATATACAAGAGGTCTTGAGTGTCAATAATTAAGATAATAACTCACATAAAATTTGACATTTCCTGGAATAGATTACATGCCCTACAAGAAGAAGCTACAAATAGTTGAGAGAATGTGACAACTTACTAAGGAATCCATAGCTTTCACTAAGAAAATTTAACATTAAAGTAAAGAAAACTATTAATTTTCATGAAAGAGGTAAAACTTAGTAATTTTATTTATCAAAATTTATAAAAATGAGTAGTATTTTCCATACTTTGGTGGAGCATCCATACAATGCCAAAATGCTTAGTTCTTATATAACTTATGAGAGAGAAGAAGAAGAGATAAGTCCAAGGGTCAAAAGGACACTTTAAAGCTGATAAAAAGAGTTAATTATGAATTTTTAATGGTTATGGGACTAACCATGCAAATTTATGAGCTACAAGTGTCAATCCAAGTCACAAATTTCATGAAAAGTGGTAGGAAAACTCCTCAACTAGCTCACAAAAATTGCATTCATGATTAGATATATTTAAACATCATATAACTGATTAGGAATAGGATAAATGATTTTAATTCATGTTAGTGACATCATACATTCCTCTCCATTCATTTTTTTCATGTTTGGTCTTATGGAATCACCTAGAACTAAACCATCATCATCTATTGTCTAGAAAACATCTCTTCTATCCACCCTGCACACTTGGCCTCAAAATTGGCATTAGTTGTCCATGAAAATTTATGTCAAGTATTGATTTAAAATTTTAAATTATATTCATGTCCCTAAAATAATTATACACATCTTAAAACCACCCTAATCAAAGTTTTCCATGTTCTTCACTAGCTTGTCCATTAGGCTAGTTTTGATTAACTATGTTGAATCACTTGGTTGAGACACTTAAGAGTTGTTTAAATTTATTATACTGATATTATGAATTACATTAATTACTAATATTTAAATACATATTATTTTAACTTCTTAAAACCTCCTACAACCTATAAAAATATAAAAGATAGTGAGAAAAACCTTGTTTCTACCCCCATCCATACAAATCCATACAACTCAAAATCATTTGAAGTAGCCTAACTGAGTTATAAACAATTTACAATATATATTATATTAAAATTTGTCCATTAAATTAAATCTCCAACTCCATCTTCACAAATTGGTCCTTGGCAAGGGTTTTCAAGGGTTTATGAGAAATTTAAACCCTTAAGCTTTGTTAATAAGGTTGGGACATTGGAACTACAAAAAAATTCTACAAGATTTTTTTTCAAGACCCCTTATAAATTTTATAAACTCATTTTTCCCCCATGTAAACAATCATGAAAGACATAAGCTTCCAAAACTTTCGTATCGAGCTCTTTTCCTTGTTTCCATAGGCTTGAGTTTGTCTTTGATGCTCACAGTCACTTGTAAATATTTTTATTATATAAAAATAGATATAAAATATATTTATTCACACCATAAAATTTTTTTAATATTATATAAATATTAACACATGCTAAAATGGTAATGGACTCTCCATTTGTGCACTAGGCCTAGACCTTACCTAGTAAGTTTGATTACAACTTTAAAGCATTTTAAACTTCCCTACCAGATCTCCTTCCTATGTGCTATTTACCATGATTTTCCATGTTTGTTATATTTTTTCACATAATTATACAAGTTTACCTTATCCCATATCTCATTCTATTACCACCCTCTTTCAAAACTATAGGGTTCTTATATGGGGAAATTTCCCCTTATATGAGATAAAATAGGGGAACTTACCCTATTTTTTCATTAAAACAAGGAATTATAGAGGTTTATCTAATTTTAATGGATAAATTTTTTATAAATTTAGCTCTTAACTAGGTCATATTTCCTTCTAACCCTTCCAAATTCTAAATGGACTTTTAGAGAAGTAAAAAAGTGCAAGATTCCAAGAGTCGACTGTGTATGCACTTGAAAGTACCCTCCCCTATTCTTGGTTTGTGTTATTTAGAGTTATTCAAGGTTAAATTTATCATGATTAATTTTATTCCAATCTCTATTTTCCTTTCCAATCTCTCACACACCCCTCTATATGCTTGAACTCACAAGGTTGTATCTTACTCTCGACTGTGTGTCTTAATTTTCCTTCTCAAGAATGACCCCTATATGTTATAAATTTTATAGTATTTTACCCCTAATTTTTTTTATAACTCATTAATAATATTTATCATGGTGATATATTAATTTCTTTGGTCCATTTTTTCTAATTCCATGTCATATTCATGCCAAGAATGTCAACTCTATGCTCATTATCTAAGACAATCATAATTGACTATGTGAGAGTCCTTTTAGGGTCCTGTGGGATTGTTTTATATATATATTTTTATCTCAATTGGTTAATAATTATATTAATTACTGTGTTAATAATTTTTTTTTGATGATAACCTCCTTCTAACTCTTCATATGCACTCTTAGCTATAAAATTGAGTCTTTCCCTATTTTCACTGAGAAATCTTGCCTCTATCTTTACTAATAGGTTAATATACTTATCCTATAGATAATGATTTTTTTCATATTAATGTATAAGTTTCATAGTGGGTTGGTACATAATAATACCATATCCAAACATCAAAATGCCATTTCAACCACTAGACTGAGTTCTCTTTAAATTAACTGAGCAACCCTGATGTAGACTACTTCTTATAGGTTAATTTCCCTCTAATTAAATTTTTTGTGGTGTTAAGAGGATAATTTTAAACCAATTATCATCACATAACATAATTTTCATGTAATTAACTTGAGTTATATGAAACTAGGTGTAAACCTCATGTTAGCTCCTTGACTGAGACACTTCTCCTTTCAAGACCCTGCTTGGACTAAGAGTGTAGGTGATTATGCTTCAAATGAGTTGGTTATGGTATTAAAAAATATATTTTAAACTTATTTATTTAAAAATTCACATGTTAATTATTTTATTCCACTTAAACATCCTAGAACAAACACCAAAACCTCATGTCTAGGTCTTTATCTATTTATAGTTGTAGGTTCATGTTTCATGGTCTCCTATATGGACTGAGAGGTTTGAATAGGAGGTTAGACACATATTATCATCTCCATAAGTTTATTTATACTATATTTTATCTCTTAAAACCATTATAACTCTTTAAATATGATAACATGGTTAATATTTCCAATCTTAGAGAACAAAAGTCTCTTTTTGACTCAGGTCTGTAGAGAATACTACATGATTTTAGTATTTTGGGAGGCCACTTTGAGACCTCAAAAAAACCTTCTCCCCTTATCATATACCTATATAAATTATAAAGGGTATTGAATTTTATAAATTATAAAAAAAATTCCAAGTTATATGCTTTGATACCCTTACCTCATGTTTTAGGATAATCTCAAAAGGTATCTTGACCTCTATTTCACCATTTTAGGGATTGAAGAGCTGAATAATGTCATTGCTCCTTGAAAATGGTTATCAATTCCATTAGCCAATATTATCCCTTAAAAGGGTAAGTTATAGTATCTATTAATTATTAATACTTTAATAAGGGTTTTAAAATCATGATTTGATCATCTATATGCCACCCCTGCATCATATGAACACCACCTATAGGTGACCATTTCCTTTATAGGTAGTAAGTGGGATCAAATCGGTAGTGTGTGATTTATAAAATAAAAATTATATTTGACATCTTATAATTATTCAAAAAATAAATATTTCATTATAAATACCTTTCTTAGCTTAAATTTCCTCTTCAACATGCCAACCTTCATGAGATATCTATAGATGAGCTTTAACAACTAACTGTATAAAGGTTTTCAATGTGACTATCATAGTCCTCTTTCACACTTCTTAGAAGGTTTGATATATTTTAAATTAGTTATAGACACACAAAAAATATATTAAACATAAAATAAAACTTCATTAAGAAATTAAAAAGCCTTTACACATATGATTCAATGTGGATACAAGTGAAAAAAATAAGAAAAAAGTTATGAGCTTGGAAGACTATGGGTGTGTGTATGTATGACTGTAACTATGAAATATTTATTGGAGAAAGAGGATTAAAATTGGAAAATAATTCAAGAAAAATATTTGAGACATAAGGGTGATCTTGACACCACCTCCTAGAACCATGAATTAGCTTGAAATTCTTGAAAATGGTGCAAGACTACCTACAACTCAAAAAATCATATCTTCCTAAAAATTTAGATGATTAGCACATAAAAACATAAAAAAAATGAAATAAAGTATGGATAACATTGGATAAGGAAGTAAACATTATTTTTAAGAAATATCAATAACTATATTATACGTACTCCTTTAGACAAAGGTAAAACCTGAAGGGTACATAGATTGATAGACAATTTTAGAAGGTCAACTTCAAATAGATGATTCATAAAGAAAAATTAATAATTATAAAAAATATTTATATTAAAATTTATGTCTCTAAGTTTAAAATATCTTCCCAAAATCATTCTACTTAAAACTCTTTCTACTGGTCGTACAAAGTACAAACCTGCAAGACACTTTTATGTGTTTAGAAAGGTGAAAAGGAAGAAAAATAGTTTTGAGAAATAAATTAAATCTCCAAATTAAAAAAAATGGATAAGATTTTGGGGAATATTAAGAGTTACATTTAAATCTTTTCCAAGTGGCACACTTCCTAAGAAGGTCATACAAGTGCCATTTTCTCCTTTTTTGTTGAGAAAACTATCTTTCCTCTTAAAAACCTACCATATTATTAGTAGTGTCATTTATATAAGAATTATAATGAAACATGGGACATGAAATCACATTTTTAAACTTTCACATTTCCAAATAAACTTGTACAAACCATTAAATGCACCCTTTTGACCCCTCAAATGACCCAAAAATGAGATAAGGACATAAAAAATAGTTTATGAAAGCTAATATAACATTAGTTGAAATAAATTACCCTATAAAAACCTTATGATAATATATTATATCCCATTATAGACCTAAGAATCAAATTTTTTTACTAGGGGTGCCACAACTTGACCTAAAAGTCAAATTTGGTCAACAAATTGGTGACACATAAGGATAGTATGCCTGCTATACGAACTAGACTAGTATTCTTATCAATACATTTTGATTAGGAGTCATCTAAGTACTTAGAAAAATAATAAAATTTTGTGACCATAAACCTTTGATCAAGACAAGACACTAGTGACTACCTCAACCACACAAAGTAAAGGATACACACAACAAAGAAAGAAAACACACAAGGCATACACATGTGATCTAAACACTTAGGGGGGAGAAGAGAAAAACCTATTATGTAAAAATAAAAATGACAATACCTCCCTCATAAATCAAAGGGAAATTTTGAAGCATCACATTCTTCATGATATGGAACATGGTGCAAAGCATGCTTCTCCTTGGATTAGATGTTTTGTGGATAAAACTTTTCTTTTGGCACTTCAACTGTCATACACTAAAGTATAAAATATTAAAACAATTATGAAATTTAAAATTATTTGTCTTGCATCCAAACATATTTAACCTTTTAATGTAGATCCTCAATTATTACCTCAAATGATGATTGAGTGGCATACCTTATCTTCCATGGTGCTCTTAACAAGATTAAGCTTCTCCTTAACATCAAGATCTTCTAGCTCATCAAGGATATTTTAAAATTATATCAAATCTTGATCATTGTCTTTCATGGAAAATTATTCCTTCACCTTGTCATACACTTGGTCCTCAACTTGGTAAAGCTCTTCAAGATATTGAAGTAACTCCATTTGTAGCTGCCAATCATCCTTGTCCTCTTTATCATTTAGAACCACTACCTCTTCCATATTCTCTTCTTGATGTACTATGTAATAAATATTTTATTCAATCTCCATTACATCATCAAGTGGCTTCTTGACAGCTGGTTCTTGACTAGTAGAAAGAACTCCATCCTTATGTTTGATTGCAAACACAAGCTCATATTCATTAGACTCATCAACAAGATTGGGTTTATCATTATCTATGAAATATTTTGGGCAATAATAAACTTCAAAAAAATCATAAAATTATTCTTATATGTCATTGAACATATACCATATATCTTATTCCTCATGATCATCTTAAGGAGCTACTTCTACCTTGGTCTCACAAAACCTATATAGGATTGCCACTTCTTGAGAGATGACTTGAAAGTGTTCTCCATATTTGATATCATATTTGAATTCATGTTTGATATTATCATCTATAACCTTTTAATTAGATTGAAAGTCTTCTTAAAGGGCTGTAATATTTTCCTTCTCCTTCTCCTTTATGGTGATTCCAAGACTAGGCATCTTGAAATCATGTGATCTAGCCTAATGAGGCTACCAAGGATGTAGGTTTTCTTCAAAAAAGATCTCTCTTTTTTTGTCAATCAGCTTATCACCCTTAGGTTTCCATACCATATATTTTTCAAGGCAAAGAGTGATAATGTGAGGATAAGATGATCTAGTTGGTGAAGGTGGCACATAGAACTCAAAATTAGGTTGAAGGTGAAATCTAGGTGTTTCTCCATGGACACACATCCTTTCAAACATAGAGACATTAGCTATTATATTTTCGTTTTATTAAATAAGGGGAGTAATTATGGTTATTTATTCCTCACAATCACTCATGTGAGCCTCTTGATAAGCCATGAATTGTATTTCCTCTTATTTACTTATTTGTCTCAAGATAGTTTCATCTTCAAGAAGAAATGAAGTGGGGGATTGATAGATAGGCTCATGGATTTGAGGTGAAGAAGTTGGAGTATGAGATGTAGTAGAAGGTGAAGGGTTTGGATATGGATATTGGAATTAATGAGAATGCTTCTGAATGGGTATGTAAAAGAGGAAAGGATTAGTGAGTTCTAAGGGAAGTGAATTCTTGGGCTGATTAAGAGGAGTAACATCGACATGAGCAAGAGTTACATTTTTTGAATGATATATTTGTGTAAAATCCATGGAAATAACTTATTTCATATGAAAAGGCTGATAGGAATACTCTTGAGGCTTATAGGTATCATGAACTCTATGATAGGGGTCATATTGAGGTTGATAGATAGGTGTTTCTTGGTAGTCATTCTCATAAAATTTTCCAACCACATGGTGTCCATATGGAGAGGTAAATAAAGGGATATATGGATAAAATGGTTCATAGGATTGATAAACATTTTTATATGGATGATAATAATCATTCTATAATAGATGAAGGTCATATTAAGGTTGGTAAGGATCATGACAAGGTTGGATACGGACTTATTTATATTGATGGGGAATGGCACAAGTTTGGAAAGTCTCACAACTTGTAGAGAACAAAACTCAAATCCAAGGTCAGCCATAAAACTTAATTGAGAATTAGGAACAAAATAAAAGGTTATAAAAAATATTAAAATGGAATAACTAGGATACTTGACTAGCTGATGTATCTTTGGAGTCGCGATTGATGCTTTGATAGATGCCTCTAAATGCTAATTATTGAAAGACAAGACCAAAAATCTCCCAATCTCTTATAATAAGAGTCCCATTAGGCATGCCAAATTTTTTCACTTGTATTATCACCCTTTGAGTAAATGTAAAGCCATCCTCATCCATGTGAAATAATGGAATCACCTCTAGGTTTGTGGGTAACTTAAGGAATGAGGTGAGTCTCTAAATAGGGTTAGCTCCCTTGATGTACCACTTAGGATTGTAACTACTAATAGATTTTGGGGGTGGAAAGGGAGAGAGATAACTAATATAAAACTAATCTAAGGGATTTCATACACCAAATTTATTGATGACATCCAACCATACGCATATTACACTTGAAATCAAAGGATAAATAGAAATACACACTCTAATTTATGTCTTATTGCATCAATGTTTTTGATAAGGTAAGGTGGAAAACTAGGGGTTGAACCCTTTACAAAGAAAAAATCAAGAAGGCAATCAAACAAAATATGCCTTCAGAGAGACAATGGCACTAGCTGAGAAATAACAGACACATAAATAAAAAAAATAAGAAACAAAAAGACCAGAGTCAGAGGGGTCTCTCCTTACATAATCATTGATTTGAGAAGATCATTAAGTTTCTCATTATTCTCTACATTATTAGTAGGCCTAGTATTACCCACTTCTTTTAGCATAGACATGTTCAATAGAACTGTATTCTAGAATCCCTTGGTGAAATTTTACTCCAGCTTCTGAATATGATCCTTCAGGGCCCCAATTTTAGATTTCCAGTCAGTCTTATTCTATATTTCCTCACCAGCTTCCTCAACATACATTTTCCCCTTATTTTCAATAGCTTCCATAGTGTCATCACCATGCTCCTCAGTAACCTCAAAATCCCTAGTCTCCTACTTCCCTTTTGTGTCCTCAGAAATTTCCTATATTTCTAGCTCCTTAGACTCTTCCTCCTGGGTTTCTTCCTCTGAAGCACTTTCTGAATAATCAATAAATCTAGCCTTCAGGTCAAGTTTACCATCAATCCTCCCTAAAATATGAAATTTGAAGGAGAATCCTTCTTTATTAACTTTGGAAGACTTATATGATTTGCCACCTTGACCTCCTGTGGCCCTACCCACATTTTTGTGGGTCTACTCTGTGGTCTCCCTAATATTCTCTTCCTCCTCATCAACCTTCCTCTTTTTACCCTTCTTGCCTGGAAAGGAGCTAGGGGTGTTAATAGGGGTCTCTTCTAGGGTTGATAAAGAAACATCTTTTGTGTTGGTAGGAGCAGGGGAAAAAGAGGACTCATCAATAGCATCACCAGACACTGGATTGGAAGGAATGTCACCACTATCAATTCTGATAGTCTTGGATGGCTAAAGGGCTCGGTGAAAGTTGTAAAAGCAAAAAATGAGTCCTAGTGTAGGGAAATAGGGTTCATGCCTAGTTTTTTAGGCATTTTTTCTCTCACCCTAAGGACAAAGTGTTCTAAAGAGGAGAGCAGGTAAAAAGGAAAACTAATGATAGCATTACACCTAAAGTGATTTAATAGAGGAAGATGGTAATTATAAAACTTGATAAATTGATCTTCAAGCGTGAAGTAATTCATGAGAATGAAGCACACTCCATCCCATGGCTCAGGTAGTTTAGCATGCTTGAATCCCCCTTAATAAGGGATGAGTTCTTCTCCCTCTCCCAGGAATAGTTTATGGCTTGAAAGATCCATAATTTTTGTTTTCCTTTGAAGCTTTGTCCCCTGCATGGTCATTCTTGTGGCCTTAACAATCACTTTTTTATAGATTTCAAAACTGATTCCACCAACCGTGACCTACCTATTTAACCAGGATCTCACAAATTGCTTGAACAAGTTTTCATCGAAACCATTAAGCCTTTCTTGATATGGGCTGATACCTCCTTCTTTAAAATAATGCCAAACCAGTGGATTATCTTTAAATTCATTGTAGGATACTATTTCAGTTTGAATTTGGTCTCCTCCCATCTTGGATTTGTAGACCCAACCCATGAAGTTCCTAAATTCAGTCTTAAGCTCTGAAATGGTTATTAACCCTTGCTTTTGCTTATGTAAAATGAAGATATGATGGCTCATTATTTGAAATACCCTACAGAGATGATGTTGTCTACTCCCATGATTGGAAATCATTTCCCATTGATCTTCATAATGATGCCTACGTGCCTTAACCTCTTGATACAATAAATCATGAATGATTGTCAAAAGAGTACAAAAGTCATCAAGTTCTGAGATTCATGATGGCCCCCTCCACATGGACCACCTCCAAGAGCTATCCTTGTCATAGATCCACCTCATTATTGACAAGTCATCTCCTTTTGAATAATATCCCTAATGTTTAAGGGAATATGAACACCTTGTCGCCACACCCTCCAACCTGAAAATTGCTAACTAAGATTGGCACAAGCATCAACAACACTATTTCCCTCTCTATAAATATGAGAAATCTCCACTCTAGAGAACTTCTGCAAAAGAATTTGAATATCTATAATGATATCTCTTAGCTTAATTCCCACATTTGATGCTTTATTAATAGCATCTATGACCATTTTAGAGTCTTCTTGTATACTCAAGTTCCTTATTCCTAGGGATATAGCCAATTTTAACCCCCATAGGAGAGCCATTACTTCAGCATAGTTATTGCTCTGGCTTCTTATTCCACCAGCATAGAAATCAATCATCCATCCTTTATCATTCCATATAATTCCTCCTCCACTAGCTTTACCATCTGACTTGGATGCCCCATCAAAGTTGAGTTTCATCTAGTTAGGCTTTGGGGGAATCCATTTAGTATTTAGTCTCTGTAGGATTTTTGAGTTATTATACTCAGGAATTTGGTTTAAAACCTTCCATTTAGCTATAATTTGGTTTTCAATTTGAGATAGGGGTTTCTCCACAGCATGAATCTGGGCTATGGTGACACTTTCCATAAGGGTCTTAGCAAAAGAGTTAAACACCTGAGATATATTTCTAGCAGTGTCCCTAAAAATTATGTGGTTTCACTCTTTCCATAAAAATCCAACTCAAACATGGTAGAGTTTGCTTCCATAATTCCATAATCCAAGGATGTGTGAAGTTTGAATTTCAACTAAGGATTACTTCTTTAAGGTCAGAATTATAGACCCATTCAATACCAAAGTTATTAAGTATTGTGCCTCATAGTTCCTAGGAAGAATCATAGTGGATGAAGAGGTGTGAATATGATTCCTCTTTTGAACCACACAAAAAACATCTGTTAACGAGGGTAAACCCTCCCTTTTGAAGATTATCCTGAGTTAGGATTTTGTTATGAGCAGTAGCCCACTAGAACATGTTAATTTTTTTAATAATTTTATAATTCCAAACCTTTTTCCATACATCTTTATTCTGAGCCTCAAGAATGAGTAGATGGTAAGCAGACTTGATAGAAAATGATCCATTCTTATCTATCCATGAGTAATGTTCATCTTCATGAGGGAAGAGAGGGATTCTGATCTATTAAACACACTATTGGATCTCCCTCACTCTAGGGAAAGGCTCAGGCCAGTGATCACAATAGTCCAATAGATTTTTCCATCTATGCATCCCATTTTTATTTTCCATATAATCAGTGACTCTATTTCCAAAAAATTAAGTAGCCAAGTCAGAAATCCATCCATAATTTCCTTATGTGATGAGACCCTTGTCCTTTAACCAGATATAATCCCAGAATTTAATATGCCAGCCATTTCCAAGTTTCCATCTAATTCCCTGCTTAAGAAGGCTTATACTTTTTAGCATTTTATTCCATATCACAGATCCTTGGGGTAATCCCATTTGTTGAAGAAAGTTGGAATCATCAATGCTATGTATGTATTTGGCATACATTATTTCCCCCTAATCATTATTTTTATGGATCAGGTTCCAACTAATTTTTGAGAGAAGGGCTTTGTTCATGTTCCTAATAGACCTCATATTGAGTCCACCATGACATTTTGGAAGACACATTTTTTCCCATCTGAATAAGGACATTATCTGTTTGTCTTCTACCCCCATCCATAAAAAATTTCTTTGAATCTATTCCAATTTGTCAAGAAAATACGTAGCAATTATAAAAAGAGACAGGAAATATGTAGGAATACCTTGCAGCAAGAACCAAAGAAGTTACAGTTTATCAGCACTATTGAGGAGTTTCCCTTTCCAACCAGGAAATTTCCTCTGTGTTCTTTCCACAATTACATTCCAAGAACTAGGAGATACCTCTTTGACCGTGAGTGGGAGACCCAGGTAGGTAGCTACTAGAGCAGCTTCAACACATTCTAATATTTCAATGATTATATGTCTAAGGTCATTAGGAGTGTTTAAGAAATACACATTGCTTTTTTGGAAATTTATCCTTTGTCCAGACTCTATGGAATAATTATTTAAGATATTCTTCCATCTTCTAGCTTCAATCACCGATGAGATGCCAAAAAAGATGGTATCATCCACAAACTACTGCACCACCATAGGATAAAGGGAGGAGGTAGGTTTAATGCCCACTAACTTTTTTGATGCTATATCTGCTTGTATGTATCTTATCGGTGCCTCTACCATAATAATGAATAAGTATGGGGAGAAAGGGTCTCCCTGGTGAATTCCTCTTGAAGATGAGAAAAACCCTCTAGTTACACCATTTACCAGAATTGAAAATTTTGTAGAAGAGACAACATTCCATATCAAGCGAGACATTTTATCATTAAATCCAAAGTTTTTGATGACTTGGAATAGAAAAGTCCATGAGACTCTATCATATCCTTTAAAAATATCTAGCTTGAGATCCATACCTAGGATCTTGCTCTTATCCATGGAGTGAATAGTCTCATGTGTGGTGATCATAGCACCAAGAATATGCCTACCTGGGATGAAACCTTTTTGTGTAGGAGAAATAATTTTGTCTATCAAAGGTTGACAACACTTTAGTACATAAATTATAAATAGTGTTTCTTAGACTAATGGGCTTGAAATTAGTAAGGTGTGTAGGTTGTGATTTTTTATGAACAAGTACTATGAAGGTATTATAAACTTGCTTCAAAAGTTTACCCAATCTAAAAACATCACGAACAATAGCTATAAGATCTGATCCTACTATCTCTCAATATTCCTAAAAGAATATAGGAGGGAAGCCATCAGGACCTGAGGCTTTGAATACACCCATGTAGAATAAAACAACAAGGACTTCTTCCTCTGATATAGGCTTTAACATCTTCAAATTATCTTCTTCAGTTATCAAACAAGGGATTTTATCAATGAATTGGTTCATAGGTCTATCATTTCTATCATCATTATTTTCTTCAGTGAGTAGATTATGAAAGAAAGCCCCTGCTTGTTCTCCTATCTCATTGTCTTCGGTTATAATGTCATCATTATCCAGAACTAGCTTTGTTATTGAGTTGGCCTTCTTATGTTTCATGGCTGAGAGATGAAAGAAGGCAGTGTTCTTATTACCCTCTTTAATCCACTGAACATGAGATTTTTGTTTCTAGAAAACCTCTTCTCTTTCCATAAGATTCTTCCATTTAGAAGATAGGACAATCTCTTCTTCTAAAGTGTCTTCAGAATCATCCCCTTGAGCCATCTATTGTTGAATATCTTTGAGTTTTCCCACTATGTGTTTCTTCTGCTAGAAGACCTACCCAAAGCTGTATCTATTCCATCCATAAACTTCTTGTTTAATATGCTAGAGTTTTTTGACTATTCTAAACATAGGAGTGCCCTGAATAGGAATTTTCCACCATTAGGCCACCATTTGTCTAAAGTCTTTGTGTTTGATCCACATAGCTTCAAAATGGAATGGGGAAGGTCCAGATTGTCCCTTTTCTCTCCAACTGAGGAAGATCAAGAAATGGTCAGAAATGGTTCTAGGAAAACCCTGCACATGCACATTATGATAATCATTCTATTTATTTGAGATAAGAAATCTATCTAACTTAACATGAATCAATTGATCTCCTCTTCTTCTATTAGACCAGGTAAAATTTTGGTTTTGTAGTTCTTGCATCAATGTTACATTGTGGGTTATGGATGAATTTGTAATGAAATGAGGACTAATAAAAGGGCCTTTATTTTCACTAATGAAGAGACTAACTCACTTAAAATTTGACATTTATTGGAACACAACACATTCCCTACAAGAAGAAGCTAGAAATAGGTGAGAGAATGTGACAACTTGCTAAGGAATCCATAGTTTTCACTAAGAAAATTCAACATTCAAGTAAAAAACACTATGAAAAGTCATGTAAGAGGTAAAACTTAGTAATTTTATTGATCAAAAGGTATAAAAATAAGCAAGGCTTCAGCATACTTATGTGGATTATCCATACAATGCCAAATGGCTAGTTCTTATAGAACTTGTGTGAGAGAGAAGAAGAGATATGTCCAAGGGTCACAAGGTCACTTGTAAAGATGATCCAAAGATTTAATTATGCATTTTTAAAGGGTATGGTATGAACCATGCAAGGTAAAGATCTAAAAGTATAAATCCAACTCATAAACTTTGTCAGAAGTGGCAAGAAAACTCCTCAATCGGCTCAAAAAAACTACCTTCATGATTGGATCTATTTTAAAGTCATATAAATAATTAAGACCAAGATAAATGATTTTAATTCAGGTTAGGGACATCATACATTCCTCTCATTGCATTGGTTTCATGCCTGATCTTTTAGAATCACTTGGAAGTGAGCCATCATCATCTTCTATCCAAAAAATTACCCTTCCATGCACCTTGCACACTTAGCCTCAAAATTAGAATCATTTTTCCATGAGAATACAAGGTAAAAAGTTAATTTTAAGTTTAAAGTCCCTCCATGTCCCTATAATCATTAGATACATATTAAAATCACCCCACTTAAATTTTTCCATCTTCTTCACTAGTTTTCCAATTGGGCTAATTTTGATTGGTTGAGTTGAATCACCTAGTTGAGATAGTTAGGAGTTTTATCAAGGAATTATAGTGATATTTTGAGTTATATTAAGTATTAATCTTTCCATACATATGATTTACACCTCTTTAAACCTCCTACAAACTACAAAAATCATAAAACAGTGAGAAAGACCTCATTTTTGCCCCCATCTATACAAGTTTGTACAAATCAAAAGCATTTTAAGTATCCTAACTAATTACTATAAAATTTAAAATATATATTTTGTTCAAAATCGTCCATTAATGTGCATCTCCAACTCCATCTTCACAAACTAGTACTTGGCAAGGGTTTTCAATGGTTTTCAAGTAGTTTAAGCCCTTAAGCTTTGTTCATAATGTTGGGATCTTAGAACTAAAAAAAATTTACACAAGTTTGTTTTTTAATTCCCATTATAAATTTCATAAACTCATTTTTCCCCCATTAAAAACATCATGAAAGATATAAGCTTCCAAAACTTCCTTATCGAGCTCTTTTCCTTATTTTCACAGGCCTGAGTTTGTCTTTAAATCTCACAATGACTTCTGATGATTTTCTTTGGCTCAAAATATATTTAATATATCTTTATTTACATAATCAACATTTTTGAATATGTTTTAAATCTTAACTCATGCTAAAATGGTAATGGACTCTCCATTTGGGCACTACGCCTAGACATTGGTTAGTAAGTATGAGTGCAACTTTAGAGATTTTTTGACTCCCCTATTAGATCTCCTTCCTTTGAGGTATTTCCCATGATTTTCCATGTTTTTTCCATATTTTAACATCATTATTAAAGGTTTCATTAGACCTTGTCTCTTTCTTTTACCACCCTCTTTCAAAAATGTAGTGTTCTTATATGGGGAAAGTGCCTCCTATCTAAGACTAAATAGGGGGAACTTCCCCTATTTTCTCAATAAAAATACGAATTTTATAGGGTTATATAATTTTAATTTATTTCTTTTACAAAATTTTATCTCATAAATAGGTCATATAACGTTCTAACCCTTCAAAATTCCAAATTGACTTCTAGAGAAGCAAGAAAGAGCAGGGTTCCAAGAGTAGATTATGTATGCACTAGAAAGTGCCCTCCATCATGATTGGTTTATGTTTGTGATAGTGTTATAATATGATATTTATCATGATTAATATGATTCAAATCTCCTTTTTCTTTTCCAACCTCTCACACACTCATCTATATGCTTGAACTCACAAGGTTGTGTCTTATTCTTGACTGTGTGTCTTGCTTTTCACAAGATAATAAAGTTTATAATAGTCATGGATAAGGTTCCTAGTGGGTTTTTACATCATACTAACATCTCTAAGCATTAAAATTCAATTTCAACCACTAAACTAAGTTCTCTTCAAAGTGATTAAGTAACCTTGATGTAAACTACTACGTGTAGGTTGATTTACCTCTAATTAACTTGTTTATGGTGTTAAGAGGATAATTATAAACCCATTGTGGTAAAATAACATCCTTTTACTATAATTAACTTCAGTTTCATGAAACTAGGCCTAAACCTCATGTTAGATCCCTGAACAAGACACTTCTCCTTTCAAGACCCTACTTAGACTGAGCATGTAGGTGATTATGCTTCAAATGAGTTGGTTATGGTATTAGTAGATCACTTTGAAAATTATTGAGGTAAAAATTAAATTTTTCATGTTTTTATTCCACTTAAAAATCCTCAAAAACTACCAAAACCTCATGTCTAGGTCCTTGTCTTTTTTCAGTTGTAGGTGCATGTTTCATGGTCTTTTGTATGGACTGAGAAGTTTGAATAAGAGGTCTGACACATGTTATCATATCCATAAGTTGATTTAGACTATAATTTATCTCTTAAACCAATTTTAACTCCATAAATATATTAACATGGTTATTATTACCAATCTTAGAGCATAAAAGTTTCTTTTTGACTCAGGACTATAGAGAATACTACAAGATTTTAGCATTTTTGGAGGCAAATTTGAGACCTCAAACAACCCTTCTCCCATTATCATCTTCCCTCCAACTTGGAAATGGTATTTTATTTGATAAATTATATAATTTTTTCCAATTTATATTCTTTAAGACCCTTACTCTCATTTTTTAGGATAATCTCAAAAGGTCTCTTGACCTTTGTTTCACCATTTTAGGGATTGAAGACTTGAATAGTGGCATTGCTCTTTGAACATGGTTATTAACTCCATTATCTAATATTAGACATTTAAAGGTTAAGTTATAGTATATATTAATTTTTAATACTTTAATAATTGTTTTATAATCATGATTCAATAATCCATATGCCACCCCTACTCCATATGAACACCACTTGTAGGTGACCATTTCCTTTAAAGGTAGCAAGTGGGAACAAATTGGTAGAGTGTATGATTTATAAATATAAATGAGATTTTATCTATTCCAATGATTCAAAAAATAATTATTTAATTCCCAAGACCTTTATTTTCTCAAATTTTATATTGAACATGCAATCCATCATGAGATATTTGTAGATGAGTTTCAATGGCTGACTGTATGAAGGTTTTCAATATGATTGTCATAGTCCTCTTTCACACTCAGAGGGGTTGGTATATTTTTTATTGATTATAAAAATAAACATATTATTTTAAACCTATAATAAAACTTCATAATAAAACTACAAAGTCTCTTCATACATAATTCAACATGGATAGAAGTGAAAAAAATAAGGAAAAGGCTATGATTTTGGTACTGTGGGTATGTGTACGTATGACTATAATCATGGATTCTTTTTTGTATAAATAAGATAAAATGTGGAAAATAATTAAATAAACATATTTTAAACATAATGGTGAGCTTAACACAACTTCATAGAACCATGAATTAGCTTTATAATTCTTGAAAATGCTGCAAGATTGCCTCCAACTTAGAAAATCATATCTTCCTACAAATTAAGATGATTAGCACATCAAAACCTCAAAAAACATGAAATATAGTGTGTATATAAGTTTATAAGTAAGTGAAATTTTTTTCAAATAAATCTCAATATCTATATTATATGGACTCCTTCAAACCAAGGTAAAACCTGAAGGGTAACCAAATGGATAGGCAATTTTGGTAGGTCAAATTCAAATGGATGATTAATAAATAAAATTTTATCATTATAAAAATTCTTGATATTAAAATTGATGTATATTAGTTTAAAATATCCTCACAAAATAATTCTTCTTGAAACTCTTTCTACTGGTTGTACCAAGTACAAACCTGTAAGTCACTTTTGTGTGTCTAGAAAGGTGAAAAGGAAGAAAAATGGTTTTGATAAATAAATTAAATATCTGGATAAAAACAATGTGGATATGAGTGTGAATAATCTTAATATTCACATTTTTATGTTTTCTACATGGAAAAATTCCCAAAAAGGCCATTCAAGTGCCATTTTTTGCTTTTTTGCTAAGATAACTACCTTTTCTCTGATCAACCTTCCATAGTTTCAATAGTTTCAATTATCCAAGACTTTTAATGACATATGGTGCATGAAATTTACACTTTCAAATTTCCATAGAAACCTATAAAATAATTAAATTCACGTGACCTTTTGACCCCTCAAAAGACCCAAAAAATGATATAAGGATATAAAAACTAATATAACATTAGTTGACATCAATTACCCTACAAAAAACATTATGAAAATATATTATACCCCATTATAGACCTAAAAATCCAAGTTTTTTACTAGGGGTACCCTAATTTGACCTAAAAGTCAAATTTGGTCAACACTACCATTGGGGGTGATGGAGGAGTCAAAACAAATCCTTGATTTGTCCCTTGTGCCTCTTCAACATCCCTCTTCTTAGATCTAGTGTTAGAGGATACACTAGCATTCACATTATTGGAACTTCCCAAATATTTTATGAAAAAATTATTACTCTAAATGATTTATAATATTAGATTTAGGTAATTTTTATCGATTGTCCATTCCATTTTGCATTGGCACCTCAAAAATGGGAACTGGAGGCACTTGACTACCTTTCATTATCATGTCTTGACTAGGCATTTCATTGGCATATGAAACTTGGCCTTAATTTTGGTCATAGGAAGGGTACCATGTTTGTTATTGCAAAATATTATTTTTAATAGGAATAAGAGATCTAGAAAATGATGGGGAATTAGGATTCAAACTTTGGTAAGGTCTAGATTGAGTTATTTAACCTTATATTTGAGCATTACCTTGAAAAGGAGGCCTAGTTTCTTGTCCAAACTAATTTTAAGGTTGATAGGGCCTATAATTTTGGGATTGTTGTCTTTTAAGAGAAATAAACTCATTACTAACACCTTAAAGTAAAATATTTACTTCATAAATCTCATTGGTAGGGGCAAGGGTAGACTTCTCTTGGCTATTAGGCAAAAGAGTCAAGGTAGGTAATGCGATTTGACTAGGAGTCTATAAATCAAGAAATAATGGTATTGGTGGTCTAGGATAAATATTTCCCACTTCAAAAAGATCATTATTAGTATTAATATATATCTCATAAGCACCAAGTAGTGTATTATCATCCATAGATTATATCATCTTAGATACATTACTATTCAATGCCCTTATGTAATACAAGAAGGCATAATTTTGAGTGGATCTTACAAGGTTTTAGATCCTATCCCACATATTTTAAAATATAAAATTAAAATATTTAATGAACTCTTGAGCATTCCTCTTGATAGTATTTAATTGATCATCTAGTGACAAATAATCACACTTCTCTTCAAACCTCGTAGATAATTGATTTCATAGTTCATCCCATGAAGTAATAAAAGCGTGAGGTAGAGTTTCATACTAATCTAAAGCTTTCCATTTAAATTACAATTCCAATATACTAATGGCTACATTCTCTTGAGTGATATAATGGATATTTAAAAAGTTTTCCATGTTTTTAATGTGTTTAATGGGAATAATAGGACCTTCTCCACTAAAACATGCAACACTTTTAATGGTTACTCTAGGAATTTGGTCATATTAGGAAAGATTCAAAGGAAATGATCTAGTGAAGGATAAAAAAGGTATATTTATAGCCATATTATAATGTAGATTATGAATATTAGGGGTTGAACCAAAAAAGATACTTCAACTTGGTTTGTTAAAAATAAACCTCTTTGTATAAGGATAAGTATTCAAAATATCAACCTCTTAATAGAATAACAAGGCAATTACACAAAACTAAAAGGTATACCTTTATCATCAAACCTATTGGTCACCTTTGTCATGGAAAATTAGGATTTATCAACAACTAAAGAGCTAAAAACTTAGTGGATTCACTATGTATTGAATATATATGTTCTTTCAATTACAAATATGATAAGATCAATACCAATCTTGGACAATTTTCTAGGACTTAGAGTCCCACCATTCATGCCAAAAATGATTTTCACTTAGATTTTCACCCCTTGAGAATATCTCTCATCTCTCCTCATTTAAGTGGCATAATGGAAACATCTCATAAGCTGTGGGTAATGAAGAGATAACATGAATCTCTAAAAGGGCTAGTTCTCTTGATGCACTCTTTAAAAAAAAAATTACTTATCAACTTTGCATGAAAAGAGTTAATATAAAAAATAAAAAAATATAAAATTTGATGCAATAATAATTATTTTGATCCTATTGACTAAAATTATACTACTTAGATAAAATCAAATATTATTTCACACATAACTCATAACTCAAGATAGATTGCTACATCAATGCTTTATATGCTAGGTTTAAGAGGTATATTGATTGATGCTTATGTGGGATAATGATTATATTTTTGAGAATAAAATCATAAAACACTTATAAATTTTTTATAGATTAATATATAACACTAACAAAGACATGTAATAATTACTCTTTTGTACACTTAGTGGATAATCAAGGATAACATTCTAGAAAAGACTATCTTCTACTAGTCAAGATCAATAAGATTGTAAAAAGACTCAATTATGAAGCATGTAATTAGGAAAATTATCATTTTTATTTATTAAAGATAAATTAAAATTAAAAAATGGCTAGGGTTTTACCATTAACGAATGGAGGCTACCCTAAAGATCTCAAAAACTCACTACTTATAACATTTGAGAGAGAAGTGAGAGAAGTCACAAGGTCACTTGTAAACTTGTCATGATGAGAAAAAGAGTTATATGTGCATGAGAAAATAATTAATATATAATAAATTAAAGGTATGATATCACTAATGGCTTTCCAAACTATGAAACTCATGAAATGTGACATGAAACTCCTTATTCTGCACCAAAAAACTATCTTCATCATTCCCCATTTTTGGAATGTCCCAAAACTGACTAGGGAAACATATAATTATTTAATGAGAGGGAGGGGTTATGGACATGATTTCCAATGCATTATCTACATCCCTAATCTCTTATATTCCTTTGAAAGTGATCCATCACTACCTGCAGTCAAAGAAACTCCTTTTTAGAAACCCTTCATATTTAGCCTAAAAAATAGCTTTAATTTTCCATGAAAATCCATTAAATGGAGTGGATGACAATTGGAAGGACCCTTCATGGCATTATATTTCTTAGGTACAACTTAAATAGGATCTCAATTAAATTTTTCACACTTTGCACCATCTTGCTCACTTTTCTAAGGTGTGATTCAAATTTCTACACCTTCTTTCAAGGCCCACTTATCTCATGGTCTAACCTTTTGTCTCTATTCTCCAAGATTTTAGGATTTATGCACAAAGGGAGTGCCCTCTATTTGAGACAAAAAAAAGGGAAATTCCCTTATTTTATTAGACCAAACAATTATTTGGTCATATTTTCCAAGTGGTGAGGAACTTTTACATAAAAATTCAGAATTTGGTCATATCATTTTTCCGTCCAATTCCTTCAAAACTCAATACAAACTGTGTAAAAGGGTACTATGTGTAGGGTTAAAGGTGTGGACTATGTATTATTTAATTAGATCCATTTCTTAATCTATTTACATGATATTGGTGTATCATGGGGTGTATGTTGTCGTTTTACAACTATTTATCATGCTTACCAACCCTCTCAATAATCTATGTCTACATCTTCAACTATGCTTTTGCTTCATTAGCTCTGACTATGTTTTTTGTCTTAGAGGGGCACTTGTAGGTAGTCCTATCATGGATTATACTTTTAAAACATTTAATAATACCTATTTATACCTTCCAATATCATTTGAAAATTATTTTTACCAATTCTCACCTTTCTTAGGCTAGACCACAACTTGGACACCATTTTTAATTTTACTGTCTGCCTATAGTCACCTATAATTGACTATGTTGGAGTCGTTAGGACACTATAAGTGTAGATAGGATCTATATAGTGCATATAGACCTATTTTAATGATATTTTAGATAAAAATTATCCTTTAAAATATTTATAACCTTTAAATCATGGAAACATGATCTAGTTTTGCAACCTTGGGTGAAGAGATCTCTTTAGGGTTCAAACCTATAGGTGTCATTGCCTAAAATTAGTGCATAAAAATGCAACTTTAGATCTTTAAACAACCACTTTCTAATAATAATATACCCTCCATATTTTTCATATCCTTTTTCCTATGTAGGGGATATTATAGATAATTAAATTTGGCCACCAATGACCTCCAACCAAGCTTTTGACCAATTTCCACCTAAAGTGCATAATTTGGCCTAAAAACACTAAAATGAATTAAATGAGTTGAAATTGATATATTCAAGTGATTATTTTGGATAGAGTATCATTAAATTAGGTAGTATAATTTATGGGCTAGCTAATTTTGATCAGATCATTCTAAGTCAAAATGCCAATTTTGCACCTAGGGGCTCTAGATTACTCTTTCCTATCAAATTTATTGCATAAAGAAACATGACTTTGATATTTGATATTAATAACATCATAAATGGGATAACATATTCAATTTATTTGAAATTGACTTTTAATTCCAATCCATTCAAATTTTGGATCAATAATGAGACATTCTGATCAATTTGAGTAATTTATGCACAAAGTGCATAATCATGCGTAAGATCTAGTTAAACCAAATTAGGGTCTAATCAAGAATTCCATGAAAACGTGGTGAATAATTTGTTTTAGAAATGAATATTGAATATCTACATCATCAGGTGACCTCATTTCTTGGGAAGACATCTTTAGGCCATAAATGCCACAAATATCAAGATTCATGCCCTCCCATGCCTCATCAATGCCCTTCATGCCTCTTAATTGCCTCTCTATCCCAAATATAGATGAGCCTATTTATTAATTTTATTTTCAAAATTGGATTAATCCTTAGCCACACATCCCAATATTGAGATGGATGGTTTAGGTTGATTCTGATCAATCTCAAATATCTATAAATAGGAGGCCTTACCACATGAATTTTAAAAAATTCTTGATAATGCAAAGTTATAATTACAAATGATTATAAAATATATTTCATTTAGAGTTACCATGAAAAATTAATTCCAATCCAATCCAAGCGACAAGCCAAAGGTGCCAAGAGGAGGTGGAGGATAGTCAAGCTCCATTGCAATAGACGTCACGAACACAAACTGAGCAAGCTACTACTATAAAATCATTTAGAGCATCCAAGGAAGGTGAAGGATTATTGTTTTCCCTTAATTTTTAGTTGTGTTTTTAATTTGTTTTTTTTATTAATATCACCCTAGTAACTAGGCATGAAGATGTTAGTTTAGTGTGTTTTTTGTCAATTTGTTTTGTTCATTTTGTCACTAACATAATACTAATCTCCCCTTCTTAGTCAAATTCCTAGTTCACATAATGGAATGCTTGGTGGGACATGAATAGATTAAAAAAATTGATCAAAATACTCCATAATTAATCTCACTAACTTTTTTATGTATAAAATTAGAGTGGGAGGCTTAAATGAGTGAAAAAATTAAGTAAAACACATTTTTCTACAAGTGACATGTTTAACTAGACACAGTCATGGGATTGTCGTACAACTCATGATATTTTCATTTAAACTCATGGTATTGTGCTTAGACATTATTATTTTGAGACTACATTTGTGTTTTTGTATAGGGTTAGCAATAATGATACTTTAGAATTCATGGGATTACTTTACAACTCATGATATTGCTTAATTGAGTCATGATATTATCTAATTGTTAGCAGTTAAGTGATAATATTACAACTCATGAAGTGGTGGGATTATCTTAGTACTCATGCGATCATAAAACTAAGTCATGGTATTGTGACTAAACCACCTGTGGTTTACAATACCATAACTTTTAAAGTTGTGGGATTATTTTGCAAGTATTGGGATTGTTATTTAGAGTCACGGTATTGTGACTAAACAGTTAGTGGTTAGTTACGATACCATAAATCTTAAATTTGTGGGATTTTCTTAGAATTAGTGGCCTATGGTTTACAATACCATAACTTTGAAATTTGTGGGATTATCCTACCAGTAGTGGGATTGTTATTTAGAGTCACAGTATTGTGACTAAACGGTTAGCGGTTAGTTACAATACCATGACTCTTAAAGTTGTGGGATTGTCTTGGAAGTAGTGGGATTTCTTTGAAAAGTAGTGGTATTATACCACTATGTCAATTCAAGAGATCATTTTCTTAATTTGATCATTTCATCTTTAAAAATGCTTCATAGCTAAACCACCTGCTAACATTTTTCTTATAGGACCGACTTGGAAAATTGCTAAAACATGTTTAAATCATCCTTTGTATGCTTTAAAATGAACTAATAACATTATTTTGGTGCTTAATGTAAAATTTAGGTGCTTAAGTAATTTTTTAACATTAGTTTTCAAAGTTTACAATTTTAAGACTAAGGGGTCAAATGGACACCACAAAAACTTCATTTGGGCTTAAAATTAAACACACTTGTTAATTTTGTTTTCATTATTTCAATTAGCACTTTGTTTTTGAAAAATACAAGGATTTTGTGTGTATGCTCTTCCATTTGTCCCCTTTAGTGAACCCTTGGAATAAAAAGTGCTTTTCAAGGAATAGAAAGAACATCATCTCAAGCACTCCCCAAAAAATCACAAAAGTATTGGGTGACCTTGAAAATGACCCTCAAGTTTTTATATTTTATTGTTTATTTATTTCATGTAAACTTGGCTTGCGAGGGGGGTGTCATTACCTCCTGTAAGTTCTTTAAGGAAGCTTTGACCCAGGGTTTCATCTCCTAGCATTTAATTCATTTGGCTCCATATTGGATTTTTACATGAGACATAGTGGCACTTTTGACATCTCACTACACTGAGCAAACAATAGGATGTAGTGGTTACAAAAAGGACTAGACCTTTTTGCAACAAGCCAAGTGATATGGACCCAAAATCCATGCTTTTATTTTGTATTTTTTGATGTGAAAGTCATTGTGCAATTGATTCCCCTAGAACATTTGGAAACTTGTAGATCTCAGACAAATCCCCACTTACCACGGAAGTGTTGTTGGTGTATGGTGCACCTCAAGGTCCATATCATAGTATTACAATTTGAGAGAAGGGGAGTGTAAAAACCCTATTATATAATGCACATTTACTTTTGGATGAACACTTAAAATCCTCTTAAATGTTGTATATTGATAGATTCCAACAATACTAAGCAACCTTGTCAATTTAGGATATAAGAGAAATTAGCTAGTTGGTTTTGTGGTAGATTAGAGTCTTGTTTGGAGTCAAAACTTGGTGTAAAAAAATAATGAAAACAAAACACATGGTCCCCAATTTTGTTTGAACAAGGAGGCATTATGTTTCCTGCATAAATCTTCATTTTTTGCCTTGTTCAAATTTATCACCATTTCTTGTGAGCCATGTCATCAACTTTGGCATAGTTATACTACCCACATGAGTCAAGAAATTCTTGCCTTAAAGTTGTTTAAATTCCTTCATTAATAATTCAAATTCAAAATTAAACCTTTCTGAGTTCCAAAAGTTGGTGTGCTAAATTAGGTTCACCATTTACATGCTAAACATATATTAACTTGGGTTGAAATTCCCATTTGGATTGAAGGCCATTTTAGAGACTCATAATCATGATTATTATCATAGTATACTTGAGTCATTTCATGCTAAAAACTTTCACTATGAGTCTATGAAACTAAAATTTGGTGGTACTATTCTATTTTCATGAGTCTTGGGACCATATAAGTGCAACACTTCTTGCCTTAGATATATTTCCAAAACTTTGAGAGTGTGTGCATAATTTGAGAAAGGTAGTGTTACGCTACTAAATTTTTGATTAATCATATTTGCCTTAAGATTGGCTAAATCAAACACTTTGTTGTATCTTTTGAGTATTTTAGCATGGTTATATTGCTCAAATCATTTCACCATTGTTTCAAGGAACCTTTTTTCATAGAGTCCAATTTTTTTGCATTTTTTCTAAAAAAAATTGGGTATACCTTTAGTAAAATATTTGTTTAGCATGGTCACAATGTTCACCTTTTGTCTATCCTATTTATTATAAAGAGCCTATTTTAATGCCATCATTTATGAGAATGTAAACTATTCAAAAGTGCCTTTTTATTTCATACTTCATACTTAGTTGGTCAAGTTTATATCCAAAACACAAATGCCTAGTGTTTGTTATAAGTGTTTCAAATCTATTAGAATAAAAATCATATTTATTTCAAAGTCTAGCTTTTATTGCCATTTAGCCAAGAGTCCTAGCACATGCCTTGTTTGATCCTAGCTTTTAATGCCACATTTTGCCAAAAGACCTAGCAACTTTTTCTTTTTATAGATTAGACTAATTTGAAACACTTTGACCTTAGAGTTTGGCATTTTTATTTTCAGTCTATTTTCTTGTGTATCTTTGGGTGAAACATGAAGCATTAGATACTTAACACTATCTTTTTTCCATACAAATCCTTGCATAAACCTTTTTTTATCCTTTTGATGAATCTAAACCAAGTTTGAACATTAGATTTTAGAGTGTATATTTTTATATTTTGTATAACTCTTTGACCCTTTATTGTAAAAAACATTTACTATGGATCCCAACATGTATTCCTACACTCATAATGGACTCTTGTAAAATCTTGGGATGAGTAATATGGTTACATAGGAATAAATGGTTAAAGACCCCTATGAAGATAGTATTGATTATGAGATGGATCCTTATCCCTCTTATAATACTAATTTAAGGGAAAAAATCCAAGATCCACTGGCTAACTATTTGGTTAATACACCACCTTATTCAGAATAAGACTAAGAACAAACTGCACAATACCTAGCTATAATACACATAGCTGCCAAACCAGTTCTTCAATAGTCATGCTTTGCTAATATTCATTCCACTTATGATCCATTATTATTTGACAATCATTTATTGGAGAAAAAATATGAAATTTTGGTTTGATCCATAGAGGTAGGGGCTAAGTTTCCAGTAGACTTCCCCTATGAGAATTTACCAAGCCTAGTAAGAATGCCCCACAACATAATTTACAATCAATAGGCTTCTTATAGCAATCCTTTGTCTCTAGTCCAAACAACATATCAGGACCCTAATATACCTAATAGAGGAAAAAATCTCATGTAATACTACTTTAACCAAATGTAGATAGCATATCAAACCTATCTAAATCTTACACATAATTTCAATTAGATTACCATGGTGAGAAAAGCTCTTGTTGAGTTAGTTCCTTCAACAAAAGTTTTGGTTGAGTTAATTGGTCAAGACAATAAGAGTTCAGAACCATTCATGTGAAACACTTCAATAGACAACTTGTTACATATGCCCATTATTAAGGAAGTGTCTTCTATTTCTACACATGATAATGAACAAAATATAGTGGATAATTTGCAAGCAACATCTAATCCAAATCAAAGTGGTACTAACACACAAAAATCTAGTCAATAACATGTGCATGTATTTAATACCATGAGTGGATCATCATACCCAGGAATATGACCTTCTACACCCCAACTTTCAACACCTACTTCTCAACCTCAACCAACTACTTCATCAAGTGTACAACCAATGGGATTAGGTAGTCAACCGACAACCAATGTCATGCCTCAACAATAGAATGTGATGAATCCTACTCCTCCTCAACAAGTGACGAGTAGTATTCCACAATATCAGGCATAATCTAGTGTACCAATGTAATATAGGCCAAGTTTATTACCACCTCAATAAGGGGAAAATAATGTTCCACCTCATTAGGTAGTGGAAAATATACCTCCTCAGTCATAGACTAGTGTACCAATCCATAACCGAATAATGACTAGTCAACAACATGTAAATATTGGTTAGTGAAAAATTTCAAGTCTTTAACATGCTTTCACTTCCCAACAAGGATTTATACAATAAGGAGGCTCTCATGTTTCTCAATTACCTACTAGACAACAATCAGTTCAAAATGTGCCACAAGTTCAAAGATAGGGTATTGGTCCACAAGTTCCCACTCAACAACAAGGTTTGATTAGTCGGCATCATGTCCCTTTTCAACCATAAAAAGAATATTATAGTTATATCCCTCCATCCCAACCACAAAATACTCCAATTCAAACCTTTATAGGAAACCCAAACTATAATATCACACAACTAAATGTATAATTCCATGTACATCCTATTTTACATATGGATATTCATGATCCATTTCCTAACCAAACCAATATACCCCAATAAATATCTCCATCATACCCTAGTCAAAGTGTCCCATTTGTGACTACCCAACTATCTACCCAAACCAATATTCCCCCTTAAAAAAATGTTCCTTCCATTTTCCTATCCCAAGAATTACAATAGATGAAGGATGCAATTACTACCATTCATGTTGGGAAATAGACTAAAAAGTTTAAGTTGGATGATATATGTTCTTATCCATTCAACATGGAGTACTTATAGATACCATTTCCTCTAGGATAAGAACCACCAAAATTTGACAATATAAAGGGAAAGGTGACCCTAAGGCCCATTTAATTGAGTTCTTTGTCTCATGCTAGACAGTGGCATATAGTGACATATACCTTTTGTTGTTTCCAAGAAGCTTGGTTAGACAGGCCTTAGAGTGGTTCTTAAAGTTCCCCAAGAATTTATTAATATATTTTGATGACATTTATGATAAGCTTATGTAGCACTTTTCCTATAATCTCAAACATGAGATTTCATTAGTTGACTTAACACAAGCAAAATAAAAGTCTGGTGAGAGTTTTGAAATTTATCTACAATGATGGAGAGCCCTTACAAGCTGATTCACCTATAGTTTACTAGATAAATAATTAGCCACTATGTTTACTAAAAAATTTCATAGTGAAATAGCTTATCATCTGAAACTACAATGTGCACATACTTATAAGGAGATCGTCAACAAAGGTTTGTTGATTGAGTGAGCTCTTATTAATAAAGGGATCATCAAGCTTACTTTAACTAATCAAAATCAATGTACCAATGAGGGAAATGGCCAAAACCAACATCTAATCCAAGCATAATCATCACAACTAGCACATGTCAATAACCAATATAGACTAAAGCAATTCAACCATAATAGGAATGTTATGGGTAATGGATTAACTGAGTCATGCCATATCCAAATAGTGAAAACATCATCTGTACCACCTTTTCATCTTACTCATACCTAAAAACCTCTGCAACCAATTCCACAAGCATAGCAACCAAGACTTGCACAATAAATGCAATAACCTTTACCATTAAAAACCCCTCTTCCAAGGAGAACTATGCCTACACATCATGTCTTTAGTGACCTAGGAGAGCCTATTAAGTTTGTATTTTGTAAACTTACCACTCCTAAACTAATTAGTTGGCCTATACCAAATCATTATTTTCAAGGCATTCCTTACCTTGATTGGTACCATGAAAATTAGTTCTATGAATATCATCAGGTCAACAGGCATAATTTATGAAGATGTCTGAAAATCAAGTGTTTAATTAATAATATGTTGGATAATTGGGAGATAACATTAGATAATGGTGCTTCCACCTCTAATGAAACTCTTTGGATTTATCAAAACTCCTTTCCCCAACATAACACATATCAATAGCATAACAATCATCAACAAAAACAACACAAATTGATGCAATAGTAAAGTCAACAGTATCAAAATCAAAGGACAATCTAGCAGAATCAATAACAGAACCCACAACATCAAAATAATGGATAAAACAAAGGTTAGAATGGTAACAACCAACAAACCTACCATGTAGTTGCACATGACTATAATAGGGTTGTAATTTATATTGTAGGGGGTAGTGTTAATACCATCTCCATTAATCCTAGATCAAGCACTAATTTATTTAGACCATTGTTAAACAAAACCACTAAAACAAATTACATGGAAAATCCATCTTTGACCTAGGACCACACATAGGCAAACTAGCAAATCAAGACTTCCACTTTTAACCTTATATCGATAACTCACACTTGCCACATGACCTCAAATAAGTATACCAGCAACCAAGAATTATCCTATCCAATCCCACACCATTCCTAACATTTGTTAGTAATGATGGTCTAGCATCTAATCCTAATTATATAATAAAAACTTGGAGGTCAAAGATTACTATCCTTGGCCCATAACCATCTACTACTTTGAATATTATCCAACCAACCATTCAACCTTGAAATAAACCATTCACCATTAACCAAGACAAGAAGTTTGATATTGTGGAATAATTGCAGAAGACACTAGCACATATCTCTATTTTAGATTTGTTGTGAACATCAACAATCCACAAGAATATTTTGAATGAGTTTTTAAGCCAATCCCCTATTGACAATCACATATCTGCTAATAAATTAAAAGCTTTGGTTGGACATTTAGGTCCAACCCAACAAGTCACATTCAACTAAATCAATATGTCTTCCCTTGGAGCACTCCATAATAATCCATTGTACATATAAGTTTATATAAAGTAGCATAAAGTGAAATGTGTCCTTATAGACAATGGATCAGGCCTCAACATAGTGTTTCTAAATCTCATCAAGATTCTTTGGTACACAATGGTAGATCTCCATCTATAAATGATAACTATCAAAACCTATGCTAATTAGGAAAGAGAATCACAAGGCACCATTAGCTTACTAGTTATCATTAGGCCTTTGACCCATGATACACTTTACGATGTGCTTGATATTGAGTTATCATATAATATGCTTCTAGGTAGGCCTTGGTTACATGATATCCTTGTAGTCCCATCAACACTACACCAATGTATCAAGTTCTCTCACTCAGGAATAGAAGTATATATTCTAGGATATTTACATCCATATGAGCACTGAAAGCATCTTGAGATTGATTTTCAAAGTTAAAATTACTAATACAATGAGAATATAAGTTAAAAGTGGGATAAAGGAAAGGCCATACTTATTGATCCTTTGAAAGATAATTTCATAGATCCTAATACCTTAGATTCCCTTTCTAACATGCCACCTCCTAAAGATTCCAATCATTTCACTATTTTAGATAATGGCCTAGGGGAGTATGTGACCCATGATACCTTCTATATTTCCAATCTTCCTCAAAATCCAAAGACATTTGGGCAACCTAAAAATACCCCACACATGCATTGGAAATAAAGAAATAAAGATAAGGGACCTATCATGTTTGTACCAACATCCGGCCTAGAACCCAACCCTCTTAAAGGGGATGAATCATGGTTGTACAATGACAACCAAGCTGATTGTTATAAAATTTAAAAGTATCATATTCCCAATAGGATCATGGATCATCAATATTATGAAGGAAGAGGCCTCAAACTAAATCAACAAGGAAGTATTGAGCCAATTTCCATGACAATGTATAAAAGACCTTATGGACTTGGATTTAAACCACTTGGAGGTGACTCCACATATCTTATTTGAGTTGCATCATCAATGGCTAGTGATGATGATGCCAATAATAAATTAGAGTCTAATCATAGCCTCACCTTTCATGACCTAATTGAGATGAACATGTTTGATAACAATGCCATATTTACTCTTACCCAATCATTTATCATAATCCATTGCCATTATACAATCCCTAATTAATAAACAAGGACCAAAAAGAATCCAATTTACCAATTGATGAGTTTTAGAGTGATGAGGCATTTTGTGATTTTCTAGGACTTAGAGACAACGTTTCATTGGGAGATCATAAATTAGGATTATCAATTACATTAGATCCTAAAGCCTATTTTGGAGAGTGGGTGAACACCCTTAGCTGAAAACAAATAAATAAAACATTAAGGTCTCAAAGTGAAAACTTCTTTGAGGCACTTTTTAACTAGGGAAAAAGTAAATATAAAGTCTAGTCTAGTGGTGAAAACTTATTTTAGGCACCATTAGATGGGTGTGCTCATTCTTCTTTAAGTTTAGACCAAGAGACCACCAATGATGAACTTGCCTATAGATCTAATTTCATTTTTGCACAAGTATATAATCAAATTATTTAAGAATTTATGACTAATTTTTTCACATGGCCAAATCTCCCATTAGGGGACTCAGATTAATCATACCTAAGAGACATTGAAGAGCAAGTCCTAACAAAGGACCCTGATATAGTCCAATAGTTCAAGTCTTTACCTACTATTTTAGAAGATAGTTTGACCCTTCTAGTTAGAGATAAAATAAAGGTAAACATCAAGACTTTATTAGACCCAAAATGTATATAATTAGGCATGTCCCTCATTAAGGAGGAATGTGAAATCTTTACAATTCTTTTGAGAGAATTTATAGATAGCTTTGCATGGGCTTATTTTGACATGCCAAGTTTGGACCCCACCTTGATTTTGTACCACTTATACTCAATCTTGATGCCAAACTGGTGAAAAAAAAATTATGTAAGATGCATCCTTGCATTTTTGTCTTGGTAAATAAAGAGAAGGAAAAAATCTTAGAAGTAAGATGTATCTAGTGCACTGACTACTCAAAATAGATATCTAATGTTGTACCTTTTAGTAAAAATACTAAAGGAATCATAATCTATACTAATTTCTAAGACATAAACAAAGCTTTTCCTAAGGATGACTTTCCATTACCTAATATTGATATGATCATCAACTCCACAACAAGTTATGAAATGATTTCACTCATGGATGGATTTTGAGGATATAACCAGATCAAAATAACACCAAAAGACTAACATAAAATAGAATTCACCACTCTATGGGGAATAGTTTATTATCAATTCATGCCATTTGGTCTTAATAATTATAGAGATACATATAAAAGGTTCATGACTATCATATTCCATGATATTATGCATGATATTGTTGAAGACTATGTCGACAACATATTAGGAAAATCCAAGACTAGGGCTGACCATCTAGCAGTGCTATGTAGGATATTTGAAAGATTATGGGACTATAAATTTAGAATCAATAAAAATAAATGTGTGTTTGTATTAACCTCAATAATTTTATTTGTCTTCATTGTGTCTCATAGGGGCATTGAAGTTGATCTATCCAAAATCCATGCTATAATCAGGATGCCTCCACCAACCAATTTGAAGAAACTCCATAGTTTATAGGGAAAGATCTAGTCAATACAAAACTTCATCTCTTAGTATGAAAACAAGTTTCATCCATTTACATATCTTATAAATAAGGGATTCTCATTTCACTAGGATGATCACTACCAAATAACTTTTCAATAACTCAAGGACTATCTAGTTAATCCACCTATTTTGTTACCTCCTATGGTAGGAAGGTCATTCTTGTTGTATCTATCAGCTACCAATAATTCTTTGGGGATAATTTTGTCTCAACGTGATAAAAATTAAAAATATCATGTAATATACTACTTAAGTTTTACCTTGGTCACATTTGAACACAACTATGTGCCTATTGAAAAAGCTTGTCTAGCCATAGTCTTCATAGCTTAAAAATTACACCATTACATGTTGAATAATAAGACCATGGTTATTTAAAAATTATATTTGATCAAGTATCTGCTATCTAAAAGATATTTACAAGGTAGAATGGCCAAATGGATCATGCTTCTTAGTGAGTTTGACATAGAGTATGTCAATTAGAAGGCAATCAAAGGATAGGTCCTTGTAGATCAGCTTGTTAAAGCACCCCGTACAATCATAAAGCCACTCACATTTATTTTTATTGATTAATCCATAATGATAATCATTGACACACCTCTTGAGGATTATCACTAGAATTTGTATTTTGATGGTTTATTTACTGCACATGGAACGGGGGTAGGCCTCTTATGTATTACACCATAGGGGGATCTAATCCCTAAATCATTGAGAATCAATTTTCCTTATAAAAATAACATGGATGAGTATGAAAAACTTATTATCTAACTTTGATAGGTATTACACTAGAACATCTCCAATTTTATGGTGATTCTCAATTAATCATCAATCAGGTCATAGACCATTTCCAAACCAAAGATGACAAACTGGTTCCATATAAGGTTATAGTTGATACCCTAAACTAATTAATTACAAATATCCAATTTGAGAATATACCAAGGGATATTAATTGAACTAAATATTCCATAGATACTATTCATCTCATCTCCAAGTTTATGGTGATTCTTAATTAATCATCAATCAGGTCATAGACCATTTTCAAACCAAAGATGACTAGCTAGTTCCATATAAGGCTATGGTCGATACCCTAAAGAAATAAATTAAAAATATCCAATTTGAGAATATACCAAGGGATAGTAATTAAACTAAAGATTCCATGGCTACTATTTTCTCTCTAATTCAATAAATAGACAAGGCTAGAGAGTATCTGTTCCTCATCAAGAATTTAGTGGCACCAGCTCATGAACCTTCAACTATGGTAATGATTTGTGATATTGTTGGTCATAATTATATCTAGTACTTAGACCTTTATAACTACCTTCATGACCAATTTATAACACCTACCCTATCTCAAAAACAAACCAAAGCCTTTATCCATCACTTTACTTGTTATACTCTAATTGGATCCTCCCTTTACCATTATAGTTTTAGTGGAAGTATGATTCATTATTTAAATTTGATAGAGTCTACACTAGTGTTAAGAGAAGTTCACGAAGGGAAATGTTGAGCTAATTATAGAAAGGAAATCCTATTCAAAAATCTCTTACGTACTAGTTATTATTTCCCCATGATGGATGTAGATGCAGCTGCATATGTAAAGAAGTATAATAAGTGTCAAAGGAATGCTAATATAATTCATGCCCTAGCCCAAAATTTGAAACCAATGTTGACACCATGGCCAATATCTACATGGGGACTTGAACTCATTAGGAAGATCAACCCCACTACATCTAATGGGCATAAACATATCGTTACCACCATCGAGTATTTCACTAAGTGGGTTGAAGCTATACCCCTCACTTACATGACTAGAAAGCAAATTTCCAAATTCATCTTTAAATATCTCATTTTCCAATATGGTATCACCTCTGACATTATATTTTATAATGCAAGATCATTCAAGAACAAGGATTTTGACAAGATATGTGTTAAATATAACATCACACAACATTTTTTATGGCATATTACCCTCAAGGTAATGGCTAGGCTGAAGCATCAAATAAAATCATTATCAATATTCTCAAAAATATTTTCAATGATGTTGGTCATCATTGTCACCTGAAGATATTCCTTTCCGTTTGGGCATACGATGCCAATCACCATACCGCCATTGGTGCCACTCCATATTCACTTATTTAAGGTACTAAATACATCCTTCCCATTGAGGTCAAAATACTTTCACTATGTATATCTTTCAATCATGTCCTAGATGATCATGACTATCAAGTAGTTCACTTGTAAGAGTTAGACCTACTTGATGAAAAATGCACATCTATTCTCAACAATCTTCAAGCATATCAAAACCACCTCTAAGACCAGTAAAATTGGCATGTCAAGTATAGAATATGTTAACATGGTGATCTTGTTCTTAAATAAAACCATGTTTGAGAAGAATAATAAATTTAAATTCAAACCAAACTAGATAGGACCTTTCATCATTACTATACATTATGGATCAGGAGCATACAGGCTTACCACACTAGATAGAGATAAACTTCCTGAGTTGATGAATATTATTCACCTGAAGTGGTACTATGCTTGAGTGATAAGGTGTATTATCTATAAGGACCATTTTAGTGGTGCCATTTTATCACTATTTTTCTTTATACATATATCATTCTTGTCTATCCTCTTATCTGTATCTTCTTTACATTTCTGATCTATCAACCAAACATGTTCTAAGTCCTATCCACCCAAATCATTTTCCTTTGGTTTTTACCATTCATTATGCAATTTTAACACTAGGGAATCTGATTAGTTTCATCATTTTTTTCAATTATTTCAAATATAGATCATATTTTAGAGTATTAGGATAGAAGTTTTGGTAGTTACATCCTTTGTTTTTCCTTTTTATAACCAGTCTTGCTACTAATTATAACCACACCTTTAGGTAAATTCATACCATTGATCTATGCCATTGTATCCTAGTTATAACCACCTATGGGAAAATTATGCGAAACATTTGTTTATTAATCCTTAACATACCAACTTGCCACTTCCTATGTCATACTATGCCTTTTTACCAACTATGCCTATTTTTTTTGAATTGACTACTACACTAGTTGAATCCCTCTACTATAAGGTATAACTATAGTGACTTGAGGTCCTAATCTAAGACTATGTAGGTAGCAATTGATACTTATTGAGGTCAACTTAGTCACCATTTCCACCATGCCCTTGCCATTTTATGAGCAACCTAAGTTTGAATGCTCTCATCATTTTATGAGCAACCTAAGTTTGAATGCTCTCACCATTTTACAAGCAACCTAAGTTTGAATGCTTTCACCATTTTTTGAGATTCAACCATTTAGTGTCTTTTCATTCTTGATCGAGTTGAGATACTTCAAAAATTCCAAAAACTTTTGTAAAATCATTAAAAAATAACCAAAACACTAACCAATCTTCTTTGCCTTAAGGATTATAAGAACCCTTACTAAGTTGTAATAAAACCACTTATCACTTAGTTTCCACATCCTTTTTGGCCTTTTCTCTCATGCACTTTCCATTTTACAAGACCATTCCTATTCTTCAATCATATCCATTCTATTTATTTTCATTATTTATCATTTTTTTTCCCATTTCTTGGGAAAACTATATTTGTCCTGAAGTTTTTGTTGGATATTACATCCATGGAACTATGTAGGTCGCAACCACTTGCCTAGTGCATAAGGAGATAGATCATCCACCCCCTTATTTTTATTATATTCCCCCATTTTGTTTTTTTCTTAAGTTGTTGCCTACTTTCTAGGGGTGATGTTGATATGGTTTCTATTATGTTGTTTGTTTGTTTATTTCTACTTATTTTGTTTTTTTGTCTACCTATTTATTTACTTTCAATACTGTTACCTTGATTTGATTTATGTGTGTTCATTGGGTGATTACTTACCGAAACTTACACTTGAATCCATCTATATTCATATGTTTACATTGTCATCATGGTTTATATCATTGGTGTTTTATTTTCAATTTATTATTGGGTTATGGGAGTCAATGATTATGCATATTTTTGCTAAGTCTTCATGTTATTATACCATGAGGCCTACCAATATGTGATACAACAAACCTCAGATTCAAGAAGTCTATTCAAAAATTATAGCATCAACATCTCTTCAGCACTGACATCTCAATTCACTCCCAATCATATCTTAAAAAAAAGTAATTAACCATGAAAGAATTTCAACCTTTATTAGTTTAGATGAGCATCTCCCTACTAGTACGTTATTTCAATTAATAATTACCCTCTATGTTAAGTTATCATCATCATTATCAAATTAATCATGTTTTCTTTTATCAGGGTCCAATAATTATAGATGTCTATGAGAAAATTATTATACACCATCCCACCTGCATTTCTCAATGATTATAACCACCTTTAGGAAAATCAATGTGTTCTCACCACTTTCCTTTTTTTGCCCATACAGGGACACATTGCTATCTTTTTTATCTATCCTAACTAGGGTAGCTCCATTTTATTAATGATTACAACTGCCTTTGGGAAAATCTATGTTATCATACCACATTACCACTATTAGGGTACAATGCTTATAATTAGCTTTGGGAAAACCATTATACACCATCTCACTTACATTCTCAATGATTTTGACTACTTTTTCAAAATCATTTTTTTTTCACCCCATCATCTTTCCTTTCCTTAGTCCCCTTATTTTGCTTCTTATCGAGGAACCGTTTATCGACCTACTTGTGCCAACCATTCCCTTAAAGGGGCATCATACAGTTAGTTTATTATCATTGTAGTTGTAGGCATACATGAATTTTTAATTCTTTGAGAAGATGTTATTATGCTTATAGCTTTCAATGCCTTCCCAAATAGGGGCAAATTGTAGACACCTAAATTTGGCCACTAATGACCTCTAACTAGGCTTTTGACCAATTTCCACCTAAATTGCACAATTTGGCCTGAAAACACTAAAATGCATTAAATGAGTTGAAATTGATATATTTAAGTTTTATTTTGTCTAGAGTATCATTAAATGGGGTAGTGTAATTTATAGGCTAGCTAACTTTGATTATATTATTTTGAGTTAAAATGCTAATTTTGCACTTGGGTGCTCTGGATTACTCTTTCACAAAGACATATTATTTTGTTATTTCCTATTGATAACATCCTAAATAGGATAATAGATCTAATTCATCTAACATTGACTTCCAATTCCAATCCATTCAAATTTTGGACCAATAACAAGGCATTCTGATCAATTTGAGTAATTTGTACACAAAGCAATTAATCATGCTTAAGAGATAGTTAAACCAAATTAGGGCATAATAAATAATTACTCGGAAACTTGTTGAATAATTTTTTCAAGAAATGAATATTGAATATCTACATCATCAAGTGACCTCATTTTTTGGAAAGACATCCCTAGGCCATAAATATCACAAATATAAGGATTCATTCCTCCCATGCCTCTCAATTTCCCCTCTATCACAAATATTGATGATCATATTTATTAATTTTAATTTCAAAATTAGATTAATCCTTAGCCACACATCTCAATCTTGAGATGGATGGTTTAGGTTGATTATGATCAATCTCAAAAATCTATAAATAAGAGGCCTTAACACATGAATTTGAAAAAGTCTTGATAATGAAAATTTATAATGCAAAAATGACTCCAAAATATATTTCAATTAGTGTTACCATGACAAATTGATTCTAAGCCAAGCCAAGCCAAGCCACAAGCTAAAGGTGCCAAGAGGAGGTGGAGGATAGTCAAGCTCCATTATAATAGACTTCACAAGCACAAACTGAGCAAGCCACTACTACAAAAGCATTTGGAGAATCAAAGAAAGGTGAAGGATTATTGTTTTCCCTTACTTTTTTGTTTTGTTTTTCATTTTTTTTTGTTATTAAGCTCATCTTGGTAACTAGGCATGAAGATGCTAATTTAGTGTGTTTTTGGTTAATTTGTTTTATTCATTTTGTCACTAACAAAATACTAATCTCCCCTTATTATTCAAATTCCTAGTTCATATATATATAAGGTAAAGTGATTATGATGTGTTAAAACTATTATTAACCTTTTTATATGACCTTGGCAAAATGGCTCAGACCTCTATTTTCATCTTTTAGCAAAAAGGTCCCTAAACATAGTCTTTTCACTATTGATTATTTTTTCAATCCCATTTGCTAACATATCATTCCACATAGGTATTACATGATTTTTTAAACACACTATGAATCTAATAAAGGTGTAAAAATTCTTTAATCTCCTATTTGACACCTCATCTCTCTATGATACCACTTGTAGGTGGAGATTTTCTAATATAGGTAGTAAATGTAGAATTGTAGGTAGTGAGCAAGATATACATGTTGGTGATCAATCCTAGGACCTAAAAAAATATTAAAAATTAACTCTTAGTATTCCAAAGGATTTTAAACAACTATCAAGGCTCCCATTCCAACATGATATCATCCTGAGATACTTGTAACTGCACTTTGAGTTGCATATAGACAATAATCATGAAATGGTCCATCTACTCAAGGAATCTATCTTCATAGTAAATTGATCTCCTCTAATGGTATTTAAATGAAACATCAAGATGTTTCAAAGTTTAATACAATATTTCACATCTCATTTTCAATGGTGAACCCTTCTGTAGGCACCTATAAATGCATATCTATGGTGACTTTATGTAAATGTTGCACATGATTAAAATATTTCCTTCTTCCTTATGCAATTTAGGGAAGATCAGTTACTTGCCTATGTCTCAATTATATGTATCAACATTTTATAACTCTCAATGACTCCATGGATGTGCTAAAGATCCTAACACAATACACTTAGTTCATTGTACATGACAATCATGGAGCAAACTGATTGCATCTCATTTGTGACAACAAATCTATGGAATGTTGCTTTGGAGAATGAAATTAAAAGATGAAGGGTCTAATATGGCATTGGAAACATTTTAATTATATTATAAAAACCTACTAAAGCCATTACCAAAGCATGAAAGTTTTGAAAATGATGGAAATATGCATGCAACATAGAATGGTGTCTTCTCTTACAACCTTGAGATATTTGGCTTATATAAACACCTTAAAAACATGAAAATATGAATATGGATCATTTTAATAGAGATCCAACATCATATATAATCAAAATCATCAATTGTATTGTATATACCTATCCAAATTAGAGCAAAACCTATAGGGTGTAGGAAATAATGAGTAGAAAAACATAGTTAACTTGTTATAGATGATTCATAAATCACAATTGACAAATCCTTGAAATATTATTATTAATATGAATATCTTTGAGTATAATTTTACCTCTCAAATGTTTTTGGTATGAAACTTCTCCAACTGGCAGTACTAAGCACAAACCTACTAACTGATGCTATGTGTTTAGAAGGGTGAAGAAGTAGTAGAATGGTTTTGGACATTTTTTAGAACTTAAATATCATTTCAAGAACTGATATTAGTATTAGGAATATTAATATTCATCTCAAAACCTTCTCCCATGTCTCTCACTTTCTTATGGTTTGTACACATGCCAAACTCTTCCATTTTTAGTAGATTTTTTGATCTTTAGTTATATAAGCTACAAGTTTTAGATGGGACTAACATTCCTGATAGATAATCTAACCTATTGGACATTTTAATGAAAAATAAGACACTTGGACATATTTAAAACTATGTCACTTGCATATATGACCCCTAAATGGAAACTAAGTGACTCAAAATTACACATAAACCAATTAAACCTTGATCAAGGCTAAAGTGGCATTGAATTACATGAAATAGACTATAACACACCCTATGACAAAATATTATACCCTTATAAACATTTAAAGAACATGTTTTTACCTGTAGGTGTCCTAATTTGACCTATAGGGTCAAATTTGGTCAACAAGTACTAGGACACATATTCTTATTACACCATTCAACCACAATTTTTGCATCTAAAATGAACACCCTCTTCAAATTTCAACTCCTCTCTTTTAATATCTCTTTTTACAAATTATCCAACACTATCATGTTCACCTTTTCAATGGCCATCCTTGGTGAAAATCTAAATATGTTCTATACTAGTGGTAATATGCATCCATCTCAACCAATAAAACATATGTGTATTTTTGAATTGTGATGTGCAATTATCTGACTAAATGCAATGTTAATTGAAAGTAATGTTCCTGTGACTCAACTATTTATATAAATTTTAAAAACAACCTTGTACATACTCTAAATAATGTGATTTATCATCACTAATAAGGAAATGGTACTCCCTTAATAGTTTTCATTATTTATATATACTACTAAGTGCATGCATGAATGCTATATGTATGAATATGATAACTTGTGATGAGTTTACTATTGTTAGTGAACTTAATTTGGGGTTTGAACATGTAATTTTCATAAAAATCAATGACTAAAATAATTTAACCAAGTGGGAATGTATCCTTGCTTATTTTCAAATGTTCATCTAACCATCTAGCCCTGTGTGTGTGCCTTCCATACTCATAAACAATCTTCTCCCTAAATTTGAGAAAAAAATTAAAAATAGGTATATTTTTTGTAATAAGCTCATACCTTTTAGATTATTTTCCATATTTTACTTGATAATCACTAATTTATATTTTATTAAACCAACTAATTCCTATATAATTATACTTGTAATCCCCTCATGGATAGATTTTTTTAATTTTGGCAATCCACCACAATTGCTATAATTTCAATTTAAACATGATTTGTTGTAAAATATTTGTCCATCTAATATTTTTAAAAAGATAGTTGGAATAAATTTCCTAGCTGATTTTGGTGGAAATTCAATGCCACACTCATAAAAAATGATGTTAGTATGCAAAGTTCAATGAATATGGTGAAAAACATCATAGTGCATTGAAAATTCAACATTTTGCCTACAACAAAAAGTGGTCCATGTGTGAATTATTTTAACATAAAAAGGGTTTACCATATAAAAATATCTTTGACAAATATAATTGTTTTGATGCTTTCTAAAGATTTAGAGTACAATTATGTTTTATTCATATACAATAAATGTTTTGGATGCGGTTCATGGTTACGAGAACCAACTCTTTTTTTCACATATCTTGTATTGGGTTAAAATCTTGTATTTTCTTTCCAAAATTGAGCAAGTAACTCTTTGAGAGTATAAACTATAGCCTTGTCCTTCTATGGAAGTCTACTAGAGAAAGCCTAGGGCTCATTGATATTAGGTTTATTAAGTCTTTCACATATTTTAATTTATTTCATTGTTATTTTTATATTTATATTAAGTGTTTGGATTATTTTATAAACCATTCATTTTTTCCCTATTTTATCACTTAATGTACAAGTTATAAGTACACACTAGGTAGTATTATAATCTTTGGTGCAGGATTTTGGGTCTATAGTATGATATGCATCATGTATATTTTTAACAATTTCATTGTTTTAATCATCCATGTTAGATGTTCTTAGTCATAATGCGTACATTATAGGTCTCATCTTAATCAATTTTATCAATGAAACAAATAATTGAAATCTTTGACTATCATAATCTAAATTATGAAAGAAAATATCCCAAATTTTTTGAACAAGTCTTCTAGAATGGTGATCAGACATTTTTTTATGCATTAGTTCTAAAATATTTTCATTGACATCAATATAGTAAATGTATTTTCTACACACAATTCTTGAAGGTGTTATTAATGGTGGAATTTATTGAGAGGGTGTTTCAAAATTGTTATTACTTTCATTGTTTAAAGGTGGGATGACATTTTATTCATTGTTTATTTCTTTATTATATGTTTCCATGAAATTTTATTAATGATTAATTTCATAATTATTTGTTTCCATCAAATTTTATTCATTCATGGGGGGTAAAGCATCATACATAGACTCATCATCAACAAAATCAAACACTTGGAAATTTAAATGTAAACTTCCAACATTAACTAATTCATCATTTTCAATTTCATTACTATTAATTTAATTATGATCAATTTCAACATTATTCGATTCATTATGCTCAATTTAATCATTTTTTAATTCATTATTGTTAATTGACTCATTATCTATGGCATTTGGTTCATCAAGATTAGGGTTTGTACCTTATCTACCATGATTTTTTTGCATTTGTATCTTGTGTTTTCTCTCAAATATTATAATTCATCTGGTGTTTTGTTCTTCAACATCTTCCTCTTCCTCAAAAATGAACTATCACCCATCAAAGACAATTGATAACTTTTTAAAGGTGGGGTCAAGTACATAGGTACCATATACCTCGTAAAAGTACACAAAGAATGTTTATGGGAGCAAAATTATTTATTTGGGTTAAAAATAGAAATTAAGAAGTGAACTTAGTATAAAATAAACATAACATGATCATGTTATATAACAAAATCATGTTATTACATAATAAAATCATGTTATTTTTTACATAAGGTTCTGATTCATCCAACATATTGAGAAGTGTATAATTACAATAACACGATCATTTTATGTAATAACGTGATCATGTTATTCTTAATAATTATTTGGGGTTAATAATTGGAAATGAGAATTGAGTGTTACCTATACTAATAATAACATGATTGTGTTATTAAATAATGTGCTTGCATTATACTTAATATAGATTAGGGATTAGGGAATGAGACATTAATACATAGGGTTTAGAGATTAAGGATTAGGTATTAGGTATTATAATTTATGTTTTAGGGTTTAGGGATTAGGAAATGTATGTTTTAGGTTTAACGGTGTATATAAGGTCTAATAACTCTATGTTATGTGTTAACCTAATTTTTACTACATAGTATGTTAATTGGGACTAAATTGAATGGTAAATAACGAAAGTTTTTCATTTACAATTTAGGATATAATGTTTGAGGCTTAGTTTTAGGGTACACAAGGCCAATCAAAAAGATAATTATTAGTCTAAATGATTTTAATTTACGATAAAATGGTTAGTTTAATTTTTAAAGATTTTATATTTATGTTTTAGAGTTTAGTGATTAAGAACTTTAAGCATTAGGGATTTGGGTATAGGTTTTAGGGTATATAAGGTACAATAATAATGATGATTAGGATAAATAGGAGATGTTAAACCCCCAAATCACATTTTACAGTCATGAAATTATGTTGAATGGGCTCTAAATAGCCTAGATTTACTTTAGATGCACAACTAGATTGGTAATCCAAAGGCTAAGTTTTGGCCATAGGTTTAAAAAATGCATTTTATGACATTTCATGATAAAATTAGTAATATCATAAGGTATGTATAATTGTGGCATGTAGTGGGTATTAGGGCATAGGGTTTAGGTTTAAGGACTTGTATATAATTTATCTAATCACTCTATGCCATGTGAACCTAATTCTTACTATAAAGGATGTTAATTAGGAATAATTCAATTGGTAAAAAGGAAAAGATTAGGTTTTATAATTTAGGGTATAGTGTTTAGGGTTCAAGTTTTAGGGATTACATATTAATGTATATATGGTTTAGGGTACATAGGGTTAATCACAAAGATAATTGAGGATATTTGAAATCACTTGGACCCATTTGTGACTATAGAATGTGTTTTTGGTTTGTCATTATTCCCTAAATGTCATCATGTAGATTGAGTGAATTAGTCAAATGGGGTAATTAGTCATGTGATTTAGGCCAAATTGAGCCCTATGATCTTAATTATTAGTCTAAATGATGTTAATTTGGTATAAAATTATTAGTCTAAGGTTTAAAGAGTTTATATTTATGGTTTAGATTCTAGGGATTAGTAAATTTAAGGATCAAGGTGATATAGGTTTTAGGGTATATAAATTACAATCATGAAGACAATTGGGGCAAATTTGATCTCCTTGAAACTATATCTATGAGTAAAGAATGTGAATTTGAGCATAAGTATCCCACACATCATCACATATTGAGCCAATTAAGTTAATTATGGTTTAATGAATGATGAAATTTTGACCAAGTTCATCTCTATGAACCTAATTCTTACTATATATATATATATATAATGTTAATTATGGCTAATTTTTTTGGTTTAGGGTCTATAATTTAAAGGGTTTGGGGTTGGGGTTTAGGAATTTTGTATTAGGGTTTATTGTAATTGATACAAGGTTTAGGTTTAAAGCTAAATGTTACAAGGTTTGGGGTTTAATATATTAGATATAAGGTCCAATCACTAAGGTAATTAAATAAAATTTGAGTTGCTTATTTACCTAATAATGAAAATTACCTTCATGTTTGCATTTTTAATAAAATTAGGGTTACTTATGACATGTACATGTTGCATACATGTTATACAATCAATTGAGCAATAAATTTAGTTTAATTTCTCAATTTTGTCTAGATCATGGAGGTAATTGCATAAATTGACTAGTTGGATCAATTCATGATTGAATCAATATTTTGATTTTCCCCAAATGATATCTTACTATTTAAGGTTTTAAAATTGGACTCAAATTCCTCCTCTATTAAAATAATCAATTAGCTCCCCATCTTTGGTTAATTAAGTTGAAGGGGCTTGAAATAAGCCCTATTTACTTTAGATACGCAACTCGATTGGTACTCCAAAGGTTAAGTTTTTGGCCATAGGTTTAAGAAGTGAATTTTATGACATCTCATGATATAATCAGTTATATCATAAGGCATGTATGTTTGTGGCATGTAATGGGCATTAGGGCATAGGGATTAAAATTTATGTTTTAGGGATTAGGGATTAGGGGATATAGTTTAGGTTTAATGACCTATATATTAATGTATAATCTCTCTATGTCATGTTCAAACCTAATTCTTACTACAAAGGAAGTTAATTAGGACTAAATTAATTAGTAAATAGGGAAAGTTCATGGTAAATAATTTAGGTTATAATGTTTATGGTTTATAGCTTAGGTTTTAATGCATATATGGTTTAGGGTAAACAAGGTCAATCACAAAGATAATTGAGGATAATTTGAATCACTTGGACCCAATTATGACTATATAATTCATTTTTGGGTTATCATTATACCCTATATATCATTGTGTAGAATGAGTGAATTATTCAAATGGGGCAATTAGTCATGTGATCTAGGCAAAACTAAGCCTTGTGAACTTAATTATTATTCTAAATGACATTAATTTGGACTAAAATGATTGGTTCAAGGATTAAAGTGTTTATATTTATTCTTTAAATTTTAGAGATTAGGAAATTTAGGGATTAGGGCTTACGGTATAGGTTTTAGGGTATATAAGGTACAATCATGATGGTGATTGGGGATAAATTTGATTTCCTTGAACATAGATTTGTGAGTAAATAATGTGAATTTGGGATCAATTATCCCCCACATCATCATAGATTTAGCCTATAAAGTCAATTATCATAATTATTGGTGTGATTTTAACCAAGTTCATCCCTATGAATCTAATTCTTAATATATATAAATAATGTTAATTGGGGATAAATTGATACTAGGGGCCTACTGAGCCTCAATGTAAGTAATTTCATCCATATGATATAAATTAGAGATCTAAATTCTCACCATATTAAGAAAATTATTTCTTAATTTGATATGTAATTCAATCCAAAGGAGCTATCTGCAAGAAATTTCATTCATATATAATGAAAATTGGGGCTTACTTTGCCTTGATTGCATACCATATTAAACCAATCAAGTATTCAATTCTAGATGATACATAATTTGGACCAATGGAGGCTTACCCAAAGAATTATGTCAACATAATGTTAATTAGGGCCCTAATTTCACACCTTATTCAAATAATTGAGTGTTTGATTCAATTTGATATGAAATTAGGAACAATTAAAACCTCTGTAAGGAATTACATCCATCTAATAATAATAGGGATTTTGATTGTGCACCAAATTTAATTAAAATAATATTTGGTTTGATATGATATGAAATTTAGTCCAACCAATCCTTGTGTAATAAATTTCATCCTTCTACTATTAATAGGGGACTCTACTGGTCCCAAATACATAACATATTAAATAAACCAAGTATTTATTCTAGTTAAATATGCAATTAGGGTCAACCAAGTCTCATGCAAGTAACTAAATACATCTAATGTCAATTATAACTTTGTTGGCCTTGCTTGTAAACTATCTTATGCCAATCATGTATTTGGTTTTATCTTATACATAATTGGGCCTAATTGAGCCCCATGAAATTGTCCATATAATGTTGGTTGGGTTCCATTAGCCATGATTGTACACCATATTGAACAAATTGAGTAGTTAGGTTCAATATGATATGCAATTAAGGACACTGAATCCCGAAGCAAGGAATTACATCCATCTAATATCATTTAGGGCTATAATTACACCATGTTAAATCAATTTATTTTTTTCAATACTATACACAATTTGGGATAACCAAGTCCTATGTAATTAACTACTTCCACCTAATATAAATTGAAGCATTTTTCACCCCATGCAAGGAATTGTGTCCATATAATGCCCATTATGAATATTTTTCCCTAATTACAAGTCATATTTAACTAGATTATTTTCTTCAATATAATCTATAATTAAGAGTAATCAGTCCCTCTACAAGGAATTCCTTCAATATAATATCAATATGGGCTTATTTAACACACCATATTAAAATAATTGAATATTTAGTTCAATATAATATGCAATTAGGGTTAAATGAGCCCTGAGAAAGGAATCATGTCCATATGATGTCAATTGTGTCTCTAATTTCACACCATATTATTAAAAAACAAGTATTTAGTTTAGTTTGATACATAATTAGGGCCAATGAATATCCATCCAAGGAAATATGTCCATATAATTTCCATTTGGGATCTATTGGCCCAATTTCACACCATGTTGGGATCAAAATAACAATAAATTAATTCATAGGTTAATACATCTCCAATTATTATTTAATGTATCAAATATTAATAAAAACATTTGTCCTAGACAATAATCTTAAGCAACTAAACTTTGATCTTAATATTACTAGGCCTAATGGATCATTTAGTAGTTCAAAATGCAAATTTGAGTTTTAGGATATTTAGAATATATAACACAATCATGTTACTAATGTCATCCAATTATTAAGTAATTACATTACATTTCTAATGTAGTTAATAATTTGATTGCATTATTAATGTGATTATTGTATTTGAATTTGAATTAAACTATTGTGCCTTTTGGCTTGAAAATGACCTAGATTCTAGAGCCAAAGGCTTAGATCATCAATGTATATTCAAGTTTTGAAAGATAAGATAAGAAAAAAAAATTCAACTTTGATTGCCAAATACACTAATAATTTCAATGTGAAAATTCAAAAACTTAATATCATCATGATGAGCACACTCTCCTCTTTCCAAAAATATAATTTTTAGACTAATTTGATGTTTAAAACTATGTTGATTTCTATCCATACCTTTTTTAGGCCACTACATACCAAAAACATTCATGCCTATACATATTCAAGTAATTGTCTTTCATTGATCCAAGTGAAAAATAAGTTATATGGTCACAAAATGGCATAATTATACATACAGTCAAAAAAATTCATTTTTTATTGTTTTTGAGGTAGTTAGGTATGCCACAAGGATGTCTATCCATATTTTTGTTAGTTTTTTGGATTTATTTACTTGAAAAAATCATAAAAAAAAGTATTCATTGAAAAAATGTAAAAAAATATAGGTCATAAACTAGATCTTATCTAAATTTTCCCCAAAGAGTTTCAAATAATATTAAATGTTGCTCAAAGAATAGTGTGTTACATGACCATCTATCTACTATGTTTTATAAAAAATAAGAGTTCCTCTTCAAATTATAGATGTTTGACCTAGTTATACTTAACCATTTTTTAAAAAAATAGTGTTTTAGAAACTAGACTATAAATTCTACATTTCATGTTCTTACACCAGCTTCAAATTTGGAGTGTATATATCTCAAATTATCTAAAAAAGTTGAGATTTCTAAAATTTCAATAAAATTGTGTTCATGGGTAGGCCACTTTTGTCCCCCAACTTTGTGCACTTACACATAGGTTTAACATGTAGCGATTTCTATGGTCACACATATACACAAAAAATTATGTACAAGTACATGATTTTATTAGAGAATAGTACAAGTAAAAAAAATTATGAGTAGTTCAAACATAATCATTATGTTTATAATAAAGCCTTTTAGATATAAAAATCAAGGTGCATGTGTTTATTAACCTATTTATAAAAATTTTGCATTGACTTAACATATATTTGAGACATTTGGTAATGTTTGAATATTTTTCCACCTTAAGTACACATGAATTTTTATTTTAGTTATTTATTTTTACATATAATTAGTTTAAAAAAATAATATTCTTGAAAAAAAATTGAATTAGGGTAAACATAAATGGTAATTAAATTTATCTAGTTACATTGGTTACTAAATTTTATGATAGTATATAATACATCTCTTAACATATGGATATTTTACATTATGATTATTACACTATTAAATTAACTATTTTTTATGGGAATAATAACTTGGTGTATATTTTTTTTCTTGATTATGAATATTTTTTCTTATAATATGTTGTTTTTGTTCTATTTCTTAACTCATGTCATAAATAGAGTCACTAGATTGTCAAGTCACTAACTTAGTTGCAGTCACTAACATTTTTTTGTATTTTTTGGTGCCTACATTTTCATAATTTTTACCATGCATATATGGGGAATATTTATTGATTATGTTCTCATTTTATATTTAGATTGACCTATATGGTATGATTCTTCTATAGTTTCTCCCATTGGTAGATAATATTTTTTCATGATCTATTGTAGCATGACTAGATGCTAATTCAAAATTCAAAATAAAAAAAATTACAAATCCAAAATCCAAAATATAAAACTAAATTTTTTTAATAAAATTTCAAATTTTTAGTATGTGTAAAAAATAACATGTTAAATTATTTTTTAAAATATGAAAACTATTTTTTAAATTACACATATTTTTGGATAATAAAACATGAATAATAAATTATTTTCCATATATATGGTGGTTTTTATTTATTCTTATGAGATGAGTGATTGTAGTAACATTTCTCCATCCATCACCTCAAAGGGGGAGGAATATAAAGGCATTTTTAAAATTTTAGATGTGTTCATTAGGATCAAAGATGAGATAATTATCTATTTCCTTGATAAAGAAGTGAAAGGGATGTTATTGACTCTTTGTAAAGTGTCTTAGCTATGTTTCATGAATTTTTTGAATTATATAATGTGTTAATTAGTTAGGGTTCATTTTAAGATCTCATATCTGAAACCACCTTAGGTTTTTAAGGTTAATCTGATCCATAGCCTCGATGAATCTGAAGATTTTGAAAAAAAATTGCCTTATTAAGTTTTTTGTAAAATCACCCATTTACATAATTAGAACATATAGGTTTTGGGATACATTTAAAAATAGTATAAAAATATATTAAACCTTAATATTATTTCATATTTGGATTCCTATTGAAGAGATATGCAATTTTAAAAAAAAAATTATCTCAATCTGAGTTCATATGTAAAAGTTACAACCTTAGGAAGTTGGGATTTGGTTGTTATCGAGAGACACATGGTGTCACCTAGTTTCGTCATGATGCTATCACCTAACACCATCATGATGTAACCAGGTGACACCATGTGTCGCTCAATGGTAAATGAACCCCAACTACATGAGGATGTAACTTTTTCATATATATTTGGATTAAGATGAATTGTCTTTTTTAGTTAGATAGATCTTCAAGAAGAATCCAAATATAAAATAATAATAAGGTTTAGGAAAGTTTCTATACTATTATTTCATTTATCCCACAACCTATCTATTTTAAATTTTCAATGCACATAGTGACTTCTTGAATGAGACTTGGATGGTAACCCCTATGAACATATGTACTATATATATAAGGAAAATTACATGGATCCCCCCATAATCATTGTAAATGATTGGTGATCTGACCCCTAAAAAAATTTACATCCCAAAATTTTAGTTGAATGGGTACTATGTAATATTCCCCAAAAATTTCCAAATATAATTTCCCAAAAATTGAATATTCATAAATTAATGAATATTCACAATTAAAATTTACCTTGGTACTGGGCATTGGTTAGTCTTGTGAAAAAGTATTGGGCTATGTTTTCAAAACCTATAGAAAATTTGGTGATGGAGAAATTATGATGGAATTTATGGGTATTTAAAAATAGATGCGTTTTATCCTATGATTCCTTTCAAATTAAATTTCAAGAGCTAATTTAAAATTTACAAAGCTACAAATAATTACATGCATCATGAGAAATTAATCTACATGTAGTAATAAGATAATCAAGTGTGGATGGAAACTCAATAAGAAAATAATTAAACCATTCATTATTGAATACGTAAGTAAAGGCATGTGTTTAAAATTTTTTACATGTATACTTTTACGCATGCATGCATTTCACTCACATAACCACATCAAAGAGGGGGAATTATGCACACAATTTTTTTCCATAGAACCATATTGTAGTGTTGTATTACCCATTTGAATTAATACAAAAAAAATACATTTTAACCCATTTATAAGATGACCTATCCCAAACAAGTATTTATTTTATCTACTAATCCTAAAATCACTCAAATACTTATTGATAAGGTATCTATAAGTACTTATGAACCACTTATCACCTATTACCTAGCCCTACCTTGAGAAATGAGTTTCACTTATATTCTAAAAAAAATTATAGATATAAGGATCCATCCTATATATTCATGTATTAATAATTACTTGTCCCTTATTTTTTAATGGTCATCCTTCCCATTTCACCTCATCATACACATTATCCTTTCCCATTTGCATTTTTAAAAGCTAACTAGTACACATGAGTCATCCTAGAATTAAACTATAAATATACGAGTTTTCCAAGCCATTTGAGTAACCAAGGAAATTTATAGTCAAGAACATGTGTGTGTGTGTGTACACACACACACACACACACACACACACACACACACACACACACACACACACACACACACACACACACACACACACACACACACACACACATTCTTTTCACTCTAAATTTCCATGTTTACCCAAATGGCTTGAGGAATATGTGTGTGTCTCTATGTGTGTGTGTGTGTGTGTGTGTGTGTGTGTGTGTGTGTGTGTGTGTGTGTACATACATACATAAATACACACACACACACACACACACACACACACACACACACACACACACACACACACACACACACACACACACACACACACACACACACACACACACACACACACACACACATATACATACATACATACATACATATGTATGTATGTATGTATATGTATATATGTGTGTGTGTGTTTATGTGTGTGTATATACATATATACATACACACACACATAGACACACACACACACACACACACACACACACACACACACACACACACACACACACACACACACACACACACACACACACACACACACACAAACACACACACACACACACACACACACACACAAAGAGAGAGAGAGAGAGAGAGAGAGAGAGAGAGAGAGAGAGAGAGAGAGAGAGAGAGAGAGAGAGAGAGAGAGAGAGAGAGAGAGAGAGAGAGAGAGAGAGAGAGAGAGAGAGAGAGAGAGAGAGAGAGAGAGAGAGGTGTGTGTGTGTGTGTGTGTGTGTGTGTGTGTGTGTGTGTGTGTGTGTGTGTGTGTGTGTGTGTGTACACACACACATATACATATAAATACATACATAGAGATAGAGATATAATATATTATACCAAGGATCAAGCTTATATCCAAATATATCCTTAAAATTGGTTCCTCAAAATACTAAAAACTATCCCCTTAAGCCAAAGGAGGGTGAATGTGTGTGTGTGTGTGTGTGTGTGTACACACACATATACATACATACAGATATATATATATATAATATATATATATATATATATATATATATATATATATATATATATATATATATATATATATATATATATATATATATATATATATATATATATATATATATATATAATATATTATACCAAGGATCAAGCTTATGGCAAAACATATCCTTAAAATTGGTGCCTCAAAATACTAAAAACTATCCCCTTAAGCCAAAGGAGGGTAATTAAAACTAATTATTTATATTGATCACTTCTAGGTAAGAGGGGTTTATAACCCTTAATCATTTTACTACATTTTCACACCACATAACTAAATTTAGGTTTGATTGTTTATGATAGTTTTGGACATGTCATTTATAATTCTACTTTGGTAGTTACTTGACTCAATTATTATTTATTATTTAGAGTGTATAAGCTAGGTCAAGGTTAATATTTAGTCATACAACATATTATTCCTTACACATAAAAAATGAAGGTCAAATCATAGTGAAGAAGATGTAAAACACAAACACCATGAAAAATAGACTCAAAAACCATACAAACAAACCTAATGACACATGGATAAGATTGGTCACATGGATATGGGATCAATGCATTAGTCTTATAATGGTTGAGAATGTATATGATAACCTATTATAGCTACAATATTATCTTAGAGCAAAATGTAGGTTTAGGAAATTAGAACTTCAAACAAATTCAACACATTAGTAATATCATCTTATACTTGTGGAACAATCAAGGTGTATCTTTTTATTAATCTATTTTTAAATTCTTTACATTGATTTATCTTATGTTTATAATAATTGGGATGGTTTCCATATTTAGACACCTTAATAAGGTATAAACTCTATATTTCAGTTGTGTATGTTTAAATCTACTTGTTTTTATTAAAGGTAAAATTGGATTTTTGAAAGGGCCCAAGCCCTTATTACAAAAATATCAAAATATGTAACAAATAATATCAAAACAATAAATAAAATAAATGGATATTTAACATCCCAAACATAGGAAAACTATAAAACAAAAACCAAAGGCTCATAACCTTATATAATAGATAGAAAATATAAAAAATACAAACATATGTTAACTTTACATATTGGGATAGATATGCACTTCGTTAAGAGATCCAAGTGTATAAAAATAGTTTTTGAATTTCACAGTCCTAAGATAGTATCTTGGATTTTAATTTTTTTTTAAGTTATTTTGATACACTTTTGTTTTATCTAAGTTTTTCATAATCTACCAAATTTTGATGATGTGGAGAACTAATCTATAAATTATTTAGAATGTTCCTTAACTAATCCTCCATAGAAATAAGGGTATTTTTTCAATCTAAATAGAAATTTAGTAGTGGTTATTCCTTCATTTCCATTGGTACTTCAATAAGAATACTATTAATACTCTCATCAAGCTATTCATAATAATTTATTAGTATAACCTTTAAAATAGCAAATCCTTCCTCCACCTTCCTAATAGGGATCCTCATCTAATTTTAGCAATGAAATTAAAAATAATTAAGGATATATTACTACCTTGATACATAACCATGATTTGAATTATCCTTGATCAAAAAAGAGGGTTCAATATTTTCAAATTTGAAATTAGTATTTATCTCTCTATGCTTGTTGGCATTTTTGAATTTCCTCTTAATATGAAAAAAATGTTGGAATGAATAACATAGAATGAAAATATACTCATGGTATATCATTTGAATCAAAATTCACATTTTTTATTGAAGAGTTATACTCTATGTACTTGAATTATTCCCATTCCTTAAGACCATTATTCTTGATTTAATCATGTTGAGTTTAGTTTTCAAGTTCTCCTCCAGTTTAACTTCTATGTACAAGTAATCATAAATGAAATCCCTTATTCTTATGAAAATTTATTCTCCCCAAAAATCTATGGTGAAGTCATAAATATTAACCCAAATAGGGAAAATGTATATGTTTTTTAGTGAAAGGGTTAAACCCTTTTATCAATGGTTTAGTGAAAATACCCCTCTAACCCATGAAACATCAAGATCTGTATTATAGAACATGTATGTGATATTCAAAACTATGAAATGTAATGAAAAATAATATTTTAGCTAATTAATTGACATGTAAATTGGTGTCAATATAAAGATACCTGATTCCATTCCTTAACTCATCCATATTAGGTCTTCTACCTCTGACATTACAAAATGATTACCTAGTCCTCAAAATCACCTGTATATAAACTAAATTCATCACTTAAACATATTCACAACATGTTTATTCATATTTTGTGTAAAAACTAGAAATAAGGTTAACACATCATATTATTATTAATGAATAGTATTATAATATTTCAATTTTCATGCCTATACATTATTTGATGTTTTTATTTACGGGGGATATGTAAACTATTTAAAATTTGAATAGTAGTTTAATGTTTTTATTTGATAAATATATTTGAAAAGTTTTAAATTATATTATGAGTTTGACATTTTTATTTGAGAAGGACATAATAAAAAATTGGAAGTAGAATAGGAGTTTGATGCTTTGATTTAAGTGGGATAATTTAAATTTGATTTGTTTAAAAAAATTTGATGAACATATATGGAAGGGACATAGGTATGGGTGAGAAATTTTCAAAAAATAAAATAGCTCACCCCAATTAAAATGAGGGATATTATTAATTCTATTACCATATTAGGGTTTCATTAAAAAATTTAATGCCTAAGAATTATGTTAATTTTCTATAGAGTCAAAAGCATATTGGGAAATATCAAGAAAAATCTATTATAGGGAAGGTTATTCAAATATTTATTTTCCATGATTAATTAAAAATAGACTATTATTTCAAGCTTTATTTTTCTATAACTAATAAAATATGATTTTCAAAACAAATAGTGTTTCTACATAAGGGGAGTTTTGGCTAATTTTATTTCTTTCCAAAGTTATAATTTTTTGGTAATTCATCAAAAACATAATCAAATTAAGCATAATTTTACAAATTATGTTCCTTACTAACCTATACAATTTATATGTGCTTATATATTACATACATTTCAAAAATATATCTAGTTTATGTTCAATGTGTAAAGATTATATATGTAATGTCCTGATTTTTTGCAATATTGATTTTTGAAGTTTTGCCCAGTTTTTGAGTTTTCCTATAAGCTTCTTGGTGAGTTAGGGAGAAGTCCAAACTTCTTGGAGTGCTCAAGTTGGTAAACAAAAAATTTGGTTTATATCAATGAGCCTAGTTAGTAGTAACGATTAGTGTGACACTTTTAAAAGTCATTTCTAACCTTTGGAGTGTTCTCCAAAGTTCTTAGAGAGAGAGTGTTTATTTTTAATAATTCACCCAGTTAGCTCTATTTATCATTCTTCATCATCAATGTCATTCTAGTATAGTCATATTTTGATTCTCATATTGTTTTAGTGGTTTTTACAACTCAAGTGAGTTAATGAATAATTATTTAATTATGTCAGTAAGGTTACTTAATTTTATGAAATAATTTGAAAAGAAATTTGGTGTAATAGCTTATTGGAAAAGTAAATTACTGTTTTAAATGATGGATGATTGGAAAAGGGGAACTTTTCATGTGAAATAATATTTTTATTTCAAAATATCTTTGTAAGGGAACAAAGTCAATTATTATATTTTACAATTTTATATTTCTATCAAAAAAAGTTATAAAAAGGGTTTGAGGGCTCATTTTTATGGTTGTTGATGAATTTGATATTGTTATCATGTTGGAATGAACCTAAGTTATTCTAAAGCTTCTTGAGGATAAAACCCCTCTTGGAGAAGACTAGTTTCAGTGGGGAAATATCCTCCCTAGTTGGTTGTTATGGATATTTCATACAAATATCACATATGTGTGTCATTGGAAATTTAATGGTTGTGTAAAAGATTTATCATTGCATTCAAGAAAAACTTAATTTTGTGTGGATACATTATTTGAGAGGCATATTAAGAATAGATTACTTGTAGCACCATTTCACTTTTGATGTTCTCAATGAATTGATGCATGATGTACATATTTGGATATTGGTTCGATTGATTTTGAGAGTAAAATAAAATATATTAGTGGTGCCTAGTATTAGGAAGCATTTTCCTATAATTACAATTTCCAACTGATATTATTTAAAATAGATGTGTTGAAGTTGGAAGAGGTCAAAATAAACCATAGATATGAAATGTTGGAAATTTGGAGGGAAATAAGTTCTTATTTTGGAGAGAAAAAACTTAATGAAATGAGGCACTTAGGACTATGATGTTATTATACACCTTCAAAATTTTGTAGTTGGTTTTTCCTTTATATTTAGGAGTGTTTGGTAGAATTTTAACATGATTCATCAGTGGGTTTGATGTGATACAAGTAGTTATGTAGTTTTTGATTTCTAAGTATTGTTGTTTTAGATTCATGTATACATTTCAATGATGGTTACAGTGTTTTAAAGTGGTTTTAGATTGCAATCTGTCTTCAGTAGTGTGCAGAGTAGCTTCAGTGCCTCTAGGATTATATTTACAATTCATATTGTGAGTAGTCAAAGTATTTAAAATAATATTATCATCTAAAATCTCTTATTGTAGTAGTTTTATCTATTTTATTTTGATAATAAATATTTTGATGGTGATTTTTATTACATTTCATTATTGTTTGACTGGATGGTTAAATGCCAATCATATAACATTGCATTATATTTCATATTATTAGTGCATGTGCCATGCATGTTAGTATATGTTATATTTTAGTATATTTTAATTAATATAAACTTTGAATTCTTTAGATATCTTATAAAAAATTGGTTGGGTTACTATAGTGATATCGGAGTCGTGTATCCTACCAACTATTGGGGATTTGTGTAAGCTTATGATAGCATAAATTTAATATGTAGCCATTAGGTTCTCCTAGGTATTATTTTAGATAGGGATTAAATGGTCCACCATAACAACCATAGATTTAATAATAAATAATTATTTCACATTTTTTTGGTGAGAGAGCTGTAGGGAACATGGGTGATACAAATGATCAATAAAATCCTAGTACTATGCAAATTTTAAATGACTTGGCTAGAGGAAAACAATAATTGATTCAGTTGATCACTTAGATGATGGAAAATAATAATGGAAATAATGGTAATAATGGAAACCATAGAGAGGCAAGTAACACTAATATCTCCAACAATAATAATCTAGGGCATCTAGTAGAACAACACCTAAACCTATAATGCCTAATTTATTAGAGGCAAAGCCAAGAGGATAAGTAGGAAAACATGGAGATGGTGAATGTTTTATAGACTATTTGAAGGAATAGAAAACATTAAGATTTCATGCAGTCATGTCCTCAGAAAAAATATTCTAGATAAAGTATAGGAATAGGCCTAGAGGAGATAGGGGACAAGGACCTAACCAAGATTTGTAGCATAGAGTGGGTAGGTTGTCCATTCTAAGTTATGATGGTTCCAGAAAGTGTACTACATGTTCACGGGTGTAGAAATTAGACACATATTTGATCTTAACCCCATGTTAGAGATATAATCCATTAAGTATGCCACACTTTATTTGTATGGGGATGTTCATGAGTGGTGGTACCATGTTTTGGTGACATTGGGAGATGATAGTATCATTTATTATGTAGATTTAACGTAAAGAGTGATTGACAATTTTGATAAGAAATATCTAGAGATATACTTCTAGGAGATAGCCCATTTGAAACATCAAGGTATAGTAGATGATTATATTTCATAATTTCAAAGGCTATCAATTATGGTTCTTGATATTTCATAGAGTAGGTTGATAGTATTTTTTATGGAAGGATTGATAGAGACTCTATGTGGTTGGGTTAAGTCATTTGACACACCCATTCTATAAGATAAAATAATAAGAGCATGTAACATGGAGTTTTATACCCCTATGTGTAAATATAGTTTAGATGATTCACATGTAAAACAAAAAAATAAGCCTTTTCAAAAATAAGAATCTCAAATTAAACCTTAGAGGAGCTTACCATTCAAAATAAACAAAGAAGATGAATCTACAGAAGAACTTAGAAGGAATATATTGAATTTATAATGTAGGTAAGTATGGACTCCAAGACGGATGTCGAAGAGCAAAAGCTGGTCAAGAATGGGGATTTCTATGAATTGGAATAGATTAAGGGGATATGGAGGGATGTCTTATGATGTATAAGGGAGTATTTCATCCTGGACGGAAGAAGCAAGAGAGTGCATAAATTCCACTTTTTTTCCTTAACCATTTCAGACACAAGGTAAGATTGTCTTTTCCCTTTTACCTGCGCTTCTCTTTGGTCCAAAGTTTATTTGCTCACAGGAAGAAGGAAATGCATCCTATCCTGCACGAAGGCCTAATTCTATTAATCGAAGGATACTGCAAGAATAAAGCTATGGTTAAGAACCCTAACCAGGGGAAAAATAAGGAGTCTAGGAGCAGAAAGAGTGAAATTGTAAAAGGGAAAGACAAAATCAAGTTCCCCAGTGCCAAAAATTAGAATGTAGAAGAAGATACAGAGCGAGAGAGAATTGATAAACCTAGGGAGGAAAATTTGGAAGAAGAAGAAGGTACTGAAAGTTGGAATACAAATTCAAAAGAGGATGAAGAATATCAAGAGAAGAATGAGAAAGAAAGAGTCAGCAAAGAGGAGGAATATGAAAATAGTAAAGAAGAAATTGAGGAAAATCAGAAAGTGTCAGAGGAAGATATTGTCCAGGATGGCCCTGTTGAGGACCCTATTTCAAGAAACGAAAGGGAAAATACAGTTCAGGATGACAATCAAGAAATGGACATGGAAATTCAAACTAGAACAAAAGAACAGTATCAAAGGGGTTGAGAGGATCACTTTGAAGAAGGCGGGAACAATCCCAATAAGAATTCTGAGGAATGGAGAGAGAAAAGGTAGAACAATGGAAAGCACACACCTATGAGTTGGGTTAATTGCAAAGTAGAGGCTTCTCTCCAACTTGATTCTTGGATGTGTAAGGAGATTAAGGATCTCAAAAGGAAAGTGGAAATTATGGAAGATAACCAGAAAGCTGCATGGAACAAAATTAACAACATGGAAAAATAGATAAGAGATATCCCAGTCAAGCTCAAAGATTATGAGAATAACCTTCGGGAACTCATTAGGGAGAACAAAACGAAAATGAAGTAACGTCCAACATTTGTGCTGCAGCTACCAATATTGGAAAAAGAGCTAGCGAGGAGACCAAATCTTTGGAGGGGCCTAGCAAAAGGATGAGACAAAGCTTAAGAAAGAAGGCTACACAAGAGGGAGCCAAGTTGGCGGCAACTACCACCTAGGATACTGTTGTGAAAGGTACAGAAAATGTGAAAATGATGTTGGAACTGGAAGAATAGTCTAGTTCTTCTTGCTGGTTATGTTTTCTGGACCTATTCTCTGGTTTCTTTTTGTAATCTTCTATCTATGGTGTAGCCAGATCTATGTTAAATATAGGTTTTGACCAGTGGTCTCTCTGGTGGTTTCTGGTCCATTTAAAACCTATTTTTGCTACTTCTCTATAGTAGTTTTTAGGTTCTGCCTGTGGGAGTTGAAGCTTTATCTTTCTTTCCTTGTACTTGGCTTTCGGGATCCCATCAAAACCTATTTTTACCTTTATCTAAAACTATGGACTCCATGACATAAATGCCTTGGAAAGGGGAAGATAGAATACATTGAGTTGATATTTGATGAGGAAGAGATTGTAGATCCAACATATTTTGGAAAGGATAAGGGTACCAAGGGAGGTACACCTACTTCTCTTTTTGATGCACCAAGGTATAGTCCCTTCAATTTCCAAAGAGTTTTGTGTGGGTGCATAATCATATTACTTATTGATGGTGATGATACTAATAATTACATTGATGAGGGATTAGTGGTAAAAAGGGATATGTATGCATAATAATTTAAAGGTTTTAATATGAATGGTGGTTGATGGGTTTACCATCACTTGTAAGAAGAAGATCAATAATCTCAACATCCTCATTGGTGAGCTTACAATTTGTGATGATTTATATATTATTGGTTTAGGTGGGACTAACATAGTGCTTAGAGTTTAATGGTTATATTCACTAGGTGAAATTTCTTAAAATTATCAAACCATGGAGTTAAGTTTTGAACATGAAGGGAAGGATGTAACATTGAATGGAATTACTCACCTTCTGCCTCATAAAATTAGATAAAAAAATGGAAGCTATTAGATCCAAATATTCCATTATAACCATGGGTAAGTAAACAAATTCATATTTGCATGATAAGAGAGATGTATTTGTTGAGGATGTTGGAGGTTTACCTATGTAATAAATATACGATATCATATTGAAAAATGGATATAGCCATCAATCAAAGGATCTAGAGGTGAAATTTAAAAAAATATATATATTTATTAGACTGGTGCATTGAAAACATGGAAGAGCAAAGCTCAAGACAAGGCAATTTTTTTGCATGCTTATAGAATATTATCACAATTTTGATAAAACATTTGCAAGAGGTTCCGTTTGTAGGTGTAAGGAATCATATTGTATAAAACAAGAAAACTTATAAACCTCCTAGATTAATTTGGGATTTTGAAGCCACATTGATTATTTAGAGTTAAATTATTGGCTAAGACTAGTAATTGCTTGGGGGAAACCAATTTTGGGAAGGGAGGACAATAATGTCCTCATTTTTAGTAATATTGATTTTTGGGATTTTACCCAATTTCCATGTTTTTAAGTAAGATTCTTGGTGAGTTGGGGAGAACTCCAAACTTATTGGAGTGCTTAGGTTTGGTAACCAATGGCTTTGGTTTATGTTGATGACCTTGATTAGTAATAACAATCAACATGACACTTTCAAAAATGTTTTCTAACTTTTGGGGTGTTCTATAAACTTCTTAGAGAGAGTTTGTATTTTTAGTAAGTCATGAAATTGGATCCAATTATCATTATTCATCACTAATATCATTCTAGTATAGTTAGATTTTGATTATGGGGCTATTTTAGTGGTTTTCACAATTTGGGTGAGTTAGTGAGTAAATATTTAATTATTTCACTAATGTTGATTAATTTTATGAAATAATTTTAAAAGTAACTTACTGTAATAGATTGTTGGAAAGGTAATTCAATGATTTAAATTATGGATGCTCAGAAAAGGAGACCTTTGTACATGAAATAATAGTGTTATTTCAAAAAAAAATTGTGAGGGAAATAATGTTAATAATTATATTTTAAAATTGTATATTTCTCTCTAGAAAAGCTATAAAAAGTGGTTGAGGGATCATTATTGTGGGTGTTGATGAATTTGATATTGTTATGCTGCTAGAATGAACCTAAGTTATTCCAAGCCTTCTTGAGGATGAAAAACCTCTTCGAGAAGACTAGTTTCAATGGTGAAAGATCCTTCCTAGCTATTTCTTGTGGAGATTTCATATGGAGATCACATATGATTTAGTGGTTGTGAAAGTATTTATCATTGCATTTAAGTAAAGCTTAATTTATTTGCATTGATTCTTTAAGAGTCATAATGAGAATATATTACTTGTACTTCCTTTCCCTTTTAGGGTTAATAATTCATCTAGGCATGGTGTGGATATTTTGAGATTGGTTCAATTCATTTTGAGAGTGAAAGAAAATATAGTAGTGGTTCCTAGTATTAGGAAGAATTTTACTATCATTACAATGTATAGGTGATATTGTTTTAAAGGTATATGTTAAAGTTGGAAAAGGGTGAAATAAAATCTAGTTATGAGACATGGGAAATTTGGATGGAAATAAGAGCTTATTTTAGATAGAAAAAACATCATGGAAATGAGGTGCTTAGGTCTATGATGCTGTTATACACCTTTAGACTTATATAGTTGATTATTCCTTTCTATTTAGGAGTGTTTGTTATATGTTTATCATTATTATTCAATGGTTTTGATTTGATATAATTACTTGTGCATTTTGGGGTTTCTAGGTATTGTTGTTTTGGAATCAGTTATGGGTTTAAGTGAGGTTTGTAGTTTTTTAGAGTGTTTTCATATTGCTTTCTATCTTTAGAAATGTGCATAGCATCTTCAATGCCTCTAGGTTTAGATTTACAATGCATCTTGTGAGTACTCAAAGTATTTCAAATAATATTATCATTCAAAATCTCTTATTAGAGTAGTTGTATCTATTTTAGTTTGATAATAAATATTTCAAAGATTATCTCCATTACATTTCATTATTAATCAATTGGATGTTTAATCTCTAACCATATAACATTGTAATACATTTTATATTTTTAGTTCATGTACTATGCATGTTAGTGTATGTTAGATTTATGTTTTATATTTGCATAAATATCAAGTTGGGGTTCCTCAGATATCTCATTTGTTTTGTTTACTACAATATATTTCAAAATTCCATTTCTTAATGGCTAGATTAAATAATGTGATACTTTATAATATGAATAAACACTAAAATAATTGATTTCAATTATAATTAATAAAATTTAATTCTTATAGTAATGATCATTGCACTGATGATTCCTTTAATTATAATGATTATAATTATGGTGATAATATATTATATTTGTTAAACTCATGGGTTCTTGAACAACTTTATATTACCATGAGAATAGGACTGCTTCCACCTACATACATTATATTTATGATTCACACAACATTATTAGTTATCCTTGTTTGAGAAATCCATATGATTACACCTGAACAATCTCTATTTTACCTTATATAAATTCTTTTTTTATTATTTATATTCTTACTTGCATTATCCTTGCTTGTTTGATTTTTTTTGCTTCCTTAATTTTTCATACATATTTTTGGAATCCTTGTTTCTTATTTATAATTATCCTATGTTCATTTTCCATCAGGTATTCTTTTTATTCAAATTTATTATAGTTTTGTTATAAATTAACTTTTCATTTTAATAATTTTATTTACCTTCTTTCTATTTTACCTACAAATTTTTGGTGTCCTTTATTTTTATTTATTTATTTAGTTTATCTCATGTTCTATATGATCTACAAGTCATATTTCATTTTTGTTTTCTTATGGGCACTTATTATTTTACATAGGTTGTTGTTCTAGCCTTTTCCCTTATTTGATTATGGTAGTTTATTTAATTAATAAACTTATATTTGATTTATTTCCATCTCAAAATTTGTCATTTTCTTCCTTATGATCACAATTCATTATATGTCGATTCCACGTGCCCCATTACATACACATCTATAAGGGAATCTATACATTACTATGGATATATCCCTTATTTCTTATTATTTATTTTGATTTGTAAACTTCTTCTTGATTTGATGATTTATTTAACAATCCCATGTATTCTAAAATGTATTTACCATTATCTTTGAGTTCTACATGGGTTCAAATTATTTTCAAATTGATAGAGGTTACATATTTTTTACACAAATCGTATTGATGTTATTATTGAGTTAGAAACATTACCTAAAATTTAATAAATATGATTAGATGTTCATATTTTACTAGGAGTATCCTTCATATTAGTTTTAGGGGCATCATAGAGAATATTTTATAGAATAACTCCAAGTTATATATTTATTTGTTTCCCTTGTCATTATTTTACATGTGATTATACATTTCCTACTATATCTTTATTAGCATATATCTTGGTATGTCTATTTTTATGTATTTTTTTCTTATGTGTTTTCTATATATGATTATTTTCTATCATACCTATCTCATTTTCCATCTACCTAATGGTTTTTATTAATTTGATTGTTTCTTAGCACACCTACATTTTTACATTTTATTTATGTTATTTGATTTTCTTCTAAACTCAATGTTACATTCTTGTGAATATTGTATTTTTGTGACATTTATCTCCCTAATACTATAAGTGTTGTGTGTTTACTTAGTGTTTAACATTATTTACTTCCTTTATTTATTTACTTGGTATTTATATATGATTATTTGGATGATTTATAGCATTCATGTAAGTGTTCCTTAATTGTATATATATTTATTCTTGTACATTTCCATGGCTCTTGCAATGAATATATTATTATAAGGCTCCATGTTCATGTTATAATTTGATAAATTTGTTATTAAAATACTTTTATTAATGAATAATGAAGGTGGTGACTAAATTAACTATACCTTATTCAAATTGAGGAATACTAATATTGTTACTATATTGATTATATCATTCTCATTAAGGGACATCACACTTATACACCTAAATTTACTATATCTTATCTAAATAAGTGAAACCACTCATTATTATGATTAAATTTACTATAATACTCTCATATATGGTCAACCTCTTAATATTTATACCACATTTCTTAGACTCAGAAACACATGAGTCAAGTTTTGTATTATGTAAGTGGTTTAATGATGATATCTTAGTTACATTAATTATATATAGATACTCCTAGACTAAGGTAATTTATACATATTTAATTTCATAATGATATATGTATATTATTATAAAAAAGTAATATACGCATACATGTTTTCAAAAAGACATCATACTATGTTTATATACCAAATATTTTTTTATTCCTACAATACAAGTGGTATATGTAATAAATTTGTTTTGAGATATTTGATTCATAAGTTCATCCCACACCCTAAAATGGATCATAAAATATTGTTTTGATATATTTATTTACATGATTACACACACATTATTTATATATTTTTATGCATCACACTTCTCCTTGATCTTATTATTTGAAGTAATCATAAAGTATTATACATCATACTCCACTCACATTTCTCAATGACATGCATACTATAAAATATTATCAGATGGATTTCATATATAAATATTAACAATATACACACAATTAGGTGTATTTTTTGTTTATCTTTAAGTTTTTATCAATAAAATATACAAAACTAATCCTTTCGGGAGATGTAAAATAGTACTATCAAATAAACATTAGTAGCTAGAAAGAGTTAACATGTAAATGGATGATACTAAATTTATAATTTTTAAAAGAGATAAAATATGATATAATGAACACACCTTAAATTTTTAAATATTTATAACTATGAATATGGATGATTAAGGTCTATAATTATCTCTATGAAAAATATAGAATATAATTATGCAGGGATGAGATTGGTGGCTACAGTCATATCTTTTTATGTTTGTACCTATCATGTGTCCACTTTAAAAATTTTAATTATTTTTTACATGTGTGTCACTAGATGCATTAAATTATTATGTTTGTATTTTTATAATATAATTTGAATAAATTTAAATATATATTTTTTTCTTATTGACCTATTTTTAAATACACTCACCAAAAATAATTTATGGGTAGGTAAAACACAGAGGGAGTTGTAGATGCATATACTACACCTCATAATTAGACCTCAATGTAGTTTTATGTAGTGTGAATGGTATGTTGATAAATATTTTTTAACTTCCTCTTCCTATATGTTAAGATAAAATAATATGAATTTTTTTATTATAATATGTCAAGGATGATGCATGAATATAAATCTATTGAAAATGTCACAATTGATATGACAAGGATTGGCACTAAATTTAATGATGGAGTAGAATAATAGACATTTTATTCCTATATCTATTATATTTTAATCTTTCATATGCATTTTAAAAAGTTTTTGATTATGTGGTATAAATAATATGCTCTAAGACATTATTCAAACATAGGCTAACTCAAGAAATAATAATAATAAGTGAAATTCAAGGCACATGGAAGGAAGATAAAGGAAAGTAGACCCAAAAAATAATAAAGGATGTAATTGATGGGATTGATATCCCTACTCAATAAATGATTTTTTTTATTGAAGATAATATCCCATATATTTAGAGAAGTATTAGACTCATAATAGGAATGTATGTAAATAGGCTCTACTATTATAATTAATAGATTTAGATAAGTATTAGATGCCCTTTGAAGGATTTAAAAAATGTAATGTGTATTGTGGAGTAAAATAAATCCTAAAAATGAGAAATTTTACAAAATCATGATAAGTGAATGAAAAAATGGGAAATATGCTATATACAATGATCTTGTATTAAAATTAGTTTTGTATGTAATGCCCATAATCTAATGTACATATTTGATTGAATACATGCATGTGTAAAAGTTTATACATATATATAGATTAAGTAAACAAATTTACTCACCTGGGAAAAGGTAGAGGGAATGAATGTTTCTCAAGATATGTTACATCCACATTTAATCTATTAACACACAATAGAAAAATTTCTAATTTTAATAAGTAGTCAACATTTCCATAATAAATTTTATCTTTGAATGTAAAAATTGAAATTGAAATTGAAAATAGAATACGAACAAATACTAGAGTTTTATATCAAACCAAATTTTTTTGTTATGTTAAAATAATGATAATTATCCTATTTGGATTATTTTAATAAAAAAATGTTAATAAAAGTGTTATGTATATCCATCACTTCTCCTGGAGTTTTTTGAACACTCCTCTTATTTCATAATAAGGAAAGCATATAATGATTTACTTCATTTAATATTTTGTGAATATAATCTAAAAAATATTCATTCTTAAACTAATCATGAAATTACTTAGAAAAGTACATATACTTAAACTTCATCCAAAGGTACATTGAAAATTATATGATATGTCTCATTTTGAGGTGATGGATTGAATAAATAATTAATGGAATGAATCATATTGGAATAAACGGAGTATAATAATTATATATAATAAAATTGTATATAGTTGATACCATCTTATATTTACATAAAAGCATGTAAACATAGTAAAACATTACATGCACATCTACATAGTAGATTATATCAATGAAACTAGCATGCCCCAAGTGTCATGTCACATAAAATATATAACATCATGTAAAAATAAATGCTTAATATATAAATCCAAGGATTATAAATTCCATATAAGTTTTCATATGGCATACTAAAGATAAAATAATTAAATTCTTGATGTAAGGGTATACTAACCCATATGGCATAAAAATATAGGGATAACCAACATACCTCAGTATAGTATGTTTTCCCCTAGTATGGATAAGTATAGTAGGGATATATATAGTAGTGATAAACATAAAAATAACATTCCCACATAGATGTATGGTAATTACACTGGAAACATATATCCATAACAATCAGTGTAACTAATCAAAATGTAACAAATCAATGTAGATATCCATATAGCATAGAATATATAGGTACTATAAGGATGTATATGACATATTTAAAGTAAATAAATATGATAAATGGAAAACAACTAAAACATATGACTATGATACTCTACTACATGAAGTTTCCCATATAATAAGCTTGTTTATTGTATGACCCTTCACCTAGGGTGTTGGACATGTAGAAAAATGAAATATAAATAATATAATATCATTTTTAATATTTATATATTCATACACCCACTAAAATATAAACAAGATTATTATGTGTTGATGAAAAATAAAACCTTTTTCCTATGTGATACATAACCAATGATAAAACAATGTTATTATTTTTAAATTTCATAATTATTTTAATTTTTTTATTTTATATATTAATAAAAATGAATAATTAATAGGGTTAAAAATATATAAAGGGGCCAAGTCTCACATAGTTAAAAAATAATAATCTCAAGACTACAATAAATAGAAATTAAATAAGATAAATCTAGGCAACCTACAACTTCCCTCAGAACTCAATGCATATTAGGGTAAGGTGTCTTGATATATATGATTTAGTCATTTATTACCTAATTAAAGTGTTTAAAATAGGATAATTAATAAAATTAAATTGTAAAAACAAATATATAAATAAACATAACCAAGTGGATAGAATAATATCAACACAAGGGGAGGCAAGTGCTTAGGTGAAAAATCTAGAAGATATAAAAATGAAATCAAACTATAGGGAGAAAATAACATGGAATGAACAAAATGGAGAATAAAAAAACATGTGTTTAATAATTATTAGATAATACAAAAAATATTTATCAATGGAGTCTGAGATGTGGGTTAGCAAGAGTAAGCAATAATCTTGTCTAAATCATCACAAGTGTCCCTATGGGAATGATATATCTCTATATGTATTTAAAAATTTATTTCAAAATGTAAAATATTTGTCATCATACCTAGTATAAATATGTGTATAAAAAATCATGGATCCACTACAAATTTCATATCAATGTAATATTGTAAAAAATAAAATATTCTAGGTCATATATCATCCTTGATTAAGTATTATATATCTCAAAGGCACAACTATAGTAATAATATGTATAAGAGCTTATATACTAGATGGAGACATCTTAGTTTCAAGTATATATGGAACCATATATAATGATGTTAATAAAAATTACCTATAACATAAGGATGAAGGATTCACTTATTTTGTGGTGGATTAATTGGTCATATAAGTTATCACTGAGCAAAAATTTCTATCTGATAAGCTATGCCATGAATAAGTTTACTTCTATATTTTATAAAAACTTAACATAAAATTTAATGTGAAAATTATTTATATAATTTTTTTAATACAATTTCATCTAAGTAATATATTATATTATCTTGCATATAATTAACTATAAGAGCAACTATAACTATAAGAGTAATACCACCTAAGTTTTCATGTGCATGTGTGAGTGTACACATGCATGGGTGGGTGGACATGTGTGCACATGTGTGACCACCATAAATTTTTAATAACATAGTAGTATAAATTAAATCTCTATTAATTTATCTTTAAATAGATAAGAATGACATTAAAATATTATTTTTTATAGAACCATTATCCATCGTAATTCCATGTATGATAAAATTATGATAGTTAATAAAATAATATATGCATATGACCATTATTTTATGTATTTTTAGGATTTTTTTGGTCATGAAATTTATTGGAAAATTAATTAATTTTATAACTTAAAACCATTCTAATTTTTTGATCACATGATCAAGTATAATAGTAGAAGGATGCATATAATTCTTATATACATTTTTTTGTTTGGGAGCATTGTGATTTGGTAATGAAATAATAAATGTATTTATGAATTAATTAGGCTTAAAATATAATTTTTAAATTAATAAATATGAAAAAAATGATATAAATTATCTTATAAATTATATCTTGGATCTTATGTTTTAATTTGAAGCATATATCAACCACATGTTCTAAATCTCAACGATATTCACAAAATGGATTAGGATTATATATTTTTAGTGATTTATCTAGTTGTATACATTTTAAAAGTTATGGTAAGGAAATAACATTAAATTTATGTAATTTAATCAATATTGATTTTTGTGTGTCTAGTAAATTTTTATATTGTTGTGTTTGTTTAGAAGTGGGAAAGGTAAGCTTATACTATGTTTGGGAAAATACAATAATTTTCATGGATCCTTATTATCTTTTAAATTATGTGGATCATTATTCTTAAAGTTAAACATTTATTTTCCTTGATGTTTATATGTAATGGATTTAGATATAATAAATGTGTATTTTAACATATTACGTGCATAAGGTTAAATTCATTTTTTCATAGGGAATGTTTTTTTTTCAAATGAGACATGTTTCAAACATTTATTATTAATTGAGAAGGTTGAGAAAAATATTGAATACTATACTTTGAAGCTAACTATTAATAATTTTTTGTGATATTGTTTTAAGCATGGTTTTAAATTTAAATACATAGTGAGTGATGTGTTCATTATGTCCTTATTTGACTTGATAAATTTGATAAAATGTAAGTTTTTTATATTTTTATAAAAATCACTAATAATATGTAAATTAAATAATGTAATATATATGAAAAATTTATTGATAACATATTTATCCTTATTTAGGGATATTACAAATTATTATATTGCACATCCTACAATGCTTAACTTTATAATACATTATTCCATAATTATTTAAAAACATTCATTTTTTTACATATTTTAGACACCCAAATATGGCCCAAAACCCCTTATTCTCATATTTTATTAATAATTATAATTGTTTCACAAAATTATACATTTTAACCCATTTATAAGATGTATCTAACCTAACAACAATATCTATTTGGTCTATTAAGGTTAAAAATCATCTCAATACATATCTAGATGGTGTTCATTAGTACTTTTCATAAATTATCACTTGTTATCCATCTCTACCTAGACATTTTAAAGGAAATTGTATCTTAAAAATAATTTTATCTATACAATCCCATCTTAGGTATTCCTATATCCCTATGGGAAAGCCCTTTTTTTAGTTTTTAGGGTCCTTATGCATTTTTTCTCGAAACATGCACATTAAACCTTCTCATTTGCATTTTCAAGAGTCATCTAGTTCACACAAATCTTCCTATAATCATCCCTTGGCTAAAAAGTCTTTCCAAACCATCTGGATGATCAAGGAAATCTAGATTCAATAAGAAATGAGTACAAAGAGAATTCCATTGAACAATGGGCCAAGCCTAGTGATAATATTATCTCTTTAAATTGTGATTTATAATAATACATTTTTGTGACACACATATTATTTTATATACTTAATCCATAGTGCCAAAGTAGGGTCATTATAATTTATTACTTACATTGATCACTTATAGGGAATAAGAGGTTAAAATTATTACTTAAGCTGCTCCATATGCACACCATATAACAATGTGGATATTTGATTTTGAATGTCTAGGATACATAGTTGTAACATTTATTCATTGATTTCCTAACTCCATTATTATTATTATTATTATTATTATTACTATTACTATTATTATTATTATTATTATTATTATTATTATTATTATTATTATTATTATTATTATTATTATTATTATTTTCTATACTTAATCCATAGTGCCAAAGTAGGGTCATTATAATTTATTACTTACATTGATCACTTATAGGGAATAAGAGGTTAAAATTATTACTTAATCTGCTCCATATGCACACCATATAACAATGTGGATATTTGATTTTGAATGTCTAGGATACATAGTTGTAACATTTATTCATTGATTTCCTAACTCCATTATTATTATTATTATTATTATTATTATTATTATATTTATTATTATTATTATTGTTATTGTTATTGTTATTTTTTTTATTGTTGTTGTTGTTGTTGTTGTTGTTGAGTGTGCAAACTAGGTAAAAGTTAATATTCAATCATGTAACATATTCTACCTTGAAAATATATGAATTGAAGGTGAATTCATAATCAAGAAGATGTAAGAAACATACACCATAAGAACTAGACTATGAAACCCTAAATAGATAGTCTTAACATCACATTGATATTTTCATTTCCTTTAATAGGTTCAACATGTAGGGATTTCTATGATCACACATTTACATGAAAAGTATGTAAAACTATGTTATTTTATTAGATCACAGTGCAATTCCAAAATTTATAAGTAGGTAAAACATAATCATTATATTTAAAATAAATCCTTATAGATACAAAAAATCAAGGTGCATGTGTTTATTAACCTTTTTATAAATTTATTGCATTCATTCAGCATGTATTTGAGACATTTGGTCTTGTCTACATATTTTTCCACCTTATGTATGCGTGCATTTTTTATTTAAGTTGTTTATGTTTACATATACATAGTTTTAAAAAAATCTTATTTTCAAAAAAAATGAATTAGGGTAAACATAAATGGGTAATTAAATTAATATAGTTACATTGGTTACTAAATTTTATGATAGTAAATAATACATATCTTATCATATGGATATTTTACATTATGATTGTTACACTATCAAATTTGCTATTTTTTATCTAAATAATAACTTGGTGTATATATATTTGATTTATTAAGAATTTTTTTTCCTTAGAATGTGTTGTTTTTGTTCTTTTATTTCATAACTTATGTCATAAATTGAGTCACTAAATTATAAATTCACTAACTTAGTTGTAGTGACTAAGATTGTGCGGTATTTTTTTGGTGCCTACATTTTCATAGTTTTTACCATGCATATATGGGGAATATTTCTTGAATATGTTCTCATTTTATATTTAGATTAACCTATGTGGTGTGGTTTTTGTATTAGTATGCTATTTTATCCCATTGGTAAATTATATTTTTTCATGATCTATTGTAGCATGATTATATGCTAATTCAAAATAAAACATAAAAATAACTACAAATTCCAAATCCACAATATAAAATTAAATCTGTAAATAAAATTTCAATGTTTTAATATATGTAGAAAATAGCATATTGCATTAATTTCTATCATATGATAAATATTTTTAAAATTATACATTTTTTGGATAATAAAATGTGAAAAATAAATTATTTTCCTTACATATGGTGATTTTTATTTATTCTTATGAGATGAGTGATTGTAGAAAAATGTCTCCATACTCACCTCAAAGTGGGGGGGGGGGGGGGGAGATATAGAAGAGTTTTGTAAATTTGAGATGTGTTCATTACGATCAAATATAAGATAATTATTTATTTCCTTGATAAAGAAATGAATGTGGCGCTATTGACTCCTTGTAAAGTGTCTTGGTTATGTTTCATGAATTTTTTGAAAGTATTTAATATATGATTTGGGCATTGGTCACTATTGGGAGAAAGTGTTGGGCTATGGTTTAAAAACCTATAGAAGATTTGGTGATGGAAAAATTATGATGGAATTTTTGGGTATTACCAAATAGGTGTATTTTTCCTATGATTAATTTTAAAATAAATATCAAGAGCTAATTTAAAATTTATAAATAATAGCATGTGTTATGATAAATTACATTACATGTAACAATAAGACAATCAACTATGGATGGAAACTCAAGAAAATAATTAAACCCTTCATTATTAAATATGTAAGAAAAGACATGTGTTTAAAATAATTTACATGTATACTTTTATGCATTTATACATTTCACTCACATTGCTACATCCAAGAGGGAAAATTATGTAGACAAACAATTTTTTCATGGAACCTTATTGTAGTGTTGTATTCCCTATTTGACTTATTTCAAAAAAATATACACTTTTACTTATTTATAAGATGACCCTAACCCAGACAAGTGTCTATTTTGTCTATTAATCCTAAAATCACTTAAATACTTCTTTAGAAGTTATTTTTTAGTAATTTTAAACCACTTATCACCTATTATCTGGTCCTACCTTGAGAAATAAGTCTCAATTAAATCTTAAAAAAACCTATAGATGATTTGGTGATGGAAAAATTATGATGGAATTTTTGGGTATTACCAAATAGGTGTATTTTTCCTGTGATTAATTTTAAAATAAATATCAAGAGCTAATTTAAAATTTATAAATAATAGCATGTGTTATGATAAATTACATTACATGTAACAATAAGACAATCAACTATGGATGGAAACTCAAGAAAATAATTAAACCCTTCATTATTAAATATGTAAGAAAAGACATGTGTTTAAAATAATTTACATGTATACTTTTATGCATTTATACATTTCACTCACATTGCTACATCCAAGAGGGAAAATTATGTAGACAAACAATTTTTTCATGGAACCTTATTTTAGTGTTGTATTCCCTATTTGACTTATTGCCAAAAAATATACACTTTTGCTTATTTATAAGATGACCCTAACCCAGACAAGTGTCTATTTTGTCTATTAATCCTAAAATCACTTAAATACTTCTTTATAAGTTATTTGTTAGTAATTTTAAACCACTTATCACCTATTATCTAGTCCTACCTTGAGAACCAAGTCTCAATTAAATCTTTAAAAAACCTATAGATGATTTGGTGATGGAAAAATTATGATGGAATTTTTGGGTATTACCAAATAGGTGTATTTTTCCTATGATTAATTTTAAAATAAATATCAAGAGCTAATTTAAAATTTATTAATAATAGCATGTGTTATGATAAATTACATTACATGTAACAATAAGACAATCAACTATGGATGGAAACTCAAGAAAATAATTAAACCCTTCATTATTAAATATGTAAGAAAAGACATGTGTTTAAAATAATTTACATGTATACTTTTATGCATTTATACATTTCACTCACATTGCTACATCCAAGAGGGAAAATTATGTAGACAAACAATTTTTTCATGGAACCTTATTTTAGTGTTGTATTCCCTATTTGACTTATTGCCAAAAAATATACACTTTTGCTTATTTATAAGATGACCCTAACCCAGACAAGTGTCTATTTTGTCTATTAATCCTAAAATCACTTAAATACTTCTTTAGAAGTTATTTGTTAGTAATTTTAAACCACTTATCACCTATTATCTAGTCCTACCTTGAGAACCAAGTCTCAATTAAATCTTTAAAAACCCTATAGATGATTTGGTGATGGAAAAATTATGATGGAATTTTTGGGTATTACCAAATAGGTGTATTTTTCCTATGATTAATTTTAAAATAAATATCAAGAGCTAATTTAAAATTTATTAATAATAGCATGTGTTATGATAAATTACATTACATGTAACAATAAGACAATCAACTATGGATGGAAACTCAAGAAAATAATTAAACCCTTCATTATTAAATATGTAAGAAAAGACATGTGTTTAAAATAATTTACATGTATACTTTTATGCATTTATACATTTCACTCACATTGCTACATCCAAGAGGGAAAATTATGTAGACAAACAATTTTTTCATGGAACCTTATTGTAGTGTTGTATTCCCTATTTGACTTATTGCCAAAAAATATACACTTTTACTTATTTATAAGATGACCCTAACCCAGACAAGTGTCTATTTTGTCTATTAATCCTAAAATCACTTAAATACTTCTTTAGAAGTTATTTTTTAGTAATTTTAAACCACTTATCACCTATTATCTGGTCCTACCTTGAGAACTAAGTCTCAATTAAATCTTAAAAAAACCTATAGATGATTTGGTGATGGAAAAATTATGATGGAATTTTTGGGTATTACCAAATAGGTGTATTTTTCCTGTGATTAATTTTAAAATAAATATCAAGAGCTAATTTAAAATTTATAAATAATAGCATGTGTTATGATAAATTACATTACATGTAACAATAAGACAATCAACTATGGATGGAAACTCAAGAAAATAATTAAACCCTTCATTATTAAATATGTAAGAAAAGACATGTGTTTAAAATAATTTACATGTATACTTTTATGCATTTATACATTTCACTCACATTGCTACATCCAAGAGGGAAAATTATGTAGACAAACAATTTTTTCATGGAACCTTATTTTAGTGTTGTATTCCCTATTTGACTTATTGCCAAAAAATATACACTTTTGCTTATTTATAAGATGACCCTAACCCAGACAAGTGTCTATTTTGTCTATTAATCCTAAAATCACTTAAATACTTCTTTAGAAGTTATTTTTTAGTAATTTTAAACCACTTATCACCTATTATCTGGTCCTACCTTGAGAAATAAGTCTCAATTAAATCTTAAAAAAACCTATAGATGTATGGGTCCATCCTAGATAGTCATGTAGAAATAATTAATTATCCCTTATATTTTTTAATGTTCCTTCTTCCAAATTTACCTAAACATATACATTATCCATTCCTAGATGTATTTTAAAAAGTTAACTAGTACACATGATTCATCTTAGAATCAAACTATAAATATATGGGTTTTCCAAGACATTTTGGGTAATCATGGAAATTTAGAGTCAAGAGAGAATACATACATACATACATACATGCATGCATGCATGCATGCATGCATAAATATATATATATATATATATATATATATATATATATATATATATATATATATATATATATAGAGAGAGAGAGAGAGAGAGAGAGAGAGATTATGTTATACCAAGGGTCAATCATAGGGACAAAAATTTCCTTAAAAGTGGTGCCTTAAAAACTAAACACAATCCCCTTAATCCAAAGGAGGGAAATTAAAATTAATTATTTGTATTGATCACTTCTAGGTAAGATGAGTTTGTAAACCTTAATAATTTAATTTAATTTGAACACCACATAACTAAATGCAGGTTTTATTATTTATTATTGTTTAGGATATGTCATTTATACTTCTACTTTAGTAGTTACTCAACTCATCTATTATATATTATTTAGAGTGTACAAGCTAGGTCAAGGTTAATATTTAGTCATAAAATTTATTATTCCTTACACATCTAAAAAACTAAGGTCAAATCATACTAAAGAAGATATAATTAATAAGCACCAAGAAAAAAATACTCTAAACCCCTACAAATAGACCTAATGATACATGGATAAGATTGGTCACATAGATATGGGATCAATGTATTAAGATTTTTATGGATGATCATGTATATGATAAACTATTATAGCTATAATATTTTCTTAGAGCATAATTGAGATTCAAAATTTTAGGAGAAATTCAAACAACACAATATTAATACCATTTTATTATTATGGAATAATCAAGGAGAATATTTTTATTAACTTCTTTTTCAATTCATTACATTGATTTATCTTATGTTTACGATAAGTGGAATTTTTTCCATATTTATACACCTTAAGAAGGTATAAACTATATATTATAGTTTTGTATGTTTAGATCTACTTTTTTTTATTAATGGTAAAATTGGATTTTTGAAAGGGGCCAAGCCCTTATTAAAAAAATACCAAAATATGTAAAAAATAATATCAAAGTAATCAATAAAATACATAGATACTTAACATACCAAAGATATGAATCCTATCAAAAAAAAACCAAAGTCTCCTAGCCTTCTATAAAGGACCAAAAATAGAAAACAAATACAAACATATTATGCTTTATGTTTGCTTTGTATTTTGGGATAGAGATCCTCTTATTTGAAAGATTCAAGTGTAACAAAATAGTTTCTATATATGTGTTAATTATTTATGCACTTAAATGTGATAATTGTGTATTCACTCAAATATAAAGTTATAATCGATGAAATATCAAGGGGAATTTGATGTGGTAATCCAAGTGTTTTTGTGTCCACATGGATTGGGGTAGCCATTATTTTTCTTCACTATGTTGTATGTAGCTCACATAATCTTAAATGTATATGTTATAAATATCTTCACTATGTTGTATGTAGCTCACATAATCTTAAATGTATATGTTATAAATATCAAAAGAGTTTTGGTGATCATAAATCTTGGAGGAATGAAAGTGAGGTTGGATCTAATTTTTTATAGCTTTAGGTTGTGACAAAGGAGTGAACTGATATATTAAGTGAATTTATTGGTGATCATTAACAACCATATTATTGAGTTAGACTTTCATTATTGACTAGAGATATTTTTTCCCTCATGTTATTTTTCATGACTCATTATGTGACATTAATAATATTTTTTGATTTATTTTCAATTTTGAATTTATTACATTTGGTTGATTAATGCCCTACATGGTATGTTTTATTTTTATTTGATGTGACGTGATTTATTATTTTCTTGGCATCATCCATGTATATATCAAGGGAGTTTTAAATACTCAACCTACTTATTTATCTTAAGTGTATGGAATTATATGCCACAATATTTATGTTTAACTCTCCCATATTTGATTACTTCACTTGATAAGATTTATAGTACTAGACACTGTTATCCCTGATTTTACTTATTTTTAATCCATTAAGTCATTATTTACTAGATTTCAACTTGAGGGTATCATTTTAATTTTTTATTTTTATTTTATGCCAAATTTACTAACTCTCAACTCGAGGGCTCTCTCTTTATTTTTACTTTGTCCCTCAAGCCACCATTTACATATTTTCAAATTGAGAATTCTTTTTCTTATTTTATTTTCTTTTTCCCTCAATGATTTATATGTCAATTTTGAAATGTTCCTAGATCATACCAAAACCTACACCATCACTTATTTCCCATTGAGACCTTTACAATGTTATGTGGAATGCAAAAAATGAAGCTTGTATGCTCCTTGTGCAGCTGGTCAAAGTTCCAGTCAAGCTAGTCAACATTTGTCAAAGATGGTCAGACTATAGAAATGACCATTATGGAATAATTTTAAATTAGTTACATGGTTTGGATCTTGTCACAATAATTTTGTCACATTTTATGGTTCAAAAAATGGAGTCTGTATATTTAATTTATAGCCATTCAAAATTGTGATCAAACTTGGTCAACAAGATGACATGGCAGAAACATGGACCAATTAAATTATGGCATGTGGAAAAATCAACGTGGTACATGTGGAAAATTTTTAAAGTGACACATGTAATATATTTGGAGTCATTTAAAATATTTAAATATTAAAATGTGGAAATATTTCCAAATGCACAGATAAAGATAAGTTTATCATCCCCTATTATGTAGGATATGGATAAAACACTAAAATGTTGCCTATGGGATTCAAACCCTATCAACTTTTGAAAAATGATAAGTTCCCAAATATTGAACTTATGGGTCTCAATCACTATATAGATTTCATGAAATTTTATTTGGAGCAAAGTATTTTCTGTGAAGATAATGCAAGCTTAAGGACTAGTCTTCACTCTTCCTCATTTTTGAGGTATCTAGAGGCATTTCAAGACTTTGGAGTAAACTAGAGATTTGTTCTAGAATATGAGATGGATTAAAAATATGTGAAATATTTTTATTTTATTAAATTTTATTCAGTTTATAATTCCTAAAAGTGAATCCTAGTAGATTGTGCAATGTCTAATATAGAGACTAGTCTACATATATTCCATGTTTTGAGAGACTTGGAGAGGGTTTCACATCTGAGTGTAAACTAGGGGTTTTTATTAGACTATAAGAAAATTTAAAATCTATGTTTAAATTCCTATGATGATTTTTTAATACCATTTTATAATTCCATAGTCAATACTTTTGGCAAAAAATCCATAAGATTGCAAGATTGTATTGTTAGCAGAGGATTGGAAGATATGTTCATGGTCTGGAGCTTTCAATATTTTATAAGTAATGAAAAATTATAACTAGTATTATATTATCCATTTTAAAATCATGAATTTATTCCATGTATTCACTTTTCAAGGAAATGCATCAGTTGATACTATAAGCGAACCCAAAGATGTAGGCATTGTGAACTCTGTAATCAACTCTTGTGCAGTGTGGAGATGTGTTTATCATGAGTTGATTTTTGTTTGTGAATTATTTAAAAAAAAGTTATTAATTTTTTTAATTAATAATTATTTAATACATAATTAAATTTAACAAGAAATTAAGATCCATTGTAAACTTTTTATGTATAAATAAGTGTTAGTTTACAGATCACTCAAGCTGCTATTTGCCACAAATAATTATCATCCTCTTCATGACTATTTATCTTTTTTCTATTATTTGGGATACCTAAAATCACTATCAACACCATTAATAATTTGTATAGATGTCTAATTCCATGATATGACTATAGGCTTCCATTATTTTATTTTATACTCAATGAAAAATACAATTGAATTCATTGTCGATAGGGTTGAGTAGATAGAGGCATGATTTAGCCATGTAATATTAGATGAGTGTCTTGATATATGACTTATCCACATGATTGATGGATATGTATTTTTTAAAATGGGTGCCAAACTATTAATAGGACATATACTAACACTAAATATATAACACAAGTAAATGATTGTGATATGAATATAAATGGATCTATTCTCCATACAATTCACTACTAAAACTAATTACATTACTACTATTAGTGTGTCAAAATAATCATCTCTTCTTTGTAAATAGTATTCTTTTATGTTTCATGCATTGTCATGAGAAAATTTAGATACTATGAATTATATTTCTATATGTCTAATGATGTGTTATGAAGTATTCCATGGTTTACCTTTATACTCAATGAAAAAGACTATATAATTGATTATTGATAGGTTGAGTGGCTTAACCCATGACTCAGTAATGCAATGTGAGGGTTTAGCTTATTAATATATGACTCGGACATATAATTCATCGATAGGTGTTTAAAAAAATGGGAGACAAAGTAATTATAAGATAACTACTAGCCCATTAACTGGATTAGCTGGTAACCAACCCTCATAGCTATAAATATATATTCAACCTATGAATAAAGTTGTTAAATAGAGTTATAGTTAATTGTTTTTCCAATGAATATTATGTTTTTAGGAGTTGATGATCCTTTGTGTGAATCTGGAGAACTAAAAACATAAAACTACATACAATTTTTATTATTCTTATTATTATGTTCTTAATTTATGTGTGTAGGTGTGAGGCTAGATAAAATAATATGTGAGATTTAGTTACCTTATTGAGGGAACAAAAAAAAATTAATATAAGTAGTAGATCAGGGGAGTGATAAGGAGGAAGTATGGATTGGTAGATGTTAACTCTTGACGTAGCAAAATAGGATTTGGAAAAAAGTCAAGGCCCTTCATAATGTGCATATGGCTAGAGGGTAAGAATCATAGGGAAAAGACATACAAAAATAGAAAGTGGCTCAATAATGGTGAGATAAACACATACATCTAAGAGGATATAAGATATAGTGTAGAAAGAGAATGGGTTGTGGACTATCTGGAGTAGATCACTAATGGGATGTTTTGAAAATAAAAAGTGTGGAAAAGAGAGGATAAAAATAGTATCTACACACTATATTTGGTATTGTATGTGTAGACCTACCTCAACATAAAGGGAAGTACTAAGGGGAAGCATCCAACCAATGGATATAGGGATTTATCCATTATTATATGGCTAAGAATATATAAGAAGTTTCCCCCACTTTTGAGGTCCTTATAGGTTCACCCTACATGGACTAAAATGAGTAAGAGCTACATGGATGATGTGTAGAGAAATTTTATAGAGAGTACAACCTAGAACAATAGGTGGTAGGGTGAATTAAAATCACCCTTTGGGGAGGAGTTTTGGCCAATTTAATAATGAATGTGAAATCTTAATGAAGGATTGAACTCATTAAAAAAGTGAATTTTAGCATGGATTTTAGCTTTAGCCAATGTGCATAAATTCTAACCTTGTTAATATTGAGTTTGATTTGACCTATTATTAGTGCACAACCTTTCATCGACATATAAAAAGGACTTAAATAAAGCATGGAGGAGGGTGTGGACACATATAATCAATGGACATTACAATTTTAACTTGCCATTAGAGAACTATAAAGTGACTTGGAGGATAAGTAAATCCCTTAGAGGACAAGTCAATCAATATACCAAAAGATAATTGTGAGTATTTGTAGAATTGTAAATGACTCGAGTGCCTTGTAAACTTGAATGACCATGTAATTATGAAAAATTATATAATAAAAAATAATTATTTATCTAATTTTGTATTATTAATGGCTATTTTCTAAACATTATTATTATTTTTTTCAATTTATATTGTTTATGGATACAAGAATAGTCTAATTTGTATTGAAAACTAATAAGAGAAATTCACATGAAAATCAATGGGGCCCTATAAGCAATGCATAGTGATTTATTATATATTTTATGGGTCCCTATTGTAATTATACATGGGGATGTGTTGATCACCAAAAATTATATAATAATATAATTAAATTATCAATTATCATATTAATCTAAGAATAATTAGGTAATTATTAGTTAGAAAGTCAATATTCTCATCTTTTCCATAATGGGCATGTATAAGAATATATTAGAATAATATAGGAAAATATAAATTAATACCCCAATATTTTTATTTACAAGAATATAAAAATATAGGTATCTATAAATTATGAATCCAATACTCTTATCTTATGTAAAATTGGCACATGCACGTTCTACCCAATAGTCTAGGAATATAGGCAGTAATTAATTATTAATTAAGAAGTCAATATTCTTATCTTGTGTAGAATGGGAGCATTAAAATTCTACCCAAGAATATAATAATATAGGTAATTAAAAATTAAGAATATAATATTATTTTAGACATGTGTAGAATTTTCGTGTTCCCATTTTACACAAAAATATAAAAATATAGGCACACATAGTACAGACCAAATATGAAAGAATGTATAAATTAGGATATGGCCTATTGAGTACAACCCTATAATGCATGATATTAAAACTAATGACTTATCCCAATGATGGGATACCCATGGAATCCATTATCATAGAAAATAATGGAACCTTGTTCTCATCAACTTATGAAATGGCTGGGGATCTATGAAGTCTATTAATTAGGGCCATCACGAAGAAGTATCTAAGAATAATTAGTTAATTAAAAATCATTAGTAAACCATTATTATTATATTTTGTGTAATAGGCATGTTCCCATTCTACAAAAATATGTTATGATTAATTTATAATAAATGATGTCCTTTGTGTGAACCAATGGTCAGTTTGATCTAAACTAAGTTGGGTCTAATAAAAAACAAAAATGAGGGAAACATAAGGCATAAAATAAGGGTGATTTATGATCCAATTAAATTCTAAACCATTCCAAGTTAACTTGTTGTAAATTATAGTGATGAATCACATGTCATAGTTTAATATATGTTTTGGATTAGGTTTAAATAGTTATAAAATTGTTAACACACATAATAACTTTAAATATATATATATATATATATATATATATATCTGTGTGTGTGTGTGTGTGTGTGTGTATATGTATATATATATGTATGTATGTATGTATATATATGTATGTATATATAGTCAAGATTAGTTGAGAAATATAAAAGCTCATTCTAACTAGGAACATGCACTAACAATCACCACTTTAGAATGAAAATAATGGGAAGGATTCCAAAAATATATTATAATAAATATGACATGTATTATTAACTTGTGTAATCTACAAATTTAAATATTAATAATATAAGACTATGATGTTCATATTATTCCTATAAACTTTATTTAGAACCAGAATGCACCCATAACACACAAGTCTATATTAATGTTATTATTAATAAGTGGATAATAATAATAATGAATGTTTATGTTCTTCTATCAATCCTATGTCAAACTTTAAGGTTTACATAATAATTATCCAAGCAAAAAACAAATCACTTGGTGACTAATGTATCTAAATAGTTGACATGTTTTCAAAACATGTTATATCTCAACTGCCATTATGATATATTTTAACTAACAAATTATGATGAGCTTTTTATGACAAGGATTATAATGGCTATTGTGGGCAGTTTTACCTACCGATATATTTTAGTTATTAAAGGTGTATTGGAATTAAAAAAATATATGAGGAGTGGTCTATATAAATATACTCTTAATCTAACTATCATAATGACCTCTAATTATTTCACTCTTTGTAAAGGGAATATAAATCAATTGGGATAGTAATAAAGATGAAATACATTTCATAAAATGTAGTAAGGGTTTAGGTAGAGCACACAGACTAAAATGACCACTTATTCCAAATTATTCAAATTGAGCTATATGTTCTATTATATATAAAAAGTGGCATTGTTTGTTTGGAAAAACATTAGAAATATTCTTTTTATTCTCATGATTGAAAATTAAAGCCATTTATAGATTGAGACACCACTAGAGTGGAAACCATTGAAAGTATATGTACTAGAATTAAACTATCATTCCAAATAATTTGTCAGTATGCATTCACTTCATCCATCACCCACCACTTGAATATGGACATATAATTGGGGAAGACAAATTTTCATTAAAAAATGTTTACATATATTATGTAGCATTATTGACCAATATAGAAAAATAAATGTTAGTATCACACTTCCAAGATTTAAAGGTATCTACAAGGGATAAAATACTATTGAATCAAGATAAAAATGAATTTAAAAAATTGAATATTAAATAACATTATATATTCAAATTTTTATATTTGATGAAAAATCATTAAATATTAGAGTTGAACACTACCACCAAACTCCTAAATACCAATATTAATTCCTTGATCTAGTTAACATTGATAAACTAGTTAGGTTAATGTTATTTAATATTATGCCTATTTAATAGGAGGCAAAATTGATTACCTTTATTCACTTTGAATCTACAATTTGAATATAGGTTATTTTGAATAAATTTATAGTGGGTTTATTTAAAAGCATATAAGGTATTTTTTTTAATAATTAGATGTACTCATAGATAGAGTTCTTAGTGGACATGTTTGGTTGAAGGAAAAAACTTTATCTACCTATTGCAAGTGAATGAAGGATACTAGAGTCTCAAGCATGACATTTATAAACTATTTGAATTCACAAGTTCATGAAAAAGTAGCTATGTTGGGGTGTAATGAATAAAATGTGTTATAAAAAAATTTAATGCATGAAACTCACATTCTCAACTCTATGAGGAATTCATAAATTCAAAGAGAGAAAAAAATAAAAAATGACAAGAGATCCAAATAAAAATGAAATATACTAAAACAATATCAAAGGATTCCATTGATCTCCTTGAAGTGTATGTATCATTATTTAATAAAAAAATTCAAGCAAGGGAGGAAAATAATCATGATTTTACATGTCAGTGTGCTTTTCCTTTTATATTGGGCAAAATATTTGGAGAAATAGAATACCATATTTCTCTTAGTCTAGAGGTGGGTATTGGATATTTTTGAAATGTTATGAATAATGTCATACAAATTGATATTATATATCTACTCTCCTACATTAGGTCTAGTGCAATCAATTGTGTGTGAATATTTCTTATTATAGTGCTCAAATCTTATTTGTTTCATAATTATGCAGTAATTTACATAGAAAAGGGTAGATAAAATAATGAAATCATTTCTAAAGGATGTTATAATATTTTGAATGAGGAAGGTGGGTTTGAGGGACTATCGATGGTCTTTATCATTTATGGTGTCCATGATTTAAAAGACAAGTTTTGTTATGAATTGGGAATAGAAGTTTACTCATCACACATCAAGTCCTTAGACATTATGAGGCTAATTGATATTGGGATTGTATTATTAGAACATCATTTTTTATTAAATAGGTTAAATAAAAGAAAATGGTTTTGTTACCTTATAAAATATATCGAAAGATATTTAGGAAAGTAGCAGTAGTACAAAAAAAAACTAGAACCACTGACTTTAGCTAAAAAGATGCCAAAAAACAAGAAAAGGACAAGAAAAAACCAAGGCACTAGATGTATCTAGTTTGATTCCTTGAAATTGGAATAAAGGACCAACTTGTTAGTCCTTATGTTTTCTATTTTTCTTTCCCTAATTCTAGTATGGTTCCCAATGTCATGAATAACTTGTATTGTAGAACTCTTCCTCTTCAACCTTTATGACTTGATCTCCTTACCCTATTAAAAATATTGCTTATCTTCATATCCTTCATAAGTATGGCTAGTTTTAACACCCTGTGGGGTTTGTTTAGCAAATTCGTATTCCTATTTGTCCTATTGAAGGTTACCTATAATCATGGAAAAGTTGGCAAAGAACACCAAACTTTTGAGCTTCTTAAGCTCATTAGAAATATCTATGCTTAAAAGTTTATGAATTTCCACCTTTCTTTCTACATTCTTGACATACTACTATATTTCATCTTTTAGTTTGAAAGTAAGAAAGGCCCACCCCATACTATAAATGATGGTAACAACTTTAGGTTCCCCATTTTGACTTCCACTAGGGTGAAAATTTCCCTAAAAATTATCCATCCTAAAGAAATCATTTTGACCCCTTTTCTGCTCAACTTCTAGTTTTGAGAATAATTCATCCTCCATTTCAATCTCCTCCTAATTGATAGTTATGTAAATGGCCTCCATTATCACCTTGGTCCAAAGGGGTTCTCCTTTATGAATAGGAGCAAGATGAGCTCCTGATAGATGATATCGGCCAAAAGATTACATTTGAAATTAATAATAGACACTTCCAATGACTTGAGTATAAAAAATTGAATACTTATTAAGTCACCCCTAAAATGGTTTAGGAGAATAATGTCATGAGAAAATATTACCATGTGTTTCCCCTTTAGGGTGATTTACCTCATTATTTGGACTCACACATCTGGGCATTTCCTGGGGAGGTCCACCCTTAAGAACCTTGTTTGAGAAGATTATTTGGAAATATTTTTTTTCATGTTGTTTAAGATGTTGAACAATTATTCCTTCCTCTTTTTGTCTTGAAATTCCTTCACCCCTAAACATTCCATACCAATGATGTCTTTTATAACATCCGTAGTAACTAAAAGGCTTAGGTTGTACATACAAACCTCTCAAACATTCCATTTGTGAGTAATGTCTATAGATAATGTGATATCATGGCTAACTAGACATTTTATGTATCCGAAAATCCCACCCTTGATAATATTTTTCCAAACATATGCATCTTCCTTTAGTTCTATGTAGTAAATTCACTTCACTTGATAATGGTCTCCTCCCATACTAAGTTGTTTAATTTGTCTATAATTTTTATGAACTAGGACCCTAGATGTGAAATATAAAATGATTTTTATGGCTATAACATTTGAATAATTAGAGCTTAAAATGAAATAAATTTGAACATGTAGACTTTTAAGATGTGAGATAGTCATGATCACCTTATATGTATTCACTTTCCTCCTCCCTTAATGGTTGTGTTAAAAAATAATAGACCCCATAAATTCACATGTTGGATTATACTTTGTCAAGCTCAATAAAAGGAATGATATAAAAAGGGAATTTCATTTCACCTTTGTAGTGGATGAGAGGTCCACTAAGAACCCCTAGGTTAGCCATTTTATCTATGTTATTGTTACCTTCTCTATAAACATGAATAATAGATAGACTTTTGAAGAAGGTAAGAATATTTTGAGAATATTAAATAACATATGTAATGTTATAAGAGGGTTGGGAGTATCCATTCAAACATTTAATAATGTTTAAAGAGTCTCCCTCCACCTATATATTATCTAGGCCTAACTTAACTATAAGATCAATTCTCCAAAAATAGCCTTAGCTTATACCATATGATTGGTTTAGATCCCTAGGGATCTTGTATAGGCTTCTGGTAGGTTCCCATTAAAATTTGAGATAACACCTCTTGCTCCTATAGGTCTAGGATTCCCTTTAGCCACTCTGTCAAGTCTAGTTTATACCATTGTGTAGGAAAATGAATCCAATTGATCTTAGATTTATCTACACACTTTTTGTGAGAATGTATAGGGATTTTAAGATTAAACAAGTGGATAATCAAATAAATTTGGGGGGAGGGAGGATAATAAAAGGTGGAGGCAATTGTTATCCAATTATATTTAAAAAAAATCAAGATTTTCTTAAAAATTAAGGAATGATGACCAAATTTATAGAGATCCAGATTCCCTAAAAGATGCAAGAAAGAGCAATGTTCTACCAAAATTTTACATGTAGGTAATCCCAAGGTGCCTCCCATTAATATATAAAATCCTTTATGGGCTGAGGTAAAACCCAAAAGTAATTAGACAAATTAAATAAATACTAAAAGATGGAGGTAGTGAAAGAATAGGCAAGGAATTTATGTTCAGTGGACTCAACCTCCTATCTACATAAGGCACACCTATTAAGAATGGGAAATCCCTTCTTCATTAGATTATCCATTATTATTATTATTATTGAGTTGCCAACTAATAGAACATATTAACCTTGGGGATGAGGTTTTTTATATACAAGCAATTCCAATTTTACACAATCTCTTCTTGGTCCTATAGCAAAAGATAGACAAATTTGATAGAAAATAACCTATTGGGATCATCCTTCTAAATAAGATCATCATATTTTGGGAAAATGTTGATATGAGTGTTTTGAAGAATCATGTTTAACCCTTACAAAAAAAAAGTTTGTTGAGGGATCATATCTTATTTATGTAGAAGCTTCCATCACTTTTTTCCATCAATCTCTTGTCAATAATCACACACGCTATGACCAATGGCCATTTTAAATTACTCACTCTGTCCTATGATAGGAGCCAATGTTACATGTGGGGTTTGATTTAGCCAAAGGTTTCCCTAGAAATAAACTTTATTTTCTCTTCCTTATTTAAATTTTAGTCCCCTTTTGAGAATATCATTTCCAACTCTCAAGGCTTTTTGAAAGGTAGAGCCATTATCAGGACCTTCATCCACTAGAAAGTAAGAATCATTCCCAAAATTTAGGTGTTTTTCCTTGATGATCATAGTCTAAAGATTTTATTCCTTGATCACCCTCAACCCTTGTTTATCTAAGAGAGCTTGGTTTATATGCCTCATTATTATATTCCCCAATCCTCCTTTAACTAAGGGTAGGCAAGATTTATTTTAAGAAACAAGTGGGAATCTAAATTCATCTTCCATTCCCCTTCATAATAAATTCTTCTATATTTTCAAAATTTGTTCAATCACTTTTCTTAGGATGACAAATAAGGACATGAAATAAATAGGGATGTTTTGCAACAAACTCTTAAGTAATTGTAGTTTGTTTGATTGAGGTAATAAATTCCATTTCCATCCAGAAAATTTCCACTAAATCCTATAATGAGGTGATTACAAATATCCATTTTTAATTTTTCCCTCAAAGAGAGGTATGCTAAGATAGGTCAAGGAAGATTTTTTATAATGCACCTGATGATCCTAGAAATATTCCCTTACAGAGATGCCAACGTGTTGATAAAGAAAAATGAACTTTTGAGTAAATTAACACTTTGTCTTGATATAATCTCATAAATTTATAGGATTTTCTTGAAGCATTTATCTTTGGATAAAGAGGCTTATCCCATCATTAGAGTGTCATATGTGAATTATTAGTGAGTGATAGAACTAATGTTTAATATGACTAATATTCCCTTTATAATTGAAGAACAACTTGTGGTGTCAATGATTTTCCTAAGAGTTTTAGCCATTAAAATGAACAAATATGGGAAGAGAGGATCACCTTTTTTGATCCCTCTGCTCACTTGTAAAAAAACCTTTGGGAACCCCATTAATAATTATAGAGAACATGGGGGTATATATGCAAGAATCAATTAGATTGTTGACAACACAATTAAACCTAAACTTTTGAAGGACTCCATCCATAAAGTGACAAGAAACTCTATCATAATCTTGATTCATATCTAGTTTGAGGAACATATCTTGATGATAAGAATTATAAAATGAGTGAATAGCTTCATGGGAAATAATAATACAATTTTATATTTGTCTTCCAAATACAAAATCCTCTTCTTTCTGTACAATTAACTTATCAAGAAGGATTTGAATTCTTAGAGCCAATCCTTTAGTGAAAAAATTGTAGAAAGTAGAATATAAAATGATTCATATAAAATCCTTCAATTGGTTACACCCTTACTTCTTAGGGATTAGAACTAGGAAATTATTGAAGCATATCTCCTACTTTAAAAAACTAATTGACATCTAGGCAAAATTTAATTTGAATGATGTCACAAAAAACTTGAAATAAAAATGGGGGAAAACTGTCTAGGATGGGGACATTATCACATTGCAGGGAGAAAATGATGGAATTTATTTCTTCATTCGAGGGGGGAGAAAGGATGGAGGCATTGTCTTCTTATAAATTAACTTCCTAGATTACGTTAACTACCTACTTCTAGATAAGTATACTAAGGGGGAACATGATTGAGAATATTCTTATGGAAATTTATAATATGATTTTCAATATATTTTTCATCCTTATGGCAAGTCCCATATTCCCTCTTGATCTCTCAAATGATTTTATGCTAGATATTTATAAAATATAAGAGATGGAAGTACATGGTGTTCCTATCACCTTCCTTTAGATAGATTTTCCTTGATTTTTGGTGCCAAAAAATCTCCTCCTTACCTTCCAAATTATGGAATAAAATTAGCAGATCTTTTTCTTTGGCTTACAGGGAGGGAGTAAGGTAGGAGGTGTTTCCTCCTCAATTTTTCATTTATAGGATAAACTATTCCCAAACACTTCCATATTCTAGATCTTGAGTTTGTATTTAACATGATTGAGTTTCATTGCCAAAATGTACATGGAAAATCCTTACACCAAAAAATTACACCATTTATTTATATAATCCAATGGAGATGAGTTGGTAAGCAAATTATTCTCAAATCTAAAAAGGGTAATATTAAATTTTAACATCTTTTGACTAGAGAAAAATAGGGGATTATGATTAGATCTGATCCTTTAGAAAGAAGATAGAGAATAGATTGAATGAAGATCCCACTATAAAGACACTAAAAACCTATCAAGCCTAACTTGAATAAGTTCTTATCCCAATCATCTATTTGACCTTGTGAAAGGGTTTCCTTTTAGGAAAACATCTAAAAGCTTCACCTCAGAAATAAAGTCAATAAGGTCCATCACGCTATCATTGAGAGAGTAGATACCCCTTTTATTATCCCTTGGGGATATAGGAGATTTTAATTCACCTTCCAGCATCCATATATTATCCATGAAGATTTTCCTAATCAAAATTAAATACTCCTAGAGTTTTATCCAATTATTCTTAGATTTAGGTGCATAGACATTAGTTAGAACTCAGTCTTTATTGTTGAGAATGCCTTTAAATAAAATAGAAATATGAGAATTGGTTTTAAGAAAGATTTTTCATTCCATATTAACTGGATCCAAAAAAAAAAACCATCCCACCTGAAGCACCTCTATAACTAATACTACTACATATATCTTTATCTAAAATTTTAGCTTTATTCTAAAAAAAATTCATCAGACATTTTGATTTCTTGGATAAGAAATATATCAAGTTTGTGATTATGGATAATACTTATATCTATCCTCTCTTTCACAAGGTTATTCAACCCCCTTATGTTATATGAGATGTTCTTCATTTATTATTTCTTGGAAAGTGTCTGAGGGTCCTTTGATTACCATTTTCTACTTGTTTTTTAGTTTTTTGTTTTATAAAATTTTGGTTAGTGGATCTACCTTAGGATTTTGGTTATTCTCCAAATTTTACCTTTTTCTTACCCTTTTTAATTTAAACTTTCATCCATTATTCCTCTACCATTTCCTTGACAATCTCAGTGTTGTATTTTTTGCTTATTGAGGAACATTACCCCTCTATAGGGGAAAAAGTCTTAGATAACTTGAAATTTCTCATTGGAGTTAACAATTCATGAATAGACACAAATTCTTAAATAACTATATACTTTTCAAATAATAAAGTCTTATAAGAAATAGGATGATCTAAGTATTTATGGAAGACATATTGGTATTCCTTCAAGGAAGGAGATGAAGTGTGGTTTGAAGTGGGAGACAGAAAATCTATTTCATCTAGGATTTTAACCAAGGGTAGAGTGACCATAGTTGACTTATAATCCTTTTGATAAGTTGAAGCCAATACATATTTTAGTGAGGGATTCAAGATTGAGGTGATCTAAGGTAGGGTAAGAATATTTGGGGAAGATAAAGACTTATAAGACATAACAACCAAAAACTTTTTCCCCAGATTGAGAGGAGCAAGAGTATGTTTAAGGAGGAGGTGAAGTGGAGGAGAGTGATGGAAGAGGTATTGGGGGTGGTAACATGGGTAATATTGGGGTAAGGGTTAAAGGAAGGAGGTTTCTTAACCTAGCAGGGAGTTGGGGGAGGAATGGCTTCTTACTCAAGGGACACTCCTTAGAGGAATGATTCAAAACATCATAAGTTTTATAGATTTATAAATCCCTCTATTAAAATATGCATTGATTCCAAACCCCATATTTATATTTGATCTTAATAGAGTGAATGAGGGGTTTGTTAGTGGGAATTAAAACACATACATGAGTAGCTAGGAGTCTACATCTAGACCTAGTAATGGGTTCGATTGAAATAGGTTGGATACAAGCTCTGACGATGCCTAAGATAACATATAGGGCCTATAATTCTAAAGTAAATTCTAGTATATTCACCCAAACAAGGATGCCCTCCATGATAGTTCCATCAACATTAAATCCTACCTTCCATTTGTAAAGGCGGACATTGGATTTTCCCATGAACTATGGGCCTTCAATGAGGATCCTAATGTAATTTTTAGAGTGGGATATGTTAGTAAGAAAACAATTATTAGATAGAAATAATCTTGATCTATAATTTTGGATGCCATTTAAAATTATTCCACTTACCAGAATGAGTCAATATTAGGCCTAAAATTGTTGAATTTAGCCAAGAGTGAATTTGACAACAAAGAGTTAATAATATCTATGATAGAGTTTGGGACCTCAAGACATACCTTATTTATTTTACCATGGGGATTACAAAATAAATATTCTAAATTTTATTATTTGAGCACTCCTTGGATACCAAATCAGCCCATGAGATATATTTTTTCCCTTTAGAGAGATTGAGAGTTATGTCTAGTAGACCCTATCTTGAAGCATCCTTAAAAATGGGTGGTGGACCCTAGTCTAAATTAAGAAAGTAGTATTGTCACATCCTTCAAGAGATCCCGTGTGTCCTTCATGGGATCTCTAAGACACAACTCACCTTCTTCTTACCCATAGCTTGCATTAAAAATTCCACTTTTAGACATTCTGCATTCCAATTCATCTTTTAAAACATCCTTTTAATTATGAGAAATATGTCAATTTTTGGGATCACATGTTATCAAAATGTAAAATATACTCATCCCTTATTTTATTACTACATGGAGGCATAAATGTAATATAATTTACAATAAATTTAAATATTACTTCACTGATATGCATAGCAAAAAATCCAAAGAAGGAGATGATGATGAAACAATACTATAAAAATCTCATGACACCCCTATGTAAATACATTTTTTGATGATTATATCATATAATTGACATAGTTACACACAATATTATTTTCATAATTGAAACAATAATTTATATTTTAAGTTTTAAAGACATATTATAGTACTAGATAATGATTTATGTATATTGTGGTGTTTTTGAGAATGTATATCCCCTGATCTTAGACAATAGACTAATATATGCATTTGAGAAGATATGAGTAGGTACTCATTATAAATAGTTTTAAATTCCCATTATAAACTTGTATGTTTCATGTTGGTATAAGTTGTTAATCCATTAAAAATAAAGATGAATATAGATGATGAATTAAATAAATATGAATTAAATGAAGATTCAATTACAACTCAAGGGGAGACAAGTAAATCGCTGAAGGTCAAATCTAATAGGCAAGATGAACTTTAGTATAACATACAATTAGCTTTGGTAAACACATAAAATTATCTGAGCATGCATTTATAATTGACACACTTGGCTCATAAATAGGTACTAATTATTACTTTATAATCAATTATTGAAAATTTCATGACTAAGTGCCATTACAGTTGATTTGATTATGTTTGTCAAGCATTAAATAATTATAATTTGAAATCCAACTAAAAAAAAAAAATCTAGTAGAACATGTAATTGGATTTGGTAAACACATCAACTATATATGAGCATGCATCAATAATTGTCACACTTGGCTCATAAATAGGTATTAATATTGCTTTAGTATTAGTTATTGAAAACTTCAAGACTAAGTCCCAATAAATTTGGTTGGATTATATTTTTCAAGAATTAAATAATTGTAATTTTAAAATATTATATATATTTGACTGGATATGATGTAAAATCTATGAAATTATTAGGAATGTAGATAAAATATTAACTGGCATATTACTATAATAAAATTCAAAAATAAATTGAATGTAAAACTGAATCTCAAAATTATTATTATCTGAAGTGCTCTTTTGTCTTGACTTATAAGTATTGTTAATTGAAAACAATTATTTTTAAAATAATAACATTAAATTCCAAGTCAATAATGATCACATATAGATAAGAGGATATTTGACCTAGTTTTTAATGGTTGTGGCTAAACAATTTCAATTAGTAGTTTAGTCTAAGTCTAATATAGATGTCAACATACAAAAAATTAAAATGGAACTAATGATAAATGATAAAAAGGATGTATGTCCTTTGTTTTTTTGTGATTCTAAGCATTGTATAAAATTAAAAAAAAGTTTATTAAGAATTTGGACACAATTTAGAAGGAACCTAAAATTCAGTTTAATTATGAAAGCACTATTAAGTCAACCCAGTAAACAAAGGTGCAACTCAAGAAAATTTTACCATTATAATGAAATTTATTTCTAAAAAATAGATTAGAAATATAAAATATATTATGGTGGAATTTTTAAAGAACTATCCTTGATTGGGAATGTAAATGATGTAAGATTTTCTTTTAAAAAAATCTAACTTTATTTGTGACAAGAGTTGAACTAGGGAATAAATGAATTTGAGTTTACCCTAGTTTATAAAATAAATTTTGTGTGTATTTTTAAATTTTAATTAATATATGATGTTAATATTTATTCTTAATTATATGTTTTAATTCATATTTTATTTAGTTCTCAAATAATATTACTAAATATACTTTAAATTTAAACAAAAATATTTTTTATACTTTTTTGATTAATCATGATTTTTTTTATAATTAGGTACCATTTAAAAAAAATTCTAAAAGATTTTTTTCTAATATGATTTTATGTACAATTATTATTATAATTATGAATTTATCATAAATAACTACCTATTTAAATTAAATTCTATGTTAATAAATTTTCAACATAAACTATCAAAATGGTGAAAAGAACTTTATTTTAATAAAATATTAGTAACTCGACAATTATTGAAAAATAATTTGTGTATAGGTTAAACATTTCATATATTATCATTCTACTTATAAGGAAGATGTTTATATTAGGAATAAAATGAGTGTGTATGACAAAAGATAGTGAATTTGATCTGTAAATCAATCCTAGATCATAGAAGATAAATCACACTAGCCCTTCTGCTTGTTGGTAAATTTAGAAAATCAAGGTTATAACTAATATGGATCTCCTAGATATAACTAAGGGGTATCTTACCATATAATATCACTAGAGAGGGATGTAAAACCTCTAGTTAATCAATATCACACAATAACCCTAGCAAGGTGTTATGTTTTCTTACCAAAGTAAATTACAAAGTTAAATCTAATATAGTGCTCACTAAAGCATGTGACCCCAAAAAGACATAATAAACATAAAAATTAAAAATGTAAACAAGAACTCTAATGAAGTTAGTGTAGAGGTAATCCTAATGCATGGAGAGAGAAACATATTCATAAAATAAAACATATCAATGTATCTACTTAATAAACATGAGTAATAGTTAGGAATACTTGCCTTTAAGATAAACTTGTCGAGCCTCAATTCCTCCCTTGGCTAATGGTGCTTTGCAAGAGGTTTTTATGGTTTATAAGGATAAAAAAAATAGGTCATATCTAGGTTACATGACTTATCCTATTTATAAAAAATATTTTTCCCACAAGACAAGATTCTTATCTTGAAGAAAAGTATGAAACCATAAGCAATGGCTCCTTGATTAGAATGGTGGATAAGCAAATGTGTAAATAAATGATTATATTTATATATCTCTAATGAAAATGGAAAAAAGTATGTGTTTATATATATATATATATATATATATATAACCCTAAACCCTTCCAAAGTTTTATCTAAAATAATTGGGCCAGTCAAACTAGTTCTTAAATAAATAATGCACTTAGGTCTCAGACTAGGTCAATTAAGCTAAGTCCTATAACATGATACATTTTTAAGAATAGGGTCTACTCATGAGACTTTATTTTTTAAATGACAAATATAGGTTTTAGACTAGGTAGGTTCTATTTGAGGTAGTGAATTATTTACAAGAGTATGTAAGTGAGGTCTCAAAGCTTAAGGAAATGTATAATAGATATTTTGGTTTCAAGTGGTGGTATAGGATATAAATATATTTTAAAGCACAAATGGTTTCCTTACCCATTTTACAATGCTCCCCTTAAGGTGTGCACTCATAGATATTGAGGCTCGATCAGTACCTATAAGAGAGAAATCATCATTAATTTATAAAGCATAAAAATATTTTGTGTATACATATGACCCACTTAAATCTTATCATGTTTCATATAATTATAACACAAAATGGTACTTTGGGAAAAGAACATAGTGACATATAATGTTGAGATAAGTAAATTATTATATTTTATATCATAAAATAGCTAAAAGTAAATTAATAAAAGGAAATAACTTAAATAAATAAGTAATATATTTATACCTTGACTTACCTTTATCATGAAATTTTTGTATTTTGTGTTTGTAGTTTTGATCATTTAAGTTGTAGAGATTGCTTTGGCTAAACCCTAACGATATAAAACTTAAAGAGAAAAAACAAACAAACGCAAGAAATGCAAGATAACTGAAATGTGTAGGTATGATGTACTCAAAAATTTGGTAATATAGGAAGATAAAAGTTAAGTTAGGACCAAATTACCAAGACAAAATTTAGATTAAATTGAGTAATCAAAATATCAAGGATATTAAATGACCAAAAAACACAAACAAGTGTTGGAAATATTGTCACTAATGTCAAAGGTCTAGCATTATTGGTGATAAGAGGCCCCATTACATTTAATAATGTTTGTAATAGATATATCTTGGCTAATGTATGTTAATATTTATTTAATATTAACGAATATACTTTCGGTTGCATATAAGACAATATAAGGGCCCATGGAGAAGTCAAAGAGTCATGGGGTAAAGACAAAAGAAGAATGGGATGTGTTTTCCCATGAAGAGTCATCTTGGGGAATTCCAAAAGTCACCAAGTGAAGACAAAATATAAAGGGCATAATTTCTCATGAAGGGACACTTTGAGGAATATGAAAAGTCACCAAGGTAAAGACAAAATAGGGAAGGACGTTTTTTCTCATGAAGAGTCATACAAGTTTGGTGCCATTTTCCATGAGGATTGAAGGGTCACAAAGGGGGAAGGTTAAAGGTCATTTGGAAAGCTATAAATAAAGGCTTGAGAAACCTTTTTTAATGTGTGATATAGAGTTTGATTTGATATTATAATATCTAGCTTAGAAGAGAATTATGAGAGATGAATATGATTTGTATTTGTTATATCTAGCTTAGAAAAGTAAAGGTTAGAGAGGAAAGAGACGTTGTAATGAACTATCATTTGTTGAGATAGCAACATTGAGAGATAGTTGTGTGGTAATACAAAGGGGTTGGTGCTCCTGTGGGTTGGTACTCACAAATTGTTGTTGTGTTGGTGCTCAACAAAGGGGTTGGTGCTCCTGTGGGTTGGTGCTCATGAATTGTTGATATGTTGGTGCTCCACAAGGGGGTTGGTGGTCCTGAATAGTTTTTGTGTTGGTGCTCAAAAAAGGGGTTGGTACTCCTACAAGTTGGTGCGTATGAATATTATTTGAGTTGGTGCTCATTCATATACTTGAGATTGTTCTCCATGGTTTTTCCCACATTGGGATTCCATGTTATATTTGGTGTCTTTCTCTATCTTGTGGTGTGTTTATTGTTTTAGTTTTATTTCATATCTTAAATGTTTGGTTAAGTGGAATTTGATTAAGGGGATGTTTTATAAGATATATGATATACTGATTCAGCCCCCCTCTCAGTATATCCTGTGCTTAACAATTGGTATAAAAGCAGGTCTCTTTTGAAAAAGTTTTATAGCTTGAAGGTAGATCAAGAAAACACAATGGCTAGATCACATGAAGGATTTTATACAAATAATGCACCTTAGTTTGATAGGATGAATTATACTTTTTGGAGCATGAGAATGAATATTTATTTGATGGCCCTTGGATTTGATATATGGCAAGTAGTGGTGGAGGAATATGAAGAGCCATAGACACTTGTAATTACTCCAGTAGAAAAGAAGGAAAGTGAATGTAATGCTAACACATTAAATTTTGTTTTATGTGGTTTATGTAAATCTAAATTTGTTAAAGTTATGCAATGTAAATTTGCTCATGAAACTTGGGTAAAACTTGATAATATTTACAAAGGTGATGGAAAAGTTTAGAAAGCTAAGCTTTAGAATTTTAGAAGATAGTTTGAAAGTTTGAAGATGGAAGAAGAAGAAGATATAAAAAGTTATCTCTGGTGAGTTGATCAAATAATAAATCATATTCAAGGTCTTGGAGAAACATTGGAAGAGTCAACAATGGTACAAAAGGTTTCGAGATCTCTACCAATGAGATATGATGCAAAGGTTTTGGAAATCGAGGAGATGAAGAATTTAGCTAAGCTAAAGATGGATGAGCTTCATGGTATTCTCACGGCATATGAGATGCGGACTGAACAAGATAAATCATCAAAGAGACAAACAACTTTCAAGACATCAAAGAAAAAGAAATCTAAGATTCAAGAATCAAGCGATAGTTTCAGTGATGATGAAGATGACTACAGAGAACTTTTTTTTCATAAGTTGAAAAGGGGGACATGTAAATATCAAGGAAAATTACCTTTTAAGTGTTTTAATTATTGAAATATTAGACATTTTAAAGCTAAATGCATAAATAAGGGTAATGATGATTAAGAATAAAAGTCTACATACAAGAAGAATTTCAAAGGAAAATCCAAGAAGGGATTCGATAAGAAGAGCATGTATTATAAGGATCCTAGCTTAGCTGAAGATAGTGGAGTCAGCAATTCAGAAGAAGAAGAGATACTATTCAATGCCATACATGAAGATGATCAAGAATATGAAGAAGAGGAAGATAAATTTAATATGGAAGGAGAACTCATTTGTGCCTTAGAAGAGTTAGAAGTTGTTGAGAAGAAGAATCAAAGATTGATGTGCTAGATCAAGAAAAATGAAAAGGAGTCAAAGGAAATTATTAATGATCTAATAACACACTTGGAAGAAGCCAAGAAGAATGAATAATATCTAAAATCACAGTTGGAAATAAAAAGAAAAGAATGTGAAAGGTATGTTATTGAAATTACCTCTTTAAAAGAAGATATTGAGAAAGCAATCAATGATAAAGTAGTTAGTGATTCAATATTTGAGGATAGCACTAACATGCTGAATAAGATATTAGAAAGTCAAAAAGTAAATTCATATAAGATAGGGATTATATTTGAAAATAAAAAGAGCTATGTTGAAGCTCTTATTAAAGAGGAAACAAAAAGGGGAGAAGTGAAGAATACAGAGGACATTTCAAATAGAGAAGGTTGGAGGGAACAAAGCTACAAAAGGCAATTAGGTCAGAGATAAACAGACAGGTCTTATTTTTATGGATATTGTATTTATTGTAATGGATATGGTCATAAGAAATTAGAATGTAGAAAAATATTTAATAGTTTTATAAATAAGAAGGAAATTCAAGTAGATCCAAGCAGAAGCTACAACTCTTTTGCTCCTCTATCAAGCTTTGATGAAGAGACCATTGTATGCTACAAGTGCAACAACTTCGAACACATAGTTTGGTACTATATAAGCATGTTTGATTCAGTCAAGAAGGATCAGATTTTAAAAGCTCCATTCATTAAGAAGAAGGATCAGAGTTTCAAAGATCCATTCATTAAGAAGGAAGTTTAGACTTGTTCATGGTAGATGAAACAACCTCAAGATTTTATGATGGTTTAGACAGCTCTGCATGTAAGAAATAAATATTAGCCATGGTTAGTTGATAGTGGATTTTTGAGGCATATGATATGAGATAAAAGTAAGTTCATAACTCTAAAGAAGATCAATGGTGGCACAGTGAGATACAGAGATAAAACTACTGCCATGATTGCCAAAAAAGGTACTTTGAGTTTGGATTATGGTAGAACTAAGACTAAGAATGTTTTTTATGTAAAAGGTCTTAAGCATAATATATTGAGTGTTAGTAAAATATGTGATCAAGGATACACATTAAAGTTTTATGCAGAAGTTTGTGAGATTAGAAGAAAAGATTCAAATGAGTTGATTGTAGATGTTTAAAGGATAGGGAGCAATTTGTATGTGTTATCAGATTTCTTCTCAAAGGCACGATCAAAGGACACATTTAAAGATCTACAAGAGGAGTTGGGAGTAATTTCTATTACTTCCTACCATTGATGTTTAGCATTAGTTGAGGTGGAGCTAAGTGTTAGCTCCAAGTAGGCCCTTTGCCATTGATGTCAAAGGGGGAGAATAAAAGGTACATGTACAGAGAATAGGTACAGGTTGCTATAGTAAGGGGGAGTTACTATATGTTTTTAGATGATAGTATGTGTAGGATTTAGGATGTGGTAGTTTCAAGATTGAGGCTACCATCAATGACAAATGGGGAGATTATTGGAAATATTGTCATTGATGTCAAAGGTCTAGTGTTATTGGTGATAAAAGGCCCCATTACATTTAATAATGTTTGTAATATATATATCTTGGCTAATGTGTGTTAATATTTATTTAATATTAATGAATATGTTTTTGGTTGCATATAAGACAAAAGAAGGGCCCATGGAGAAGTCAAAGAGTCACGAGGTAAAGACAAAAGAAGGATGGGATGCATTTTCCCATGAAGAGTCATCTTGGGGAATTCCAAGAGTCACCAAGTGAAGACAAAAGAGGAAGGGCACAATTTCTCATGAAGGGACACTTTGAGGAATATGAAAAGTCACCAAGGTAAAGGCAAAAGAGGGAAGGACATTTTTTCTCATGAATGGTCACCACATGACTTTTCAAAGGCATGGATATGAAGGGTCATACAATTTTGGCACCATTTTCCATGAAGATTGAAGGGTCACAAAGGGGGAAGGCCAAAGTTCATTTAGAAAGCTATAAATAAAGGCTTGAGAAGCCATTTGTAATGTGTGATATAGAGTTTGATTTGATATTATAATGTCTAGCTTAGAAAATCATTGTGAGAGATGAATATGATTTTTATTTGTTGTATCTAGCTTAGAAGAGCAAAGGTGAGAGAGGAAAGAGATGTTTTAATGAACTATCATTTATTGAGATAGAAATATTGAGAGATAGTTGTGTGGTATATACAAAGGGGTTGGTGCTCCTGTGGGTTGGTGCTCATGAATTTTTGTTATGTTGGTGCTCAACAAAGGGGTTGGTACTCCTCTGGGTTGGTGCTCACAAATTTTTGCTATGTTGGTGCTCAGCAAAGGGGTTGGTGCTCCTATGGGTTGGTGCTTATGAATTGTTGTTGTGTTAGTGCTCAACAAAGGGGTTGGTGCTCCTGTGGGTTGGTGCTCATGAATAGTTATTGTGTTGGTGCTTAGTGAAGGGGTTGGTACTCTTGCAAGTTGGTGCTTGTAAATATTGTTTGATTTGGTGATCATTCATATACTTGAGATTGTTCTCTGTGGTTTGTCCCACATTGGGTTTCCACGTTATATCTAGTGTCTCTCTATCTTGTGGTGTGTTTATTGTTTTAGTTTTAATGCATATGTTGAATGTTTGGTTAAGTGGAATTTGATTAAGGGAAAGTTTTATAAGATATATGATATAATGATTCACCCCCCCCCCTCTCAGTATATCCCATGCTTAACAAAAAGTATACCTTAATTAAGAAAGGTAACATACCAAATTAAACTAATGATATATGAAAAATGAAAATCTAACATCAATGTGAAAGGAGTAACAATCCTTATTTAAATAAATATGGAAAATAAATGGTAAAAACACCTTGATGAATGAGTAGTAAAAATCCTTAATCATAAATAGAAAAAGTACATGAAAGGTAAAAAACATTGGTGAGTGAGAAGTAACAATCCAACCTCACTCAACAATTGAAAAATTACTACAAATATAAATGGACACAATTGTCCGAAAAAAGAATGATAATGAAAAATTTTCAAATGAAACCAAGGAAATTATAGAAATGTAAAGTAATGGTTTAAATAAAATAATCCATGATCACTCAAGCATATTGTTTTGTTGTAAAGATAGATAAAAATAGAACAAATTAGTGCTAGCATTTTTTAAGATGTGAAGAAGAGGGAATATAAAAGTGGGAAAATATCTTTGGAATTAAACTTTACTATAAATGGGGGAATTAAATTGGTGGTGATAGAAATGAAGGAAAAAATAAGGTAGATAAACTCTTTATCAAAGTCAAGACACTAAAATTAAGTTTATAAAAATATGATTAATTTCAACGTTAAGGAATCTAAACAACTTATCCTAACCACACAAATCTTGGGTTATCAAATTAAGTATGAATATTATCCCATGAAGGCTATATACATGAAAATTAAAATGGACCTACCTTCCCACAATGTGTTTCCCATTCATCAGGACCCCTTATAGAGCCATTGGTCTACTACTAATATTATTTACTCATGTGAGAAAGTATCACTATACATTTTTGAATTCTCCTATCCCAATCTACTGGACTACCACATGCCATTCAACCTTGGTGCTATCATGAGGCTAACTATGGAGTTTGAGCTTCAATTGGGGATAGAAGATGTGTTATGGATCATGTATTTTTGTCTGATGTTGAATTTTATATTTTATATTATCTTTTGATCATTGCATTTTAGTTTAAATTATCTATCTTTTAACTTCTTTATGGCCTTTGTGATTCCTCCTTGATACAGATTTGTAATAACCAACATGAGTGATAAAATTATTACACATGAATGAGATTTATACTTTGGATAAATGAGGATAATTAACTAAAGATGTGATTGAATAAATACCTTAAGCTTCCCTAAGAACCCATATGTAATGTCAAGTTTCAACTATATGTATGCTTATTATGTGAAAGGGAAATAAGGGAAGAAGGGAGATCAAATAGATTAGTGTATAGAATTAGTAAAATGAGAATTCTTGTTTCATAAATTATCATATGGTAAAGACAAAATACTATGGCAATAAGGGTTGTATAACCAAATCATGATAATAATTATTTTTATGTGAGTGTAAAAGATTACAAACAATGATTATAAACAAAAAAATTGATTCCATGAAAGAAGTGAAATCATGAACATAAGTTTACATTAATGAAAAGAATGAAAATATACCATAAGAAAAATTGAAAGAGAATGAAACCATGTAAAACACATAAATCATAATATAATGGTTCATGTAAAAGAGATAAGTGAAAACATGTTTGACAAATAGTAAAAAACATAAGATATAAAAATGGATCACAAATCCAATCCAAATCATATAATAGAATAATGTGAGATAACACCATTCCATGTTCACAAATACTAATATATCTAACCATAAATTTTATCCATAACATCCAGAACATCCCTATGTAACTAAATTCTAACATTACCTAGAGTGTCATCAATCTTCACAGAAAGTCATGAAAAGACTTTCTTTTATATCATCTCAATTGAAAATCTAGGTGTAGAAGAAGAATATTAATGCTCATGTGGTATCTCATATGTGGGATACACACTACAAGGAATAGGTATATAAATGTGATTGGTATCTATGGATCTAGGAGGTGAAACTAATGGAGAATGAGAAACCTTCCTTCATGGACAACTTATATAGAAAGGAATAACTTGTGCTGGTGTAGACTTTGGGAAATATCATAGATACTATTAAAGTAAAAAACATCGATTAGTATGATGGGTAAAACACACTTATGCTAAATAAAATAGAATTACCCATATTTATGGATGTCCTCTATAAGTAGTTTGGGAGGAGGTATGTGTATGTAAGGGAAAATGCAACTAACCTATAAATAAATCTTAACTTAGAGAAGATAAATAACACTTACACTTTTACTTGTTGATACATTTAGACATTCAGGGTCATGACCAAGATAGATCTGATAGACTTAACCAAGGGGTCCCTTATCACAACAATATCACTTGAGAAGGTTCCAAAACTTCTAGTCAAGAAACATCATGCAATAAACCTAGTTATGTCTTATGTTTTATATTATTAACTAAGTATATGTGTTGATAATTTGGCCTCTTAAGCTAAATATCAACCCCTACATTTCAAAACTTGACTTACACCTTTTTTATCCCTTTTAAATAGGTCTTTTAGAGTCTTGTGGCATTGTTTAGAGAGGTCAAGGTAGTTTACCAAAAATTAACGTATTTAGTGAGATTAAGGTTCTTTTTATATAGCATCTATGTTTATTTTAAGGAATTTCTTGTGACAAGAGCTTTGTCAGCATGATATAGGGGTGTCCAATCCATTTTTTATCCTTGATATCGGGTCTAATTATGTGTTTAAGGTCATTATCCATTGTTTATCTATGAAACATGTTTCAAACTTAGATAAACCCCTAAGGTCATCAAATGGTTTTCAAACATTCTATGCGAGTTAAAATTCATGTTATAATCCTATGTAAAATGGTAAGTTTTTATGTTGCATTGAAACTAGGGGTCCTAAAGGGTCTCATAACCATCATAGTTTCAGTTTTGGAATGGTTTCATATGTAAAAGGTCTTCTTTTAAAATAAATGGTTTCCATCAATCAATAGGAGGTCCCACTTGTTTAAAATGACTCTCCAAATTACCCCAATCTATGTTGCCTATTTAAAACTTGCCTTTGGATCCTCTTTTCCCTTCTATCCCTTTAATGGCTTCTCAAAGATTCAGACCTATAAAATGTAGAAAATAAGGTGTTTTTAGGCTTGTACAGATCCATATGGTCAAATCCATATAGACGAAGGTTATAAATTTCATGAGGCTTCATGTCAAGTATCTTAAAGAAGTTTCATTTCCCAAAAAATAAAGGAAAGGAAGAAAAGGTTGTTGAATTCCCATCGATCTCTTTTCAAGATCACAAGTGAAAGATTGAGTTTCATAGTATAATTTATACAAATGGATTAAAATCCTAAAATATATTATAAAGGTAGATCCAATCATGGTATTTCAATAACTAAAATTGGTTCTTATATCCATCCCCTAAGATTTATGAATGATTTTGAAGACCCCCAAGTGGTTTTAAGCCCTATGCAAACTTGACAGACCCAATAACAAGCAAATTCATGAAAATTTTGAGCTCATTATGGAAGATTAAGCATGGAGAAAGGTATATAATGGTATTTTGTTAATTTTATACTCCTATATTCATGTTAATATATTACTTACAAGGATAGATAAATAATTAGTTCCTCTTGGTAAGTAATTTATAGGTTATGTGTTAAGGTGTCTATGTTTCATAAAATAACATGACATAAAGGTGATCAATGAAGAATATCCATGCTCCTTCCATGAATCTTTCATGTTCCAAAAAATCACCATTGATCATATTAAACATAATTTAATATTTATAAAAACCCACCATGTGAATGAAGAGGTAATAGATGCAAGTTTATTCTCATAACAATCCATCTTCAAATTGCAAATGCATGATTGATTACCTTCTCTAAGTTGTAAGGGTGGTTTAATATTGTGGAGGAGATATTTTTTAAAGATAAATAACTCTCATTATGTATTTAAAGTCCAAGAAACTATAAACAAGAACCTAATTCTTTCATATACCTATTTAGCAATGTTTAAGGTTCATTAGAATGGTTTAAGGTATTTGTGAAATCCTAGATTGCACTTTCTCCCTTTATATGTATGGGTAACTAAATCTAAATGTATTTCCTTGTTGAGTATATGAATAGGGTTGTCTAGGGTCCTCATATTTGGTCTTGAACAAAATTAAATAGTACATATGGAACATTTTATAGAACATTTGATGTTTAATGGTCTCATCAAGTCATTTCACTTGATAATAGGCCTTGGTTTCCAAACATACAAATTCATAAGATTGTACCATAAATATATACAATTTAAAACTCTTATGACCAAGTCTAAGGCATGAAAGAGAGGGAAAATGTTTCATAATACCATGAAGGGTAAATAGGACTATGATAATAGAGGTCAATTATAGTATGGATGCTATTAACAAATTATGACCAACTTAAGGAGATCAACTCAAGTCCAACTCTAAAAAGGTTTTCCAAAATGATCATATATAGATAAACCTAAAGGATGAAAAGAAGGGTCATATGATATTGAATATGACTACCTAAATAGGGTAATTATTGATTCAAATAAGGATAATTGGATTATCAACATAGTATATGCGACCTCCTTTTGCTTATGAACCTATTTAAGCACCCCTTGATAGTCAACACTCCAAGACCACCAACTATAGGAATAAAAGTAGTCTACCTTAAAATTGAATTTCAAATGATATAGGGACATGAAAGAGAGACCTAAAACCTAGTGTTACTGTGTGTGTGTGTGTGTGTGTGTGTGTGTGTGTGTGTGTGTGTGTGTGTGTGTGTGTGTGTGTCTATATATATATATATATATATCATTTTTTTATCAATGAAAACCTAAAAGGATAATCCAAACTAGCTAGGATCAGGTACGTACAATGATCAAGGCTTACCTAACCAGTTGGGGTGCCGAACTGATGTGAATGGTAATATCAAAAAAATGTTTAATAGTGACCCTAAGATAATGATGGAATCAATATTATTAATTATATAATATGGTGATGGTGTATGTTTGAGGAATCTTCTTAGTTTGGATTAGACATCCATGACATAGGCCTATATGTCTAAGTATAGAAGGAATTTATAAAATAGGGTTGAGAGAAGTATATTTCAAAAGGTGTTACAAAACCATGATGAGATCATGTCACATTAGATTATAAATTCATCAAAATCATATAAGGAGAGAAAATAATACTCAAGTATTTAATGTAATAACTATTTCAAACACTCAGGTTGGGCAGTGATGGTCAAGGAAAGCCTACTAGAGAGGAGGATAGAGATGGTGGTCTAGGAATATAAGGGTAAGTGAAAAAGGTGGAAATCAGATAAAGAACAGTATGAGAATAACATTTAATCCACCAATACACATATAGGTGACTCAAGGTCTTAAAACTTAGTCTAAGCCTATAAGTCTTAAAGCCTTCCTTGAACCCTCAATACCCTACCTTCATCTTGGTGATAGAATCAAAACCCCATGTTATGATTAAGGTCTTGAAAAGGTTTAAAATGATGATATAGGTACTAAATAAGTTTTTATAGGTATAGGAAGGTATGAAATTGGATATTTTGGTCTTATTACACCTATTGACCTCCACTACCCTAGTCTACCATCTTGAACTGCCAACTCCAATACTCACATCTTCCATGGTAAGATGACTCAAGCCTACTGATCTTAGGGAGAGCTGGGGACCAATATGAACTTAATATCCATGGAGGAAAGAGTTTCATTCATGAACCTAACCCTATTAATAATCTCTAATATTTTAAACCCACCCAAAATGCTTAGAAAAAACTCAAAGCCTTTCAACTTTCACTCAGTCCTCATCATACAAGGTACATGGGATTATGTTATATTTGGGAGTTTTGAAGGGGTCTATGGGCTCAAAATCCATGATAACAAGTTTTGGGTTTGTGGCATGTACTCTATGAACCATCGTTAAGATGATACACCACTAAACCCCTTCATAAACCGTAATAAAGACCCAATAAAGTAGAAATTGATATATGTGTACTCATATTCTATGAATTGGCTTGGGAGACACCTAAAACTCATAGTACATTCTAAGGAGGTTTTATTCATGGAATTGGTTTATACATATAGTTATATAGATCAAAAGAAACACTATTTTGGTAAGATTTAGTAATGAATTCAAGGTGTAGAGTTATATGAAGAGTTTTAGATCATGGAGGAGGGTATTGTGATGTGTATTTATCCTTTTTAGATCAAAAAATACTCTCATTTCATCCTATAAATGATCCTTTAGTTCTAATCTAAAGAGACAGTCTAGAAATGTTATTAAGAGGTGATATGTTCATCTAAATAAATAAGACTTATAGGTTTGCACTATTGAGAAGGGACATATCATGGTGTAATATGATTATCTAGAACCAAAACATGCTCATTCATCCCTATTTAAAGGTTTTACTCAATCCCCATGGTCATCTAAGCATTTACCACTAATTAACTAGGCCCAGTTGCTTAGTAAGTCTATTTGGTAAATGAGGGAAGATGTTCATTGAAATAAAGGGATGATAAAGGAGTAAATGTAGGTAATGAAACCCTTGTAACTACCTCATGAAGGCAAGAAGATGATTTCCATAGTCATAATGGAGGGTGGGGTAGTTTTCCAGGCCCTATTGACATATAAAAGAGAGATGGATTATTTAGTGCCTTATGGAGGATAATTATAGCATAATATACCTTTGTAACTATCAAAATCAGAGGGAGTTGACTAGGTTGACATGATCATGTTGTGTATAGTGTCAACCTTGGGCAAAAATATACATCTAATTCCCAAAAGGCTAATTTAAAACCACTCACCACTAATGAAATGTATGAGGGAGTTATGGGAGCTAGTTATAACTACTCATTAGGTGAATGATGGTCATTCATGACCTATCCATGCCTTCTCTATGCCACATTATCTTCTCTATCTTTCTTATATTCTAAAAATTGAGGCTCTAGGGTAATTTTAATGATTCCTCGACTGCACATATGGAAAGTCTACCTAAGTTTGTACCTTGTAAACCTTTGAATGAATATAAGGACTAATTATGATTATATTACTAGTTTAGTGTGTTTCATACTTGTTGAACTAAATAATTAGTGATGTTTTATTCCCCTTTATAGGTCCTTGTTGTCACCTAGTTTCTAGGAGATTGTCTAAATAGGTCATATGGTGTGTCAAGTCATGGTGATTGTACTTGAAGCATAATTTAATTGGTAGTGTCATAAAACATACCTTCCATTCATCATACCCAAGTTTTAAATACATAACATAAACTCCATATCAATAATTGATGCTTAGGAGTCTTTAGGAGAGAGTGATATAATCATTTGTCCTTGTCTTGTTCACAAGTGTTGTCCAAAGGTCAGATAGAGTGGATATATTATGTTAGTGCATCACCTCCTCTTAGCTTAGGTTTTGTTTCATGCATCACATTCTATATATTTTATTCACCACATTAGTATTTTTAATAATTGATCTAATATTGATGCAACATAGGAGCTATCCCCAAAAATAGAGTTTTAGTCCATCTATAGGTCACCTATAGCCTTGGATTAATCCCTTATTACCCCAAACTTGAAAAGGTATAAACAATCTTCTCTTAAGGGTGTAATTTTGAGGTTAATAGTTTTGGCATTCCTAGTGGGAAAAAGATTTAATAAAATTAGAGCACTTACTTGTAGCATTTGGTGATATCAGGAAGCTTCAAGCACTCTAATGTCATATTTATAGTTAGAATCTCATGCTAAGGGTCATCAGAAATTATCCACTAAGTGTAAAAACATCTTGGTGTTGATAGTTTACTTTATTCATTAGTTTTATCATAATGTGTAATGGATGCATATGAATCAGACTTCTATCCTACACCTCCCTATCAAAAACATTATTAATTTTACCTACCTCACCATTAGATTTACCAATATTACATTGACCCCTATAAGCAACATGATGGCTCATGTCAGTGCTATGATCCTCCTTATAGCCAAGGATATCACCTTTACCCTCCTTGTGATCCCTATTATCCCCCTTGGTATCCTACCTATACTCTTGATCAGTATTGGCAATATCATGATACTATTGGTCTACATAGCCATGTTCTAAATCAGCCTATCTTAAGTGTTGAGAAAACTCTATTGGGTTATGATAGATATATGATTGGGATTGATACACAAAAATGGTATGGACAAGATGTTCCTAGTCACCTAATTAGTGATTTGAGAGACTCATTGTATAAAATCAAGAGATAATGGGTATCTATTATGAGGGAGAATCATTCAAAATCCACTAGTGACATGTTAGACATGGGTAGACTGATTTCAAGTGTAGAAAAGAAACTAGTGGTTCATGAGGGGAAACAAATCCAATATTATTAGCCTCATGTGCCCTCCCCCATTCCATATCATTATTTATTTAATAAACCCATCATTCCTCAATATAATAAGCTAGATGATTTTCAAAACCCCCGAGGTTCCCCTTAAGCTCCTCAATCTTTCTCTACTTGGAAGTCTATTCAAGAGACTACACAAAAGAGGGATAAAGTGTATGTTAAGAGGACTGAATATCATGGTTTAAATCAAACTTATCTAAGCCTTTCCTTTCTTAATCATCCTGAGGAGACTTGTGATCATATGAGACTTGATTTTGAAGCTCACCTAAATAGATAAATTGAACTTGTAAATAAACATCTATCTCAGTCAATGGTAGTAACAAGAGCAATAGAGTCTTAATAGGAAGAGATCTAAGATCAATAATAGCTTAATCAGACCTCATTAACTCCTCCCTAAGAACCTAAATATTTCCCATCTAGGAGGTATATCCAAGAATGTTTGAAAAATAAGAAGGAAACTACCTTTACTCCCAAACCAACTCACGAATACATTTATCACCCTCCCACCCTCACCCTCCTTGAAAAAGATCATATCCTATGAAAGGTGAGTGAGGGAATTCAATTTTTATCATTAGTTGATCAAGGTGATTCAAGTGAGTTAGAAGAAGATATTTATATTGGGACACCACTTGGTAAAGAGAGGTGTACATCAACTTTAAAGGACACATAAGGAGAATAAATTCAAGAGCAAGTTGAGTCATATGAGAAAAACATGTGAGTTGGCTAAGAAGAGGGTTATTTTTATGACCTTATTGATGACAAGTCAACTTATATATTTCATGAAAATTTTGAAGAGTATCGAAATGGGGTATTTGTCCAACTAGAAAAAATTTATAACAAGGAGACAACCCTTAATAGGTTTCAATTGGCCATGAAAGATACAAACCAACCTATGAGGTTGAAAAGGAAGGTAACCTTGATGTCATACAAGTTGATCAAATTATTATGATGGATGAGGGAGCTTATAATGATCTATCAGAAGTGATATAAATATTATTAGAGTTCCATGATCATAGTAAAGGAGGTATAATTTTCAAATATTTCTCAAGTTGTGTTGTGCCTACTCCTACATTAGCTCCTATAAAGAAATAAAACCTAAACAAACTATAACTATGTGAGGATTCATAAAAGGAAATGTTTAACATCATAATATTAAGTTACTTTATTCTAGAGGAATGTCATGATATAGATTATATTTAATAAGGTAGTTTCACTAAGTAAGAAGAATGAAACTCTCTAATAATGCCATTCTAAGAGGTTGTTTCATTTCAAGGTGATTTATTTGAGGTCTTTAAACAAGGATATCAATCTCTCATTCCATTTGAATGTGTCTCTTCACTCTTTGGGAGTGAAACTAAAATTCAATGGTCTCAAATTTTCATAAATCAAAATTAATTTCTCCTTTAAGTCAACCTTATAAGCATGTCATAAGATCTACCTCAAACTATTTAGATTTATTATCAGTATCATATAGATGAGGTAGAAATGAGATTGTTCATGCAAAGTAGACAAGTTTGGAATGAATATGATTGGTTATTGGATTCACATAGCCAACCTATGCACCTTAGAATGGAGTAATAAGGTCCTATCACTATTTTAAGAGGCCATGTCCATATAAAGTGGAGTTATCATCCCATGAACAATATTTGATTAGAATTCAATCAACACCTCACAATATAATATCATGGTGCCATGGTGATCAAAGAAGATTCCCATTTAATATTCAAGGAGAATGTTAATTTTAGGTTAGTTGTTTGTATTAGGTTGTTTTTTATTTACAATAAGTGTTTTAAATACAAGTGTGGTGTGTTATTTACCTTAGTTGTTTGGTTATCCCATCTTGTTAAGTTTTTGGATGTTTAGGTGGTTTTTTTAATTTTGGTGTCTTTGTGTGTCTGGGAGGTTGTTATAGTCTTTGAAGGTTTGTTAGGGTGTTGTATAATTATCATTCCAAATAGATAGATTATACTAGTCTAAGTCATGACTGTCATAAGAGAGATAAGTGGTTCTCTTGACCAAAAGTTAGTAATCCCTATAAGTCACAAAGAATGTTTATAGTTTAGCCTCTCAGGCCAAATATCAACCCCTATGGTTAAAAAATTGATTTATGCCTTGCTTATCCCTTTGAAATAGGTATTTTAGAGTCTTGGGGCATGGGTTGGAAAGGTCAAGGTAGTTTAACATAAATTAAGGTATATAGATAGATTAAGATTATTGTATTCATAGTATTTCTACTTGTTTTAAGATACTTCCAAGTCATTTTTGAGACTTGACATGATATTTAATGATCTATTCAATGTCATTATCCATAGTTTATCTATCAAACATGTTTCAAACTCAAATCAACCCCTAAGGTCACCAACTAATTTTCTAACATGTTAAATTCATGTTATAAGCCTTTGTAAAAGGTTATGTTTTAATGTCACATTGATATGATGGGTCCTAAAAGGTCTCATAACCATCATAATGAATTTTTTTGAATAGTTTCATATGCAATACATCTCCTTTTAATATTCAAATGGTTTCCATACATCAAAAGAAGGTCCCACACATTGAAAATGAATCTCCAAATTCCCTCCATACATACCACCTATTAAAAACTTTTCTTTGGATCTTTTTTCCATCCATCTTCCCATTTAATGGATATACAAAGCTTTAGACCTAAAAAAGGTATAAAAAGGTGTTTTATTGGTTTTTGCAAGCTTGTACAAATATGTATGATCAAGTCCATATAAATGGAGGTTATAAACTTTATATGAGTTCATTTAAGGTATCTAAGATAAGTTTAAAGGCTTAAAGATGTAAGGAAAGGTAGCTTAATTCCCATTGAGCTCTTGGCAAGCTCATAAGGGTTAGATTAACTTGCATAGTGTAGTCCATACAAAGGGAGTTAGAGCCCAAGATCTTAGATAGAGGTGGGGCCCCTAGTGGGCTTGAAATCAATGGAATTGGATTTTAGATCCATATACTAATATTTATGAATGATTTATAAGACTCCTAGGTGGTATTTAGCTATTTGTAAATGCCATAGGCCCAACTATAAGCAAATTCATATAAAGATTGATCCCATTGTAGTGGATTGAACATGGAAGAAGGTATTTAAGTGACTATTGAGTATTTTAGACTCCTCTTATCATGTTATTATAGTAATTTTATGGACATATCAACCCACCTGTCACCTTGGTAGGTAGTTTATATTCTATGTGCTAAGGTTTTTTTATTTCATAAAAGAATAATACATAAATACGATCAATGAAGAGTTTCCATGCTCCATCCATGCCCCTCTCATTCTTCATTAGATCACCATTGATCAAATCAGACCTCTTTTAATCTCTCTTCATTCCCACCATGTGAATGAGAAGGGAAAAATTTTAGGTTTGTTCTCATAGCAGTCCATCTTCAAGTTACAAGTACATGATTTATTACCTTCTCTAAGTTACAGGGTGGTTTAAGATTGTGTAGGATCTCATTTTTCAAGATAAATAAGTATAATTATGGATTTTAAGGCCAATAAACCATAAAATAGGTCCCAATTATTTAATATACATATGTATAAATGTTTAAGGTTCATTGGTATGGTTTAAGGTACATTGAAATCATAGGTTTCAATTTCTCCCTTCATATATTTAGGTAACTAACTCCAAATGTCTTACCTTGTTTAGTATATGAATAGAATTGTCTAAGGTACCAATAGTTAGTCTTGAATAAGATTAAATAGTCCATATAGAACCCTTAACATAACATATATTGTGTAATGGTCTCATCAAGTCATTTCACCTGTCAGTAGGCCTCGATTTCCAAACTTATAACTTAATAGGACTATACCATCACTATCTATTATTTTAAACCCTTATGCATAATATTATGGCATGGAATCAAGGAAAAATGTTTCATAATAACATGAAGGTTAAATGGCAATATGATAATAGAGGTCCATTCAATTATGGATGTTATTGATAGACTATGACCAAGTTCACAATATCAACTCAAGCACATCCTTCAAAGGATTTTATAAAACCATCATATATACTTAAAACTCAAGGATGTAAAGAAGGGTCATATTATATTAAATATTACTACCTAAAGAGGATGATTAAGTATTTATTGAAGGATAATTATATTACCAACAAAGTATATGATCCCTCCTTTTGCTCATGGGCATGTTTACAAACCCCTTAATAGTCATCACACTTATACCACCACCTATATGATTGCAAGTAGTATACCTTCAAAATTGAATATGAAATTATTTATGATAATTAAATATAGACATAAAAGAGAGGTTAATATCATGTATATCATGTTTTTATCAAGGGAAACCTAGAAGGATAAGTTGAACTAGTTAGATCAGAAATGTACAATGATCTAGGCTTAACTAACTAATTAGGGTGCCTAACTAATGTAAATAACAATATCAAAAAACATGTAAGGGTGATTATAATATAATTATGAAATACATATTCTTAAATATATCATATGGTGATGGTGAAACTTTGAGGAATCTTCTTGGTTTGGATTAAACATATATGACACATGCCTATGTGCCTAACTATATAAGGAATTTAGAAAAGAGGGTTGAAGGAAGTCTAATTAAAAAGGTGTTACTAGATCATGAGAGTATTTAATTTTATATTATAAATTCATCAAAATTGTATAAATATATAAAATAATAATTAGTATCTAATGAAATAATTGACTAAAACACTCAGGCTAGGCAATGATGGTCAAGGCAAGCCTACAAGAGAGAAGGATAGAGATGGTGGTTTAGGAAGATGATGGCAAGTGAAAAAGGAATAAATTATATAAATAAGAGTGTGATCATAACATTGAATCAACCAATACACCTACATGTGAATCAAGGTCATAAAACTCAATCTAAGCCTATAAGGCCTAAAGTTCTCTTCGAACCCTCAAGACCCCATCTTCAATTTGGTGACAGACTCAAAACTCCATGGTAGGAATAAGGTCATGAATATTTTTATAGTGATAATACACGTTTTGAAGAAGTTATTATAGGTAGAGAAAGGTAGGTAAGTGGTTATTTTGGTTATATAAACCCTCTTGAGCTCCATGACCCTAGTTTGCCATCTTGAACTACCAACTCCAATGCTCACATCTTCCATGGAAATATGAATCAATCCCAATGTTTTAGGGGGGTGTGGGGACCCATATTTAATTTTTATCCATGGAGGAAAGAGTTCCATTTAGGATTCCAATTCTATCAATAATATCTAACACTATAACCCACCTAGAATGCTTAGTACAGAGTTTGAAGGCTACCATCTTTCACTCAGTATCATCATAAAAGGTGCATAGGACTAGGATTTGTTAGGGATATTTTAATGTGTCCATGGGATCAACATCCATGGTAACAAGTTTTTGGTTTGAGGAATTTACTCTATGAACCATAATTAATATAATAAGTCACTAATACACTTCTTAAACCCTAATAGCAACCTGATGGAGGAAAAAATGAGATATTTACACTCATATTATATAAACTATATTGGGAGACACCTAGAACTCATAGTGAACTCTAAGGATCTCATATTTATGGTATTGGTCTATATAGATAGTTGTATGGATCTATGAAAAACACTATTTTCAAAAGATTTAATGATGAATTCAAGGTGAAGAGTTATATAAATATTTATAAATAATGGATGAGAGTAGTGTGAATTTTATTTAACATTTTTAGATCACAAACTACTCTCAGTTCATCCTCAAAATGCTCTGATAGGATTGAGCTAAAGACCTAGTCTATAAATGCTAGTGAAAAGTAACCCATTTATCTAAATAAACAAGAGTTTCAAGTTTTCACTATTATGAAGGTAAATATAATTGGGTAATATGATTATCCAAACTTTAAGCATGATCAATAATCCATATTTGAAGGTTATATTCAATCCCCATGATCATCCAAGTAGCTAACACTAAGTGACTAGGCCTATAGTATGTCTATTTGGTAAATGAGGTAATATGTTCAGTGGCATATATGGATGATAAGGGAGTAAAAATAGGTAATTAAACCTTTATAACTACCTCGTGAAGGTGATCATATACTTTCCATATCCATAATGGAAGTTGGGGAAATTTTACAAGCCCTATTGACATATAAAAGAGATATGGTTACTTAATGCCTTATGGAAGCTAATTAGAGCATAATTCACCTTTGTGACTATAAAAAGTAGATTTATTTGACCAAGTTGATGTTATAATGGTTTTTATTGAGTCAACCATGGCTAAAAATAGACATCCAACTCCCAAAAGTCTCATTAAAGAAAAATCACCACCAAGGCAATACATGAGGGAGTTATGGGGGTTGGCTATAACTAGTCATTAGGTGAATGGTGGTCATTCATGATATTTCCATGATTTATCCATGAGACATTATATTCTATCTCTTGTTCATATTATATAAATTGAGGCTCTAGGGCCTTTGTATTTATCCCTTAGTTGGGTATGAGGAAACTCTACCTATGTTTGTACCTTGTAAAACTTTTAATGAATATAGGTGATACATGGGCACATTTGAATGCCAATGAAAGAGTTAAAATGTGATTTAGGTATGTTCAAATTTTAATTTGAGTTCAAATAAGTTTTCCCTCTAAAAAGGAAATTCAAATTTACATAATGTAATAGTGGGTTTACGATAGTGTCGTTGGTGTGTGATTGAGAATAAATGTTGTAAATGACCTTGATGGTATCTTGTAAGGTCATAAAAGTGAATATGAATGTGTTTTCAAGTTTAATGTATGAGGTGGTAGTTTTTATTTCACCACCCTACATACTTTTGGAGGATTTGAGAGTTTTTTGGTTCAAGAAATTGTCATTAAACTTGATTTAGGAGTCTTTGATACATTTATGAGTTTTATAATGTGTGAGGGTAGAGTTATTGAGGTGGAACCTCTCATCCCATTTTATTATGATAAATAAAGTATATATAATTATTGAAACCTATTGAATCAATAATGTTATGTTAAGAGAATCTTGGTGTCATCAAATTTCATGACTAAGATAACACCTTTGATGTGCTTGGACAATATCATTGGTAAGAAACTTTTTTGAATTATTTTAAACTTGTTTATGATTAGTATGGACTATATTTTATTTTATGAAATATAAGATTTCATATGAAGTAATCATTGATATGGAGACAATCATATTGAATACAGGGCATGCAAGTATGCAGTTTGTATAAGTGGTGAAACTAAGTATTAGATCTTATTTCCATTTGAGTCTTTAGGTGATACCAATGTATGAACAGTGGTAATTTTTTTTGTTTAAATATGGATGATCAAAGATAGGTCTATTTTATTGAGTTATAAATCTTGTTCCTTGTTAACCCATAATTTAGATAATTTGAATTCTATGTAATGTCATAATTATATTGAGTCTTGTTTTGACTCAAAAATAAGAAAGAAGATATGGATAGTCCTTAAAGATGATAAATAAAGGTGTGAGGTGTCTATATAAAGTGATTATAAACTTGATGTAGGTTTATAATTTCATTGAGGTTGAAAAGATACCAAAACCTTGGGTACCCTATTTGCAAAGGGTATAGCACAATAATAACCCTATTTGGGGACTAAGATATGTTATTGTGATTCTTGTTTTGGATTTGAATAAGATTTAAAATGGTTTATATTAGATTCAAAATAATTTTATAACCTTCTTGAAGGTTTTGGAGGCTTTAAATGTTGATTGAAGACAAGAAACCATAATACCTTGCTTCCTTATATGTATAAGCAAGGTTATAGACTGAGATCTTGTATTTATCTTGAAATTTTAGAAATTGAACATTATAAAATGAATTAAAAAGTTTAATAATACTTGGATATATATAAATTTACCTTTGGGTTTTTTTGAAGTGGTTTATGGTTCAAGTTATGAAATTTTGAGCACTCTCGACCTTAATAGAGACTAAAAACCCTCATTCTAGGGTTTAAGGTATAGAATGAGTTTTGATACTTGAAAATTGATAAAAATTTATAATAATAATTTTCTATCCTCTCATTGATGGAGGTGGTTACAAAGTCACTAAGTACATAAAAGTATGGAAAAGAGGTTGTATGCTAGTGTTAGGCCTAGGAAAGGGCTAAAGAGGTGATGATGGTCTAGGAAAAAGAGGATTTGTAAAAATAAGAGGGTCTCCAAGTGTTTGATTTATATGAAAGATATAAATGGGTTATTTTAAATGTAATTTTTTTGTATAAAAAGTCTATACATAGGTCAGGACAGGGAGATTTACACAAATAGAGGGTTAATTGAAGGACTATGTAAAGAAGGAAGTCTAATTTTTATTGAGAGTTGTGTCATAGGGTTGATGTGGGAGTTATATGGGATAAATGTGTCCTTTTAAATTTGATATTATTTTGATTAATCTTTTTTAGATACTCCCAACAAAGAGCTTTATCCCATAAATAGGGTTAGTAAGAGATAAAGGCTAGAAAGTTGCTTGTGTGAAGGAGATGCAAAGATAGTTTGAATTTGCATGTATAAATATTATTAAAAAGGATTTTATAATAATATAAAATATATTTTATAATATTAAGGCCATCATTTTTTTGATTTCCCATGCAAGGGCCAATTTGCTATTGTTGACTTGAAGAAAAAACATGAACGTGTAAGAGAGTATATGTACAAAGAATGTTTCAAGGTATTTGAATGTTATTAAATGATTTGTTGATTATATATAGTTTATAATGGAAACTAAATAATAATTAACCTATTAATCCTTGTATGGAACAATATAGCTAATGTAGCATGATTGTCTAATTGGTCTAGACATGAAAGAGTGAATGTAAAGAAAAGGCAGAGTATGGCAAAGGAATTGATAATAATTTGCATCAATAAGGACTAAATTGAATTATATTTATATCTTATAATGTTTTTTAATTATTGATTGATATAATTGGTGAATTTATATTCCCATTTACAGGTCCTTGTTCTCACCTAATTGCTAGGAGATTGTCAAAATAGGTCATATGGTGTGTCAAGACTTGGTGACTATACTTGGAGTAGAAAATGATTGGTAGTGTCATGAAAAAATACCTTCCATTCATCATCCTAAATTTTCATCCACTTAACATATCCTCCATATAAAATATTGATTCTTAGCTATGTCTAGGAAAGAGTGATATAATCATTGGTCCTTGTCTTGTTCACAAATGTTATCCAAAGGTTAGATAGAGTTGATACATTATGTTGGTGCATCACCTCCCCTTATCTTGTATCATACACCACATTATATATATTTTCATCACCAAGTTATTATTTTTATGAATTGAGCTACAATTGATGCCCCAGGGAGACTAACCCCAAAACTAGAGGTTTAGTCCATAAACAGGTCACCCATAGTCTTGGACTAATCCCATGTTCCCTAGACTTGGAATGGTCTGAAAAATATTATCCTAAGAGTGCAATTTGGTGGTTAACAATATAAAAAGTAAATTAAAATATAATTACTACTCACTAAATGTTGTGGCACAAAGTGGGGTAATAAACATGAAATTAAACATGCATAGAATAATTGTAATTAAGCTACACATAGGTATAACCCTAGTGCATATGATGAGCATTCCATATAGCTCATTATATCTAATACAAACTATCCATAATTTTTGCCTTTTAGTTATATAGTGAATTGTATTTAATATTTAAGGTCTTATCTAGGTAGGAAATGAATGCAATTATCCTTTGTTTGTATGTGATACATTGTTCATTCTTTATCTTGTTATTGTGTCTATCTTGGATGCAATAACATAGTTTTGGGTGCAAAAATGTATCCCTATGGTGGGATAATTTTGAGAAGACATCAGACAATTTTGGAAACCTAATTGGCTATAGTTTTGAGGATTTAGTGAATGAGCCTCAAATATTTGATGCTCTAAATATGCTTTAAAGATGTTATAAAGGCAGTCCAAAGATGCTCTAAAGATGCTTTCAAGGTGCTATAAAGACCTCTATATAATGATTTGAAGATGCCCTAGCATGATCTAAATATGTCTTGTTGGATCCTACAGATTAAGATAATTATTCTAAAGATATATATTATATATAAATAGAATTTCCATATTTAGATATCTTATTTTATACATTACTATTCATAGTAATGGTCTAAAATAAGTTGGATATATTTATACTTCTATTTTTTAAAACATGATAAATATTTATAGATTTATGTTAGTTATTTTCTATCTATTGTTAGTTGAGTCACTTCTAGTGCATTCCTATAAGCATGGGATCTAATTCATAGATCATCTATATTTTGAATAAGTATATTTGGCAATTTAAATTGCCATATTTTGTTTTCTATGAATAGATGTTGAGATGTTCTTTAAATACATGTCTCCTTCTGATTATAGATAGTTAAAATAGTTATAAAGTTGTTGAAGTTAATCAATCAAAAACCAAAAAAAACATTCCTATATGGTTTTGCATATTTGTATATGTTCCTCTAATAATGACTTAAGTTCAACATTCCTTTTCATTTTTGAGTAAATCAGTTCCTATTATGAGGAAGGAGAAAGGGCCTACTTCTCTTCGAGGATTAGGACAAATTTGTACTTTTAGTTTATATTTTAGAAGTCTTTATTTAACTCAAGAATAATTCATTTAATACAAACTATAAATTCCTTTTTTAATTCAAGAATGATTTATTTTCAATGCAAGATTTATTTCATTTCAAATCAAGTGTGAATTTCCTTTAATGCAAGTATGTTTCCATTACATGCAAATGTTGTTTCAATTTAATGCAAGCTAGTTTTCTTTATACAATACTGTGTCTTTTAATTTCATATAATGTAAAGTTTTTTAATCCATCTCCATATTCATAATTTATTAGGAATAGTCTAAGTGATATTAGATAGTATCCTCACATTCTAGAATATCACAATTTCCTACCTAGTTGGGCAAGTCGAGTGAGGACACCATAATTTTTTATGCTAGATGTCTAAGTTATGTATGGTAATGGTGTGAATGCTAATAGGATATATTCAATTAATAAGACCTTTTAGATTAAACTTTATATAAAATAGAGATATAATCTTATTTATTGTTCTTAGAATTTAGACATATCAGCAAAAGTAAACCCCCCAAAAAAAGAATTGTATACTCCAATATCCAATGGTCTCATTGTCAAAAAGCCTTTGGACACTAGCCCTAGTAGAAAATGACAACAATATATTAATTGGTTAAATGAGAGGTATAATTATATCCTATGATTTTTGAGACCATTGATAGGGACAATCATTAGTAATTTTTAGTGAGATCCTACATTAGAATTATTTAAGTAAACTCAAAAACATTCATAAAACTCAAAAACACAAAAACAATCCAGGAATCTTTAGATTGATGAACTACCCAAGAGATAAATAAGGGTAATTTTATTCTAAGGTATCCCAAATAAATCAAGAATAAGAGAGGATCCAATCCTTTCTGGATAGATTAGGAATAGAAATAAAGGAAATTAAAAGTTGTATACAAACTTTTTCTTATTCCTCTCTTGAACAAGGTTCATCCTCACAAACATATCCTTCAAGAAGAATCCTATTCAAAAAATCTTCTCCTATAGAGCTAATTGATCTTAAAATTCCCCTTTCTAGAATATTTTGGTTTTATCCATAGATCTACGAGAAGAAGATTTGATCATTAATTAATATTTTCCTCCTGAAGTATACCATAGGTTGAGTACCCAAGAACATAATTTTGATTGGATTGATAACTGAAGTTGGGAATAAAACATGGGAGATAAACATGCACATGTGGAAAACAATGACAAAAATTCAATGAAAATTGTTTCACCATTCATTTTACCCACTTTTAGAGGTCAATCTTGAAACGATCTAGTTTAGTTCCTCTTTGAATTTTAGGTTCTCTTCCAAACATATGATTACGTCATAGATAATAAAAATTTGAAATTATTTCCATCTAAAGTCTAGGACCTAGACATGAGATGGTTCATGGGCCTTGATAGTAATTATATAACCACTTGGGATGAAATGGAAACTACATTTTTGGACAAATATCAAGATTATTATAGTGTCAAATAATAGAAGGAATACTTATTCAAGATCAAACAAAATGAAGATGAAACCTTAGAATATTACCTTGATAGGTTTATATTCACCCATAAATGGATTGTGTAATAACTCATAGAGGAGGTCATCAAGACAATATTTATTAAAGGGGTAGATGATAATGCAGATGAAGCTTTGAACCTAATGGGAAAAGGTGACATTAAAAAGTTAAATTTACATCAAATTTAAGCATTATATACTAACTACTTTAGAAAAAGACCTATCATAAGGATATAAAGGTTAGGAAAATGACCTAAAGTTGGCCAATTAATGGAATAATTTTATAATTTCAAGACAAACATAATAGTACAATTGACATCCACATTATATGGCCTAAAATCCAAAGCCAATGATACCAACACTGAATAGTTGTCAATATATTATCCTAGATGTAGACTCAAATATGGGGTAAAAGATTTCCCTTTAGATAAAATAGAGGTATGTGGTATTTATGACCTAGACCATGACACCAAGAATTTAAAACACCTTCCTAATATAATAAACCAAGTGAAATAAGTAGCACATATACTTGAGGAAATAAAATTTATTCAAATACAAGGAAACCAATATTCCTAGCCTCAAAATTAGTTTGGTCCAAGAATTCCTCCCAATCCATGGATGGCACCATGGGATAGATAGGTCACACCATCAATGTGGGGAACACCACAACCAAAACCATGGGATACTAAATAATATATTCCATAAATTTAGGGAATTATGTAAAATAAACCTTGGGCATAACAAGAAAACCAACAATCACATTGGGTACAACATTCACGACCTTAATGGTCAAATCAACAATATCAGCCACATAATATTTCTTCCAAAGTAGGCCTTGATGCCTTGAAAACCTCATCCACTATTAATTGATCAACATGTAATGATATTCAAATCACATTGATGGAAAAATACATAGTAATATTAATGGAGTTTATAAGTATGTAGTTTATAAGTATGTGTTCAGAAATTGGCTCTAGTAACCCTCAAGAGATATGTAGTGCATATAAGGGGAGGAAAGGAAAGAAAATTAAGTTCAATAAATATCAATTAAATAGTAATTTTGATGATTACTAATGGTTAATGTCTAAGATATGGGTGTTAATACCAAAGAATGTGAGAAAACATTAGTAACTAAATCCTAAAATTGATTAGTTGGCACACTTTTTGTTGTTAGTTAGGTAGAGTGATGTGACCCACTAAATATATGAATTGATTATTTCATATTATGATGTGGATCATGATAATTATTTGTATTTAATACTACTAATCAAATAAAATAATGACAAAACTTTAATGAAAAATGTTTCACCATTCATTTTACCCACTTTTAGAGGTAAATATTAAAAGGAACAGGATTAGTTCCTCTTTGAATTTTAGGTTCTCTTCGTAACATATGATTATGTCATAGATAATAAAAAGTTGAAATTATTTCCATCTACAATCTAGGACCTAGCCATGAGATGGTTCATGGGCCTTGATAGTAATTATATAACCACTTGGGATGAAATGAAAACTACATTTTTGGATAAATATAAAGATTATTATAGTGTTAAAAATAGAAGGAATACTTTTTCAAGATCAAACAAAATGAAGATGAAACCTTAGAATATTACCTTGATAGGTTTATATTCACCCATAAATGGAGTGTTTGATAACCCATAAAGGAGGTCATCAAGACAATATTTATTAAAGGGTTAGATGATAATGTAAATGATGCTTTGAACCTAATGGGAAAAGGTGACATTAAAAAGTTAAATTTTCATCAAATTTAAGCATTATATACTAACTACTTTAGAAAAACACCTAGCATAAGGAGATAGAGGTTAGGAAAATAACCTGAAGTTGGCCAATTAATGGAATAATTTTCTAATTTCAAGAAAAACATTATAGTACAATTGACAACCACATTATATGGCATCAAATCCAAAGCCAATGATACCAACACTAAACAGTTGTCAATATATTATCTTAGATGTAAAATCAAATATGGGGTAAAAGCTTTCCCTTTAGATAAAATAGAGGTATGTGGTATTTATGACCTAGACCATGACACCAAGAATTTAAAACACCTTCCTAATATAATAAACCAAGTGACATAAGTAGCACATATAGTTGAGGAAATAAAATTTATTCAAATAAAAGAAACAAATATTCCTAGCCTCAAAATTAGTTTGGTCAGAGAATTCCTCCCAATCCATGGATGGCACCATGGGATAGATAGGTCACACCATCAATGTGGAAAACACCACAACCACAACCATGGGATAATAAATAATATATTCCATAAATGTAGTTAATTATTTAAAATAAACCTTGGACATAACAATAAAACCAACAATCACATTGGGTACAACATTCACGACCTTAATGGTCAAATTAACAATATCAGCCACATAATATTTCTTCCAAAGTAGGCTTTGATGCCTTCAAAACCTCATCCACTATTAATTGATCAACATGTAATGGTATTCAAATCACATTGATGGCAAAATACATAGTAATATTAATGGAGTTTATAAGCATGTAGTTTATAAGTATGTGTTCAAAAATTTTCTCTAGTAACCCTCAAGAAATAGGTAGCGCATATAAGGGGAGGAAATTAAAGACAATTAAGTTCAAGAAATATCAATGAAATAGTAATTTTGATGATGAATAATGGCTAATGTCTAAGATATGGGTGTTAATACCAAAGAATGTGAGAAAACATTAGTAACTAAATCCTAAAATTGATTAGCTGGCACACTTTTTGTTGATGTGTCATCTTTTTGTGGTAGTTAGGTAGAGTGATGTGACCCACTAAATATATGAATTGATTATTTCATATTATGATGTGGATCATGATAATTATTTCTATTTAATGCTACTAATCAAATAAAACAATGACAAAACTTCAATGAAAAATGTTTCACCATTCATTTTACCCACTTTTATAGGTAAATCTTGAAAGGAACTAGATTAGTTCCTCTTTGAATTTTAGGTTCTCTTCCGAACATATGATTATGCCATAGATAATAAAAAGTTGAAATTATTCCCATCTATAGTCTAGGACCTAGCCATGAGATGGTTCATGGGCCTTGATAGTAATTATATAACCACTTGGGATGAAGTGGAAACTACATTTTTGGACAAATATCAAGATTATTATAGTGTCAAATAATAGAAGGAATACTTTTTCAAGATCAAAAAAAATGAAGATGAAACCTTAGAATATTACCTTGATAGGTTTATATTCACCCATAAATGGAGCGTTTGATAACCCATAGAGGAGGTCATCAAGACAATATTTATTAAAGGGTTAGATGATAATGCGCATGATGCTTTGAAGTTAATGGGAAAAGGTGACATTAACAAGTTAAATTTTCATCAAATTTAAGCATTATATACTAACTACTTCAGAAAAAGACCTAGCATAAGGAAATAAAGGTTAGGAAAATAACCTGAAGTTGGCCAATTAATGGAATAATTTTCTAATTTCAAGACAAACATTATAGTACAATTGACATCCAATTATATGGCCCCAAATCCAAACCAAATGATACCAACATTGAACAGTTGTCAATATATTATCCTAGATATAAACCCAAATATGGTGTAAAAGATTTCCCTTTAGATAAAATAGAGGTATGTGGTATTTATGATCTAGACCATGACACCAAGAATTTAAAACACATTCCTAATATAATAAACCAAGTGAAATAAGTAGCACATATAGTTTAGGAAATAAAATTTATTCAAATACAAGGAAACCAATATTCCTAGGCTCAAAATTAGTTTGGTCCAAGAATTCCTCCCAATCCATGGATGACACCATGGGATAGATATGTCACACCATCAATGTGGGGAACACCACAACCATAACCATGGGATACTAAATAATATATTCCATAAATACACCTATTTATGGAGTTGATCAAGAAAGTAATATTTTAAGTAGTTTAGATGAGTGTAATAATATTCAAATCAAATCAAGGAAGGTAGTAGGAGATTCACCCATTACCATAGTTAAAATTCCTAATGATGACAAAAATACTAATCCACCTATATTATAATAACCAACTGAAGGAAAGGTAGAAGCTATAACCACACCAACCACAATTCAAGATCCCCTTGTTCCATTTCCTGAGAGACTTAAGGAAGAGGAACCCAAGGAAGATTTTGAATTGATGAATGAGTTAAAAGAGATGAAGATATAAATTCCATTTTTAATAGCCATTAAAGATATTATTAAGTTAAATAAAATTATTAAAGGATAGTGTATCAAAGCACTAAGAAGAAATAAGTAGTGTCTTAAAACAAATTAATGATTTATTAGTAGGAAACATACTTATTCCTAAATATGGAGATCTTGGAAATCATGTGATGACTGTGACAATTGGGAACAAATCCATTTCAAATGTGCTTGAAGATATATGTATTAATATAAATGTAATGACTCTCAACATAGTATAAATTTATGTCTCATAGGGATTCATCCTACCACTATAATCTTGAAAATTGAAGATCAATCCACTATTATCCCTAAAGGAACCATAAAAATATAACAAAAATCATATACTCCTAGAAGTATCCTATGAATTTCATGATTATTTAACCTAAACCAAAGAGGGTAGGATATCCAATCATTCTTGGTAGACTTTGGTTAGATACATTTATAGCATGAATTCGTTATAGATCAATAAAAATGACCATTTATAATAGAATTCATGCTAAATATATATATCTATATCCACCTACAAGACCTTTAATGGATATTTATCAACAAATTTAGGTGGATCATCCAAAATTAAACTAGACTAATGTGTCCTCTTTATCCATGGTTATCATCAAATAATAATCGTAAGACTTTGAAGAATAAATAGTACAAGGTTTAGACCAAGAAATCCTAGATCAAATGTTTGATAGTTTTAATCCAAAGTCCTAAAGCCTAGCTCTAAAAATCAATAGCTTAACTTTGAAGACTAGTAGCTTAGCTATAAAGACTAGTAGTTTAGCTCTAAATGTTGAAATTTATGCTTTGAATATGAAAACTCATGAATGGGAAGAATCCACCTCCATTATTAATAATCTAAACAATTCCATAAGATCACCAAATATATTATTTGTTCCACAAGACATCCAACAAGCCATAGTTGATTGGGCTCAAAATAGACATGATTCATTTTTACATAATTTTCATTGCCCATTAGCCAATATGATCTCCAAAATTATAAAATTTTAAAAGTATGTATCCATAGTTCACATGTTATTTCCACACAAATATCCATTAAATTCCTGATAATTAAATATAAATAGTTAAATTACATTGTTCCATGCACTAAATAGATTGTAATCCAGCTAGGTAAACTGTTGAGTATCAATAGTTGGTTAACAAACCAACAAGAAAGAAAAGTATTTGATGTATTGATACAACACATAAAAGATTTTTTTTATGATTATAGTGACATGAAAATAATACATCCTAGTGTTTATACACATTACATATACATTGAAAATGTTAGACCAGTCAAACAACCACAATGGAAGATTAATCTAGCCTTGAAAGAAATTACCAGGAAGGAGATAGAAAAACTATTAGAATTTGGTTTTATCTATCCCATATATGATATTAAATGGGTTTCACCTATATTAATTGTGCCTAAAAATAATTTAAAATTAAGAGTTTGTGTATACTATAGAGAATTGAACAAATCAATTATAAGATACTACTTTCCTTTTCCTTTTATTAATTAAGTTTTGGATAATTTGGAAGGAAAATAATATTTTTATTTATTATATGTACTTATTAGATAAAATTAAATTATAATATCCCTTGAATATCAAGGAAAAAAAAATTTACTTGTCCCTATGGAACATATGCCTATTTAATCCTTCTATTTGGAATGTGTAATGCACCTAACACCTTTCATAGAGTGGTGTTATCCATATTTTCTAATCTTACAAATGATTGTGTGGAAGTGTAAATAGATGATTTTAATGTCCATGGTACTACATTTGATGAAGCTTTAAACAATTTGGATAAATTACTTACCAGATCTAAAGAATACCAAGTATCTTTAAGTAATGAGAAATGCATCATAATGGATAATGAATTGATAGTATTAGGACATCATATCTCATATTGAGGAATAAAAGTAGATCCCAAAAATATTTAGGTAATTTATAATCTCCCCATTCTAAAAACATAAACTATTGTTAAAAGTTTTATCAGTAATGTAGGATATTATAGAATATTTATTGAAGACTTCAGCAAGATAGCTACACCTATGTTTTCTTTGTTAACAAAAGATAGTGAATCTATATGGAATGATAAATATCAATAATAATTTGAAACATTAAATAATAAACTCATGATTTATTAGTTCTTGAAAGGACCTAATTGGGAAAATCCTTCTCATGTATATATTGATGCTTCTAATAATGCATTAGGGTCAGTCCTTGGTCAAAGAGATGAGGATGGAGAAATGGATTCCAATTATTATATTATAAATAATCTTACTCACATAGAGAACTACACTACCATAGAAAAATAATTTTTTGATGTTGTGCATTCTATAAATAAGTTTAGGCTTCACATTACTAGTTATCAATTATTCATCTATATAAATAATTCATATATTAAGTACTTAATGAATAAACCAGTAGTAGGTGGGAGAATAATTATATGTCTATTGTTGTTGAAAGAATATGAAATTATCATTATAGACAAACCAGGGAAGTATAATGTTGTTATTAAAGTTTTACCTAGATGGATCACTATAGGTGAAAATGAACCTATGGAAAACTCTTTTCTAGATGAATTTTTTTTATATCCACATACTCCCCATGGTTTGTAGACATGGAAAAATACTTGGTAATAGAGAAGTTTCCTCATTATGTTACTTCTAAATAAAGAAAATATTTGGTTAGATATAGTTCTCATTTATAATGATTTAAATACATATTTAAAACTAGACCTGATCATGTACTTCACATGTGTTTCAAAGATGATGAAGTGTATGACATCATGAGAAAATGCCATAGTGAAAAAGGAGTAAGAATTTTTTAATAAAAAAAGACTATTCATAATAACCTTGGTGTAGGATATTACTGGCCATCTCTTTACAAGATTGTCAAAACATTTATATGACAATGTGATCTATGCCAAAGGATGGGTAAGCCTACTTTATCTTTTCAAATGCCTATTCATTCTCAAATAAGTTTATAACTATTAGAAAAATAAGGTTTAGATTTTATTGGACCAATCAAACCACCATCTCAAGTAAAATGATATTTATTAGTATGTACTGATTAGGTTACTAAGTGGGTTGAAATGTAGGTAGTCACCTTTGTTAGGGAAGAAATGGTTGTTGATTTCATATATCATAAGATAATGCTAAGATTTGGAGCTCCTAAATATATTGTTTCAGATCAAAGACCATAATTCATGTCCAACATGATCAAGAATTTTAAAGAGTTATACCAGATTAATCACAAGAAATCCTCACCATATCATCCTCAAGCTAATGGTCATGTGGAGGTCACCAATTGAGAGATAGAAAATATAATAACAGAGATAGTGGACAATATTAGAAAACATTGGGCAAAAAAATTACCAAAAGAAGTTTGGGAATATAATACAACATGGTAGACAACTACATGATTCTCTTCATATGAACTTGTGTATAGAAATAAACTTTTTTTATAAATAGAGTATGAATTATAGACATTAAAGACAATAAATGATATGGGAATTGGTCTTAATGAAACACATAAATAAATAATCATGAAACTAAATGGGTTGGATGAATCGAGAATGGATGCACTCACTCAAACCAGCATGATCCAAAAGTAGAGGAAGTAGTGGCATGATACTCACATAAGAGAAAGATAATTTTAAGAGGGTGATTGGACACTTATATATGATTTTATATTCTTAAATTTAAAGGTTATATTTAGGAAAAAATGGTTGAGACCATACCTAATCAAATCCATGTTCAACAATGGCTCTGTCTAGTGTTAACTAATTTATGGTGACTAAAGGATAATTTTGGTTAATGGTCATAGGCTTAAGTTTTATGAATGTTTTTGAATTTACCTATATAAATCTAATGTAGGATCTCACTAATACTTATTGATTATTTTTCATGGTAATGATGCTAAAAATGATAGGATATCATTATACCTCTCATTTAACCAATCAATGGATTGGTGTCATTTTCTACCAGAGCCAGTGTCTAAAGGCTATATACAATAAGACTATACACCTTAAGATATGTACATGATTAAAGTGGGTATAATTCATTTTTACATGGTTTTCATTTTCCATGGACCAATATGCCCTCCATAAATGAAACCTTTTATAAGGATGTATCCATGCTTCACATGTTACTACCACACACATGTCCATTGAATGCCTTGATGAGTGAATATAAATAATTAAATTCCATTATTCCAAGCACTAAATAGATTACAATCCAATGCAATAAACTATTAAATATCAACAATTGGTTAACTGACCAATATGAAAGAAAAATATTTGATGTATTGGTACAACACATAAAATATTTTGCTTGGGATTATAATTACATGAAAGGAATACATCTTAGTGTCTATACACATCACATCTACTAAAAATGTTAGACTAGTTAGACAACCACAATGGAGGATTAACCCAACCTTAAAAGAAATTCTTAAGGAGATTGAAAAACTATTTAAGTTGGATTTATCTATCCCATATCTGATAATCAATGGGTTTTACCTATAAAATATAGAGAATTAAACAAAACCACTATGAGAGATTACTTTCCCTTTCCTTTTATTGATCAATTTTTGGATAATTTGGTAATAAAAAAATATTTTTCTTTCTTAAATGGATTCAGTGGATATAATAAAATGAGAATATTCCATGAAGATCAAGACAAAACAACATTTACCTACCCCTAGGGAACATATGCCTATATAATCCTTCCTTTTGGATTGTGAAATGTACCTACTACCTTTTAGAAAGTAGTTAGTCATATTTTTAAATCTTACAAATGATTTAAAAAACTTATTTGAAGTTTTTTTAAAAAGTATATTTTCAAAAAGATATGATGTGATGAAACCAACATCATCACCACATTTAAAGATTTAAAATGAAGTTATTTTTAAAAAGACATTGTTAAAATATGTTATGTGATGTGAAAATCATTACATATATTAATTTAAGTGATGAATTTTTATGACTCTTACACCACATCATTGATAATGATTGAAAAAGTGTTTTTATATTACATAACACATGCTCCAAAGTGCTCACCATAATTTTTTCCATAATTATTGTCATAATTTATTAATATACTCTACTTTGCTATCCATTGTTACCTCTATCTATTTTTGCATCATATCCTTGATATCTTGCCTTCCTTTGTGTGCCATGAAATTTTGAGTTCCAATTTTCATAACATAGTTATATTTTCAATCAAACAGTAATATCTCTAAAGATGGGAGGGAGGAAGAAGATTTGTATGGGCTTAAGGTGGGTAGAATTCATTTTTAATGATTTTCATTGTCCATTGACCAATATTCTCTCCAAAAATGAAATATTTTACAAGGATGTATCCATACTTCATATACTACTTCCACACGCATGACTATTAATGCTTTGATGAGTGAATACAATTAGTTAAATTCCATTATTCCAAGCACTAAATAGATTGAAATATAACTTGATAAACTATTGAGTATCAATAATTGGTTAACTAACCAACAAGAAATAAAAGTATTTGATGTATTGGTACAACATATAAAAGATATTTCTTGGGATTATACTGAAATGAAATGAATACATACCAGTGACATGAAAATTTTAGACCATTCATACAACCACAATAGGGGATTAACCCAGCCTTGAAAGAAATTTTAAATACAAAGATAGAAAAACTATTGGATGTTGGTTTTATATATCCCATATATGATAGTCAATGGGTGTCACCTCCAGTCATTATTCCTAAAAATAATGGAAAATGAATAGTTTTGTAGATTATAGACAATTTAACAAAGCCACTATGAGAGACTACTTTACCTTGCCTTTTATTGATCATGTTTTTGATAATTTGGAAAGAAAACAATATTTTTATTTCTTTTATGGATTTATTGGATACAATAAAATTAGAATATCCCATGAAGATCAAGAAAAAACAACATTTACTTGCCTTTGGGGGACATATGCATATATATTCCTTCCCTTTGGATTGTGAATGAACCTAATACCTTTTAAAGATTAGTGTTATCCACGTTTTATGATCTTACAAATGATTATGTGGATGTGTACATGGATTATTTCACTGTACATGGTACTAAATTTCAAGAAGCTTTGAATAATTTGGTTAAAGTACTTATCATATGTGAATAACACCAAGTATCTTTAAGTCATGAGAAATGAATCATAATGGATAATGAAGGGATAATCTTATGACATCACATCTCTTCTCAAGGAATAAAAGTATATCCCAAAAATATTGAGTAATTTCTAATCTCCCTATTCCATAGATATAAACTGATGTTGAAAGTTTTCTTGATCATGAAGTATATTACAAAATATTAATTGAAGACTTCAACAAGATAACTATACCTATGTTTTCTTGGTTAAAAAAATATAGTGAATTTTTATGGAATGATAAGTGTCAAGAACCCTTTGAAATATTGAAGAGTAAACTCATGACTGCTCTAGTCTTGAAAGGACCTAATTGGGAGAAACCTTGTCATGTCTATACTGATACTTATAATAATTCATTAAGAGCTGTCCTAGGTCAAATAGATGAGGATGGAAAAATGTATGCCATTTATTATATCATAAAGAATCTTAATCTCAGGGAGAAGAACTACACTACCATAGAGAAAAAAAATTCTTGTTGTTGTTTATGATATAAACAAGTTTAGGCATTATATTACTAGTTATCAAATATTCATCTATACAGACCATTTAGATATTAAGTTATTAATGAATAAATAAGTATTAGGAGACAAAATAATTATATGGTTATTTTTTTTGCAAGAATTTTATATTACTATTATAGACAAACTAGGGAAGTATAATGTTGTTGCTAAATTTTTGTCTAGATTGATCACTATAAGTGAAGATGAACCTGTGGAAGACTCGTTTCTACATGAATAGTGGTTTTATATATCCACATACTCCCCATGGTTTTTATACATGTAAAATTACTTGGAAAAATGGAATTTTTCTCATTCTTTTACTTATAAGTAAAAATAACATCTGGTTAGAACTATTTTTCATTTCAAATGTTTTGAAGGCATGTTGTTTAAAAATGGAATTGATCATGTAATTCACAAGTGTATAAGATAATATAAAGTGTATGAAATTATAATATCATGCCATAGTGAACCAAGAGGAGAATATTATTTATAAGAAAGGACCATTCATAATATCCTTAGTGTAAGTTATTACTGGCCTTCTCTTTATAAGACTGTCAAAAGGTTTGTATGGTAATGTGATCCTTTCCAAAGGATAGGTAAGCCTAATATATCCTACAAAATTCCTCTCCATACTAAAATAATTTTAGAACCATTTGAAAATTTGGGTTTGGGATTTTTTTTACAAATCAACCGACCATCTCAATGAAAATAATATTTATTAGTATGTACTATTTATGTTACTAAGCGGGCTGAAGTGTAGACACTCACCTTTACTTGGGAATATATGGTTGTTGATTTCCTATATCATAAGATCATGTTGAGATTTAAATCTCCTAGATATATTATTTTAAATATAAATGACCCCAATTTATGTCCAACATGATTAAGGTTTTTATAGAGCTATACCATATCAATCACAAGAAATTCTTACCATGTCATCCTAAAGCTAATGAATAAGTGGAGCTCACCAACAAAAATATAGAAAATGTCCTAATCAAAATAGTGAACAATAAAATAAAATATTGGTTGTAAAAAGTACCTAAAGTAATTTGGGCTTATAATACAACATGGAAGACAACTACAAGATTATCTACATATGAATTTATGTATGAAATGAAATCTATATTACCAATATAGTTTGAATTATAGACATTAAAGGAAAAAACTAATATGGGAATTAATCTTGATGAAACACATAAAGAAATAATCATGAAACTAAATGGGTTGGATTAATTGAGAATGGAAGCATGCACTCAAACTAGCATGATCTAGAAGCAGAGGAAGTAGTGGCATGATACTCACATCAGATAAAGACAATTTCAATAGGGTGATTAGGCACTTCTATTTTATTCTAAATTCCATAATTTTAAGGGTAATATTAGAGTAAGATGGTTGGGACCATACCTATTCAGAACCATTTTTAGCAATGGCTCTGTCTACCTTCAACCAATTGATGGTGACCAAAGGATACTTCTGGTCAATGGTCATAAGCTTAAGGTGTATAGATTAAAAATGCTTAAAAATTCATGGAAACTCTAATGTTTTATATGTACACCTTAAGCCTATATAGATATTCTTATTTATTTCCATCTTTATATTTGTCACTATTTTATTTAAAATCTTATCATTCTATGAAAAATGGAGCTCAAAATTTCATGAAATATAGAGAAAGGAAAGAGATTAGGGATATTATGCAATAATGGATAATGATGATAATTCAATAAAGAATATAAAATCAAGTTATATCATGAAATTATGATAAAAAATATGGTGATAATTATGGAAAGCACTTTATAACATTTGAGATGTAATGGAAAAATAATTTTTTGATCATTATCAATAATGTGCTATAAGGGTCATAATTATAAGAACTTAAATTAATATCTGAAATGATTTTCACATCACATCATATCTTTTGAAAAGGTCCTTTCTAAAACAACTTCACATAAAATATTTGAATGCAATGATGATGTTGTTTCATCACATCATATCTTTTTGAAATATTATTTGTAAAACAACCTCACATCAAATTTTTAAATCATTTGTAAGATCAAAAAATATGGCTAACATTAGTCTCTAAAAGGTAGTAGGTGAATTGCATAATCCAAAATGAAATATTGTATAGTCATATGTTCCCCAAGGGTAGGTAAATGTTGTTTTGTCTTAATCTTCAAAGGCTGTTTTTATTTGATTTTATCTATTTAATCAATATAATAAATAAAAAATATTGTTTTCCTATCAAATTATCCAAAATGTGATCAATAAAAAGCAAAGGAAAGTATTCCCTTATAGTGGTTTTGTTAAATTCTCTTTAGTTTACATAAACTCTCCATTTTCCATTATTTTTAGTCATAATTACTATAGGTAAAACCCATTTACTATTAGATATTGAATAGATAAAACCAACTTATAATAGTTTTTATATCTCCTTAACAATTTCTTTCAAGGTTGGGTTAATCCTCCCTTGTGATTATCTTACTACTATAACATTTTTAGTGTAGATGTGATGTGTAAAAACAATAGGATGTATTCATTTTATGTTACCATAATCCCAAGAAAAATATTTTAATTATTATACCAATACATCAAATACTTTTCCTTCTTGTTGGTTAGTTAACAAAGTGTTGATATTTAATAGTTTACTAGGCTGGATTGTAATCTATTTAGTGCCTAGAACAATGGAATTTAACTATTTGTATTCATTGATCAAGGAATTGAATGGACATGTGTGTGGTAGTAATATGTGAAGTGTGGATACATCCCTATAAAATGTTTCACTTTTAGAGAGCATATTAATAAATAGATAATGAAAATCATATAATTATAAATTCTACCCATTTTGATCCCAATCAACTATGGCTTATTGGATGTCTTGTGGACTAAATAATATTTTTGGTGATATTATGAAATTATTTTGATTCTCAATAATGGAGGTGGATTTTTCCCATTGATTATTTTTCATGTTTGGAGAATATCTTTCAATCTTTGGAGCTATGTTACTAGTCTCAGAAGCTAGGATACTAGTCTTGGAGATAAGCTATTAGTATTCAAAGTTATGTTGTTGATCTTCAGATCTAAGCTTTCAGACTTTGGTGTAAAACTATTAAAATTCATAGCTAGGCCTTCTTGGCCTAAATTTTTTATTTGTTATTAACATTATTAGGCATGTTTATTGACGATAACCATGGATAAGGAAAACACACTAGTCTAGTTTTGTTCAGGATGATCACCTATATTATTTTAAGAAGATCCATTGAAGGTCTAGTAGGTAGATATAAATATATCTATTAAGTATGAATTTTATTATAAATGGCCATGTTTCCATATATATAGTCAATTAATTTTGCAATTGTAGAAAACCAAGGTCTACCAAGAATGATTGGATATCCTATCCCAAGATTCTATGGTGATTAGTACATTTTATATGGCTCCTTCATAGGCAATATTGGATTGATTTACCATTTATAATATTGTAGTGGTAGGCTGAAGCCATATGAGAGATAGATAATATACTATGTTAAAATTAATTATGTTGATGGCAAAACATAGATATACAAGAACATTTATAATGGACTTTTTCCCAATTGTCATAGTCACCATAGGACTACCAAGATCTCCATATTCAGGAACAAGTATCTTTCCTGCTAATAAATCAATAATTTTTCCTATTACCCAAATTATTTTAGGATATTTATTCTTGGTGTTTTGATGCACAATAATTTAATGATTTGATTCAAATAAGGAATATAATTAATGGATCTTAATAGTGGAATTTATATCTTCATCTCTCTTAATTCATGCATCAATTTAGAATATTTCCTAGGTTTATCTTCTGTAAGTCTCTGAAGAAATGGAACAATAGAGGGATCTTGAATTATGGTTGGTGTGGTTGTGGATTCTACATTTTCTTCAGTTTGTTCTTGGACTATAGGTGGATAAGGAGTTTTTTCATCATTGGTAATTTTATTTATGGTAATGGGTGAATCTCTTTTTACCTTCCCTAATTTGAGTTTAATATTATTACACTCAATTGAACTACTTGAAATATTAATTTCTTGATCAAATCCATAAATAGGTGTATTTTGCCTATTATTTGGATTTACCACTAGTTGGGTGGGTAACTATGGTTGGTTAACCTATTACTCAATTATTCATGGTTGATGTTTTCAAGGCATCAAGGCCTACTATGGAGGAAAACATATTTGTGGCTAATATTGTTGATTTAACCATTGAGGTAGTGATTGTTGTACCCAATGTGATTGTTAGTTTTTCTAATGTTCTTAAGGTTGATTTTGATGCATTACCCACATTTATAGCATCCATTCTTGAGTACCCCATGGTTTTCATTATGTTTCTCCCCACATTGGTGGTTTGAATTATCTAGCCCATGGTGTCATCCATGGATTGGGAGGAAATATTAGACCAAACTAATTTTGAGGTTGGGAGTATTGATTTCCTTATCTTTGAATAATTTTACTTCCTCAACTATATGTACTTATTTTTTTGCTTGGTGTCTTATAGTAATAAAGTGTTTACAATACTTTGTGTCATGGTCTAGGTCATAAATACCACATACCTCTATTTTGTCTAAAGGGTAATATTTTAATATATGTTTGAGTCTTCATTTAGGATAATATATTAAAAACTATTTAGTGTTGGTAGAATTGGAATTTTCTTTAAGGCCATCTAATGTGGATGTCAATTGTACTAGAATTTCTATCTTGAAATTAGAAAATTCTTCCATTAATTGGCTAACTTTAAATGATTTTTCTAACCTTGATTTCCTTAAGCTAGGTCTTATTCTAGAGTAGTTAGTACACAATGTTGAAATTTAAGGAAGGGTTGTCTTTTCAATATCACCTTTTCCCATTAGGTTTAAAGAATCATGTGCATCATCATCTAACCCTTTAAGAAAGACTATTTTTATGACTTCCTTAGTTATATGGTAACCACTCAGTTTATGGGTGAATATAAACCTATCAACATGGAGAGGGAAATGCATTCAAAAGACATTACTTATGATACTTCTATCTACTAAAATATAAGAGTAAAGTTGAAGATGAGCATATCGAGACTCAATATCTCCCTTTGACAAAGGTGCTCTATAATAGGTTGTTATGTATTGTTGAAGAATTTAAGGATGGAAAATGGACTATATCCAAGGACCCCTTAATGAATCTCAATATTTCACTATACTAAGTTATTATATCTAGGTGTATAACCCTAAGTAAATAACTCCTCAAGTAAAATGGTTGAAGAACATATTATAAAGAAGCATATATTAATAATTAACCCTTATCTCTCTAGAAATGGAAAAATGAATGTGTATATATAGTTGAATCTAAACCCTAAAACTTTTTAAAATTTTAGTTGACAAGGTTGGCCCATTTTGACTCTGTATCATTATTTGATAAAAATATGTTAGGTCCTAGTCTAGTTTAGCCAAGGCCAACCTAAACCCACAATGTGATTTTGAAAAATTAAATGTAGGGTCAACCTTGGTTAATAATGTAATATAAACTATCAGATAGAGTTTTAGGCTTAGTAAGGGGCAAAGTGAGCTAGTGAAAGTCTTGGAGGAATGTGTAAGAGAGGAGGAAAGGCTTAGGGAAGTATATAGGAAAATGTTGTGTATATAAAAATTGGTGGTATAGGGGACAAAAATCATGAAAAAAACTAATGGTCTTCCCATCCCTTTCTTGGTGTACCCTTTAAGGCATGCACTCAAAGATATTAAGACTTGATGTGTTACTAAAAGAGATAAAGCATCAGTAATTAATAATGTTTGAAAATATTATGTGTACACATATGCCCCACTTGAAGTTTGTCATGTTCCACTCAGGTACAATAGGGGGTGGTGCTTTGAGAAAAGAACATAGAAACACATAATGTTGAAGCTAAATATATATATTTTATTTTAAAGAATAAAATAACTAAAAGTAAATGACTAAAATAAAACAACTAAAAATGAAAAATAGTGTATGCATACCTTGACTTATCTTTATCATGGGATGATTGTCTATTGTGTTTTTAGTTTTGATTTTGGAGGGTGTAGAGACTTTTTTGGAAAAACCCAAACATACAAAACTAAAGATAATAAATAAACAAACACCAAAAAACCAAGATAACTGACATGATGTACTTGGAAATTTGGTAAATTGGAGTGATAAATGCTAAGTTAGGACCAAATGACCAAGTCAAATGTTTAGATTAAATCAGGTAACAAAAAATCCAAGGCTACTAAATGATTGAAAATATTAAACAAGTAAACCTTAAGTAATAAATGTGAACAAACCAAGTCAAACTAAAGATACAAGTAAAACTCGTAATCAAACATCAATGTGAAAGTAGTAAAAATATTTAATAAAATGTTGAGGTTAGCATACCCCCATTTATGAAAAACATATACTCTTATGTAAAATTATGCAAATTTGTACATTGAAATTGAAAATTCACTTGATCAGAGTGTCACTAACATGTTTACACATTATTTTTATTTGAAGATCATCTATTGAAACACTTTAAGTTCACTTAAAGTGTCATTTGTTAATTTATAAAGACCATGGAAATATTACATAGACCTATGGGGTGCCAAGGGTGCTTGGAGTAGGTATTAAAGTGCATGGTATTTAGCTAGTACCCTATTATGTTCATCTAGACATTCTAGTCTAATGGAATAAAACCTAAATAGGTAGTTTATTGAAGTCATATTTCACACATGTGGATGAGTCAAGGAAAATTGGTCATATGGGTTTATTCAGGTTTGTACCAAAAACATATATGCTAAATATTATCTCATCCTCCAAAGCACATCAAATCTTATGGAGATCCAAAGTTGGCCTCTCAGCTCAATTCCCTTATTTTTCCATATTTAGCCAATTTTGTAGGGTCCAAATAAAGTTGAGTGAAAATTTTGGTGGCCATATATCACACATGTATATATTTTAGGAGAAATGGTTAAATGGGTTTTTTTATCTTCATATAAAAATCATATTCACCAATTTTTATCTCATGAGATAAATTAAATAAGGAGATATAAATGTGCAAAGTTGCCTCCAAAACAATTTTTACTATGTTTTCTAGGTCCAAATTAAGGTGAGGAGACATCTTGAAGGTGATATATCTCATAAGTGATACAATTTCAGGATAAATGGTTAAATGAGTTTTTTTATTTTTATACCAAGATCATATACACCAAATTTTATCTCATCTTCCATATCCCATCAAAATTTATGGAGATCCAAAGTTGGCCTCTCAGCCAAATTTTACTATTTTTTCATAGCAAATTTTGCAAGGTCCAAATTAAGCTGAGTAGACATCTTGAAAGTGTTATCTCTCTCAAGTGTTATAGTTTTAAGAGAAATGGTTAAATGGGTTTTTTCATCTTCATACCAAGATTGTATGCATTAGGTTTTAGCTCATGTAATAAAGTGAGATGGAATATATACATGTTCAAAGTTCACTTTGTAGACTAAAATGACCAAATTTCCATAGTCATTTTTCACCTTAATAGGCATAAAGATGTCGTGTAAAATCACATAGACCAGTCAACTTCTACATTTTATAATTTTGCATATAAATATCTTAGGACCAATACATTTAATGAGTTTGTTCCTTTTAGTATCAAATCCATTTCTTAAAATTTTGGGGCCTCTATGACCTTTGAGCTTCAAGATATAAAATTATAAAGTTGGCTAAAAATAGAAGACAATCAAATGGATATCAAATTTGAGTCCAATAAAAAATATATATTATCTTAGATTTTATGGTTTATGGGATGTCAAATACATTCTTGCAGACATCAAATGATGTTTGTGCAAATGCCATTTTTGAGCTCCAAGAACTAGTTGATGGCTTCTAAATAAAGGGTCCCAATAGTTCAGTGGCAAGGCTATGCATCTTGTAAGATTTTCATTAATGTAATCGATAAATTAAAACCAATATTTTAATTGGTTTTCAATCTATATTTAATATATGTCTAGGTTGAAGTAGTTAAAAATAATAATCTCTCAATGTAGGTACAATGTGGCTCTACTAGAATCAAATATATGAAGATTTTATCCTCATCAGGAGGCCAAGTGTAATGGTTATTTAAGGATTTTAGAAGATTTTAAAGAAAAACTGGGAAGTTCTTAAAACCAAATTATTTTGTAAACTAAGAGTAATTAATATAAGCAAGGAATTTTGTAAATATTCTCTAGTATTTTCTTGTTATAAGTGTTATATAGCTTGTCTCTTAGTTGTTTGGTTTCATTTTCATCTTTGAATGGTTCTTATGGATTTTAAATGTGTATCTTAGATTCAAAGATGTTAATTTATGCTATTACTAGATTAGTTAAAAAAATTTAGGTTTATTTCATTTGTTGCACTTCTTTTACATTTGGGCTAATGTTGTTTGCTTGTAGGAGTGAATCTTTAAAGTGAGTTTGGTTCTTATTTGCATCATTTCATAAATTCATTTGAATATTTCCTAATTTAAGTTGTGATTTAGGCTTAAGATACTTCATTTCATACATTGGTTGAATACATGCTCAAATGATATGTGAACTTTGTCATAATGTTTGAAACATGACCAACAACATCTTTATTTCTACCCTACCCTTCGTTTTTCTTATTTTTTAACCTAGATCACCTTAGTTTAGCTTGAAATTATAAATATCCATCCTAAATTAATTCTTGATCATAATTCACTATTCTTTCATAGTTATTGTATATTCTACATAGATCTATTATTTGACCATGGTGGTTCCCAACCACCATTTAATACAAATATTGTGAAACTATCACTTGTTCTACCTCTATTCTACTAATAGGTAATAAGATTACCATAACCTACAACTCATGCACTAAATTCTAAAATGAGAATTGTTTCTTAACACTTTGGACACCTATGGTACACATTTAGGCATCAACACAAAGATGAGAAAGTAATGGTAAAAAAACATTGATGAGTGAGAAGTAATAATCCTTACTCAATCACAAATGGAAAACGTGCATAGAAGGAAAAACAACATTGGTGAGTGAAAAGTATCAATCCAACCTAACTCAACAATATAAAAAAGACATGAAAATAGAAACAAACATAGTTGTCCAAAAAAAAGGGAAGTACAATAATAGAAAATTTGTAAATAATCCAAGGCAATTGAAGAGATATAAAGCAGTGGTGTAAATAAAGTAATCCATAGTCACTCAACTATACTATTTTGTGCTAAGGATAGATAAAACCAAAATAAAGTAGTGATATCATGTTTTGAGACGTGAAAAATAGGGAATATATAAGTGGGTTGATAGATTTAGAGTAAAACTTACCTACCAAAGGGGCAAATAAAATGGGTGGTGGGTAAAATTAATTAGAAATAAATGTAGAGAAAATTTTTATTGAAGTTAAGAAACTTAAATTAGGTTTGTAAAAATAAGAGGACTTTTGACATTAAGGGCTCTAACAGAATTTTCCTAACCACAAAAATATTAGGTCATCAAATGAAGTATTAATATCATCCCATGAAGGCTATATACATGAAAATTAAAATGAAACTACCTTCCCATAATGTGTTCCCCATCCCTCGGGACCCCTTATAGAGCCATTAGTCTACTATAGATATTGGGTACTTACATGATAAATTAGATAACACTATAGAGTTTTTTGAATTATTATATCCCAATATACTGGCCTACCATACCTACCATACCCCAATGGACCTTAGCTCTATCATGAGGCCAAATATAGAGTTTGAGCTTTGACTAGGGATAGGAGATGTGTTATTAATCATGCCTTTTAGTGTGATTGTGACTTTTGACTTTGTATTTTTTATTTTGATCATTGAATTTTGTTTAAATGATTTAGATTTTAACTTTTGATGTATTTTTTATTCCTCCTCCATATAGATATAGAGACCAAACATGGGTGCTAAAAATAACTATCATTTGAAAACTTTGGACTTGGTTGTTAAGATAGATAACTAAGAGAGTATGGTATCTAAGAGTCTTATAAATTCATGTGAAATAAAAGTGTTATCTTAACTTTGAACTTGTTTTATCTAAAGTGGAATGAAATGAAAGGAAATAAAGGGGAATGAAACATGAAACAATTTTAATTACTTCAAATCATAAACGAAGTGACAAAGGTGAAAAGGGATACAATGAGAGGTAAGTATGATTATTTATGTTAAGAATGTTGTAAGTTTAGTGAAACATGATATTAGTATTAGGATGTAATATGACTATGCAAAAATATCCTCCTAAGTTTTAATGAGAGAAAATATGAAAGAATAAAATAAAATTTGAACAAATCAAAGAATAACAATGCAAACAATAAGACAAGATTTATGTGGTTCACCAATTTAGCTATGTCCATAAGGAATTGTTTAAATATTAATTTCAGAAACACCTAGAGAACTACAATCCTATGACAAAACATATCACTTAAACCTCTCCAATATCTCACATTATCCCTTTTTTTAATGAATACAATTATTACAAACTCACAAGATTTTTCCCAAGCATCAAACAAAGCCCACACAAATGCTTAGCCAAGCTTAACCAAGCTTACCAAGACATAACTATTTTTTTTTCTCAACTTTCTCAAATACAATGGAAATCCATTCATAAATAAAATTCACAAGAGATAATAATGAATAAAGGAGAAAAGAATGAGGGAGAAGAAATTTTCACCACACTCCATGTGGAAACACTATTCATGAATAGTGGAAAGTGAAATCATCATTTCAAGGTCTTCCTTTCAAAGGGCATCTCATGATGATTTATTGACCTCCTCCATGTGCACTCAAATGTCATGCCTCACTCTCCCATGTGAAAAATATAGGGTCAAAAAATATCTAAGTTCAATTTTTATTTCCAATAAAGAAGACCCACAAGGACATGCCTAAAGTTAATGATTAGATACTCTTTATCTTGTCTCCCACATGCAACCACAAGTCAAGGTTCAAGGATGACACCCCACATACTCCCCACATATGATCTCAAAAAGTAACCAATGTTACAAAATGATAAATTCACCCAATTTATCTATCTTACCTTTTCAACAATGAAATATAACCTATGGGCCATGACACATCACCTAAGGATCTATCTCACTTGTCTAGTCATCATTACCACCTCATATATGAATAGTAACCCATGAATAGTGTTTGTGAATAGTGACTTCACACTTAATAATTCTCCCACTTGAAGTTAGTATTCACAACTTCCCACTATTGAATTTATTGAATCAATTATTCATCCTGATATTCTTCATCCATGAAGACAAACTAAAGTTGAACATAATTTCAAATTCACTCTTGTGACCACCTTGGTCATCATATCCATAGGGTTTTCATCCATATGTATCTTTTCTATCTTTATTTGTTCCTCCTTCAATTATATGTAAATGAAGTGATACCTCAAATGATGTGTTTAGTCCTAGAGTGAAATGTTGAGTTCTTCACTAGGTTAATGTCACTCTAACTATGACTAAAAAGTATCCATTTTCCTTGTTGGTGTCCCAACTCTCTCATCATCCTTTGTATCCATATCATAGCCTTGGTTGATTTTATAATAGTAACATACTCAGCCTCTATGGCATAAAGTGTCACCAATTTATGTAGACATGATATCCAACTCACTATTGTACCATCCATAGTGAATACATACCTAGTAGTGGTTATCATATCATCCAAATCACCTACCATATAAGAATAAACATGTCCTTGTAATGTCACATATGATCCACCATAAAATAACACTACATCTATGGTCTCTTTTAGGTAATTAAAAATTAAATTTACTTATTTATAGTGTTCCTTTCCTAGATTGCTCATGAATATACTCACCACTCCCACTACAGGTGTAATGTTTGGTCTCATACACACCATTTCATACGTCAAAATTATAAATACTAATGAATAATGTGTTTTTTAGATGTTATTATTCTATTATTTTATATTGGGACATTTTTCCTTTGTTAACTTAAAGTATCCTACCAAAAGAGTCTCGACTGGTTCATCATTTTGCATGGTAAATCTCTCCAACAATTTATTTATGTATTCTCCCTATGACAGTGTTAACCTTAGATTATTCTTGTCTCTAGATATTCTAATCTCAAGGATATATTTATAAGTACCTACATACTTCATATCAGAATAATATCCCAACTATCTCTTGAGTACTTTTATATCCTACATGTTAGAACCTACCACTAACATGTCATCTAAATACAAAAGTAAGATAATATAGCTACCATTTTTTAATTTATTAAACTATGCAAAATTTTTAGAATAACATCTAGAATAGACTTGATCAAATATTAAAATATCAATATTAATGTACCATTTCCTTAGATATTGTTTAAGGCCATAAAATCTATTACTTAGTTTGCACACAAATTTCTCCTTGCCCTTGACTTCAAAACCTTGTGGATGCTCCATGTATATCACTTCCTCAAAATACCCATGAAGGAAAGAAATATTCACATAAAAATATTCTAGATGAAATTGCTTGACTAAAACTATACTGAAAATAGTTTTAATAGATGTCATTTTAACAATAGGAGAAAATATTTCATCAAAAGCTATACCTTTCATTTGTGTAAACCCTTTCACTACCAATCTAGCCTTGTATTCTTTTACCTCCATCTTCCTCCTTCATCTTGTATACCCACTTATTCTACAATAGCTTCTTTCTTTTTGGAATCTTCACCAAATCTTGAGTTTTGTTTATCATGAGAGAGCCATACTCCTCATCCATAGCCTGCTCCCACTTATTCTTGGAATCAACCTATGTTACTTCTTCAAAAATCTCTATCTAACCACCATCATTAAGTAAAAAATAATTAAAAGGGGAAAACATTTTAGGTGTTCTAATTACTCTATTATATCTCATCATAATAAGAGTTTGTAGTTCCATATATCCAATTGGTACCTTTGTGACATGTTCATTTATGATGTCTTCCAATACTGTGTACTATTTCTTGGTTTCTTATTGCTTACATTCTTGTAACTTGTCCCTATACATGACTTTCTCATTAAAGATGACATCTCTACTCCTAATGATTTTATTACCTTCCTCATTCCACAATTGGAATACAAAGTCAATAGTACCATAACCAATGAAATCACATTTCCTAGATTTAGCCTCTAATTTAGGCCTATTTATTTTGTCAATATGAGTAAAAAATTCACAACCAAAAACTTTCATAAGATAATAGTCAACCTTATTACCACTCCATGCCTCCTATGGTATTCCACCATCCAAGGTAGTTAAAGGTCCTCTATTTATCAAGTACATAGATGTATCAATAACATCCCACCAAAATAATAATGATAACCTTACATGTAACTTCATGCTCCTAGCATATTCTATAATGGTTTTGTTCATACTCTTTGATACACTATTTTACTTTAGTGTTCCTAGAACCATCTCTTACCTATGAAATTAGTTAAGCGAAAAGTAATTTTCAAATCCCTTATTATAGTATTCTTCACCAGTATCTGACCTAAGGCACTTGAGCTTTTAGCCTATTTTATTCTCAACTAGAGCTCTCCATATTTTAAATGTGTCAAATACATCAGATTTATATTTAATGCAATACAACTAAATGTTTCTAGTTGAAACATCAACAAAAGTGACATAATAACTTGAACCACCAAGTGAAGGTACCTAATCGAGTCTCCATACATCCATATGGACAAGCTCTAACTTGTTTGTTTTCTTGGCTAGTCTAAATTTTAGAAACCAAACATGTTTGTGTTTCCCATACACATATTTCTCAAAAAACTCCAAGTATATTTCTTTTAGATGTAGTAATTTTACCTTTGAGTGAATAATCTTCATTCCTTTCTCACTCATGTGGCCAAGTTTGTAATGCCACAAAGTTGCATCTCTACTTGAAGTAGCTAAATAATAATATGCATTAGTATTCATAGTGTATAAATATAAATTACCCACCTTTTCACCTCTTTCCACCATAAGAGCACCCTTGGTAACCTCTCATGAGTCACTAGTAAAAGTAACCACACAACCATCACCTCCTAACTATCATGTAGAAATCATATTCCTCTTCAATCATAGAATGTGCCTAACATCCTTCAGCACCTAAGTGTTCTCATTCTATAATTTAACATTAACACTTAATTTTCTAATAATACTAGAAGGTTCATCATCACCAAGATAAACATGTCCAAAATCACCTTGCACATAATCTCTGAAATAATGTTTGTTATGAGTGACATGAAATAAAAATCTTGAATCTAAAACCCAAGATTCATTAATATTATCTAAAGAAAGAATTAAGGCATCTTGTATCACATCACCTACTATGTTTTCCTCCTTGTTACCTTCATTTTGGTCCTTGCCTATTTTTGAACAAAGATCCCAATATTATTTATTTGTGTGACCCTACTTCCCATAGTGCCAACACTCCATATTTCCTCTTCATTTTGATCTAGAACCTTTACTTCATTTCCCAAAGTTTCCTAATCCTCTATTCTTTGATCTCTCTCTAGTCTTCATGGATAATGTATTTCCTAATGTGGATGTCTCACTTGTGCTTCTCCTCTATATTTACTCACTTAGGATCACACCCACCACATCCTCAAATTTGAGTTTATAATTGTTGGAGATTGAGTTTATAACCACCATGATCAAGTTATTCCAACTCACAAGAAAATAAAAAAATAAGGCAATCCATGAATTCATCAAAAAAATCAATATTAATAAAATTTAATTGACTAGTAACCATATTAAAATCATTTAAATGATTTGCCATTGAACCATTTTATTATCGAATAATTTCTTCATCATAAATATTTTGTTAGAGGTAGTAGGGTTTTCATAAAACTTTCATGATAATTTCTATAGTACTATCTTGGGATATGTTAAATGTAAATATAGATGCAAGACAAACATATTATTCTAAGGGATTTTATATCTAGAAACTCCTAACTCTCATCTGACATTAACGTTGGATTATTGGTTATACCTCCCAATGGAAAGTATAGGCCCTTCTTAAATAGGTAGTCATCCATATGTATTTTCCACAAACTAAAATTCTACCCATTTAATTTATCCACCTTTGATTTTTCATCTACCATAGCTCCTAATCAAGCTATAATCCTTAGTTTTTTGTAACTTAAACCTCAACAATAAATAACCTTAATCTAATACCACTTGTTAGGATATAATATGATTGCACAAAAATATCCTCCTAAGTTTCAATGAGAGAAACTATGAAAGAAAAAAATAAATATTGAACAAATCAAAGAAAAATAATTCAAACCATAAGACAAGATTTACATGGTTCACCAATTTGTCTATGTTTAGGAAGAATTGATTGGTTATTAATTTCAACAACACTTGGAGAATTGTAATCCTATGAAAACACCTATCACTTAAACCTTTCCAATATCTTACACTCTCCCTGTATTCAATGCATACAATGCTTACAAGCTCACAAGATTTTTCCCAAGCATCAACTAAATCATACACAAATTCTTAACCAAGCTTAGCAAGACATAACTAGTTTTTTTTTCCTCAACTCTCTAAAATACAATAGAAATCCATCCATAAATATAAATTACAAGAGATAATAATTAATCAATGATAAAAAAAGAGGGATAATAAAATTGTGCCAAAATCCATGTGGAAACACTATTGATGAATAGTAGAAAGTGGTATCATCATTTTAAGGTCCTCCTTTCAAAGGGAATCTCATGATTCTTTGTTTACTTTATTTATGTTTACTCACATAAAATTCCCCACTCTCCCATGTGCAAAATATAGGTTTAAAATATACCCTAATTAAGTTTTTAATTCCAACAAATAATCCCCACAAGCACATGCCTAAAGTTAATGATTATATCTTGTTTCTTTTGTCTCCTATATGCACTCACAATTTAAGGGTCAAGGATAACACCTCACATGCTCCCCACATGTGATCTCAAAACATAACCCATGTGCCTCATTTCTCTCTCTTACCTTTTCAATAATTAAAGAAACCATATGGGCCATGCCACATCACCTAATGAGCCATCTCTCCTTTCTAATCACCATTGCCACCTCAGCCATAAATAATGACCCATGATTAATGACTTGTGAATAGTGTTTGTGAATAGTTACATCACACTTAACAAACAAAGTTTTTTGTGAAATTTTTATCTAAAAAAGAGACAAAACCAAATCTAATAATAAGGGATTATAAACTTGTAACTATTTCTTAACATTCTAGAAAAGGAACATGTAGTTTAGCAAAGATGTGTTTGAAATAAAATGGTTATTTTATGAGGAGAGACTGGTCCTATCCATGGTCTTACACCAAAAATCATAAAAGAAAGACCCAAGAGGGTGAACAAAGTATGTGAAAATAAAATGTTAAAAATAGTATTTTGTGAGGAAGGCATGGTCCTATCCATGGTCTTACATTAAAAATCATAACAGAGAAACCCAAGAGGGTGAAAAAATCATTAGAAAATAACAATTCAAATAAAAGAAAAATGAATTATTAAGGAAGAATAGATCCTATCCATGGTATCAAAATACAACTCATGAGAAATATAAACCAAATGACCAAGGGAAGGACCTAAGGTTTGTGGAAATAGAAATTCCTACATAGGGCAAGACCCATAAATAAATCTTAAAAAAAGTGTTATTAGGATAACATATAGAAATATGATAAGGGGAATATCTAAGAAAAATATTTTTTCAAGAATTATTCATTGGTCGCTCTTTGAAAACATGGTCTTCATTAGTTTGAAGTTGATAGATGTTAGGAACAATAATATCCTTCACTAAATAAGGACCCCACCATTTTTTAACATATTTCCTTTATTTATCATGGGTATAGTCTAATTTATGGACTATGTAACCAACATTGAAATTAAAAACTTTAACCTTTTTATTATGTTACTTAGGGATACGAGCCTTGTATTAGAGATTATGTTTCAAAGTAGTTAAATGGTGTTCATATAGAAGATCAAGAGCATGAAGGTAAGCCTCACATAGTTCCTAATCAGGAATTAGACTATGAAGAGATATAATTAAAGAGGGAATCTCAATTTTTAATGGGAGGATAGACTCAGAACCATAGATTAACATGAATGATGTTTACCTAATGGCAATATGAATGTTAGTATGATATGCCCAAAATATACGATATAAATGAAGATTCCAATACCTATCAATTTCATAAATGGATTTTTGAAGGATTTTATTAATAATTTTATTGGTGGATTCAGCTTATCCATTGCATTATGGATGATAAGGCGTGGAAAACTTGTGGTATATTTTGAATTTATCACATAAGTGCTTCACATCCTTATTCTTTAAAATATTGTTGCCATTATCAAAAATGATAGTATGGGTAAATATAAAATGATGAATGATTTGGTTAAGGATGAATTTAGAATTATAGTTCCTATGACATTGACAATAAGCATATATTATACCTATTTGGTAAAATATTCAATAGTCATGATGATAAAATCATGCCCATATTGTGACCTAGGTAGTTTTTTGATGACATATAATCTCCACATGGAAAATGACCAAGGAGATTCCATAATTTGGAGCTTATCTAGTGGTGAATGCATTAGGTCATTATGGATTTGATAGTAAGTACACTTTTTAGTAAACTCAATAGTATTCTTTTTGAGAGTAGGCCAAAAGTATCTCATAAGTAGGCATTTGCATGCTATATCATGTTTTCTATAGTGACCACCATAAATTCCCTCATGTGATTGTTTAAGGAGAGGAAGGACCTATAATTTAATTAAATAGTAGATTAGGGTACCTTCAACATTATGATAATAAATGGTGTTATATAAAAAGACATATTTAAATGTTTATTTGTGAATTCTAGTCTTTTAATGAGAATATGTGTTTGGGGGATAAGTTTTATGTTTGAGGATTTGGATAATGTCTTTATACCACGATCCGTATCAAATGGTGAAATCCTTAATATGAGAGATAAGTGAATCTTGAAATTAGATATAATATGGGGACTTTATTATTTTAATAGGAAATTTGGAATTGATAAGAACTTGATGTGGATGAAATAAGGATGTTGAAAAAGCAAGAGAGTCAATGATAGAGTTTTGATCTCTTAGAATGGGATCAATGGTAAAAAGGAAAATAATTTGGTGAGGGTAGAAATAATTTGATGATAATAAATAATATTTTCACTTTTACATTGTTAATCACCATTAACCTAGTGGTAGATAAGTTGGGCATCACCTAAATCATGCAAATATATAATATCTAAGTCAAGTGATGTTCTCATTCCTAAGATTAATGCTTCATATTCTACCATGATATTAGTGACATTAAAAGTGAGCCAAAATTCCAATAGAATTATTTTACCATGAGGACTAGTAAGAATACAACCTTTCTTAGCTCCTTAGAAACATTTTACACCATCAAAGTGTACGGTCTAGGTGTCTTCATGTAAATCAATTTTTATTTTAGGAAGTTATTAAATTAACTATTTGGGATTTAGTAGTATAAATAATAACATAGGTATATTCTTGATTATTTACTTCTAAGTAAATAGTGAATTTGTGAAATTAATATTTAAGAGAGATAGCTTGATTAAGACATTTAATATAGATAATGTTATCATCAGGGAGACTATTTTGAAGATGAATAGTAGTGAGTATGGGTGTCTCTATAAGTTAGTCAGTAATTAATTTCCATTTGAATTATTTTTGGGTTATTATGTGAATGTCAAATTCCATTAAGATAACCATCCACTTTTCAATTCTATCTCTAGCTAACAAGGCTTTAGATAAAAAGTTACAAAGTGGGTTAAAATGAATTATAATTTAATTTATTTGATAGAGCATGTAGTGGTGAATATTTTTAGCTAAAACATATATTGAGTCAATCACATTATAATTATATATATCTTTTTTCATAATTTATTAGGCCTTAACTAATATTGCTCTCTTCTAGTATCATCTTATTAGTAAAGGATTGCCTCAACTGATACATGTGTAGAATAAGTGTACAAAATTAAAGGATGTTCATTGGAAGATGGATAAAGGGTAAGTGGATGGATAAATTATTATTTCATGTTTTAAAATGACTTATAACAAGGATTATTTCATTATAAATCATTACCTTTATTAATAAGGGAATTAATTGAATAAATGTGATAAGCCATTTTGAGGATGAATTGTCAAACTATCCCAAGCTTGCCAAGGTAAGTATAGATGTTTAGAATGGAGAAAGGAATAAGAATTTTGAATATATAATTTTTTTAGAGGTATAAACATCAATACCACAAATAAATAATAAGAACCCTAGGAATTGACCAGATGTCTTTCTAAAAACACATTTATAAGGGTTGAATCTAACTTATACTTGATGATTTCATCAAATATGATGACTAAATTAGAGAGATGGGTTTTATGAATTTTATATTTATAAATGATATCATCCACTTAATTTTCCAAAATATTATGGACAAGGTCATGAAAAATATGGGTCATATCCTTTTGATAGGTAGCCCTATCATTTTTCAAAATAAAGGGCATTTTAACCTAGAATAGGTGCCTCCTTCCATAGTCAATGTTGTCTTGTGTCGGTCTTCTAGAATGATGTGAATTTGATTTTAGCCCCAAAAACCATATATGAGGGACAAAATTTCATATCCAATAGTGGAATATATGATGTCATATATTGAATATAATGGAAATTTATCCTTAGGACGAGTGAGGTTGAGGTTATGGACGTTGATGCATATGCAAATAAAAATGGTAAATTTTTTATGAATGGGGACAATATTTGATACCCATTCATAATATCCATAGGTTTGATAAAATTGGCATCTAATAGTTTTATAATTTAATTATGGCATAGGGTGGAAACTTTAGGGGGTAATTTCATTATTTTTCTCAAATAGGTTGGGCATTAGGGTATTGATTATATTGTACACCATGATATTAGGAGCAATGACAAGAATGTCATCATATGACCAAGAAAAAGTCTTAATATATTTATTTAATAATAGACTAAATATATCATGTTCAGTTGATGTGAGTTTTCTATAAACTATTATAGGTTGAGGACATGAGGGTGTGACATATTTTATTCTCATGGTTTCCTTGATAATCATATCATTTCCATCTTGAAAATGATATGATGAATTAGGATGAGAGTAAATAGGATTGGTTTTAGGATCTATGTTATTAATGAAGTTTTTAAAATGAGAAGCCTTTTCACTTGAAATTCCCAAGTTTGTGATGTTTCTAAGGAAGTTGAAGTTCTCAAGCATGGAGTAATTAAAGGATGTATTAATCAGTAGGTAATTTAGGTAGAGGTCTATAAAATTCCACATTACTTCAATGTAAATGATTTTATTCCCATGGAAATAATATTTATAGAATGTATCTAGAATACATCTATGGCCTTGGCATCAAGAGTGATCTCAAGAGTAGGTAAAACTATAGAAGAAGGTTGCTTATGTTCATTTTGTTTAAAAATAAGCATATTTTTAGAATGGTTTATGAGGAGAGGATATATTAGAATAATTATTGTGGTAGGAGTTATATAAGGTTATAGAAGTCCCAAAAGTATAAGAGGTGAAATTTGTTCAATCACCCAAGGAGTACTAAGGAGTGGATAATTCACTGGAGGTACATAACCCTTAGGTTCTAATTAAATATTGGAAATGTTATGAAAATCATGGTTAAAAACTACTATTTTAGCTAATTTTTTATGATAATGTTGAACTTCCAAATATCTTGATTGAGAGTGGGTTATAATTAGTTTTCAACATAGGTGGGATCGATAGTACATGCTTCTATCTCAAAAAGAACTTCAAAAAGAGATATGCCTAAATCACTAAATTTATGTAGTGATATGGTTAAAGGATACTAAAATAGCTTAGCCACTCCATAATCATTGAAATTAAAATCATATTCAGTATAAAATGCTTCATGTGTATTACATGGAGGAGGGAATTTAGTGATCCCATTGATATGAGAGATGGTAAGATAATGAGGTAACGAAGAAGGAGGAAGCCACTAAAAAATGTACTAAGGTATTTTGGTAGTGTTGCATATATTTTTTAATTATTTTGTTGCATCATCATCAAAATCAGCAAGAGTGGCATGTAAATCTTGATTCATATTAATGAATTTAGGTAAAGGTGCACTATTAATTTTTGGGATAGTTGGAAAATGATACTAAGATTTAGGATTTGAAAGATTAATACTCTAAGGGTTAAGATTAGCCTCATGTTTTTACCTTTTTCTATTATTAATAAAAATTATACATTGGCTTTTGAAAGAGGTAGTAACCCTCATGTGATGGGTCCATGTGTGTTCTAGGAGTATATTATAATATAATTGTGAATCTAAGACCATAAGCTTAGTACATATTGTATTAAGTCTAATAGTAAGAGAGATAAAAATACAACCAAGTGGATTTTAAATGGTATTGTTGAATAATGACATGTTAAATGATATTTTTTTAAACAATATTATTATATCTAAGTTATTGAATGAGCCAAAGAAATGTCACATTAATTCTTGACACTTCATCTACCAATACTTTGTGAATGAGGGTGGTATTAATATATATTTTGATAAAGAGAGGTGGATCATTGGATTGAAAGGGAATTTAATCATTGATCATGTCTTACTCAAGGAAATATATGACATTTTTAAAATAAGGACAAATAGATTCAATGGTATGGACTTTTATTGGTTGGGGCTCATGAGAAGGTTGTTAATCTTATAAGGAAAGTGGTTATTTGATTTTTAGAAATTGTTGAATTAGGAATTTATGATGATAGGGAGAAGTGAGAAATAACTCCATGAGATGAATTTTTCAAATCATAGTGTTGATTTCCTCTAAGAAATTTCAATGAGTTTTGGAAGAGGAATAAATAACATGAGACTTGGAAGGTAAAATATGTTTAAGAGGAAGAGAAGTGGTTTGAGTTTTGGATAAGGAAGTGGATCCTCATTGGTTTTTGAAGATAAGTTAGTGGTAGTAGTATATTTTATAAGTTTTCCTTCTAATGATGGTTTATTTGGTTTGGTAATGAGATATTTATGGGATGGTTTATGTCGATAATTCACCTTAGTCATATTTATGTTTTAGGAATTGGTATAATATTTATCATAATAAGTATCAATCACACAAATATGCTTGGTTGATTTTTAAGGTTTGGATGTAAAGAATTATTTTGGGTTGTTAGAGGAAGAAGATTTGAAACCTTATTTCTTTTGAGAAGCATTAACATATTATTGATGACAAATTTTGATCATGGCATCATGACTGAATGAATCTCCTAGTATAAAAGAAATAAAAAAATTTAATCCCTCAACAAGTTTCATGGGAATGACCTATATCAACATGAAACCAACAAAATTGAATAAGATCATACCATTTAGGGGGATCATTAGGATACATAAATGGTTTAGCAATTGCTAAAAGTTATTTTGTTTATTTCATGGTTAATAATGTATGGGGAATTGATGATTTTCCACTTTTTCTACTCCTATTTTGGCTTGAGAAATATTTTCAATTATAATAATGGTTGAATGTTGGAAATATCCCTTAATTATTTTAGTGTTATATTTAAACTATTTCATTAGATAGTATTGATGCTTAGTTTGGCCAAGAGCATCATTTAATGTTTGGGGGAAAAATTTTAAACCTTGTATTGGGTGAAGGTGTTAATGTCATTATGAAAATTTTAAACAAGTTTTCATTTGTCATGTTGTGATCAACCTTGTGAGCCAAATATTTCCATCATTTTATAAATTCATGATTTGATTTGGTAGGAGATTTTTTAACATTGATTAAATGACTAAGACAATTTTTTGGAATATCATTATGCTGGAATTATTTAACTAAAAGATTGACTAAATATTTAATTTTCCATATATAATGTTGGGGAAGTTTGTTATACCATTTTAATACATCACTAGTGAAGGTTTTAACTAAACATTTAGTCATGTAAAATGTATTAGATTGGATCCACTCTTTATAAATATTATTGAATGCCTTCAAAAAATATGTAGGGTATTTAGTCCCATCATATTTAATAGTTGGAGATATATTACCAATATCAATGGATATAATGAAAGGGGATAAAGGCTCATTTGAATGTGTGGAATCATTTTATTATGCATTATAGATTGGGGAATAACATTTCCCATGGAATTTTTAAGAGGTGGAGGGATACAATTTTGATTATTTTGAGAAGGAGAGTGGGAGGCTAATTAGCCATGTTTATCAAATGATGTTGTAGTTTAATCATTTAATAGGTGTTATATTTTTGTATTATGCTCATTTTTTGCACTATTTGTACAAGAAATTGAGTTGTATCAATTTTTGGGTTGGTGTTGGTATGAGGATTCCATGAATTGGTATTAGGGGGAGGATTGTTAGGTGTAAGATTTCTTGTTGGTTTAATTGATAGAATAATACCAATCATCCCCACATTATGGTAAGATTTTTGAAGGTGAGAATTATGTTTGTAAGTGTGAAAAGAGTCTAATCCACCAATCTCATTTTATGGAGTTATTTGAACCATATTAAAATTGAATGATGAGGGAAGAGAAGAGGTGCTGTAAGAGTGAGGATATTATTTAGTAGTGAAGGTAGGAATAAAATAACATAACATTTAGCATCTTAATGGATTCAAGTTATCCAAAAAGATTCAGATAGGGGATTTCATAATGAATTAATAAAAAATATGATATCAAGAATTAGGGAGGAAAAATAGGGACAAATTCAACCACACAAAATAATATGGGTAACACATACAAAGTAAACTACGTAAATAGAGTCTATGAGAAAGGTGTACATAATAGGATATAAAAGACAAATTTAATTGGTTGATTGTGTTATATAAAGGATAAAAATGAAATATTCTAGAAGGATATATAGTCATATCGGTTAATTATGTACTATAGATAAATAAATGAAATGGACTAAACAAGATAACACAATTAGATATATCAACTATGTATTATAAGATGAGAAACATAATAAGCTAATAAGATACACACTTAGATAGATTCACTTTGTGTATACAATCAAAAATTCATCATGTCTATAAATCAATCCTATCTCAAAGAAGATAGAGCATACCTACACTTCTTATTGGGAATACATTTGTTAAACAAGAACATGACCAATATGGGGAGTTGTTAGACCTAATTGGGGGATCACTTATCACAATACACCATGCTAGGAAGTGTTCCAAAGCCTATAGTCTAACACAATCATGCAACAACCCTAAAAGAGTACTAGATTTAATGTTTAGTCTATCCTAGTAAATAAGAAAGTAAATATAATCTAATGCACACCAGAAATTTTGGTACAAAGTGGGGCTTAAAAAATATAAAAAATAAAAAATAAACATCCATAAAAGACATATACTCACATTAGTGTATACACAATCCTAATATATGGGAGAGAATCACAACTAAATTATATTTCTAATCTTAAAAAGGAGAAATAAATTTCAAAATACTTAGCTTGAAGATGAACCTATCAAGCCTCAGTCTCTCCTTTATCCAAGGTGATTTGTAAGAGATTATTGTGGTATGTAAGGATAACAAAGATAAATCATCTTTAGGATACATAACCTATCTATGCATCCAAAACACTTCTCCATAAGATAATATCTATATCTCCAAGTAAAGTATGGAACCCTAAGCTTTATTCCTTACATACAACGGTCAATAAGTATATGTTTATTCACACTTATTATTATTCAGTTCTCTATTATCAAATGGTTGGAAATTAACTTGTATATATAGGTGGATCTTGCCCTAAATATTTTTGAATATGTCAGTTATATGGGGTTAACCCAATTGACCTTGTATGTTTTTAGGAGATAAATAACTAGGTCTTGAGTTTAGTTGTTTTAAGGGCTAATGAAACTCCAAGTGAAAAATATCCCTAAATAGTATAGGATTGACACTATCAACCTAGTATAGTAATCAAAGGCTAAAATCTATATAAGGTCAACCTAATCAGCCTATTATAGTCAACTAAGGAAAGGGGGTTAAGGGAAGAACAAGGAGGATAAAACATGAAAAATGATTGGAATGGGTACAAATAATAATAATAAGATTAAGATAATTGGTTTTAGTAGACAAGTGTATATATGGAAAGTGGAAAAATGGAAAATAATCTTACAAAGCACCAATGGTCTACCTACACCTTTCCTAGTGCACCCCTTAAGGCTTGCACTTTAAGAGATTGAGACTTGATAGGTTATTAAAAGATACAAAGTGTCAGTAAGTGATAAATTTTTTAAAATATTATGTGTATACATATGGCCCACTTGAATCTCATCACATGTCATATAAGTGTATCATAGGATGGTGCTTTGGGAAATAAAACATGATAACACATAACATTGACGCTAAGTAAAGTGCATTAAATTATAGATAAGATAAATAAAATGATAGAAATGAAAAATACATACCTTTACTTACATTAGTGTGATAAGATAAAGAATTATATTGTAATATATGTGAAGGCATCCAATGTGAAGAACACTAGGTGAACCTGTAGAAGTTACATGGAAAAATATTGGTCTTAAATTGAAAAATAAAATTGGCAAAAGATTAGTCTTAAATTGATCACACTAATTCAAGCTGGGAAGTATGAAAAATTAAATAAATGGTTATATTATTAAATTCATTTATAAAATAATAAGATACAAAAAAATATAAATGAAGTAAGCATAAAACATAAGCGAAAAACAAAATTGGCAAAAGATTAGTCTTAAATTGATCACACTAATTTAGGCTGAGAAGTATGAAAAATTCAATATATGATTATATTCTTACATGTACTCAAAAAATAAGAAGATAAAAAAGAGAGAAATGAAGTATAAAACATAATAAATCAAGATTATAAGCATTTTAATGATGCATAACTTCATAATCAATCACATCTTAACTCATATTTAACACATGTAATCTTGTTTGTGACTTGTATTATTGGAAAATTTTGTGAAGAATGTCAGGTCCTATACATGGTCTTACACTTTTACTCACAGAGATAACACCAATAGGGTAGAATAAATAGGAAAAAATATTTAATAAATGATATGGGAAATAGGTAGGTAAAAAGTGGTAATTTATGAGGAATGACAGGTCCTATCCATGGTCTTATAATGCAACTCACAAATGAGATCCCAAGGGGAATGATCATTAAAAAAAATTATATCTCAAGAGGAAATATGTGGGATATATGGGAATGAAAAATTGAGTGTAAAAATCAAGATTTAGGTGTCTTATGAGAAGATCTTAGGAGATAAGAGGCATGCTACAGACATGAGAAGACACTAAGTGACTAGTGACCATGAATGTACAAAGGAAAATTGTTCTCGATAAACACAAAGATTTAAAGGAATATAAGTGTGATACTAAGATAAAATCATGAAGGTATATTGGTAAAATAGACCTACCTTCCCATGATGTGTTCCTCATTTTTTAGGACCCCTTATAGTGTCATCGGTCTACTAAAAATATTGGGTAATTGTATGAGAAAGTAGGTAGAACCAAAAGATTTTTTATTCTTCTCTTCTAATCTACTGTAATACTAAACTCCAAAGGACCTTGAATCTATCATTAACCCAATTTTTGTGTTTTATATTTGACTATAAGAATGATATGTGCTTTGAATCACATCTTTTAGCATGATTTGACTTTTAAGAATATTTTTTCCTTATATATCTTTGCCTTTTGTAAAATGATTTGGATTTTAAAATTTTATGGCTTTTTAATATTTATCCTACATACTTATTTGGAATGACCAATCATGATATATTTAGTGATACACATGAATGAGATTTATTCTAAGGATAAATGAAGGTAAGTAACTAAAGACAAAGAATGACTATAACTCTTAGGATTAACAATGAACTAGCATGTGATCTCAAGTCTCAACCCTATATTTGCTTAATTTGAGAAAGAGGAAGAATGGAAAAATTAGATCCAAAGTTGGATTAATATAAGGAAATTATAATGAGATACATTATTTTCTAATTGATCACATTATTTTGAGGAAAATGCATGGGAGTAAGCTCTATAGGAGATGCAAGAATCACTAGTGGGGAAGGATCCATGGGTGAGATCATAGCTAGATAAGGATCCATAGGTGAGGGAAGGTCCACAGGTGAAGGAATCATGGGTGGAGGCACAAAAGGTGATGAAGGGACCATATGAGGGGATAAATCCACCAGAGGTAGATCCATGGGATAATAAGTAAAGTCTTATTATGGGGATGACCTATGGGAGGAATGGAATAAGGTTTGGGAATAGCTATAAGGTGATCTGTAAGGTGTTGTTTAAGGATGTGGTAATTATCAGTGTGATGGGTACCATATTGATGTCATAAAATATAAAACTCACCATAATTAGGTATATATTTAGGAAAAAAATTTGGGGGATCCATGGCTTTGTTTAAGGAAGGAGAGGAATGATGCAAAGTATAAATATGTTGTCATAACTTGCGATAATGGGTAGAATAATGATTATTTGTCCCATGGAAGCAACGTATATGCTTGTGAGTTATTTTAGGAAAAACACTCACAAAAGGAGGTGTAACAATAGTGGAAGAATATGGAGAAGACTCATCATCCCATTTTGGTGGACAATAGAGCCATTTAAGGCAAGGGAAGAAAACCATCACCAATGGAAGGTGGTGATGGAGGAGGAATTAAACTAGGCTCAATGGAAGGAGAAATGGGATGAGAAGCAAGGGTAGGATTATCAAGATCAAGAAAAAGAATAGGTTCAAATATAGGAGGATCAAGAATGGCCTCAACTATAGTAGGAGTGGGAATGGGCTTCAATAAGGGCTCTATTGAAGGAGGATCAGGATCTACAAAAGGTCTAAGGAGGGTCACACTAATCTTAAGAGTAAACCAATTATGGTGATTAGGGTACCTAGAAAAATGGTAAGGCTCAATCATATCATGATACATGATCATACTCCTATGAGGATCCTCAAAAACTGGAGGTGTTGGTGCCATATCTACCCTATGATAAATAGGAAAAATACTAAAAATATGAACTATAAACAAAGGAAGATACATGAAAACACATAATTAAAGAAGAACTATAATGGATAATTTTGGCATCATGGGACTATAAAAGATAATTTAAGAATGGATCATCTAGGGAATAACCATCATCATATTCTAAGGTGTGAATATCAATAACATAAGTAGGGATGACCTTGTCATCTGAGGAAGTGTGATGAATAGAATTCCAAGTCTTGGTTAGGACTATGAGAATATCATCATAAGGAGGTTTATGAGAATGAGGATTTAAATAAGTAGGAAGTTACAAGATAAAGTGAGGTTAGAGATTAGAATTTTTAATCTTTAGGTTATTTTCATTGTCATCATCATCATTAGAATCTAAAAGTTTAGGATGAATGTTCCCAATGAGTTTGGTATATCCTTTATAACCTCTAGTTGATTTAATAAAAAAGTTGAGATGTTGAGACTCATAGAATAGAATATTAGGCAAATTTTCAAGAGTATGAAATTTGAAGACACCATGGTATTGAAATTATTCAAAATTCCAAGGGTTAGTATCACCTTGAATCTTATAAATGGCTTCATTATGAGGGAGTTTAATTCATTGGCAGGTAGAAGAAGTAACAACTCTCATATTTTGAGTCCATGCCATACCAATCAAGATGTTATAATAAAGAGGAAATTTAAATATCATCACCTTCATGTGAATGGTAATAGGTGGGATGGTAATGGGAAGCCATAGACAATGTAGAGGAGGCATTTTCCTTCTATCATATCTTTAGTAGGTGTTGCATGTACACTTGAGATTACTTCTAAATATCTAAGGGTCTTAATGAAGTTGAGAGAGGTAACCTAGGTTTTGGAACCCTCATTAATAAATGCATGCTTAACTTGGATATCACCTATTTAAATAGTGATTAATAAGGGAGGATCATCTACATCAAGTAGAATCTCATCAGGAATCATAGAAGTTAAATGAAATTTTAAGGAAAGATAAGTGTCTATAGTTTCATCAACATTGACAAACATCTCTTCACATTTTTGTAACCTACTATCCTTTGATCCAAATAAGGCTTCCTCCCATCCTAATAGGGGAGGATGAGGGTATTCATTTCAAATAATAGTTTCATAAGACAATTTTTATGATGTGGAGAAGTCCTCATAAGTTTAAGGAGCAAAATTTGGGATGGGAGATTAGTGAGTTATGTGATGGGATCCCACTCATCATAAACCATAAGAATGTTTTTAGATATATGTTCATAATGATTAAGGATGTCTTCATAAGGAAGAGTCAAAGTGAATTAGAATTTGTGTTGATATGAATGAGATGGTTTAGAATAAGGTTTTAAATCATGTTGTGATCATGAAGTAGCTAGTTCAAGCTGATTTTAAGAACTGGTAGAATAAGTGTTAGTACAAATTTGAGTATCATTAGTGTTATAAGATGATATAAGAGTGGTAGAAATATAAAAGGAAGTTTTATCTAATGGATAATTATAAATCATAAGTAATAAGGTTATCTTGACCCAACTCATTTAAATGAGTTGGAGAAGAATCTTGGATAACATGATATTTTCTAGATGGAGTGTAGATAGGTTGGGAATTGATAAAATAAAACACCCTTCACATATTAGTCATGTTAACCATATTCTCTTCAAAAGTGGGTTCAAAAAGACTTTCTACATTATTCATAGAAGGCGTGGGATTGTCTTGGTTGTCTTGTATAAGTTGATGATTAGGAAGAGGGTCTTTGTAGATATCTAAATGAGCATTTGATTGGTTCAAGACTTGAGATTAATCATGTGTTTTATAATCCTTAAAATCAATTTCATAAGCTTGTTGATGATTTTGAATGATATAATCGTGATCAAAATTAGGACCAAGAAAAAATTACATAGGTAAATTATGATGTTGTCTACAAGTCTCATGAGATTGACCCCTACTATCATGAAACCAACAAAACTTCTTAGGATCATATCAATATTTCAAAGGATATGTAGGGTCAAGTTCTCATGGAATAGTCCTAGGTACATGCTTAAGTAATTTATAAAATGATAGAAGTTTATGAATATTAATGTTGATGGGTAAAGGTAAGTGAGGAATGGTATATTGTTGAGAAGGGGGAGTTGGCTTCGATGAAGGAGTAGGAATGATAGATTGAACACTATGAATGGTGTCATAAGAACATATAACACCATCATTTTTAACATTGTGATTTTTGTTCTTAAATCATAGATAAGGACCCGTAGAAGTTTGGAGAGGCTCACATTGATGCATAATGAAATCTTGTCTTTTAGATTAATCAATAGCCTCCTCCAATGCATATGGAGAAAGAGTGTGGACCTAATATTGAAGTTTAGGAAAAAGGGCATTGGTAAAGAGATTGAAAATATTATCATCAGACATGTTATGTTCACATTTGTTTGATAAAGTTTCCACCTTTTAATAAAGGCTTGAGAAGATTCATTTTCAAGTTATTTGTAATTTATGAAGTGGGCCAAAGTGTTTTTAGGAAGATCACTAGTTTGGAATTCTTGAACTAAAGCATTCACTAAATACTCCAAACTAGTAATGGAATGAGTTCTAAGTTGGTTTTACCAATCCAAGGCATCATCTATGAGAGTTTTGGATAATAATTTAGTAGCGGTAAAGGTGTTCAATTTGACCCAAGCCTTATAAAGATTTACAAATGTTTTAAGATGAAGGGTAGGATCAATTGATCCATTATAATAAATTATAGGTGTGATACCTCCTCTATAAATGTTAGCAATTTGAGTGGTGAGAGTTTCATTTTGGTGATGATTAATGGTTTTATTGACTAAAGGATTTTGAAGAATTAGATTACCTTGAGAATCTCAAAGAGGAGGAGGGGGAACATTTTGGTTATGTGTGCCCCAATCCATTAGTTGAGGATGGTATTGAAGATGAAGAAGGTGGTTTTACATTCTAATAATTTTATTTGTGTTATGATCTTGAAAGTTATTCATTTGATTAATTTTTTTAATAATATTTGATGTGGTTAATTAGCATTATTATAATCATTATAAGTGGTATTAGTGGCTTGGGTAGCACTATTGGTATTGATAGGATCTTGAGAGGAACTATGAGAGTGTAAGGCACTAGTTGAAAAAATTTCTTATGTAGAAAAAGATGGAATAGTGAATGGTTGAGAATAAGAAAACCTAATAACATGATTAACTTGGGTTATAAATGATGCACTATTGGAAGGATTAAGGATAGTGGATATTATAAGAGGCCCACTAGCTGTAGAAACTACCATGTTTATAGATATACTAGGCATGAAGATGGAAGAATTTAGTGAAGAAGAGGTCATGGTATGAGAAGGGTCATAATCAAAGGAAGAGGCTTAAAATAAAAGAAAGTGGTACCCCCAAATCCAATTGAGAATGTATTCGGTGAAAGAGACTCTTTGGATTGACCACTAAACATAATATTGGAAATGGTAGAAGGATATTTTCCTTGATGTTAAGGAAATTTAGAGATAAAAAAGAGCATTTCCAATGTATAAAGTATTCTAGTGAGAATATGGGATTGTGATATGAAGAGGTATTAGGAGGGGTCCTATAGTTCATTGTGTGAGTGGAAATATGAATATTACTAACATCCAAGAGAGGAGTCATACTTTGTCTATGGGAGACCCTATGAGGGTTAGTAAAATTCATCATGTTTGTTGAATGCAACTCAGTATTGTCATCAAGTATAAATTCCATGATGAATGGAAATAAAGATAGATGAGAAAGCAAGGAAATAGGAAATAAAAAAATAGTATAGGGTCAACTCAGTTGAACTATCACAAAAATAAGGTCTACAAATAGTACAGAGTTGATTGGGGAGATACAATATAGGTAATAGAGGTTAGAAAAAGGTACAAGGTTGGTTTGGTTGATCTATTATAGTAGAAAGGGAAAATTAAGAAGCCTATAATAGATTATGAATGAAAACAAGATATCTTTGAAAATAGTTTTGAAAATAAATGACATAATGGAAACAAAGAGTCAATTAGTTTAACATTGGCCAACCTAATTGAGGCACACAACATAAAACCTTAAACCAACGTTGGCTAATGAAAGTTTTTTTATACAAAATATAATTGAGAAAAGAGTAAGTAATAAACTTAGAAATTAAATATCTAACTAATTGGTCAACCTAAGTGTTTATTAGATTATTAAAATATGTTTTTAAATGTGATGGGAAGTTGGTTGTAAGCAAGAAACTAGAAGGAAATAAAAGGATAGTTTCAAGTAGTTTATGATGAAAGGGATCTATTATGGTAATGATATAGGATTAGTATTGGGGAATACCCCCTCACTTCACACACTGTAGTGATAATGGTGTTGGGTGCTTAGCCAGAATATACCATTAACCATGCTTTATACTTGACCAGAACATCAAATCAACTTCCCCCTTGGTGATGAAATCCAATTAGGTTGGCCTTGGGTAAATAGATGTTAAAATGCTTATTTATATTTTTTTATTTAGTCATGTGTGCATAAAATAAAAAATAGTAAAACTAAATTTTTTATTGAAAACCACCTAATTCAGCTATGTGATCTATTCTAAGCATATAAGCAATAAAAATGAAAGTGTGAGCTAATTACTAGCATATAAGTTAATTCCAACTTTGAAATAAGGTATAGTGTTGATATATTCAACAATGTATGCATATAATATAGAACAAGGTTGATAGGGTAAAACCTATACTTTGGAAGCAAGGTCTCAAAATGAATACGGTTGGTAGAGTTGACCCAGTTATCTAGACAACACACATAACATAGAAATAGGTTAGCAGGGTCAATCTAGTTGACTATGCAAGGTTAATTTTAAAGACTAAACTATAAAAATAAAGACTATAAAGAAATTTATAAAGATATTAAAGGAACTTTTGTGGATTATAAATGTAGAGAATGAATATTGTTGTTTAAGAACCTTGATATATGCTTTAAAATCCTACTAACTAGGTCGACTGAGTTGATCAAGCTTTGTAAAAACCTATTGCTAAGTGCTTAAAAATGTACAAGGTCAATTGGGTCAACCTAATAGTCTAGAATAGATGTCTAAAAGTCTAGAAAACCTATACTAGGTTGATAGGGTTGATCCATTAGCCTGTACCTAAAATATTTTGTACAAAATTCAGAGTTGGGTCGATACAGTCGACCTAAAATGGCAAATATATGATAAAAATAATGATGAAAAAATGAAATGATTAATAAAGTAAACAAATCTTTCTAGGGTTAGCTCACATTAGGTTCACTAGAATGTATGCACTTAAAAATTTATCATGTTTATAAATCAATCCTATCTTGGAGAAGATAGAGCATACCTACACTTTCGATTGGGAATACATTTGTTAAGCTAGAACATGACCAATATGGGAATCTAATAAACCTGATTAGGGGATCACTTGTCATAATGCACCATGCTAAGAAGGGTTCTAAATCCTATAGTCTAACAAAATCATACAACCCTAAAAGAGTCATAGGTTTAATGTTTAATCTATTCTAATAAATAAGAAAGTAAATCTAATCTAGTGTAGACCAAAGCTTATGGCACAAAGTGGGGGTTAAAAAAAAAACAAACTTAACTAAAGATACATAGAATACAAATACTCACATAAATATATATACATAATCCTAATTCATGGGAGATAAGCACAACTACATTATCTATTTACTCTTACAAAGGAGAAATAAAGTTAATACTTACCTTGAAGACAAACATTCCAAGTCTCAACCTCTCCCTTAGCCAAGGTGATTCATAAGAGATTATTGTGTTATGTAAGGATAAAAAAGATAAATCATATTTAATATACACAACCTATCTATGATCTAAAAGACTTCTCCACAAGACAAGATTCATATCTCCAAAGAAAGTATGAACCCTAAGCATTATTTCGCAAGTATAATGGTCAATAAGCAGATGTTCATTTGCACTTATTCTTCTTCACTTATCTATTATAAAATTGTTGGAAATGAAATTGTATATATATGAATATCTTTCCCTAAATCATTCTAAATATGTCAGCTATATGGGTTCCAATTAGTCCACCTTGTATGTTTAGGGAGATTAATCACAAGGTTATGAGCTAGTTGGCCGAAGGGATAACAAAATTCCAAGTGAAAACTATCCATAAATAGTATATGGTTAACTTATAAGCTTTATATAGTAATCAAAAGATGAAAACTATATAGGATTGACCTAATATAATCATTTGGGGAAAGGGGGTCAAGGCAAGAACAAGGAAGATAAAGCATGACAAATGACTGGAATGGGTATAGCTGAGAGGAATAAGCCTAGGTTAAATGGTTTTAAGAGACAACTATGTATATGGCAAGTGGAAAAGGGGAAAATCATCTTATGAAGAACCAATGTTCTACCCACCCCTTTCCTACTACACCCCTTAAGGTGTAAACTTAGAGAGATTGAGACTTGATGGGTTCTTGCAAGATACAAAGTCTTGGTAAAGTGATAAAAGTTTGAAAATACTACGTGTATACACTTTATACTAAATGGAAATAAGGCGAATAGTTTGTAAGAGACCTAGTGACAAAAATCACATTATTCTATAAATAGGTAAAAATTGTGCACAATAATATCTAAACAAATAGAATGAAACACACAATAAATTAGATCAATGTCATTGATGCAATTGGAACACACAACACAAGCCTTTCACTAACACTAGATAATACAAGTTTTATAATTCAAAATATAATGATTAAATAGAAAGAAACACACTTTAAACTAAATTCTAACTAACTATTCATTCTTAAGTGCTACTAAGTTATAATAAAATTAGAATTTAATTTGATGGGGAGTTAGCTATAAGAAGGAACTAGAAAGTAATCTATGGATAGTTTTAGGATGTTTAGTCTTAAAGGAATCTATATTGGTGATGGTACTATATTTCTATTAGGCCCTACCCCCTAAATTATCAATCCCATGATGATAAGGGTGTTATTTTACAATATGTACCATCAAACATGTGTTTATACATGGCTAGAAAACTAAGTCAGCTTCCCCCTTGCTGATGAAATCCAAGTACGTAGACCTTGGCAAGAAAAATATTTATTTTTTTGTGGTGTAAAGTGGTCTAAAAGCATGTGTAAAAGAGAAAAAAATGTGACTAAATCATTAAATTGAAAAACCACCTAATTAATCTATGCTTGTTACTCTAAGTATGTAAGCAACTAAAATTAAAAGTGAACTAATTACTAGTAAAAAGAGGTTAATTCATTGAATATGAAAAGCATAGAGTAGGTTTAGGGGACACTATAGGAAAAAAATGTAGAATGGCTTCAATAGTGTCTCTATTATTCTATAAAATCAAGATCTTAAAGAACACAATTAAAAAAGTTGACTATGTCTTCTAGATAGAAAATAGGCTACATAACTATGTCAATCTAGTTGACCCAATTTGTTGTAAGGCTTCAATTTTATAGACTAAAAAATATGAAAAATAGTAATAGAAATGAAATATTAAACTAAAAAAAAGGTAATAATAAACCTTGGTATTTTTTAATATTCTTAGTTTTTAAAATTTTATGTTATGATGCTCAAATAATAATTTAAATATTCTACGAACATAATCAACTGGCTCAATAGAGTTTGGAAAACCTATGATGAAAATAATTTGTGAATAGATTCAACTTTATTGACTATGTCAGTAAATCTGTATGATGAAAAATAGGAACTATGAATAGATTTTATTATCTCAACTACGTATGCAATCATGTAACTGAATAAGAATATTATTATGAGCTAATTGATCTAGTCACCTATATTTGGATAAAACTTGCACAAAAAAAACAAAGTCATTTTCGACTGAATATGTGCTAAAACTACACATAAAATTTTAGACCTATAATAAAGGATTTGATATAGTAATTCAAAAATAAAATAATGTAATATGATGATAAAATGAATGGGTGAAAAAAAACCTATAAGGTTTTGATTCCATTTGGGTTCACCAGACTATATACAAGGTAAAATGTAGCTGACATAAAAATCAATCATATCTTGGAAAAGATAAATCACACTTACACTTTTACTTGTTGATACATTTATACATATGGGGTCATGACCAAGATGGATATGCTAGACCTAAAAAAGAGGTCCCTTATCACAATAATCTCACTAGAGATGGTTTAAATGACTCTAGTCAAACAATATAATTTAATACCCTATTTAGATCCTATGTTTTCTATTATTCACTAAGTATATACAAATTTAAGTAAAAATAATTTAGTGCTCACTAAAGCTTATAGCACAAAATGGGTGTAATAAACATGAAAGTAAACATTTATAGAATAATCATAATTAAGCTATGTATAGATATAAACCTAATGTATGGAGAGTGAAAGACATTCAAAAGACATTACTTACAATACTTTTATCTACTAAAATAGAGGAGTAAAGTTAAAAATACTTACCTTGAAGATGAACATGTTGAGATTCAATCTCTCCCTTGGCCAAAGGTTTTTCGAAATAGGTTTTTGTGTATTATTGAAGAGTCTATGTATGAATAATGGATTATAGCCAAGGACTTCCTAATTATTCTTAAGATTCCATAAGATAAATTTATTACCTTCAAGATTATAACCCTAAGAAAATAACTCCTCAAGTAGAATGGTTGAAGACTAGATTGTAAATAAGCACAAATGAATAATTAACTCATATCTTTCTAGAAATTGTGAAATGAATGTGTATATATAGTTGAATCTAACCCTAAACCTTTATGAAATTTTAGCCAATAGAGTCATCCCAATTTGACTCTATATTTTTATTTAATAAAAACAATTTAGGTACTGATCTAGGTCAGCCAAGGTTGACTTAGACCTATAATGTGATTTTAACAATAAATACAAGGTCGGTCTAGGTTGATAGTGTAATTTAATCTATAAGAAAGGGTTTTAGGCTTAGGAAGGGGCTAAGTGAGGTAATAAATTTCTTGGAAGAGTTTTTAAGAGAGGACGCAAGGTTTAGGGAAGTGTATAGGAGAATGTTGTTTAGATATCAAGTGATTTCATAGGGGACAAAAATATTATGAAGCACTAACGGTCTACCCACCCCTTTCCTAGTGCACCCTTTAAGGCATTCACTCAGATAAATTGAGATTTAATGGGTTCCTACAAGAGATAAAACATCAATAATTTATAAAGTTTGGAAATATATGTTTATATAGTATGTTCTTGTCTTTGGATTGGGAAATGTGATCTGAGCAACAATTCAGGTGATAATTTGGGTGACTCTACCCCAACTGATGGTGGAACTTCTAGGAGCCATAACTTTTACACCGTAGCTCCAATTGACTTCCCATTTGAACTATTGGAAAGATAAGAATGAGGAGAATGTGGTGAGATGGCCTTAATATTTTATCAATGGTTTTTAAACCCTAAAAACCCAATGGAATTACCCTAAATTTTAATTTTAATAGTGCAATCTAAAAATAATAAGTTTATAAAAATAGTAATTCCTCAAATTTTGTATTGTTTTAAATAGTGGAAGTCAAACCACTTAATCTCCCTCAAGATTGGTGACCTTCCAAATCGTCCTCCTACTTTCAAAATGTGTATAAATGAAGATGTAATCCAAAATTGAAATCAAACATCTCTTCCTAGAGATAAGCATATAGCTGTATTTCGATCTTGAGTAATAAAACATCTCTTCTCAGAGAATTCATTGTTATTGTGTTAATTTTGTGTTCTTGAAATATTTGTCAATCAAAACTTCTAAGTTTTGGATCATAATGATTAGTCACAATGTGTTGATGTACTACCTAATGTTTTCGCAATGGGTAGAATAATGTAATTTTCCATGTAAACAACAAATAACTCTATTAGTAGATTATGGGGATCTATTATCTAAATAGATATAATAATAATCTTAGGGTTGATCATATAGATGCTATTCTTTGTTCTAATGACTATAAACTCTATAAATAACATAGTAAGATTGATCTACCCATTATGTAGGTAAGGGATCAAGTTTAGGTAATGGAATAAGACCATCACCAAGGAAGGGAGAAGCTAGAGTGGAAACTAGAATAGGATTATATGTAGGTAATCCTAGCTATGCAATGGGTCTAAGTAAAGTGGAGAACATCTACGGAGGAAACATACTGGAAGTGTCATGATATTTGGAAAAATGATAAGGTCCTATCATGACATGATCCATGAGAGGCTCTGATTGGATTAGATGAATAATACATGAGTGATCCATATCTAACCTATGAATAATAGTGGAAAAAATAATATTAGGTAAAAAAAATAAGGAACAATAGAAGAATAATGAAAAGATTCAAATAAAGAGAAATGGTATCTAATAACTTTGACATTTCTAGCATGGATTAATCTAGCTAAAAGTGGGTGTTCTATAACATAAAAATCATCATAATTAGGTGTATGTAATTTGATAGTACATGTAAGAACTATTTTATCAATTGAAGAAATGTGGTGAATGAAATGTCTAGTTTTGGTTAAAGAATTTGTATGTCATTATAAGGTTGCTAACAGGATCAAGGTTTAAGAGAAGGGAGAAGTTGAGTGATAATGTGAGGGGAAAGATTGGATGCTTTTATCTTTAGGATTATATCATCTAGCTCATCATCATTGGCATCTAAGAGGTTAGGTGGAATATTCCTAATTAATTTGGGATGACCATTATAACCTATAGTGGAGTTAACTAGATAGTTGAAGTGTTAGGATTATCTAAATGAAACACTAGGTGGGGTTCAAAGGTGGGTATTTTAAAGACACCAAATTCTTCGAATTATCATAAATTCTAAGGAATCATATCTCTTTGAATATTTTATATAACACCATTGTGAGGAAATTTTACACACTGGCATGCATATGAAGTAATTACTCTCATATGATGAATACAAGGTCAACCAAGTAAGATATTATAAAATAGTGGAAAGTTAAATATCATTATTTTCACATGGACAATAATGGGAGGAATAGTAACAAAAATATAAACACAACCTAGAGGAGGCATTTATCTTTGTCATAGCATTGGCATGTACTGCATGTGGATTTAAGGTTACACTAAAAGTATTCATGTTTTTTAATAAAATCAAGGGAGGGAACACAAGTGCTTGATCCTTCATCAATTGATGAATGTGTAAATTGTATATCACCTAGTTAAATTTTAGTGAATAAACTAAGATCATCCACATTAAGAAACATCTTGTCAAGAATCATAAAAGAGATACATGTTTCCATTGTTTCATCAACATGGATGGACATAGCTTCACGTTATTGAAGTATATTATCTTTAGATCAGGATAAGGTATATCTTTCCATATAAGAGGAGTACTGGGTATGTTAATTTATAATAATAATTAAATTATGTGGTTATGATGGTAGGGAGAAGTTCTCATTATCTCTAAAAATTGGATTTTAGATGGAAGATGGGAAAGTTTTCTAATAGGATCCCATTCATCACAACCAATGAGAGTTAGATGTGATACTAAACTTATGTTGATAAGGGACGTTTGGTTTATGTTGGTTGAAATTTGGTTGCATGAATATAGATTATGTGATGGTTTGTTGAGGTATGTTTTCATGAGGTTTAAGAATTAGAAAAGGAATAAATGTTATATCAATGGTATAATATATATGGTCAATTTGTGTTGTTGTAAGTGGTGCTTGTGTGGGTATTAGTTCCTCATTCCAATATTAAATGATATAGTATGGGGAAGTTTATTCAATAATGTAAAATTTTGGAGAGGTATTATGTGTAGGTGTTGGGTTTGAATCATTATAACTAACTACTCTTATCATATTAGTCATATTAACCACATTGTCATAATTGGTGTTAAGGTCTATAAGACTTTCAATGTTTTTAATTGTAGGAGTAGGTTGTTAAATGGTGTCTTGATGGTTAGGAACGGTATCCTTATTGATAGATAAATGAGAATTATATTGGTTTACATCTTGATTTTTATTTTTAGTCTCATGAGATTTAAGTTTTATGTCAATATATTGTTGATGTTTTCATATAAAGGATTCATGGACAAAGTTAGGACCAAGAATAAGATCCATAGCAAGATTCTTAATTGTCTAAAAGTTTCATAGGAATGGCCCCAACTAGAATGAAATAGGAAAATTTTTTGGATAATACCATGATTTTATAGGATGAGTGGGGTGAAGATCCTATGAATGAGGTCTTGGCTGACATTTGTGAATTTATACTAGGGATAATGATTTATGAACATTAGTATGATTGTGTTGATAAAATGTGGGAGTATGAGAGTATGATTATAGTTACAATAGGGTGAGGAAAATTCTACATGTTAATTTGAAAAATAACTTATATGGTGTGTAGGGTGTCATAAGTGTTGATAAAATCATCATTGGTTACATAAAAATTCTTATTTTTGATAAGAATGCATGTTCCCATTATAGGTTGAGGTGGTTTGAATTGGTGGATGAGTAAGTCTTCTAGTTTATCTTGGTAAGGAGATTATTCCAATTTTTTTGAAGAAAGGGTCCTAACATGATATTCTAATTTAGGGTGGATAAGTGGAAGACATTTTCGTCCACCATAATATACTTAGATCTGTTAGACAAAATTTCCCTTCATTTAATGAAGACTTGTGCGCTTTTGGTTTTGAGTTTTTTAAAATTTATAAAATTAGCTAAGCTTTTTTAGGAATACCACTAGTTTGGAATTCTTAATCTACTAAATTAACCATGTCTTATAGGCTAGTAATATAGTGGGTTTCCAATTGATTGTACCAACTTAAATCATCTCTTAAAAGCATTTTATCTAATAGTTTAGTGGAAGTGAAAGTATTAAGCTTAACCTAATATTTGTAAAGGTTGTCAAATTTTTTTAGATGCAAGGTAAGATCTGTAGAACTTTTATAAGTAATGGTGGGGGTGATACCTCCTATGTCAATATTAGAAATGTTAGGTACGAGAAGTTTATTTTATAAATGTTTGATATTTTTATTGATAAGTGGAGGTTGTGTTATGAGGTTACCATGTGAAGCCCTAAGGGGGTGGGTGGGTGGCATTAGGATTTTCACTCCCCATAGAGCATGGTGAGGTTGGTTATGGAGATGTATGAGGTGATTTTTAATTCACATCATATGATTTACATTATTAGTTCAAAAAGTATGAATTTGGTTAAGAATTTGTAATAAAAGTTTATTGGTTTTAGAAACATTTTTGCTAGTAGATGCAACATGTGATGTATTATTATTATGTGAGGTGTTAAGAGCATGTGATATACTTTGAGTGTGGGATGAGGTAGTATCATGTGCCACACTAGTGTTATGAGTAGAATTGGTATCAAAATAAGTATTACTAGAAAAACAAGAGTTAATAGAAAAATAAGTATTCATAGCACAAGAAACATTAGTAACATGGTTAGGGATGTGGGTATTTTGAAGAGCCCCACTATAAATTGAACCTTTAATGTTTGTAGAAATGTTTAGCATGGAAGTAGAATAAGACATTGATGATGACATAATAGTATGCGAAGGAGAAATTATAGAGGGGAAAAGTTTAGATGAGAATAAATGGTTTTCCCTAGATCCTTGGGAAAATCTAGGTGAAGGTAAATGGGGTTATCCTATATGAGGTCCCTATTGGCCAAAATTGGCCCACATAAGAATATTTTTCATATAAATGGTTTGGATAGATGATTAGATTTATGGATATAATGAGTGGATAAAAATTAGGATAACAATATCTCATATTAATTAAAAATCTTTTGAAATAATTTAAGCAAGATTAAAGTGCAATTTGTCGATCCTTGGGAAGTAGGCTTGAATATAGGTCTAGGATTCCAAAGTGAAAAAACTAACAAGTTCTCATAGTGTTTCAAGAATTTAGTGGAATGAGTATAAATTTTTATAAGTCCATTTAAGCCTTATAAAGAGCCAATAGTTACTTACACAAGTCCATAAGAACTAGACCATCATAATTACATCATTTAAGGACAAATAGATCAGTCTAGTTGCACATTTTATAAATATATTTAGGAGATTGGTTAAGTCTAAAGGATTTCATGCACAAGAATTTATTAATTCCTAATTTGTTCTCTACAAATTTTGTATCTTGATGATCTTGATATCCCAAGATATAGGCATTCAAATTTTAACTAGCAGAGTAAGATGTGCATGGGGATGTCAAGTTACAAATATTGTAAATAGCCATTTGAATTTAAAAGTTCCAATGTTTAATGTAGATATGACAAGTGTCAACATCATGGAAGCTCATATAAGATCTAACAGTGTGCATCAATTGACAAAGCTAGTGGGTCTAAGTAAATTGATGGTACGCATGTAATCATAGAAAGTATATCCAATAGTGTATTGACAAAGACATAATAATTGGGTCCAAGAAGATCGATGGTGCATGATCAATCATATATATCAGATATAATGATAAGTTGTGGGTTAAAAGGTTAGTATTTCTTAAGATCAAATGTGTGAGTGAAAAGTGTCTTAATTACATTAAACTCATAGAATATCTATGGATCACATTCATTTGTATAGATAAAGGTCAATGGTATGAGAAAGGTTAATAATTCAATAGATCTTAGATCAAGTGTGAGTCTACCAAGTGTCTTAATTTGATATCCCTAAATAAATAAGTCAATATCTAACGAAAAAAAGTGAGCCTAGGAGACATTTGGTGGAGGTTGATGAAGTTTTTTTACCTAGGAAAGCAAATGCATAGGATTCAAGTTCGAAGATGATCCAGGTTGAAACAGAGTGGACATTTCAAGATAAAACATCACCATTAAATATTAGTATAGGTAGAATAGGTATTTTATGACCTAATACATAGATCAAAGAAGGACTAGTAGTTTTTGAAGTAAGACTAAACATCTAGTAAATTTTCATGGATATTATAGCTATATGAAACCTAGTAAACAAGATTGGTTCTCAGCCTATAGTAATAACTATGCTTAGATATTAAAATGGGGATAGATATGTGATTAATTAAGAAGAGTCTTATCTTACAAAATAGTCATCTTCTTGACAAGAAGATACTTATCACCACTCAAAGCAGACATGGTGATGGCTCTGTTAGAATCAAGATATGAAGATTTTGTCCCTATAAGCAAGCCATGTAGAATATGACATAGAGTCTTAAGATGGATATCTAGTGGTTAGAGAAAGTAGCTAGAACATTTAATGGAATTTTAGGATATCTCTAAGGGTTTATATTTGTAAAAATATCATGACTTATCATCTTAAACACAGTCTTGTCCTCTAGTATATTGCTTAACCAATGAGAAGATTCAGAGTCTATTGGGATAAATAAAGGCTATTTTGTCTATGATGTATTAATCTTGATTTGATAAAAATTTTTGGTATCTCAATTAATAATCTTGGATAATCTGATCCCCCTCTCTCCTCCCCTTTCTCCTATATCTATTTTTTTCTTCCACATTGTAACACTCTCTCACTTTTGATAACAAATTCTCTATCAATTTTGAAAGAGCAGAGACTCTCATTTGATAAGGCTAAAACCTATCAAAATATTAATAAATACCTATTGAAGTAATAAATACTCTATATAACTATCTCTCCCCTCTAAATTATGTGTAGCAAAGCTTGTGTATGATGGCATTATGAACGAGAATCTTCCATGCCCATTGTCCTTCTTTATTTCTCATTTATATGTGTTTTTGAGCTAGTTACAAATCTAAGTTAGTGTTATTTATATCATTGATGTAAGCTCTTAGTGAGTCTTAAAAATACTCTTTGCCTTCATTCATTGCTTCCTAAACCTAGTTTATGAAATACTTATGTAACTAGCTATTTTGTGAGATTGTATGAGCTAGCATTATCTTATGCTTCCTCAATGTTTACTTCATGCTTATGTGATTTCTCATTTAAATTTGGTGCATCACCCTTTCAGCCTTCTTAGGATCCCTTTCTCCTTTATCTAACCCTTTTTTTAGTTAAAATATTAGTATAGATGATCTATCAAGAGCAAGCCAACCTTCTCCAAAGTTCTAACCCCACCATAGGTGACCCATAGGCTATACTTGTTCCCATATTGTAGCTTAGTTGGAAAGAGCCTGAAGAACCCTCTCCAAGGGTAAAAATTATTGCTAAAACAATTTATGGCATGCTTAGTGTGACTAAATTTCCAAGAATATTGGTCAAAGTTTGATGTTATTTTGATTAATTTGTAGCAGTTATGGCTTCCAAGAAACAACATTTAGTGACTCCAAAATAAGATCCAACATTCTAGTAGTAGAGCAGTGATTACATCTCATGCCAAAGATGACAAGAAGGTTATATTCTAGAGCTATTCCATTTGAATTTGTTGAATTGCCTTTAAATTCAGTCAAAAGGTTAAGATTTATTAATACACATCCATATAAAGGCAAATTTGTTCCTAAGTCAATTATAAGGCTGAAACCTATAAGATCTTTGTTAAAACCCTTTTATAGCCATAGCAGCCACTAAAGATTTTCATTTTGTGGATTTTAATGGCCAAATTACTTTGGACCTCCCTCAATATGATCTTGTTCTAGTATTAACTCTTAAAAGTGTCTCTTATTTTACTAGAGACCAAACTACAACCCCTTTTGAACACCTCATGTGTATAGCTAACTTCTACAACATTCATGATATCAATGAGGAAAATTTGTCAATTAGGTTATTATCCATCTCTTTTAAAGGTAAAGCCTCAGATTGGTATAGAATCCTTGTTACTAATTATACTACATCATGGGACCAATTAGGAGATGCATTGTGTTAAATATTTGAAGATAAAAGTGACCATTTACCACTTACAGAAGAGTTGACCACAATTAAAATAACCCCTCATGAAACATGCAATACTTTTATATAAGGTTCCAAAAAACTTAGGATAGAATCCTAGTCTCTATTAGGCCTACCCCTAACTTTGCCTTTATTTACTAATTAAAAGCCCTAAATAGTGACATTGTAGTAATGATCCAGTCCATGGGAGGAAACACATTACCAAATGCATATGAGGTGGAAAGCAAAACACAAAATTATTTGGTGTAGGATAGAAATATTACACCTAGACCACCAATGACTTTATTCCCTAAGATCATACCACCCCTTATTTTTGTTCCTCCATTTTTTTTCATTCCTTCTATGCCTATAATTGATTATATACCTTCACCTAAGCAAGAAAAGGATTTCACTAGTCAATCTAGTGATTGGCAAGAATAAAAGAACTTTCAAGAGCTTAAGAGCATGTTCTAATCTTTGAGAAATGAAATAGTGAATGTTAAGAGGAAAAAAAATTAATAGGCCTTACCAAGCCTCATATCAACCTAAATAACAATCTTATCAAGAAAATAGGCCACCCTACAAAGGAAACTTCTAAGGCCAAGGACAAGGTCAAATCTAAGGACAAGGTCATCCTATCTATGTCAGGAAAAAAAACTATAATCCAAAATTTTCAAGCATTTCCAACACTTTGTTCCCCATCCAAAATAATGTTGCTCAAGAAGCTGAGGGTATCATGCGTTAAAATCAATATTTTTGGAAATCCATTATTCCAACCACTAATTTCACTCAATGTTTCAATGATCTATGGTAGTAGATTACTAATTATGGGTAAAATCAAGATCCTATGGCTCAAAACATAAAGGTACCCATGATGACAAAACCATAAGATCCTCAACAAGGTCAAAACCCTAATAAAGGACCAAACAATTTAGGTGATAAAATGGTGAATTATGATCAAGAAGAGTGTTATGTACTCAATGAATAGGTTCATTTTATCCATGTAATAAATACAAGGTTCAAAATAAGGAACATGGATGGTAATCAAGAATTAGTCAAAGATATTACTATCACTAATCCTTCAATATTAAAGCTAAATGAACTTACAAATGTTTCAAATTTTATAATAGTTCCAATGAATTAAAATCAAGGGAATGTCTTTATCCCTCAAAACTCACAAAATTAAGGCGCAATTGTGGCTCCCAAAGCACAACCAAAGGCTAGTGATTCACCCATAAAAAATATGAAATAAATGAAAAGGTTTAATGTGAGTGTGTCAATGTGCGATATGCTCTTCATGTTTGGTTAGGTAGACATCCTCCAATAAGGGTTGTTAATAATAAATGTTTCTAAGAAACCACCAGTCAAGGAGAATGTGATTCTCACCAATGCAACCAAAGGACCAAATGAAATACAACTAGGTAAGGTGGTCATATCTCCTCCCTTCTACATTTAAATAATAATTAATGACTATTTAGTGCATAATTACTTGGTAGATAGTGGGGATAGCACCTTATTAATGCCAAAGTCTATAGCAGGTCATCTTGGTCTAAAGTATGAGCCTGAATCTAAAGGAGTGTTGTAGCTTGATGGATCTTCCACCTAGCCATCTAGTATCATCATATTTCTCAACTTGACCCTGCATGCTTATCCTAGTGTCTCATTGACTCAAGATGTACTTATCATTGATGTGCCTCCTCATTTCACACTATGATTATATAAATAATTCACAACAAATGTTGGAGGTTATCTGGCATTAGATTGGTCATACATGGCATTCAAAATAAGATATGAAAATAAGGTATCTATTATTGCTAAACCCATTACACAATTACAAATAGAGACTTATGGGCTATACAACATAAACCTCAATTACACCATCCTTAATGAGGATGAATTTATAGTTGGTCAAGAACTAAACACTCACCCTGAAGAGATACCAAACATGTTCTTGGATGAACTATGGAATTACAATATTTTAAATGATCCCTTGGAAGGATTTAAAGATAATGACATGAGTGTCTACTACATACATGAAGAGAATAAATCCATTTCATCCCTCATTGGACCTCAATAAGATACTAGTGGCTTATGTAAATTGTTCTTTGATGGTTCATGGAACAAACATGGAGTGGGTGTGGGTAAAATGCTAATATCCACATATAATGATAAGTATTTCTCTTCTTACATGTTCCAATTCACTTTTTCTTACAATTAAGTGGAATATGAGTGTCTCATCCATAGCCTTAAATGGGCTAGTAAGAGAGGGATCAATTAGTTTCAAGTTTATGGGGATAGTGAAATGATAGTGCACTAGGTTAGAGACTAGAATATCACCAAGAATCCCTTCATGAAGTCTTAAGAACATAGACTATGGGACCTAATAGAGGATTTTGAGGCCTTCAACATCCAAATAGTACCAAGGAACTAGAATGGACATGTTGATAAGCTGATAGTTATAAGAGCTTAATTTAATATCCCAAATGAGTTGTAAAAGACCAAGGTAAAACCACATGTCAAAGTGGTAGTCAGAACATCAGTGTTAGACAATGAAGCTCATTTGTAGGTATTTGAGAATGACAAGTAAATTTCCTATTTATTATAGCAATAAATAGAGTTCTCCATAAACTAGGAAAAGTTTCAACATCAATATGAGGAGTAAATTGTTTAGTTAAGATCTAAAAAGCTTCTTAAAGGGCTTGTTACCCTTGAAGGTATTTTCCATGAGGGAGATCATATGAGAAAAGACAAGGTAGTGATGTCAACAAGCTAAGAAAATAATGAAAGAGTCTTTATTTTAGAAGACAAGTTCCTCAAGATTGGCAAGGTAAGCACTAAAGCTGAAAGGCATGCTTTCATAGAGATTTATAAAGAATATATAGACATATTTTCTTGGGAATATAGTGACTTGAGAGGATTTGATTCCAAGTTGGACCAACACACTCTAGAACTAGTGGTGAATGCCAATCTTATGAGGAAGAATTAGAGGCCTATAGAAGAGCTTATGAGGAAAGAATTGACCACTTAATTGAATCCAATATCATCTTTCCCATTAAGCACTCTTCATGGGTATCCACTTTGGTACTTGTGAGGAAGAAAAGTGGAGAAATTAGATTATGTGTTGACTTTAAGGATCTAAATAGGGTTTATTTGAAGGATCACTATCCTTTACCATTTGTGGAGTAGCTTCTTTAGATAGTTGCTGGTTTATAATGCATCTCCCTTTGGATGAATATTCAGGATACAACTAGGTAATAGTGAGAGAATAATATTAGTATAAGACTAACTTCACCATAAAGTGGGGCACATATGCTTACCAAAAGATGCCTTTTGTATCATCAAATTTTGGGGCCACTTTATAGAGAGGCATGGACAAGGCTTTCTAAGGGTTACTAAATCAAATGGTACTAGTCTACTTGGATGACATCATAGTTTTTTCCAAGAAGGATAGTGATCACATGGACCATCTAAGGTTGATCTTCCAAAGATGTAGAGAGTATGGGATCTTTTTAAATTCCAAAAAATGTGTGTTTTTTGTTCATGAAGGTAAACTTTTAGGTCATATTATTTTAAAAAAATGAGTATACATTAACCCTGATAGAATAAGTGTCATCTTAGTGTTAGTTATTTAATCTGTTGAGGACAAATTACTACCTCCATCATATGAAACTTTCCAAGAAGTGGTCATTATCCCTTTACAACTAGACAAACTAGTGTGTTGTAGCCTAAAAACTCAAATTTTATTCAAAAATGAGTCATTATCATTTCAAAAGGGTCTTTAAAATAAAAATTTATCCTTTAGTTATGTTCAAAAATATGAAAATAGCTTATGTCTAAAGTTTCAAACCTTGAAAAAGTCATTTGATATGCAATATAAGCCAAAAAGGGCCCCCAAAACCCCTCCCACGTGCCATTTTACACATTTAAAGAATGCAAAAGGTTAAAAGGTGTATTTTTCATGTTATACCACATATGTTTTCTCAAAAAATTTAAAATTGGTTGTGGAAGACATGAATTGGCTTTTAAGGGCCAAAATAATGTTTTTTCCTCTCATTTTGCAAGAGAAGTACAGATTACGTAAATATTCTATCTAATCCAAAGTAAGGGAGATCATATTCAGGACATGTCTAAGCTTCATCAAGATTTTAATGGATTTTCATTGCCATACATGATAGAAACCAATCTTCTATTGGCACTTTGCTTCTTTGTAGAAAGGGACCTACTTGTAGGTTTTCTAATGATACAGATTGATGGAGGAGAATGAAGGTATAAAATTTGGAGTGAAGAAATTAGACTCAAAGGGATTATTGATGGTAAAAATTTGTCTTGTATTATATTTTCTAGTCTCATGAACCATTCAATTGAAGATAGGATAATTTATACACCACTAGAACTAGAAAGACAACAAATTTTATTCAGTTTCTACTCACCTGGGTAGAGTTTCAAGGAAAATCAAGTTGTCAAATAATATTAGGAATTGATTATACATTTAAATGTCCTAATTAATATTTTATTCATTTAATTAAAGGCATAATAAAGCTCACCAAGTCAGCTAGTCCAAATCTACAGTTAGCAAACTTCAAGGGAAGAGTTATACGGTCATGGAAGAAGAAGTCAACTTCAAGTTTTTAGTAAATTTGTGTTTTTAGGTTTCCATAAATTTTTTCATGATTTTAAATCATTTTTATCAGATTATTTCCAAGTTTTATGGCAAATAAACCCATCTCCATCCTCTCAAATTGCTCAAATGGACTAGTTTAATATTCTTTAAGGATTTTTTGCAAATTTTAAGGTTTTTGAAGAAAACTATGTTTCAATTTAAGTCTCTTTCCCTCCTAAAACGCCCTTAAAATTTAGATGAAATTATAATTATGAGTCCTTTTTTACATATATCCTATCATCCTAGTCTTGTCATGTTCCTTCATTCTCCTTCCAACTTCTACCTCACTCACCTCCATCTCACTACCATACTCAACCTTATCACTATGTTTTGTGCCTTTTGTTCACCCTCCAACATGTTTTCATCATCCATTCATAATATTTCAACTCATTTCACCTTAAACCCCTACCTCCATTCCATGTTATCACCATCAAGGTACCAAAGGACTCACAAGGCCACTAGGAGCATGAAAAGAGCATATATGAAGTACAAAGTATCATTTATAATCAAGGAAAAGTACTCCTATAGTAGGGTACATAACCAAGTGTGGTCATATGGATGTTATGAGGATTAAAAGTGAATAAGACCTTATTTAAGGTTTATTAAAATAAATATATCATTGAGCAGGTCTTATGAGGAGCAATGGGTCTTAGTCATGTCTAATGATCTCTCCAAGGCACATATAGTTGTGATCCATACATATAATCCTTCTTCACCTACATGATTTCAATGAAAGGAAATATTTAGAATAACATCAAGGTTTAACCATTTATATAGGGTCATTAAGGGTATATAAGATTCAGCATGGTGTTAAACCACCAAAGTAACTTTTTATAGTTTGTACTTCATACTCATAATATATAGCCTATTGAGGGCATCCTACAGGCCAAATGATAGAAACCTATATGTCATAAGACTAAGTAAGGATATGCATTTTTCATGGATTAAAAATAATGTTCTTATTTTGTGATTGTTAATACTCACTTCTATATTTAACATGTTCCAATCCCAATCTATTCAAAAGCTTCAATGGTGACCTACATTGCTTAAAAAAAGATTTTATAGGTCTATATAGTGAGTTATAATAGTTAGGATTTTCCTATATACTTTGAAAAATTGTAAGTTTTGGTGACTTATATAGATGACATAGTGTTCATTTATTTTCACATAGATTCAAATCAACATTTTCAAGCCTTATAAAGAGAAATAAAAAACCTTAAATGAATCTCTAAATGTCTATAAGGACAATACCCTGCAACCATAGTCAGGAAGTATGAATTAGGATGCATCCATAAATCATGATTAATCAATTTTAGTAGGATTTTAAACTTATTGGTATGTTTCAAGAAAGGTAAGAACATGTTAATGACCTTGGAGTTTAGAAAGGACAAGACCAAGCTTTGAACCCTTGTCATAGTCCATACAAGATAGTCATTAATTAGTCAAGGACAATGAAGGAGATATTTGTCAAATGGTGAAGTATATTATTGGCATATTTATTTATTATAGGTTATGAACCTCAATGCAATATATAAATGGAAACCTAGTCAATTTAAATTTTTAAAAATAACATATAAGCTATTTGAGGAGCAAAAGTATACCTGCAACCATACTAATACAAGCCTATAGACACCCATAAGGTATTTTGAAGACATAATGTTTTTGAATAATTTTTTCATAGAACAAAGGGATATTTAAGGAGTGATGGCCATGTTAATCCATAAATATAAATGGAAAATTTATCAAATAGAGAGGGAAATCACAAGATTTCACAAATACTCAGTCACCTAGAACAACCAAGGACACTTATAGTTGCAAAGGTTTGGTCACCAATACAAATTCCAAAGAATGTAAGCATGCTTTAGTATAGGGTTTGTAAAATATATTAATGTGACATATAATGTGTAAATCACCAAAAGTGAGGTCACCACAATCATTCAAATATTCCAAAGAGGGTAATCAATAGTTAATGATAATTTACAAGCCTATTGATAGCAAAATCCTACATAATATATATCTCAAAGGTCATGGATCCAATTAAACTTTGAAAGAATGTTCTTAATTTCTAATTGGAATACTCATCTAAGGATGAATCATTTCATATCCTAATTGACTCAAAGGAAAAATATTATAGTCACTATCCTAATGGAATTTAATTAAGCTTAAACATAGTCTATAGGCATACTCAGGCAAACTTGTAGCTATCTACAAGTTATCAAGCACAAAAGTCCTAGAGTGAAAATTTAAATTCAAAATAATTTCATGAAGTAACTTTAATCATTTATATTCATCAAGTTTTCATGATCTCTAAATCATTGACAAAACATACAGTCAGGTTAATCCCAAAAGAGTACCTATAATAGTAAGAGGTCTTGTTGGAGTATGATCTTTAGGTCAACAAGCTCTTAACAATGGAAGTGAAGTGTTAGTATTATAGAGATAACTTAGAGAATGATGATTTTGATTGAGATAAGGGGCATCAAGATAGATTCAAAAGACACTTCCACTTTTAGATCACCTTATGATTACACCTACAACCATATGAAGGTTAAAGGACCTTCAAGCATCAAGTAAAGGACAAAGCTAATGGTCTAACCAAAAAAATTTCATAAAGTGTTTGAATATAATAAGTAAAATCATGGTGAGGTGATATAATCAAGAGTAAAAGTGCTATAAGCACTTGTGAACTTCAACTCACCCCAAGTACCTACTATGGCTATTATATAGACTATGCATATTATTGAGGCCTAGAAGCTTGCCTTTGAGTCAAATTGCTATGAAGGAGATATGTGGAGGGTTATCAATTGGTATAAGTAGTCTGAAAGCACCTTTTGAAGATGGAATAGCCATTAAACTTGATCAATACTCATCTATTGTAGTAAAACATAGTTATTTAAGAAGCCTAATTATCTTGTTTGAAGGTTAAGGTATGCTCAAAATAGGGGTAAAGGTTGTTTTCAAACTTTTGAAAAGACTATTATGGTAATTAATGATGAATTTAACCTTTAAAACCTCCAAATATCATGAAAACACCTTTAGAACACTGAAACTCAGCCATGTTTGTCATAGTCCATGAATAAGGTGAAAATTTGAAGATTTTGGGAGCTACAGGTAGTTTTAGGATGTAAATGTTTTTACACAGGGTTATCAAAACTTGAATAATCATCTGAAAAAGTTTCAAATCCATTGGATGAGTGGATATAATTTTTTTTCATAGTCATCAGCATGTCTTTTGGAGACCACCATTAGAAGAGATAGTGTTCTAGAGTGTCACAGAGGTTTAAAAGTCTAGGTAAAAGTTTAAAAATCATGGGATGATGATTTTACATCATCATAAGACCTTTAAAAAGTTTAAAAACTCTAAATCATATGTAAACCATGATCATTCATGCTATTTTAAGTAAATAAGCATATAGGTGAAAAAGGCATTTTTGGAATTTTCAAGGATGCTTTTAGAGTATTTTTGATAGCATGGTACAGACCCCATAATGATTTTTTCATGATTTGAGAAGTAGGGGAAGAGTCATTTTCATCTTGGGGAAGTTTTTCACTTTTTGAAGTTTTAGACACCCTTCCAAACCTCCTATTCATATACTCATATCTTTCACCATGTAAGGAGTTTGGCTGAATGATATTAGTATGTTTTGAGGACCCTTATGTAATTATAATAAATTAATAATTTATATTATTTGAGGGGTTGTCATTTATGAACAATTTTTAAGAGTGTAGGTAGCCCAGAATGCAAGCAAAACCCTACAAGCATATCTTTTGCATGGAAACCCAATATTTTCAGGGATTCTAGCGGGGTAATTTTTATACATATAAATGGAAAGTGTTTTGGATTTGGATGTTTGTAATTCATGAATCATCATTTTAAAGATTTAACTTTAAAACCCTCCTAAACCTTCAAAAATAAAGTTTTGCAAAAGGTTGATTTTATTGCAATCAAATAATAATGTATCAACCTAAAAAAATTTCAAAAATAAATTAAACTCTTATATGATTTCATAAATTCCAATTCCATGCATGGATATATACGGATGAGGGCATAAATCATGTGTTTTATGGACAAAGTTTGTAAAATGAATTATATGGTAGTTTAATGAAATATAATAAATAGATCTTGAATCTTTATAATTTTTATTCATCCTAAAATAATCATTGAATTAGAAATAATCTTGTAATTCCCCCTATAAGCTCAATCAAAAAGGCCAGTCTATAGGAAAATGGAGCAAAATAGGCCTAGTCAACCTTATTGACTAAATGACGAGTGTTTTCTCATCAAAATCACAGATATTGTGATGTGAAATGTTGTTATATGTATATTTCATTGTTTTTTTCAAGTTTTATGTTGTCTTGTTGTAGGTTTCATGGAACCCAAGTGCACAGATTGGCTTTTAGGCCTATTTGGCCTAATAGGCTTAATTGATCAAATGTCAAGTTTGAGTTTGGCATTGAGAGAAGATATTAAGGAGTTAAAATTCTTACTAGATACTATTCTATGGATATATGATGCACATTTAATCCTTTTAAATTCCATTTCATATCGGAAGAGGCTAAAGAGATAGTTAACTAGTCTTAAGGAGCCATGACTCTAAGTTGACTAGTTGACAAGTCATGCATATATCCTTGGTTAACATGTCATTCCAAGATTTCAAATACATCAAATCTAGTTTATCCTAAGTGGATTTAAACCAAGTTTGGCATATCATTTCATGCAAAATAGGATTGACTTGTCAACATGGGCTCACCACCTTATTTCTACACCAACTTTGAGGACCATGCATATTTTATGGATTTTGAATATTTTTGATTTTTTTATTGAATATTATAAAGAGGATTAGGTCTTGAGTTAACTAAAAAATAGTAATACTTCTTCCCTTTCAATTACAAATTGTCTTGACCTTATTTTTAGACATATATATTATCTTTTTTCAAGCCATTTTGGATAATTCTTAAAGGTAGAAAAGAAGTTATAATTGACACCACTTTATAAAATAAAATATCTTTTTGCATATGGTTTTGGATTATAATAGAGTGTAATTTTAATATGTACCAACATGAAAGTGGCATCTACTTACCCTTTTTTAGTTCCTTTCCACACCTACTATGAAAATATCATCCCCTATAGGTCATTTAAAGAGCTAAGATTTGAATTTGTTTTGTAAAATTATTTCAAGCCTTCTTTTGAAACACTGATGTTCAGGATTGAATGTAGATATTTATTTTAGATTCATATGTTTTTCTTACTCAATTTCATAAATATTTTAGAGAATACCAATCATTCATGTGCATCACCGCATTAGATAGGATTTCCTATTTAAGTTTCCTTCTCCCTTTTATCCCAAAAAATGAAAACGTAGATTATTTTTAGTGATATATCTTAAGGGAACCAACCCTCTTTGGAGGTTCTTCTCACTTCAGAGTCACCCACAATATGAGAATATCCAATTATATCAGTTAGAGAAAAGGTGTGCCTTGCACATCTTCAATCAAGGTCCTTTCTAGAGAGATAATAGTTTTTTACATGTGTGGTTGGACCTTCATTCTACACACTAACCTTTGGAGGCATTTAGAATATCTATGAAAATTTCATATATTCAACGATAGTTATAAAAATATGGTATCATTTGAATATTTATTTCTTTCAGCATTTGGCTTACTAATGACCTCTAATATCTTGTTTCAATATGGATCCATATTATCTTCAATATGATTAGTATGACAAACCATACTATGATCCTCACAAGTAGTATGAAGATATATTTTAGTCATATATGAAATAATACTACCCTAATACTCCCTATGAGTATCCAATCCATCATAATATTGTTCTTTACTAACCCTATCATGAACTATCCTACCCATCTAGCCAACTTAATCATGGCCATTTTACATCTGCCCAATCCATATTATCACTTATACAAACTTTAGTGAGTCTTGGAAATCATGAACTAGAGTTTTAATCATAGAGATATTATGGATAATATACCTCTACTCACCATATCCATTATGTGAGAGAGTCATTATAGAAAATAAAAGAATAATGGGCACCTATTGAGAGATCAAATTAGAATAATCTAACTACTGAGATGATGGATGTAGGTGGTTAAAATCAAAGCACTGAGCACAAGATAAAGTTCCTCAAGGAATAATAGGTTCAAACCCACTCTTATTATATGCCATTCACTCCTCTACAATGAACCATTCTAAGTGACCCTTTGAGTTTTCCATGTTCTTCATGTGTTTCTCAGACCTTTCGTTCTTGGAGATCTATCCAAGAGAATTTTTTAAATAAATAAAGATTTTGTTATGGGATAACTTATTATTAATATTTGATACTCCATCCTCCTTTATGAGTTTTCTTGTGTTATTTATCCTCATGAAATCATTGACAACTTTACAGAGAAGATATTCCAAGAGAATATTGATAAGTAGATTAGAGAGTTAGAGCTGAAGACAAGGAAAGAAGAAGAGAAATAGAATCAAAGGATCAAAAAAGAGCATCTATCTTTCCCATATTGGATCCAAATCATGCATTCAAGCTAATCCAAATCTACTCAGCCCCCATCCTTCCCTCCTTAAGAATCTATGACATTTCCATCTTGGGATTCCATCTAAAACAACATGCAAAAGATGGAAGAGGGAATGACTCTCAAAGTAAAATAGTTGGACCAAGGAGGTGTTATGTATGTCTCATCTCTCTTGTAGTCACCCCAAGAATATCCTATGCCATTCCTTGAAGAGGAAACAATGCAAACTAGAATTGAGATCCAATAGGAAGAATACCATTGGTAACAATTATACCATATTTTCATGAGTGAAATTAGTGATCTTAATGTGATAGAATTAGATGTTGAGATAGTGTAGCAAGTTGAATCTCCATCTGAAATTTTCATTAATGTTTTGGAGATTTAGGTAGATAGTGATACTCTAAGGATGCCCAATAAAAATGAGAAGGATACTTTTGATGAGAAATTGGTACAAATAGAGGACATGGATGAGGTTGAGTTATCTCTTGTTCAAAAGGATCAAGTGCTTGAGAAGGTGGATAAAAAGTTTACCATAGAAGATAATGACCATTATTGGGTAGAATAGTAGAGCTTCTTGATGATCCTAAATAACTTGATTCTAAGAAGAGACCCAATCTTACTAATGACACTATGGAAATCCAAAAGTTATGTCTTATGGAACCACCATTAGAAGTTGTAGTCAAGGAACCATCTAAAGAAGTTAGGATTGTTTGAATACATATTGCTAATGTATTTGGAGCTACTTGGTTCTCATTGATCATCATGCAAATGAAGTTGGTAAATACAATAAAGAGGAAGGAGCATCAAGACCAAGGGTCAATAAGTTATATTCCTTATTCAATATCTCTTCTCATGATGCAAGCGAATTTTTAGACTTTACTTTTGATCTAGGAGGACTAGCAAGGTAGAGGTTAGTTTGTACATAATAGACTTTCTTATGTTGTTTCCTCTAAGTGAACATCCACACATGATTTCAATAATTTTTCTCCTTTTCTAGTTGTTTTTGTCCATTATTTAAAGTGCACATGTGCACATATTTATTGTCATTTGTGTTAGTTTCCTTGTCTGCAAAACCCTTCCCAATTTTTGTGTATTTTATGAGTTTATCATTGCCATAGTTTCTAATTTCTTTGACTAGTAGGCTAGTCAACCCATAAAATTCACCAAAATTATTATTAAATTTGACATGTCAAGGCTAAATTACTATCTCCATCATATGAAACTTTCTAATGAACATTCATTATCCCTTTAAAGTTGGTCAAATGGGTGTGTTGTAGCTTAAAAACTCAATTTATTTTCAAAAATGAGTCATTATCATTTCAAAATGGTCTTCAAAATACCCATTTGTCCTTTATTCATGTTCAAAAATATGAAAATAGCATATGTCAAAAGTTTCAAACCTTGAAAAAGTCATTTGATATGCTATATAAGCCAAAACGGACCCAAAAACCCCTCCCACATGCCAATTTATACATTTAAAGCATAAAAAAGGTTAAAAGGTGTATTTTTCATGTTATACCACATTTTATTTCAAAACTTCTAAACATGGTGGTGGAAGACTTGATTTGGCTTTTAAGGGCCAAAATAAGGTTTTCCTCTCATTTCATAAGAGAAGTATGGATTAAATATAGATTCCATACAATATAGAGAAAGGGAGATCATCTTCAAGACATATCTAGGCTTCAACAAGAGTTTCATGGATTTTTATGGCCATACAAGCCAAAAACTAGTCTTCTATTAGCACTTTGCTTATTTGCACAAAGGGACTTAAATATAGGTTTTATGAAGGTAAAAACTGATGGAGGAGAGTGAAGGTTTATAATTTATGGTGAAATAAATTATAATTAGTGGGATTAATAATGGTCCAAGTGGATATTCAATTGGATTCTCTAGGATCATGATCCATTCAATTAAAGATAGGCCAGTTGTGTACCCCTATAACTAGAAAGGCAACTAGTTTTCTTCAATTTCTCCTCACCTGGGTAGAGTTTCAAGGAAAATCAAGTGTTTTTAGAATATTGGTAACATATTATACCTTTTAATTACCTTAATAATATGTTACTGATGCAATTAAAGGCCTAGAAAAGCTTACCAACTCAACCAGTCCAAATCTATAGTTTTTTTTTACTTAGACTGGGGGGAAACCGTTGCCAAAAAACCCCCAGGTGCCCACCGGGTAAACTTTTTAATGTGACCGGTGGCACGAATGAGTTGGCACACCCTCTGGTTCCACAAGGTTGAGGGGGGACTTTGAATCGAACTTGGGTTGGTAGAGCTGCAATGGAAGTACCTCACCAGGTAGCCACCACCCCCTCCCCAGTCCAAATCTATAGTTAGCAAGCTTGCAAAGAAGAGTTGTATAGTCATGGAAGAAGTCATCTTCAAGTTTTTATGAAATTTGTGTTTTTAGGGTTCCATAAAGTATTTCATGAATTTAAATCATTTTTATTACAATATTTCCAAGTTTCATGGCCAAGAAACTCATCTCCATGCTCTTAGAGTGCTCAAATGGGTGGGTTTAGCATTCTTTAAGGATTTTTTGCAAATTTTAAGGTTTTTGAAGAAAACTATGTTTCAATTTTAGTCTATTACCCTCCTCCAATGGCCTTAAAATTCACATGAATTGATCATGATGAGTCCTTGTTTTAATATATTCTATCATCCTAGTCTTGTTATGTTGTTTTATGCTCCTTCCCACCTCTACCTCACTCACCTCTATCTCACTACCATACTCAACCTTATCACTATGTTTTATGCCTTTTGTTCACCCTCCAACATGTTTCCATTCTCCATTCATCATCTTTCCACTCTTATCACCCTTAAACCCTACCTCTATTCCATGTTATCACCATCAAGGAACCAAAGGACTCACAAGGCCACCATGAGTATGAAAAGAGCATATAGGTAGTAAAAAGTACCGTTTGTAGTCAAAGAAAATTAATCCTATAGTATGGTACATAACCAAGTGTGGTCATATGGATGTTATGAGTATTTAAAGTGAATAATACCTTATTCAAGGTTTATGAAAACAAATATATCATCAACTAGGTCTTATGAGGAGTAAGGGGTCTTAGTCATGTCTAATGATCTCTCCAAGGCACATACAATTATGATTTGTACATATAGTCCTTCTTCACCTACAATAGGTTTCAATGAAAGGTAATACTTGGAATAACATCAAGGTTTAACCATTTTTATATGGTTATTAAGGGTATAAAAGAGTAATCATGGATTTAGACCACCAAAGTAACTTTTCATAGTTTGTACTTCATGCTCATAATCTGCAGCCTATTGAGGGCATCCTATAGGCCAAATGATAGCAAGCATGTATGGCACAAGAATAAGTAAGGATAGGAATTTTTCATGGATTTAAAATCATGTTCTTAATTTTTTATTGTCAATGTTCTCTTTAATATTGAACATATTCAAAACCCAAGCTATTCAAAAGATTCAGTGATGACATACAATGCTTAAAAAGGATCCTACATGTCCATGTAGTGATCTATAATAGTTAGGGTTTTCCTATATACTTTAAATAGTTGTAAGGTTTGTATACATATATGAATTAATTGACATAGTGGTAAGTGATCTTCACATTGTTTCAAAGTGACATTTTTGGTCCTTAGAGAGAGAACTAAATAACACTAAATAAAGATGTACAAGTCTATACAGACAATACCCTATAGCCATAGTCAATAAGTATGAATTAATATGAATCCATAGATCATTATTAAGATATTTGAGGAGTTTAAAATTGTTGGTATGTTTTAAGAAAGGTAAGAGCATGCTAATGACATTTGAGTTTAGAAAGGACAAGACCAAGCTTTGAACCCTTGTCATAATTCATACAAGATAGTCATTAACCAGTCAAGTACATTGAAGGAGATATTTGTCAAAAGGTGGAGTATCTTATTGGTATATTTATTAATTATAGGTTATGAACCTTAATGGGATATGTACATGAAAAAATAGTCAAGGTTAATTGCTAAGAATAACCTACATGCTATTTGAGGAAGAAAATTATACTTATAGCCATACTAATATAGGCCTGTAGCCATCCATAAGGTATTTTGAAGACATAATGTTTTTGAAGAATTTTTTCATGGATCAAATGGTTATTTAAGGAGATATGGTCATGTTAACCCATCAACATGGATGGTTAAATTATCAAACTGGGAGGGAAATCACAAGATTTTAGAAATAGTCAGTCACCTATAGTAACCAAGGACACCTACATTTGCATATGTTTGGTCACCAACAAAACTTCCAAGGAATGTGAGCATGATTTAGTATAGTGTTTTGAAACCATATTAATGTGACATATAATGTGTCAATTACCAAAAATGAGGTCACCACAAGCATGCCAAAATTCCAAACAGGGTAATCTATAGTTATAGAGCATTTACAGGCCTATTGATAGTAAAATCCTATAGAATATATATCTCAGAGGTCATGGATCCACTTAAAGTTTTATATAGTGTTATTAAGTTGTGATTTTCATACTCATATAATGATGAAGAATTTCATATCCTAAATTACTCAAAGGCAAAATATCACCTTACAGTCACTATCCTAATGGACCTTAACTAGGCTTAAACACAGTTTATAGTCATACTTAGTGAAAGTTTCAATTCAAAAGAATGATATGAAGTGACTTTAATTATTTATATTCATCAGGTTTTCATGAATTCCAAATCATTTACAAATCATATTGTTGGGTTAATCCCAAAAGAGTAATTACAGTAGTAAGAGGGCATATTAGAGTATGAGGTTTATGTCAACAAGCTCTAAACAATGGAACTAAAATGTTGGTAGTATAGAGATAACTTAGAGAAATATTATTTAGAGTGAGATAAGGGGAATAAAGATATATTCAAAATAAACTTCCATAGTTAGATCACCTTATGAGTATACCTACAACCATATGAAGGTCAAATGACCTTCAAGCATCAAGTAATAAATAAAGCTAATGGTCTAACCAAAAATTATTCATAAAGTATTTGAATATAATAAGGAAAATCATGGTGAGGTGATATAATCAAGAGGAAAATTTCTCCAAGAACTTGTGAACTTTAATTCACCCCAAGTTCCTACTATGGCTATTGTACGGACTATGCATAGTACTGAGGCCTAGCAGCTTGCCTTTGAGTCAAATTACTATGAAGGGGATATGTTGAGAGTTATAAACTGGTATAATAAGTCTGAAAACACCTTTTGAAGATGTAATATCCATTAAAATTGATCAATACTCATTGATAGTAGCAAAACACAGTCATTTGAGAAGCCTAATTACCTCATTTGAAGGTCAAGGTATGCTAGAAAAAAGGGTAGAGTTATTTTAAAACTCTTAAAAAGACTATTGTGATAATAAATGATGAATTTGACCTTGAAAACCTCAAAATATCATGAAAACACATTAAAAACACCAGAACTTAATCATGTTTGTCATACTCCATGTGCAAGGAGCAAATTTGAAGGAATTTTGAAGATTTTGGGAGCCACATGTGGTTTCAAGACTTATAATTTTATACACAGGGTCATCAAGACTTGAAAAATCATATAAAAAAGTTTAAAATCCATTGGATAAGTGTATATACTCATTATTTTGTCATAGTCATTAGCATGTGTTTTGGAGATCACTATTGGAGCAAACAATGTTCTAGAGTGCCACAGAGGTTTCAAATTCTAGGTAAAAGTCTTAAAATCATGGGATGATGTTTTTGCATCATCATAAGACTGTTCAAGAGTTTAAAAACTCTAAATAGTATGTAAACCATGTTCATTCACGATTTTATAAGCAAATAAGCATATATGCCAAAGGTATTTTTGGACTTTTCAAGATAAGATGCTTTCAGAGTGTTTTGATAGCATGGTACATACCCCATAATGATGTTTCATTATTTAATAAGTAGGGGAAGAGTCATTTTCATCTTGGGGAATTTTTTCACTTTTTGTAGTTCTAGATACCCTTCCAAGCCTCTAGTTTATATGCTCATATCTTTCACCACATAAGGAGTTTGGATGAATGATATTAGTATGTTTTGAGGACCCTTATGTAAATAGAATTCAATGAACTATTGAGATTAGTTGAGTGGATATTTGTCAAGTATAGTGAAGGAGATATTTGTGAAAGGGTGGAGTATATTATTGGTATATTTATTAATTATAGGTTATGAACCTCAATGGGATATGAACATGAAAACACAGTCAAGTTTAATTGCTAAAAATAACCTACATGTTATTTGAGAAATAAAAGTGTACTTATAGCCATACTAATATAGGCATGAAGCCATCCATAAGGTATTTTTAAGACATAATGTTTTTTAAGGATTTTTTCATGGCTTAAATGGATCTTTAAGGAGAGATGGTCATTTTGACCCATCAATGTGAATGGAGAATTTCTAAAACTAGGAGGGAAATCACAAGATTTCACAAATATTCAGTCACCTCTAGCAACCCAGGACACCTACAGTTGCAAAGGTTTGGTCACCAATAGAACTTCTAAATAATGTGATCATGCTTTAGTATAGGTTTTGGAAACCATATTAATGTGACATATAATGCATCAATCACCAAAAGTGAGGTCACCATAATCATTAAAAAAATTCCAAAGAGGGTAATCTATAGTTAAAGATAATTTGCAAGCCTATTGATAGCAAAATCCTATAGAATATATATATTAGAGGTCATGGATCCACTTAAAGCTTTAAATAATGTGATTAAGATATGATTGAAATACTCACCTAAGTATGAATCATTTAATATCCTAATTGACTCAAAGGCAAAATATCACCTTACAATTACTATCTTAATGGACCTTAATTAAGCTTAAACATAGTCTACAATCATCCTCAAGCAAACTTGTAGCCATCTACAAGTTATCAAGCATAGAAGGCCTAGTGTAAAATTTTAAATTAAAAATAATTCTATTAAGTGACTTTCATCATTTATATTCATTAGGTTTTCATTATTTCTAAATCATTAACAAAACATACATTCAGGTTAATCCTAAAAGATTACCTATATTAGTAAGAGGGCCTATTGGAGTATGAGGTTTAGATCAACAAGATATAAAAAATGGAAGTGAATTTTTGGTAGTATAGAGATCACTTAGAGAAATATTATTTTGAGTGAGATAGGGGGCATCAAGATAGATTCAAAAGACACTTCCATTTTTAGATCACTTTATGAGTACACCTATAACCATATGAAGGTTAAAGGACCTTCAAACATCAAGTAAGAGATAAGGCTAATGGTTTAACAAAAAAAAATCATAAAGTGTTTGAATATCATAACTAAAATCATGGTGAGGTGATCTGATCAAGAGGAAAAGTTCTCCAAGAACTTGTGAACTTTAATTCATGCCAAGTGCTTACTATGGCTATTATATGGAATATGCATAGTATTGAGGCCTAGAAGCTTGCCTTTGAGTCAAATTACTATGAAGGAGATATGTGGAGAGTTATAAATTAGTCTAAAATCACCTTTTGAAGATGGAATAGATATTAATTTTGATCAATACTCATCTACAGTAGCAAAACACAGTCATTTGAGAGGCCTAATTAACTTGTTTGAAGGTTAAGGTATGCTAAAAATAGGGGTAGAGGTTGTTTTAATTTTTTTTAAAAGACTATTTCGGTAATTAATGATGAATTTAACCTTAAAAACCTCCAAATATCATGAAAACACCTTTAGAACACCAAAACTCAATCATGTTTGTCACAATCCATGCATAAGGGGAAATTTTGAAGATTTTGGGAGTTAAAGGTGGTTTCAAGATGTAAAATTTTATATAAAAGGTCTTTGGGACTTGAAGAATCATATTAAAATGTTTCAAATCCATTGGATGAGTGTAAATACTCATTTTTTTGTCATATTCATCAACATGTCTTCTGGAGACACCATTGGAGTAGACAGTGTTATGGAATGTCACAGAGGTTTAAAAGACTAGGTAAAAGTTTAAAAAGCATGTGATGATGTTTTTACATAATAATAAGACCTTTAAATAGTTTTAAAATTCCAAATAATATGTAAACCATTCTCATTGATGCTTTTGCAAGCAAATAAGCATATAGGCCAAAAAGGCATTTTGGGACTTTTCAAGTAAGGATGATTTTAGAGTGTTTTAATAGCATAGTATAGACCCCATAATGATATTTTCATGATTTGAGAAGTAGGGGAAGAGTCATTTTCATATTTGGGAATTTTTTCACTTTTTATAGTTTTAGACACCCTTCCAAGCCTCTTATTCATATACTCATATATTTCACCACGTAGGGAGTTTGGTTGAATGATATTAGTATGTTTTGGGGACCCCTATGTAATTATAATTAATTAAGAATTGATATCAGTTGAGGGTTTGTGATTTATAAAAAATTGTTAAGAGCATAGGTAGCCTAGAATGCAATCAAAACCCTACAGGCAAATTTTCTCCATGTGATAAATTTGCATATCTTTCACGTGGGAACCCAATATTTTTAGGGATGTTATGGGGGTTATTGTGATACAGATCAATGGAAACATTTTTGGATTTGGAGGTATGTACTTCATGAATAATCATTTTAAAACCTTCCTAAATGCTTAAAAATCTAGTTTTACAGAATATTGATTTTCTTGCCATCAAATCACCATGCATTAACCTAAACCTTTTCAAACATCAAGTACACTCATAGATGATTCTATTGACCAATTTTGACTTTTAGGTCAAAATAGGGCACCCCTAGTAAAAAAATACATTTTTAGGCATATAAGGTGGTCTAATATATTTTCATAAGGTTTTTTATAATTCATTTCATACCTCTCAATGTTATATTAACCTTGGTCACTCATTTAATTAGTTTATCTTGTCATTTACAGTTATTATAGGCGTTTAAATGGTGAATTTAATGCTTTGTATATGTTTCTTAGGAAACATGCAAGTGTAAAAATGTGATTTCATTCCCCATGTGTCATTATAAGTCTTAAGTAATTGACAAGGCTGTAGTTTTAAGGTTTAATTAGAAAAAAGTCAATTTTCCTAAAGAAGAGGAAGAATATGACAAACGTATAGCTTTTAGAAAAGCATGCCACATGTGAGGATTCCATGAAACATATCTCCATATTCCTAAATCTCATTTACATTTTTTTTTTGATCTAAAAAATCAAATTTTAAGTCAAAACCATTCAACTCCCTTCATGCTCTTTTTGGTAAACTAAAGAGACTTGCATATTCTTGCTTTGTACAACTAATACGATGGGTTTCAAGTAAAATGATCCTAGATACATATTATCATTTATAATACCTTCAAATCCATATAATAATTTATAATATTTGTTAACTATACTTCATGAACCATCCATTCAAAGTAGACTATGAAAATTTGCCTATCAATCTATGCACCCTCCAGGTTTTCCTTCATTCAGAGTAAGTCCATACAAATTGGTTGCTGATATTGCTTCAAAAATTTATTGGATTCATCCTATAATTAATCACACACTTTTTTTCATTTTTAAAGTGGTTTTGATGAGATAACCAAGTCAATTTGTAGGAAGATGCAATTTTTTGAGTTATGGATAGTTTCACCATTTGCAGAAGCTTTGCACTTTACCAATGGTTCTAGGGGATTGTGTTCATTCCTCTAAAGTTTTAATATAGAGTATATTTATGAAATTTAACCTTTCATCATTATCCAAGGTAGTGGTTTGTAAGCTCATTCCATGTGTACTCAATAGTCCTTTGAGACCTTTGTCTACTCTTTCACCCACAGGCAGGTAGTTTTCATGTTGAAGAATATGTTTTGAGGATGGTTTAAAAATGTCATTGATAGATATTACTCACTTAAATATTGAAAAAATAATTTTATGGGTTTTATAGATTTTCCACAAACATGTTTTTCTTTAGCTTCATACTTCTACCTGCATACAACTCATTATTTCCCATAGTACCATATGATGACATCATCCTAGAGTGTGAAAGGATTGAAGAAGTTTTCCAAATTCTTAAAATCTATTGATATGCATTGACATACTTTATGGAAACATCTAAAGTTCATCTTCATGAAGGATCCATATGTTTCATGCCTTATTCACTATTGGATGTCAAGGCATCCACCTACAAGATTCCCTCCAACAGAGGTTTGACAAGGATGTACAATGAGATTGCTAAGATATGAAAGGTATTCATGGGGTTATGGATGTGTTTTTTATAACTAAGATTTATTTGTAATTCAAATAAAGTGGGGTGTTACTCCAAATTTGAATAATTATGAATTTAGGACTGAGTTTCTAAAGAGACAAAATAGAAAACCTAACACCTTTTCTCATGGTTATGAAATAGGTTTATCCAAAGGATTAATACACCTTGGATACTAGACCTTATATATCTCATAGAAAAGGTTAAAATTCAAAGGTTTTAGGATAATTGGTTAAGGTAATATGGTGTTTGGGAGCCTCAAAGTTATTTATAATAACACTAAAAGCTTTAATAACCTCTATAGGCCTATAAGGGCAAATGGCCTTTTGTCATTTTAGGAGAGAAACAATGAACAAACTAATGACTAAGTTGTTTGAAATAAATGACATAAGTTCAAATGGTTTTGAACATAATAAATTATTTCAAGGTTCCTTGGTAATTTCATAACTACCTATAAGTGTACTTTGTATGGAGAATACTCATCTACAACAAAGTTTAATAATAAATGTCTCAGTCATCATACAGTGAGCACACATGAGCCATTTTCAGGCATTAACATGCATAAATGAAGATTCAATAGAGATAAAATAAGTGTAAAATGACTCTATTGAGTCCCCATACGTTTATATGTGTAATGACATACTAGACCTATACCTAGTCTATATAATAGGGTAAAGTTGCACCTATAACTGGGTCATTTAAACAGTGGTCATCCTTTCAAGTTTTTTTCACTATTTTGGAGCCTTCAAGATGAATTAAATTGAATGGTTATAAATTTTTTTATTTTTAAAACATATTAAATACTCAATGTAGTTTAAATAATTCCATGGAGACCTACAACCCTCTATAGACTTAGAAAAAGGTCATAGGAAATCTACGTACTAATCTAGGACCACAATGGTTTTAACCATATAGGGTGGATTCAAGATGATCATCATGTTGAGAGCATAAAGAAGAAGATTATGAAGGTTTAATATACCATATGTACTTAATAAAATAAAAATAGTAACCTAAAACCAATAAAAAGAGTGACCTGCATCTTGATAAGAGGCATAAAGGAAAATATCTACAGAAAAACACCCCTATTCACTATCACCTACAAGCAAGGTCATAGTTTGTGAGGGAAAAGTATAAGTTTGACTTAATATTAAGGAAATTATGATTAAAAACTTTTTAACATGAATAAATATCATGAAATATATGTAATTATATGCCCAAGACTCTCCCAAGCTACCCAAAGACCTCTCTTTCTTGACAAAATGGACTTAGTACAGGCAGGTTAAGAGAACCCTTGTCCAAAATGGTAAACATAGAATTTCATTAACAAGAAGGGTTTTAGTTGATTCCAATGGTAAAATAAGAATTAAATGAGAATTTATATAATGTATCAATAGCTTATATGATTGAAGGAGGTTTGGGATAAGCATTTATAAGGAGGTTTGGTCAAAAGTATGCAAAAAAATAAGGTTGTTGCCCCCTTTTTTGAGTAGATTGAGATGGTTAGACCCCTTTAACATGGAATTTGACAAAATAATTTGGTAAAATTTTTCATTATGACCTTATTAATCCTCATAAATATTCATTTTTCATGAAATAGGAGGGATACTACTCTTTGTTTTGTCTCAGAGGTAAGGTGCTTCTTACATGCACAAGAATGGTAGTTTTTGGGAAAATTGATTAATGGTGAACCAAAAGGAAATATGACAATAAAAAAATGTTTGAATAGATACTTAAAACATGGGACAACATAAAAAATCCAGACTATAATCTTTGGATGCAAACAAGGTGGTCTAGACAAGAAGGTCTGTAGGGAAACCTAGTAAGGAAACATGCAAATCTAGCCCAAATGCAAAGCCATTGCAAGTTACAACCATTAAAAAGAATTATATTGTTTTTTATAGTGAACATGGGAATTTAAATTATGTCTTAAATATATTATAATACATATTAGGTGCAAAAATTAGTCATGTAGCTCAAAAATATAGGTAAACCTATTAGGCAAGGTTAGGCCTAAAGGTCCAAATGAGAAGGTTTGATCCTTTAAGAATACAATAATATTTTTATAATCTTGAATCATGTATATGTAATGGATAAAATTTTATTAAATATAGGTGGATATAATAAATTTAAAAGGAATATCCAAAGCATTTGATGTTGTAGTTAGGTGTACTTGCTAAGACTAAACCTAATGAACAAGGTGTACCCATTAATATTTCCAACATGAAACCTAATTTCTATCCTATGGAGACATGTTCATTAGATCAAAATGGATGTGTTAAAGCCTCTAGAGGTCAATGATACCATAAAAAGGTCATTTTTAGCTCAAAAATAAACTCAAACTTGCAAAATGAGGGTGACAAACATGACAGGCCATTTTCCAATGCTCACATATTTCATGAGGCTATGCATGGGAGCCAAAGGAGTTAGGGGATGTTATGAAGGGTCTCATATGACAAAATATTGGAATTTTTTCTCAATTTCTAAGTCACAACTTTATGAACAATTTTTAATAATCAAAACTACTCTAAAACCCTTGCAAAACCTCAACCAAGATCAATTTAGAGAAATTGAGTTGTAAAGCTAATATAAGGGCATAGTTTGATCAATAAACCTATTGAAAGTTTTATTAAACTCACCCAAGATCCTTACCATGCTATATATATGTAATTAATTGTATAGATAAGGGTATAAATCGGATTTTATCACTTTTTTGTGTGTTGTGTAGGCTATAGGATGAATTAGGAGATGAAACAAAGTTTGGGTGGAATATTTACACTTAAGATAAATATAAATATTAATTTAATTTCATGAATAAACCTCTATGTGCCCCAACTATGTCCTTACTTTTAGCCAGTCAAAACTGGCCCATTGAGAAAACTCAAGAGAAGAGAGGAAAGATTCACTTGAAGTGGTTTTAAGGTACCCCTGATGATTACAAGGCCATGGCGGGTCTTAAAATTTTTAATATCCTTCCTCCCATGTATTTTAATGTATAATTGGTGCCAATTTTGAGGTCAATTGTGTAGGGTGCATGAAAGGATAGTTTTTAGCATACCAAATGATGATGGCTCTTTACCAGGTGATTATAGAAGACCATGCATGAAACCAATGAATGGAGAGGCATGTATGATATCCTCTCATTCTATTATAATAATTTTAGCTACCTAATATTATTTACAAGTCACTTAAATATATCCAATCATGAAGGTAGTTTTTTTTAATGTAAAAAGAGGAGTTTTGTGCCATTTTACCTAACTTTGATGACTTAGAATAACACGTTTTACTACTAAACTTGTGTGATTCAACCCATATCCTTTTCCCATACATGTATAACTAAAATTATTGGCTTGAAAAGTGTCCTTGTGACCCTTGGACTTCTCTCTCTCTCTCTCTCTCTCTCTCTCTCTCTCTCTCATCTCTCTCTCTCTCTCTCTCTCTCTCTCTCTCTCTCTCTCTCTCTCTCTCTCTCTCTCTCTCTCTCTCTCTCTCTCTGAAAGAGTTGGCCATTTTGGAATTATATGGGATGTTCTAATTAAATATGGTGAAGCCATACTCAATTATAAACCTTTTTATAAATGAAATGACTAAGTTTTTACCTCTCTCATGACTCTTCATAGTGTGCTTTACTTGAATGTTTAAATTTCTTAGTGAAGACCATGGATTTCCTTACCATTGTACTTCATTCTTTCACCTATTTACAACCTATTTTAAAATTAATGTTAAGTGTTCCAAGATATTTTCATGGTTTAATTGAGTATTATTTTAATTATAGTAATTCAAGACATTTTTTATAGTCCTCCTAGCCTTGCATATCATCTATGACCCCACAATGTAATATTGATGCCATAAGACGTAGATTTGGGAAAGTGTATGTTTTAGTTGGTTTCTTGGTCTCAAGTGTAGAATTAAATTGGTTGGAAGTCATGAAACTGATCTAGTGTATCACCTCCATATTTTAGGTTTTCTTTTAGTTATATTTATCCCTTTACACCCCCAAGAGTTAGTAGTAGTTGTAGTCAGGTGGTACATCAAGAGAGCTAAGCCCTATCTAGAGATTCACTTCATTCCTTAGGCTATAAACAAGCCTATAATTGATTAAATTATGCCACATGGATGATAATATGCTTGGAATATCCTCAAAGGTTGAAAATCCAAGTGAAAATAGATTCCATAAATACCAATTTTATGCATGGATCTATATGGATGAGGGCAAAAATCATGTATTTTGTGGAAAAAGCATGTAGAATGAAGTAAATCTTAGTTAAATGAGATCCAATAAATGGATATTGAATCCTAAGAAATTTTATTTATCTTAAATTTTTTATTTTATTAGAATTCAACCCTATAAGTTCCCCTACTAGCTCAATCAAAATGGCTAGTAGGAAAATAGAGCAAAATAGGCCTAGTCAACCTTTTTGATTGAATGATGAGTGTTTTCTCATAAAAATAACATATATTGTGATGATAAATGTTTTTATAGGTTTATTTATTTGTTTTTTAGGTTTCATGGTGTATTTTTATAGCTTTAATGGAGCTCAAGTGCACAGATTGGTTTTTAGGCCTATTTGGCCTAGTAGGCCTAATTGATCAAGTGTCAAGTTTGAGTTTGGCATTGAGTGAAGCCTATCAAGGATCTAAAAATGATTTTAAAAACTTCCTATATTTTTTTACATGGATATATCATGTAAAATTTCATCCTTAAAAATTCATTTTCTTGCTAGATGAGGCTAAAGAGACAGTTAACTAGTCTTAAGGAACCATGACTCTAAGTTGACTAGTTGACAAGTCATGCATCTATCCTTGGTTAATATATCATTAGAGGACTTAAAATACATCAACCCTAGCTTATCCTACATTTATTAAAACCATTTATGTAATATAATTTCATGCAAAGGAAGATTAACTTGTCAACATGGGCCCACCATCTTATTCATACAACTTTAAGGATCATGCATGTTTTATGGAGTTTGAAGACAATTGAGTTTTTGATTGAATATTGTAAAGAGGATTAGGTCTTGAGTTAAATAACCAAGACTAATAATTATTCCATTTTAATTCCAAATTATATGGACCTTCTTTTTAGACATATATATTAGCTTTTTTCAAGCCATTTTAGATAATTCTTGAAGGTAAAAAGGAAATTATAATCGACACCATTTTATCAAATGAAAGATATTTTTACATATGGTTTTAGATCAGAATAGAGTGTAATTTGAATATGTATCAGCATAAAATTAGCATCTAATTATCCTTTTTTGGGTCCTTTACACACCTAATATGAAAATATCATCCTCTTCAAGTCAATGGAAGAGCTAGGATTTGAATTTGCTTTGCAAACTTATTTCAGGCCTTCTTTTGAAACACTGATATTGAGGATTGAATGCAAAGTTTTATTTCAGATTAATACGTGTGTCTTAGTTTTAAAATTATTTTAGAGAATACCAATCATTCAAGTGCATCACCCCATTAAATAATATTTCCCATTTTAGTTTCTTTCTCCCTTTTCATCCAAAAAAAATCAAAAAATAGATTAGTTTTAGTGATAGATATTTAGGGAACTAGCCATACCTGAAGGTTATTCTCAATTTAGATTCAACCACACTTTTAGAAGATCCAATTGTATTATCTAGAGAGAAGGTGTGCCTTATAGATCTTTAATCAGAATGTTCTCTAGAGTGATAATTTTTTTTGACACATGTGGTGGATCTTTCATTTTACACACTAACCTTTAGAGGCATTCATAATATCCATGCAAATTTCATCCATTTAAATCTAGTTATGAACACCATGTATCATTTGAATATTGATTGTTTTTAACATTTGGCTTACTAATGATCTCCAATGTCTTGTTTTACTATGGATCCATATTATCCTCACTATGATCATTATGACCAAACACACTATAATCCTCACTATCTTGTATGAGGATTTATATCAATCATATATTTAGGAATACTTACCTAATCCTCCCAATGAATATCAAATCCATCATAATATTGCTCCTTACCAGCCTTATCATGAGCCATCCTACCCATCTAGCTTGCCTAATCATGGCCATTTTGCATCTACCCAATCCATATTAGAACTTTAAAAAACTTTAGTAAGCCTTGCAAAACATACATTAAATCTATACTCACAAAGATATTATGTCCAAAATACCTCTACTCACCAGATCCATTATGTGAGAGAGTCATTCTTGAAAATAAAAGAAGAATGGGCACATGTTGAGAGAGAAAATTGGAATAATCTCATTGGTGATACGATGGATGTAGGTGGTTATATTCAAAGCATTAAGGAATAAACTAAAAGGCCTCAAGGAATAAAAGGTTCAACACCACTCTTCTTATATGCCATCCACTCCTCCTCTAGAGGCCATTTCAAGTGCCCCTTTGAGTTTGCCAAGTTCTTCATGTGTTTCTTAGACCTTCCCTTCTTGGATATCTATCCAAAAGAATTGTTAAATAAATAAAAACATTGTTATGGGACATCTTATTATTAATATATGATACTCCACCCTCCCTCAAGAGTGTTCTTGTGTTCTTTATCCTAATGAAACTACTAACCACTTTAAATAGAATATATTCCAAGATAATATAGATAAGTAGATTAGAGAGTTGGAATTGAAGACAAGGAAAGAGGAAGAGAACTAAAATCAAAAGGTTAAAAAAGGGACTCTATCTTTCCCATCTTCAAAAAAAATCATGCATTCTAAGCCAATCCAAAGCTACTCAACCCCCATCCCTCCCTCCTTAATAATCTAGGTCATTTTCATCTTGGGAATCCATCTTAAACAACATGAAAAATAAGGAGGGAATGACTCTCAAATAAAAATAGTTGGACCAAGGAGGGGTTCTGTATGTCTCATCTCTCTTGGAGTCACCCCAAAACTATCCTATGCCACTCATTGAAGAGGAACCAAAGCAAGTTGGAGGTGAGACCCAACAAGAATAATACCATTGGTAGTAGTTATAACATGATTTCGTGAGTGAAATTGGTGAGCTTAATATGTCAAAATTGGATGGTGAGATAGTGTAATAGGTTAAATCTCCATCTGAGGTATTCATTAATGTTTTGGATCTTTAGGTAGATATTGATACTCTAGGGATGCCCAATTAAAATGAGAAGGGTAATTTTGATGATAAATTGGTACAAATAGAGGACATGGATGAGGTTGAGATATATCTTGTTCAAAAGGATCAAGTGCTTTAGAAGGTGGTTAATGAGTTTCCCATGGAAGCTAATGACCAAAATTAGGTAGAATATATAAAGCTTCTTGATGAGCCTAAATAACTTGTAGCCAAGAAGAAGTCCAGTCTTATTCATAACACCATGGAAATCAAAAAGGCATGTCTTATGGGACCACCATTGGAATTTGCAGTCAAGGAACCATCTGAAGAAATTAGGACTATATGGATACATGTTGTTGACATATTTGGAGCTGCTTGGTTCTCATTGATCATCGTGACAATAAAATTGGAAAATACAATAAAGAAGAAGGAGGCATCAAGACCAAGGGTCAATAAGTTTCATTCCTTATTCAATATATCATCTCATGATGCAGGAAAATTTTCAAACTTTCCTTTTGATCTAGGAGGACCAACAAGGTGGAGGTTAGTTTGTACATAATAGCCTTTTTTATGTTGTTTCCTCTAAGGCCACATCCACACATTATTTCAATAATTGTTTTTCCTTTTCCAATTATTTTTTTCCATTCTTTAAAGTGCACATACACACATATTTATTGTTGTTTGTGTCAGTTTCTTTCGTTGTGTCTTTGTTTACAAAAGCCTTCCTAGTTTCTGTATATTTTTTGAGTTTGTCATTGCTAGATTTTTTTAGTTCTTTGACTAGTAGGCTGGTCAACCCCCGAAAGTTCCTAAAATTATTATTAATTTGACTTGTCAAGGAAAAATTACTACCTCCATCATATGAAACTTTCCAAGAAGTGATCATTAGCCCTTTATAAATAGTTAAACAGGTGTGTTATAGCCTAAAAACTCAAATTTTATTCAAAAGGACTCATTATAATTTAATAAGGGTATTTAAAATACCTATTTATCCATTATTCATGTTCAAAATTATGAAAATGGCTTATTTATAAAGTTTCAAACCTTGAAAAAGTCATTTGATATATTATATAAGCTTAAAAGGGCCCTAAAAACCCCTCCCACATGCTAATTTCCACATTTAAAGCATGAAAAAATGTTAAAAGTTGTATTTTTAATGTTATACCACATATTTTTTATTTAAACTCGTAAAATTGATGGTGGAAGACTTGAATTGGCTTTGAAGGGCCAAAATAAGGTTTTTTCCACTCATTTCACAAGAGAAGTACATATTACATACAAATTACATACAATATAGAGTAAGGGAGATAATATTCAGGACATATCCAAGATTTTTGAGGAATTTCATGGCCTTTTATGTCTATACAAGACCAAAACTAGTCTTCTATTGGCACTTTGCTTATTTGCACAAAGGGACCTACCTGTAGATTTTTTGATGGTACAGATTGATGGAGGAGAGTGAAGGTCTAGAATTTGGGGTGAAAAAAATTAGAATCAGTGGGATTATTTATGGTACAAGTGGATATTAAATTGGATTATCTAGGATCATAAACCATTCAATTTAAGATAGGCCAATTTTTGCAGCCCTACAACTAAAAAGGTAACTAGTTTTTTTCAGTTTTTCCTCACCTGGGTAGAGTTTCAAGGAAAATCAAGGTGCTAAAAAATCTTGGAAACATATTATAAATTTTAATATCATCCTTCAGATGTTATTCATCCAATTCAAGTCCTAAAAAATCTCACAAATTCAGCTAATCTAAATTTGTAGTTAACAATTTTGCAAGGAAAAGTTGTACGATCATGGAAGAAGTTAGATTGAAGTTTTTATGAAATTTGTGTTTTTAGGGTTTCATAATTTTTTTAATTATTTAAAATAATTTTTATTACAAAATTTCCAATTTTTATGGCCAAGAAACCCATCTTCATGCACTTAGAGTGCTTAAATGGGATACTTTAGCATTCTTTAAGGATTTTTTGCAAATTTTAAGGTTTTTGAAGAAAACTATGTTTTAATTTCAGACTCTTACCTTCCTCAAATGGATAAAAATTCAAATGAAGTGATCATGATGATTCCTTGTTTGAATATATCCTATCATCCTAGTCTTGTCATGTTATTTCATGCTCTTGCCAACCTCTACCTCACTCACTTCCATCTCACTACCATACTCAACCTTATCACTATTTTTTGTGCCTTTTGTTCGCCATTTAACATGTTTCCATTCTCCATTCATAATATTTCCACTTATATCACCCTAAACCCCTACATCCATTCCATGTTATCACCATCAAGGAACTAAAGGACTCACAAGGCCACCATGAGCATGAAAAGAGCATATAGGCAATACAAAGTAGCATTTGTAGTAAGGGAAAAGTACTCCTATAGTATGGTACATAACCAAGTGTGGTCATATGGATGTTATGAGTCAAAGTGAATAATACCTTATTTATGGTTTATGAAAATAAATATATCATCAAGCAGGTCTTATAAGGAGTAATGGGTCTTAGTCATGTCTAAGGATCTCTCCAAGGCACATACAGTTGTGATCCATACATATAGTCTTTCTTCACCTACATTAGGTTGAAATGAAAGATAATAGTTGGAATAACATCAAGGTTTAACCATATTTATAGGTTCATTAAGGGTATACAAGAGTCATCATGGATTTAAACTAGCAAAGTAACTTTTCATAGTTTACACTTCATGCTCATAATCTTTAGCCTATTGAGGCCATCGTACAGGCCAAATGATAGCAAGCCTATATGGCACAAGACTAAGTAAAGATAGGAATTTTTCATGGTTTTAAAATCATGTTCTTAGTTTTTTATTTTCATTTCTCACTTCAATATTTAACATGTTCCAATCCCAAGCTATTTAAAAGGTTTAATGATGACCTATAGTATGTAAAAAAAGATCCTACAAGTCTGTATAGTGAGCTATAATAGTTAGGATTTTCCTATATACTTTAAAAACTTGTAAGGTTTGGATAATTATATGGATAAATTTACATAGTGGTCAGTGACCTTCACATAGATTCAAAATAACATTTTCAATCCTTAAAGAGAGAAATAAATAACACTAAATGAATCTCTACATGTCTATATGGATAGTAGCCTATAACCATAGTCAAGAAGTATGAATTAGGATGCATACATATATAATGACTAATATATTTTAGTACTATTTTAAACTTGTTGGTATGTTTCAAGAAAGGTAATAACATGTTATTTACTTTATATTTTGGAAATGATAATACCAAGCTTTGAACCCTTGTCATAGTCTGTATAAGACAATCATTAATCAGTCAAGGATAGTGAAGGAGATATTTGTCAAATGGTGGAGTATATTATTTGTATATTTATTAATTCAAGGTGATAAAACTCAATGGGATAAGGACATGAAAACATATTCAATGTTAATTTATAAAAATAACCTACATTATATTTGAGGAGGAAAAGTGTACCTACAGCCATACTAATACATACATATAGCCATCCATAAGGTGTTTTGAAGACAATGTTTTTGAAGAAAATTTTCATGTATCAAAGGGATATTTAAATAGAGATGGTCATGTTGACCCATCAAGGTGAATGGAGAAGTTGTCAAATAGGGAGGGAAATCAAAATATTTCACAAATACTCAGTCACCTATAGTAACCAAGGACACCTATAGTTGCAGAGGTTTGGTCACCAACAAAACTTCCAAGGAATGTGAGCATGCTTTAGTATAGGGTTTGGAAACCATATTAATTTGGAATATAATTCATAAATCACCAAAAGTGAGGACACCATAAGTATGCTAAATTTCTAAGGAGGGTAATCTATAGTTAAAGAACATTTATAGGCCTATTAATAAAAAAATCCTATAGAATATATATATCATAGGTTATGGATCAAATTAAATTTTTAAAGAATGTTATTAATTTGTGATTGGAATACATATATAAGTATGAATAATTTAATATCCTAATTGACTCAAAGGTAAAATATCACCTTACATTCAATATCGTAATCAACCTTAATTAGGTTTGAACATAATCTATAGTCATACTCAGGCAAACTTGTAGCCACATATAAGTTGTCAAGCACAAAAGGCCTAGAGTGAAAGTTTAAATTCAAAATAACTATATGAAGGTACTTTGATAATTTATATTCATCAAGTTTTCATGATCTCCAAATCATACAATCAGGTTAATCCCAAAAGAGTACCTATAGTAGTAAGAGGGCCTATTGGAGTATGAGGTTTAGGTCAACAAGCTTTAAAAAATGGAAGTGATGTTTTGGTAGTGTGTGTGTGTGTGTGTGTGTGTGTGTGTGTGTGTGTGTGTGTGTGTGTGTGTGTGTGTGTGTGTGTGTGTGTGTGTGTGTGTGTGTCTATATATATATATATATATATATATATATATATATATATATATATATATATATATATATATATATATATATATATATCACCTAGATAAAGATGATTTTGATTAAGATAAGGGGAATCAAGATAGATTCAAAAGACACTTCCAGAGTTAGATCACCTTATGAGTACACCTACATCCATATGAAGGTTAAAGGACCTTCAAGCATCAAGTAATGGACAAAGATAATGTTCTAACCAAAAAAATTCATAAAGTTTTTAAATATCATAAGGAAAATCATGGTGAGGTGATCTAATTAAGATGAAATGTGCTCTAATCACTTGTGAACTTTAATTCACCCCAAGTGCCTACTCAGATTATGCATAGTATTAAGGCCTAGAAGCTTGCCTTTGAGTCAAATTACTATGAAGGAGATATGTGGAGAAATATAAATAGGTATAAGTAGTTTTTAATCACCTTTTTAATATGGAATAACCACTAAATTTGGTTAAAATTGATCAATACTCATCTACAGTTTAAAAACATAATCATTTGAGAAGCCTAATTACCTTATTTAAAGGTCAAGGTATGCTATAAATAGGGGTAGAGGTTGTTTTAAAACTATTGAATAGACTATTGTGCTAATTAATTATTAATTTAACCTTGAAACCCTATAAAAACCATGAAAACACCTTAAAAACACCAAAACTCAGTCATGTTTGTCATATTCCATGCATAAGGGCCAAATTTGAAGATTTTAGGAGCTAGAAGTGGTTTCAAGACTTAAAATTTTGTATAAAAGTTCATAAATAATTTAATAATCATATGAAAATTTTTAAAATTTATTGAATGAGTGGAGATACTTGCTATTTTATCATAGTCATCAAAATGTTTTTTAGAGACCACCATAGGAGTAGACAGTGTTTTGGAGTGCCACAAAGGTTTTATATTCTAGGTAAAATTTTGAAAATAATTATATGATGTTTATAAATAATCATAATACCTTTAAAGAGTGTAAAAAATCCAAATCATATGTAAACCATGCTAATTTAGGGTTTTACAAGCAAATAGGCATATAAACCAAAAAAGCATTTTTGGAATTTTTAAGAAAGGATGATTTCAGAGTGTTTTGATGGCATGGTAAAGACCCAATTATTTTTTTTATTTCATGATTTGAGAAGTAGGGGAATATTCATTTTCATCTTGGTGAAGTTTTTCACTTTTGGCAATTTTAGACACCCTCTCAAGCCTCCTATTTAGATGCTTATAACTTTCACCATGTAAGAATTTTTTACAAACAATATTAGTATGATTTTATCACCCATATATAATTATAATTAATGAAAAATTTATATAATTTTATTTATAGTGATTTATGAACAATCGTTAAGGGCGTAGGTAGCCTAGAATGTAAGCAAAACCCTACAAGCAAATTTCCTCCACATGACAACTTTGTATATCTTTCACATGGGAACCCAATATTTTCAAGGTTTTTAGGGGTGTGATTTTGATACAAATAAATGGAAATATTTTTATATTTGGAGGTTTTTACTTCATGAATCATTATTTTGAAGATTTAGTTTTAAAACCCTCCTAAACCCTCAAAAAACTAATTTTACAAAAGGTTGATTTTATTGCCTTAAAATCCCCATGTATCAAATTCAAACCTTTTAAAAATAGATTAAACTTAGAGAGTATTCCATAAATTTCAATTTTATGCATGGATTTGTACAGATGAGGGCAAAAATCATGTGTTTTATGGAAAAAAGCATGTAAAATAAATTACAAGGTAATTCAATGAAATCCCCTCAATGGATCTTGAATCTTGATACTTTTTATTCATCTAATAAATCTTCATTTTATCATAAATAATCATGGAAGTTCCCATATTAGCTCAATCAAAATGGTCAATCTATAAGAAAATGGAGCAAAATAGGCCTAGTCAATGTTCTTGACTAAATGGTGAGTGTTTTCTCATCAAAATCACATATATTGTGATGTAAAATGATTTTATATGTCTATTTCATTGTTTTTAAAGTTTCATCATGTCTTTTTTTATGTTTCATGGAGCTCAAGTGTACATATTGGTTTTTAGGCCTATTTAGCCTAGTAGGCCTAATTGATCAATTGTCAAGTTTGTGTTTGGCATTGAGAAAAGATATCATGGAGTTAAAAATGAGTTAAAAAATTCCTATCTGATTTTACATGGATATATCATTAGAATTTCATCCTTATAAATGGTATCTCATGTAGGAAGAGGCTAAAGAGGCAGTTAACTAGTCTTAAGGAGCCATGAGTCTAAGTTGACTAGTTGACAAGTCATGCACATATCCTTGGTTAACATGTCATTATAGGATTTAAAATACATAAAATATAGCTTATCCTAATTTTTTTCAAACCAATTTTGGTGTATCATTTCATCCAAAGGAATAGTGACTTATCAACATGGGCCCACCACCTTATTCCTATGCCAACTTTAAGGATCAAGCATGTTCTATGGAGTTTGAAGATAATTAAATTTTTGAGTGAATATTGTAAAGAGGATTAGGTCTTAATTTAACTAAAAAAGACTAATCCTTTTTCCCTTTCAATGCCACATTATCTATACCTTGTTTTTAGACATATATATTGGTTTTTTTCAAGCCATTTTGGATAATTCATGAAGGTAAAAAGTAGATTATAATTGACACCATTTTATCAAATAAAAGATGATATTTTTACATATGGTTTTGGATCATAATAGAGTTTAATTTCACTATTTACCAGCATAAAATTTAAATCTACTTACCCTTTTGAAAGTCCTTCCACACCTACTATGAAAATATCATCCTCTATAGGTCATTAGAAGAGCTAGGATTTGAGTTTGCTTTGCAAAGTTCTTTTAGGCCTTCTTTTGAAACACTGATGTTTAGGATTGAATGAAAAGTTTTATCTTAGATTAATATATTTGTCTTATTAAATTTTAGAAAGCTTTCATAGAATACCAATCATTTAGGTACATCACCTCATTAGATAGGATTTCCCATTTTAGTTTCCTTCTCCGTTTTCATCATAAAAAATCAAAAAGTAGATTAGTTTTAGTGATAGATTTTAAGGAAACCATCCATCTCTATAGGTTCTTCTAACTTTAGATTCACCCACACTCTAAGAATATATAATTGTATCAACTAGAGAGGATGTGTGCTTTGCACATCTTCAATCAGGGTGCTCTCTAGAGTGGTAACACCTAGAATTATCTTTACCCAAGCACAAAAAATTAATCTAGAGATTCTTTAGGAAAATAAACTTTGTGAGAAGGTTTATACCTATTTTTTAAAACTTGGTCAATCCTATCACTACCATGATAAATAATATCCAAGTGTTTACTTGGTCAAATGAAGGTAGACAAGCATTTGAGGACATTAAGAAAGCCATTTCCCAAGCACCCTCGATCACGAATCCTAATTTCTTAAAGGATTTCATATTATACACATTTTAAAACATTGATAACATATAAACTATGCTGATGAATAAGAATGGTTAAGGAATTGAGTATCCAATTTCCTTTTTTAGTCAATGACTAGAGGGATATGAAATGAGGTATAATTTTATAGAAAAGTAGGTTCTTGAATCTTTGAGGAGCCTCAAATAGTTTAGGATAATAATTTCCAATAGAAAGGTTCCTCTTATGGTGTCTCATCCTAGAGTTAGGTACTTTATAATAAATATGGATTTGAATGATAAAAGAATAGGCTAGATTACCAAAGTCATGGAGTATGATGTGGAAATCAAAGTCACCAAGCTGAAGAGCAAAGGCTTATGTGAGCATATGGTGGATTAACTTAAAGAAGAAAAATAATATATTTTAGTGACATAATATAAATAAAAAATAGATGCACATCAACTTCATAAAATTTAGATCCAATATATGACACATTTATTGATGATAGGACAATGTCCTCAAGGTTTAGACACAACAAAAAGAATGTATTTTAGGATTTAGTGCATACCATATGTATTAGTTGATGGTGTTATTTTTATAAAGGACCTTAATGGGATAATTCTTAGGTGAATTGATAACAATCAAGTGACAAAAATTTTGGAGCATTTTCATGATGGACCTACAAGAGGCCATTTTGATCCAAGGACAATAATAACAAAAATAATGATTATTAGTTATTACTGGCCCAAAATTTTCAAGGATGCCTATGAATGGGTTAGAAAATTTTAGAAATGTGCTCTATTTATAGGGAAAAAAATATTAACAACTCTTCCACTCAACCCAATCTAAGTAGATTAACCCCTCATGTAATGGGGGTTGGACTTCATAGGAATGATAAATCTAGCTTAAATATAAGACATAAATGGGTGATTACTGAAATTGAATACTTCACCAAGTGGGTGGAACTAATTTCCTTGAAAGAAGCCAATGAAATTGTAGTATTGGATTTCTTTGACATCATAGTAACTAGGTTTGGTATCCTAGCTATTATAATTTTAGATAATGCCTTAACATTTGTTGGTATGAAGATAAGTGAGTAGGCAATTAAGCTAGGCATCTACCTCAGTACATACTCAAATTATTATCCCCAAGGTAATGGATTGGTAGAGTCCAAAAATAATAAAATTATAAGGATTATCAAGAGGATCATGGAAGAGAATCAAAGAGTGTGGTATATAAATATAAGGATAACCTTATGGGTTGATAGAATGACTCCCAAATCTACCATTAACAATTCTCCATATGTCCTTATAATATGGAAGGGAAGAAAAATTTCCCATTTATATTGAAATAAATGCCTTATAAATGTCCCATCATCTTTATTTGATGGAGAGTGAGCCTATGAATCTGAGGATGATAGAGCTCATGGTGCTTGAAGAAAACAAGGACCTTACAATGAAGACATTGGAGTCACATCAAGCTTAAGTCAAGAAATCCTTTGATAAGAGAGCCATAGAAAGGGAATTTAAGCAAGGGGAAATACTCCTCAAATGAAACTAAAATAAGGCTAATCTAGGTAACCATACTAATTTTTACAACTTGTGGAGTTGTCCTTATTTGATCCATGGATGCAAATAGCATAATGTGTTTTAGCTTGCCCAACTAGATGGAAAGGTATTACCCATCCCACTCAATGGAATTCATTTAAATACTTGTTATTATAAGATTTTTTTTCTATTGTATGATATTTTTATATATTATATTAGCTTTATATGCTTTCTTCTAAGTGATTTATGAACATTTCCTTTCATTTGTGTGTTTCCCTTTCAATAAGTGCCTATGAAACAGTTGTTTATTTTGATCTTTTTCTCCCTTTTGGATTCAAGAGGAGGTTTAATAAAGGTTAACCTTATAAAAATCTCACAATATTTTTATTTGGGAATAAAAATAAATACTCCATGTCTAGTGGATCAATTTAAGGCCACTACTCTCTTATATTGCAGGCATGCAACCCTAGGATGTCGCTAGAAATGTTGGCCAAATTTGTCCCACATAAAAAATATTTTACCTATAAATGGTTTAGAAAAATTAGGTGAGTTATGTATGGAATTATTGGATAAAAAATAAGATAATAAGATCTCATATTACTTAAAAATATTTTGAAACATTTTAAGCAAGCTTAAAGTGTAATTTGTTGATCCTTGCAAAGTAAGCTTGAAAATAGGTCTAGGATTACAAAGTGAAAGATAAAAAAGTTATCATGGTGTTTCAATAATTTAGGGGCATGAATAAAGTTTTAAAAATTATTATAAGTCCATTAGAGGCTTCTAAAGAGATAATAGTTCCTTTTACAAGTTTATAAGAACCAAACCATCATAAGCACATCATGTAGGGACAAATAAGCCAGTCTAGTTACACATTTGATAAAAAAATTTAATAGATCGGTCAAGGAAAAATGATTTAATGGACATTAATTTAGTCATACATAAATAATTATTTGTAAATTTAATATTTTTATGAGATTTCTATCTCAAGATATAGGCATTCAAAGTTAAACTAGCATAGTAAGACGTGTGTGGGGATGTCAAGTTAGATTTATGACAAATAGCTATTTGAATTCAAAAGTTCCAAAGTTTAACATGGATATAATAAGTTTTAAGATATAAAAATATCATATAATATCTAATGGCATGTATTTACTGATAAATGTAGTGGGTCTAAGTAAACTAATGGTGCATATGCAATCATATAAAGTAGATCCAATGGCACATAAGAAAGGATATAGTCAGTGGGTCCAAGTAGATTGATGGCACATAATAAATCATACAAATTATATCTTATGGTGAGTTTTGGGTCAAAATATCAATAGATATTAAGATCAAATTCATGGGTGATAAGTGTCTTAAACACATTAAACTGGCAGAAGATCTATGGCTTGTATTCATTTGTATATAGAAAGATCAACAATGTGAGAAAGGTGAATAAGTCAATAGAGCTTAGATAAAGATAAATAATTCCAAGTGTCTTAATTTCATATACCTAAATAAATAATTTTATGGCCAGTGAACAACGGCAAGCCTAGGAGACTTCTAGTGGAGGTTGATGAAGTTATTTTTAACCTAGGCAAGTAAATGTATAGGAGCCAAGTTCGAAGATGATCTAGGTTAAACTAGATCAAATATTTTATGACAAAATGTCACCATTAAATATCATTAGAGTTATAATAGGTATATTAGGACCATATATATATATATATATTAAATATGGACTAGTAGTTGTTGAAGTAAGACTAAACATTTGGTAGATTTTCATTGATATTATTGTTATATGAAAACCAATAAATGAGATGTGTTTTCAATCTCTATGCTCAGATATTTAAATGGGGACATCTATATTATAAATTAATAAGTATATTATCTTCTAAAATAATAATTTTATCAATAAATAGGCACCTATCACTACTCAAAGAATATATGGTGATGGCTCTATTAGAATCAAGATATGAATATTTTGTCCTTATAGGCAAGCCAAGTAGAAGATGACATGGAGTCGCAAGATGGAGATATGGTGGTTGGAGGAATAAGTTGAAGCATTTAATTTATTTTCAAGAGAGATATAAGGGTTTATTTTCTTAACAAGATCATGACTCATCATCTTAGACAAATTCTTGTCCTTTATGATATTGCTCAATCAATGAGAAGATTCAAAGTCTATTACGATAATAAAGGTTATTTTGTCTATGATGTATTACTCCTTATTTGATCAAATGGTGGTGGTAGCTCAATTAATGATATTGGATGGTGTGCCCCCCTTTCTCCTCCCCTTTCTCCTATATCTCTTATTTTATTTCATATTGTAACACTCTCACTTTTGATAAGAAATTCTCTCAATTCTAAGAGAGTAGAGACTCATTTGATAAGGCTATACCCTAGCAAAATTTGTATGAAATAACTCTTGATGTAAAAAATACTTTCTTTACCTATCTCTCCCCTTTTATGTGTGTGTATCAAATCTTGTGCATGATGGCATTATGAAGGAAATATTCCATACCCATTATCCTTATTTCTTGCTCAATTTTAGGTGTTTTAAAGTTAGTTAAAAGTATAAGTTAGTGTTCTTTCTATCATTTATACAATATCTCAATGAGTCTTATAACTCCTCTTTGCCTTCATTTATTACTTATTGAACCTAATTTATGAAATACTTATGTAACTAGATAGTTTTGTGATATTGTGTGAGATAGCATTGTCTTATGCTTCCTCATTGTTTACTTCATGTTTATGTGAGTTCCCATTTAAATTTGATGCATCACCCTTTTATCATTTTTTGGATCCCTTTCCCCTTTCTCTAACCCTTTTCTCAGTGAAAATATTAGTATAGGTGACCAATCAAGATGAAATTATTCTTCACTAGAGGTTCAACCCCACCATAGGTGACCCATAGCTTTGGGTTTTTCCCATAGTGTAGCTCAATTGGAGAGAGCCTGAAGAACCCTCTGTTTCTATGCAAAATTGTTTTCTACATTCAAAAGAAGAAATAAAGAAACTAAAAGAAATGGTCAAGGCTAGAAGTACCTGATAAAGTCATGCACACCGAAATCAGATGTTGGAAGATTCTCCTCTTTAGCTGTGGAGGAATGACACCTGCGAAGAAAAGGCTAAAACACGGAAAAATGTTAGTCAAAGATATGGTGGGTTATCAGGTGAACGCCCGATCCCAGAAGTACGAAGACTTCCTAGAAGGATATCAACCCACTGATAAGAAAGCAGAATATTGGATGAAAGTAGATAATAATGATAGAAATAAATGACAAAAAATAAAGATGCGTACCTGATATGCAGCACTGTTCTGCACAGTCACCGGCGTCGGTCTCTGTGGTGCCAGCGTCGGTCAAGGAAGGTACCGACGTCGGTCTAAGTGCCGTCGTCGGTCGGGGTAGTGACCGGCGTTGGTAGGGGTAGGTTCTGGACAAGTTGTAGAAGGCTTTGGGAGAGTCGGGACAGGTTCTTGACAGGGTCGGGACGAGGTCTGAGAGAGTCAGGACAGGGTCTGGGAGAGTCAGGACAGGGTCTGGGCAAGGTCAGGTCGGGTCTGAACAGAGTCTGGGGGTTTTAGTCTGAACAGAGGTAGGGATGTAAACGAGGGATGTTGGGTCTGTGGTTTGAAGAATTAGGATAATAGAACTGATAAAGAATAACCAAGAAGAAATAAAACAAACAGAATAAATACTTACCTGCCAGAAGACGCGATGAAAGCCATAGTTAAAGTTGTCTGTGCAGTGCCAGATTGAGTGCAGATTGGTTGATGCCGAGAGTGTTGATCGCGAGAGTGTTGATGTCAGAGTTCACAGGTTGATTGAATGATTACTCTGAGTTTGATTGATTAGCGTTTCGAATGGTTGAATAGCGTTCGAGATAGCCTTTCGAATGGTGGGCGGACGCTGATGAAGGCGGGGGACGGTTCCAGAGACGATTCATCAACCATTTGGGAAACCGAATGATAACTGATAACGGATAACGGGAAGGTGACCGACGTCGGTGACATCGGCCGGGTAAAGACCGTCATCGGCAGATGCATAATGGGGATAGAGTCTAGCTTTAGCTCTGTGCTCATTTTTACATGCTGCCAGGGTCAAGGTTGGTGGAACAAGTGATCGACAAGGGTTAAATAGGTGAAGAAGAATAAGATGGGGAATGACCAGGGGAGTCGACACGATTTCAGTGTCTACATTTGCCCCTTTTTGTCTTTTTGGTTGTTCTGGACGAACTGCAAGACAAAAATAGGAGGGATTGCCCCAGGTGAGGGATAAGGTATTCCCCCTCAAAGTAGGAGTCGAGGGAAGGGAACCGGGAATCAGGTGCTAATTTGACAAGGAGTGGATGAAAAAGGGGTGAGGGTGAATGCGGCAAAGGTCGTGATTGCGTGCATACCACTGCACGAGATGGTCAGGCCAAAGTGTCGCAGGTCAAGGGTCGAGGAGTGCCAAAATTGAAGTAACCGGCCCCCAGCATTTAGTCATCTGCTGATCGGGTCACTCAATCTAAGCTGAAGCTCGAAATGGGTCGTCGTGTTCCAGGTATCCCGGGCTCAGGAAGTGCTCCTAAAAACACGAAAAAGTCACAAGTAGTGCGGATCAACCGGCTTGCAATCCTATACTTGTGAGGGTCCAAAAAGGTCTGCGCACAATCCTGTTAACCAGTCATGAGGTAGCATACATGCAAAAAACAACCAAGGCAACAATGTCTTGGAAGTGGTCGAGGTCGAAGGAGATAGGCATGATCTCCAATGGTTAGTGGTCGATGGATGGATGAATGGACGAAAGGATGCGGCCGAGCTAACCCCAAAAGACCCCATGTCAACTGAGTGCTGCCTACATAGCCCTGGTGATAGGGTCTCAGGCCGATGTAGTTCTCCCTAGAAGGGAGGGAGGGTCAAAGGGATGGAAATGGTCTTGGTCGAGGGCAAAGTTATGGTTAAAAGAAGGCAAGAAGGTTTGTCCATCAGAGAGATGAACAAACGAGAATGGTCGAGCTAACCCCAGAAGACAGTCGTGTCATCTGAGTGCTGCCTACATAGCCCCTGTGGAAGGGCCTCAGACCAATGTAGTTCAGACAAAGGGTCCGAGTGGTAGACAGGTGGTTAAAATAGTTGATAGATTGGTCATGGTTATGATGAAATGATGAGGAAAAAAAAGATGTCACAGCCTTTTCCAAATGGTGTATTCTGCAACATTGGTTGAGGGGTTGTTCATCCCTAGCAATATTCCATATTCGTGATGGATGTATGCTAAAAATGAATTGAGGTCTATTTATGCTTCAGCAAGTATTGGTTTATGCTGAACATAAATTGTGGCGGGTCAATAGTTTCCATGTGTATTGGTGTCCATAGAAACTAGGGTGAATAGGCTAGGTCATGTTGATGGTCTGAAAAGAGAGTTGAGCTGAGTCGATTGACAAGTGATGAAGGTGAATGTGACCAAAGTGCAGAAGAAGTGAAAAGCATATTGCTCTTTCATTGACAAGGACCAAAAAGATAGCATAGATAGGGGTTATGAGAACCAAGAGCCCCATTCATGTGTGACGTCATTGACCATAGTTATGTTAGAGCGGTAATCGAATCACTTAAACATTAAAGTGAGCTCGAAGTCCCTTGAGCAGGTAATAGGAGGCGGAAAGAGGGTAACCTGTTTTAAGAGTAGAGATAACTATGCCCCTTTTTATAGGAGACCCTGAGACAACTATAAGTCAAGTCCATGACTCATTTTTTTTTATTTTTATTTTTTTATTTTTTTGCGCAGACTGATCAATGCGGGAAGCCTGCATAGAGATGTCATTTGCCTGGTGGTCAGGTTGCGAAGCTGATCAATGCGGAAAGCTTCTAAAATAATGCTGTTTATTGTCAGATTAGTCATAGCCATCCTTCGAGGGAGTGGTCTATATTTTTGCTTAATAATGTTTGAAAAGTTGGCCTAGCTGTCCTTCAAGGGATCAGTCTAGTAATACAACAATGATAGTACAGCTGTCCTTCAAGGGATCAGTCTGTCTTTTTTTGATTTTGATATTGATATAGTGACCATGGATATGTTTTGACATCGTGATTTGTTTTTATAGAAGTTGAGTCATGGGCAAGACTGTAGAAGTTCAAGGACTCCCTTTTATTAGGACAAAGCATCCATACATCATAAAAGGGTTATAGGAATTGTTAAGAGGAATAGGGTTGAAAGGAAGTAGGATTAAAGAGGATGGGGATTTCTCAAGGTACGAGCTCAAGTTAAGTGTCAAGTGGACGAATACTCGACTAGCAGTAGAACGGTCATAGATGCAACGCATTAAGAGGCTCAGGTTCTGGGCGTCCATCAAGAGAAGACAGACGGTAAGTCCCTGATCCATACTTGTGCATGATAATAAAAGGTCCGAGCCAATTAGGAGCAAACTTGCCCCATTTTCTTCGCTCCATGTTGGTCACGTGTTGATTGATGAGTGAATGTGAAGTTGGTTGATATGGTTGTTGATTGATTGAAAAAGGTTGAATGTTTTGATAAAAAGATTGGTCAATGTTTGGTTGAGATTTGGTCATTTGATAATTGGTCAATGGTTGGTCGAGGGTTGATTGGTTGGTATTTGGTCTTTGGTTGGGTCGAATGTTTGGTTGAGGTCGGGTTAAATGTTTGGTTGCTAGTCTGGTTGAGGTTAAGTTGAAAGAGTGATTGATATGTGGTCGAGACTGTGTTGAAAAATTGGTCAAAGTTTGGATGAAGGTTGAATTCCCCCAGCGGCTAGGGAGAATGTTTGACGAATTAGTTAAGGTCGATTGAGGATTAGTGGTCAGATGGACTATGTTGATGTTGAATAAAGGGGTTAAAGGTAGCGAAGGGACCCTAGTCTGACGTGGACATCCCGATTTAGATGACGAGGTTGGAGAGGTATGGGTCGGTGTTGATAATTTGTCAAAGGGGTGGTCAAGAGGATCCTTGATAAGAAAGGAATCCTTTTTCCGGTGGTGACGAATGACAGCTTTAAGAGCACAACAACGCTCGGTGTCATGTCCCAGAGTGTGATGATAGTGGCATAATTTAGAGTTGTCGAACCAAGATGGTTTTGATCCGAGAGTTGATGAGTGGGGTGGTGTTGAAGGTTTGTTGATAACGTGGTCGAGAAGAGAGGTGTCATTCCCTAGACATTGGTGAACAACGACCTTGAGGGCATGACAATGCTCTGTGTCGTGCCTAGGCGTGCGATGATATGCACAAATGTGAGTGTCATCGAACCATGGTGGTTTTGGTTTGAGAGAGTGATATGGTCTAAGAGGCGGGAGATAGAGATGAGAGGACTGCAACAATTGCCGTAAGAGCAAGGCATATGAACCTGCTAACGGGTCAGGATGTTTTATTGCAGTGAGGGTTGGTGACGTTGGTTTGGGAGGTGTAAGAGGCATTGGTCGATGGTTTGAAGGAGGTATAAGTCTGACGGGTTGATAGAATAATGGAGGTGACTTACCTCTGTGAAGTATGGGAGTGGGAAGCACTCCGAGTAAAGTAGACGGATGTGGGCCCAAGATTGAAGGTAATGACGAAGATGGGGGAGGAGGCCTCTGGTGTGGTTTAGTAGCCTTCTTTGGTTTGGGTTGAGGGCCACCTTTGTGCAAGGCAAGATTAGATGTGGGGCGAACACCAAGAGGTTTAGTCTCTTTGGGTATGATGGACGCCTGCGCGGGTTTGGATTTAGATGTGGATGGTTTTTCTCTCAATGGAGAAGGGATTGAAGGTGTGGGCTCTTTAAGAGGAAAGAGCACCGGAGTAGTCATGGCTTCTGTGTGTGGTTGGGGAGTCAAAAAGGTATGATCGTCTATGGATGATAATAAGGATGAAGGCGAAGCAGCTGGTGTTGATGTGGTCAAAGCGTCCTCCAATATGGGAGAAGTCGATGAAGGACAAGTAGGAGAAGAAAGTTCTTCGCCATGTGGAGGAGGTATAGGGGAAGAAAGGTCTTCCACCTGTGAAAAAGGTTGGTCAGGGATAAGAGAAAAGATAGTGTCGACCGTGTGTATATCATGGTCTTGAGGGTCATTGGTCATGGTTTGGACGTTGTCTTGAGTATGCAGGTGATTAGAAAGGGGTTGCTTGAAGATGTCAAGGTTTTGGTTGGGTGGTGCATTCGGGTTATCTAGAATAAGATCCCCCTTGTCTAGCATGTCCTGGATGATGTTTTTGAAAGTTTGACAGTGATCCGTGTCATGGCCTTTGACACGGTGATATTCGCAAAAGTGGTTCTCCCTGTACCATGCAGGGATAGGTGTTGAGGGGTCGAATTGATGTGGTCGGATTAGAGGGAGATTGAGGACCCCCTGCTTGACGAGTTTATCCACGACAGAGGCATATGACTCCCCAATTGGAGTGAATTGACGCTGTATGGATTGACGTTGAAAATGTTTATTGATGTAGTCTAATGTTGAAGATGATGAGCGGTTGGTTATTGTTGAAGATGATGGTCTAAAGATGACAGTGTTTGCTGACCCCTTGGATTGAGAGTGGGCAGAAGAAGGTCTGGAAGAAGAATGGTCATTGATTCTTGTGTTAGTGTTACACAATTTGACCTTATCTTCTTCAATGGCGTGGAGTTCAAGCTTTTGGGCCATGGTGAAGGCCTCGTCGAAAGTGTGGAATGTCTGAATCCGCAAGGTAGACGAGATGTGACTGACACATGCTCGGGAAAAGAGCTCAATGAGCTCGGGTTGAGGCAAGGAGAAGGAGAGCTGGTTAATCAAGCTTCTCCAACGGGCGACAAAATTGGTTATTGATTCGTCGTCAATTTGCCTAATTGAGTAAAGGTCTGTGATTGAGACTTGTTTAGTGATATTGATTGAGAAATGGTCAACGAATAGTTGGGTGAGTTGAATGAATGAAAAGATAGAATGTCTGGCAAGAGAACTATACCAGTCAAGGGCAGGGCCAGAAAGCGACATAGGAAACGTGTGTAAAAGCAACGCATCGTCATGGGCAATAAGGTAACAGGCATGTCTGAATGCCTTTAGATGTTGTTGTGGGTCTTCCTTACTCTGAAAGTGATTAAATTTAGGAAGCTCCCAATGGTTAGGGTATGGTCGAATAGGGACAGAAGGGTGGATGGGCTCATTGCAAATTTGCTCATATGACAAAGTATTACTTGAACCGGAAATGGAGGCTTCGAGACTGGACATTTTATCCATCAGCATCTTGATAAGATCTACTGACGGATTGGCGGGTTGAGCGCCCCCTAAGTTGTAAGGCGCTTGAAAGAGGTTAGAAGAGGTGTACGACGTAGCTGGTTGTACAATGTACAAATGACTAGTCGCAGGGGCAAAAGTAGAGGCTAGAGGTGGTTGCGTTATGAAGGTCGAAGACATAGGCTGACTAGATACCGCCAAAGGAGGTTGTGTGACAGCATTGACAAAGGGTGAGGTAGGCACTCCTACATATATAGGTGCAAAAGTGTGTGGGGTCGAGACAATCAAGTTCTGGTATAATGTAGAACTTGGTTGAATTGGAGGTGGTTGAGGGGGTAACGAAACCCCAGTGGAGGTTGGTCTAAAAATAGATGAGGAGGCCGAACTTTGCGTATAGGCCATGGTCGGGTTAATGGTTGAGGTGAAAGGTTGAGTCATAAAAGGTTGGGTGGCGAACGGTGTTGATGTCGTCGCCACGTCGCCCGAAAGGTCCCGCATTGGTTTTCTCACGAGATAGTTTTGGAGGGCTGCGGTATTGAGGTCCAAGAATCTTGCAAAATCTTGGTCCCCTTCTGGGATGATAGGCGTCTGGGTTGGAGATAGTCTAGTAGGAATTCTTTCGGTCTTCGAGTAGAACTCCATTATATGATTGTTTATAGACGAGGTAGGCGAAAGCGATTGATGGCTAGCGTGGTCAAGAAGAGCCTTGGTTTGACTACGTGTCAGAACCATTCAAGGCAAGAAAGAACGTCCTCACAAGCTCAAACAAGCAGATAAGAACTAAAAAGAAGATGAAGACACAAGCAGATCCTAAAACCCTAAAAGTAAATTATTAAGATTATAGTGGCTTATGCCTTAGAATGTGTGTAGTGGAAGGTTGGTTTTATGAGTCAGGTCCTAGAAGAAGTAGTCTATGGATGGTTTTGGGTTTTGTTATGGTGCTCAAGAAGTCTGTGTTAGGTTCAGTACGCGGCTTGGTGCTAAGGAGCAAGCTCCCCTCACTTCACGATTTCAGTGGTTAGCTGGTCTCACTTAGCCAAGATATACCTCACCTAGAGTTTAGACTCCGCCAGAGAATGGAGTGGGCTTCCCCCTTGGTGATGAAATCCAAGTAGGGTCACCGGGATGGGTAAGGTATCCGCTGGGGGATGAAATCCCAGTCGGGCCTTGTCTCAAGTAAGTTAAAATGTTTGTTTTGTGCAGGTGGTCTGGTCGTGTAACATCAAGTGATCTAGATTAATTCAATATGCGGTTTAATTACTATGTGTGGTCTAAAAGATGCAGGCAATCAGAAATGAATGCAAAGTGTTTTAATTCCCAAGTCAAAATGTTTGTTCGTATGAAGACGAATGGAGAAAGAGTCGAAGAATATGAGTTTTATCTAGTCTAGAAGTGTAAGAAAGAAAGAAATGTTCGTTTTAGTTCTGCTTATGATGACATTTAAGAAGAGACGAAAGGAGGCAAAAAGGAAGAAACCTAATGCACCTAAATGAACGAAATAAAGAAAGAACCCAAGGAGGACCTAGGGTCCCACCGGGCATGCCAGAATGTTTCTATGCAAAATTGTTTTCTACATTCAAAAGAAGAAATAAAGAAACTAAAAGAAATGGTCAAGGCTAGAAGTACCTGATAAAGTCGTGTGCACCGAAATCAGACATTGGAAGATTCTCCTCTTTGGCTGTGGAGGAATGACACCTACGAAGAAAAGGCTAAAACACGGAAAAATGTTAGTCAAAGATATGGTGGGTTGTCAGGCGAACGCCCGATCCCAGAAGTACGAAGACTTCCTAGAAGGATATCAACCCACTGATAAGAAAGCAGAATATTGGATGAAAGTAGATAATAATGACAGAAATAAATGACAGAAAATAAAGATGCGTACCTGATATGTAGCACTATTCTGCACAGTCGCCGGCATCGGTCTCTGTGGTGCCAGTGTCGGTCAGGGAAGGTGCCGACGTCGGTCTAAGTGCCGTCGTCGGTCGGGGTAGTGACCGGCGTCGATAGGGGTAGGTTCTAGACAAGTTGCAGAAGGCTTTGGGAGAGTTGGGACAGGTTCTTGACAGGGTCGGGACGAGGTCTGAGAGAGTCGGGACAGGGTCTGGGAGAGTCAGGACAGGGTCTGGGCAAGGTCAGGTCGAGTCTGAACAGAGTCTGGGGGTTTTAGTCTAGACAGAGGCAGGGATGTAAATGAGGGATGCTGGGTCTGTGGTTTGAAGAATCGGGATAACAGAACTGATAAAGAATAACCAAGAAGAAATAAAACAAACAGAATAAATACTTACCTGCCAGAAGATGCGATGAAAGCCATAGTTGAAGTTGTCTGTGCAGTGCCGGATTGAGTGCAGATTGGTTGATGCCGAGAGTGTTGATCGTGAGAGTGTTGATGTCAGAGTTCACAGGTTGATTGAATGATTGCTCCGGGTTTGATTGATTAGCGTTTTGAATGGTTGAATAGCGTTCGGGATAGCCTTTCGAATGGTTGGCAGACGCTGATGAAGGCAGGGGACGGTTCCAGAGACGGTTCATCAACCGTTTGGGAAACTGAATGATAACTGATAACGGATAACGGGAAGGTGACCGACGTCGGCAGGATTGCCGACATCGGCCGATAGGTGACCAACGTCGGCGACATCGGCCAGGTAAAGACCGTCGTCGGCAGATGCATAATGGGGATAGAGTCTAGCTTTAGCTCTGTGCTCATTTTTACATGCTGCCAAGGTCAAGGTTGGTGGAACAAGTGATCGACAAGGGTTAAATAGAAGAAGAAGAATAAGATGGGGAATGACCAGGGGAGTCGACATGATTTCAGTGTCTACACCCTCTCCAATAGTGAAAATTGATGCTACAATAGTCCCTTCATGATATTATAGATAGTTGTCAAATCTTTTCCTCTATGTTGAGGTTTTTAATTGATGAAAAAGGTCATTTTAGTTATGTATTCAAGGTCACACTCATATTCTAATGAAATTAAGGGGTTAACTATATAATAAGAATGGGGAGGAGTTCTATAGTTGGTAGTATGAGTGGAAACATGGACATTACTTTGATATGTAGTGGGTGTCATAATATGTGTTTTAGGAACCCTATTTTAATTGGTAAAACTCATCACATTTGTTTGAATTAACTCTATTTTATCCTATAATAATAAATTCATGATGAAGGAAACTAAAAACGTGGTAAAAATGATGATCAACTAGTATGATATTGGTTCAAACTAGTCAACACTATCTTGTAGGATAGTAGATAGGAAATGCTACAAAAGGCACAATCAAACTAGTCGAATATGTTTTATAGATGCTAAAACGAAGGGAGTTTGAAACACACACACTTATATAGTTATAGTATGTACTCAATATAAGCAAAACAAGTAGTCTACAAGAGGCTAGGTGAAACAAAATGAATGTATTCTATGGGAAAAGAGACATATATGAGATAAATTCAATCATGTTAATTGTGTTCTCTAAGAAATAAAAGACTATAGGAAATAAATTTAAGTTTATCAAATATGTTTTGAAGGTAAATATATGTTTTGATAGTTATGATTCTAGATGGTCTAGTGTTACTCTATAGAATATTTAAAATAAACACATAGGCAACTGGGTTGAACCAGTCAATCTAATTATGACACAAAGCCTAAACCTTGCACCAACATTGGCCAATATAATTTATATAATAAACCATAAAATTATTAGATAGAAAGCCAAAAAAAATAGAAATGTTAATCTATGTGGTCATTCTTGAATGTTTGAAATTATAATTTTATAAATAAATGTGATAGGGAGTTGGCTATAAAAAGGAACTAGAAAGTTAATCTAAAGATGGTTTTAGGTAGTTAAGGATAAAAGAGATATTTATTCGTGATATTAATGGCTTGGTATTGGGGTCTACCCCATCACTTCACAATCTCATATAGATAATGGTGTCAGTGCTTTGCCAATATATACCATCAACCACATATTTATACTCAGCTAAAAAATTGATTCAACTTCCACCTTGGTGATGAAATCCAAGTGGGTAGACCTTGGGTAGAATTTGTTTAATTATTTTTGATATTATGTGGCTTAGAAGTGTGTGAATAAAATAAACAAAGTGTTAATAAATCAATAAATTAAAACTTCCTATTTATTTTATGTGTTTCTTTATACAAACAAGAAACAAAATGAAAGATGAGTTAATTAATATCAATATGAGTTAATTCCTTTTCTTAAAGAGTAAAGGGTCAGTTCAGTTGATCAAGTATGAAAATAGTAAAAAATATAATTTATTGGATTGATTCTATCTATTTAACCAAGGGCTAGAGAAACATAAATAAATTAATCAATTGAGTCTCCTAGGCAAGAATCAAGCTATAGAAATAAGTTGATCTAGTTGACTTAGTTCAGTGTAGGGTTACAATTTTAAAGACTAAAAACTATGAAAAATAGGACTATAATGAAGAAAATAAATGATTGAGATGGTGAGAATGAACCTGATGGTTTTAAATAAGTTAAATTTTTTATTTTTATACTATGTAATCTAGATGAAGATTTTTAACCTACTAACATAGTTGACTAGGTTGATTGAGCTATATGTAAAGAAGTGAACTAATTCAAGTGGCCTATGTTTGAAGATGAATTACACAAAGAAAAATAAATTTAATGATATTGACTATGTGTTAAACCTATGCACCAAATGTTAGATTGAGTTGATAGATTCAATCTAGTGATGTAGAAATGAAATAAATAATAAATGAAAGTGTGAAAGAAAAAATAAAAGGGCTAGTTCACATCAGGTTCACAAAAATGTATGATAAGGGGAAGTGAATCTAATTTATACATTAATCTTAGTTTAGAAAAGATTAATCACACTAGCCCTTCCTCTTGTTGGTACATTTAAACAATTGGGGTCATGCCCAGTATGGATCTACTAGAACTAACTAAGGTGTCACTAACCACATAATATCACTAAAGAGGGTTCCAAATCCTCTAGTCAAGTATTATCACACAATAAACCTAGCTAGGTACTATGTTTTATTATCAAATTAAATGACAAAGCAAAGTAAATATAATCTAGTGCTCACCAAAACATGTGGAAAAAATGGGGTTAGTAAAGATAAAAATTAAACATGCAAATAATAACTCTACTCAAGTAATTGTAGAGGTAATATTAATTCTTGGAGAGAGAAACATATTCACAAGATAACACATACAAATGTATCTACTTAATAAAGAGGAGTAGGAGTTTAAAATAATTACCTTAAAGATGACCATGTCAAGCCTCAATCTCTCCCTTGGCCAATGGTGTTTTTCAAGAGGTTTTTTTGGTTTATAAGGATAAAAAACATAAGTCATCTCTAGGATATATGACTTATCATATGCATCCAAAAGATTTTTCCCAAAATATAATATTATTATCTATAAATTAATATGAAACCCTAAGTAGTGGATCCTTAATTAAAATGGTGGATAAGTGGATGAATAAATAAATTATTATTTATATCTCTCTAATGAAAATGGAAAAATGATGTGTTTATATACTTGTATATATACCTAAACCATTCCAAATTCTTAGTAGAAATAGTAAGCCTATTCAGCCTAATTCTTATATAAACAAAGTAGTTAGGTCCTAGACTAAGTTATCTATGTCAACCCAATCCCTTAACATGTTCATTTTAAGAACAGGGTCCACCCATGCAAATTTGTTCAGTAAATGACAAAATTTGGTTTTGGCTTAGGTAGGGGATATTTGAGGTAGTGAATTTCTTGGAGAAGTGTGTAATTGAGGTGTGAAATCTTATAAAATTGTATATGAGAGGTTTGTGTTGGTTTTAAGTGGTGGTATAGGGGACAACAATCTTGTGTAACACCAATGGTCTACCCACCCCTTTCTTGGTGCACTTTTTAAGGGGTACACTTAGAGATATTGAGACTCGATGAGTTCTTCTAAGAGAGAAAGTATTAGTTTAAAAATATTATGTGTATACAAAGTGTTTTTAATAGTTCTAAGGACCATTAAATTTATATTAATGACCAAACACCTAGAAAATATATTATTCATAGGCAAGAAAACATATTTTGTTTGTGAAAAAAATAATCCCTTTTTGGATTACTAAGATGGAAATTTGATGGAATAGTACATTTTGAAATGAAAATATTCACACAATTATATACATGATTGCATCATGTGGGGCTACACCCAAATATATGTCACTCTTTGGAAACATACAAAAGAATAATTAGTGGCTTTGATTGAGTTATATTTATAATATTACATAATTTATATTTGTTACAATAAGTTATATAAACAAATGAAATAATATTTAGATAAATTTTATAGTGAGAAATTGAATTATTTATAGTACAAAATTGATTGGTACAAGTTATAATATATTAATGACTGAGTTTCATAAGTATATACAAGTTGATTAACTTTATAATTGATAGTTGGAATTATTTATATATCTATAAACAAAGGAAATTATTTGTGTACATATAAATAACTTTTTCAACCTATTACATTGAGTAATTAATTTATCATCAATGAGATAGTATGTCCACTTATTTAATAGTAACATATATTAAAATCATGATCTTAGTCTACAATCTAACTCAAATTTTCATTCTCAACTTGATATATTTTTTTGAAATTTAAAATGATCCAAACCTAAACAAAGTTGACTATTTTAATGGAATTTAAAGCTTATCCTTTGTATATAAAATAGATCATAGAATAGTCATTATGAATGGTCATCTATGTCACTCTTCTCATTTATTATAATCCTATATTGATCATACTAATATCATATTGATAATGTCATTATATCTCATTCACACATTACATAGTAGTTTATTATTAAAATTTATGTTCAATGAGATCCACATGTCTCATTTTTATTGTCATATCACTCTAACCTATATTCATTCATAGTGTTATCAAGATTATTGAATAGAGTATTTAGCATATTAAAGGTAAAATTATAGAATCTTATGGTCATACTATGGCATCATACATCCATAGAAATATTTCACATCATATACTATGCTTCACAACATCCCATCGACATGGACAAAGAGATTTATCATGTGTATTAAAGTGTTAAGGGGTTAAAATAATGGGAATTTATAAGGCATGCAATTATCTATGTGTAATAAATTACATATGGTGATATTTTACTAAATCAAAGCAACCAATGTTTTGACATATCTAAAAAATATGGGACTATGGGTTCATGTGGTGATCTTTGATTGTATCAATCTTCCATAGGCTCTAAAGATCTAACAACTTCGGTGTATGATTACACATGGTGAGATTTTATTTTATCAAACATCCTAGCACTCTAATATCCTCAATAACTCCATGATCTAAAAATGGAGGGTTACTTACCTATTAGAATCAGCTTCTGAGGAAAATCCAAATAGACTCTAAGAATGACACTCTAGGACCTACTTGTATTTTAATTTTTTTATTAAGATAAAATAAATTTTATTAATAATGGTAGGAATTGTCTCATAAAAACTAATATCTGATGAAAGATATTTAATTACAAACAAATGGGGTTTATAAAAAATACAAAAAAAAACATAGAGAGTGTGATATAATACATGCCCAATATTTTTAAATCAAATGAGGTTCAGACTGAGCTGAATAAAGGGTAAAAAATTAAAATTTTCTCCTTAAATAGGTCCCCTTTTATTATGTGAAAAGGGACGTTTTGGTCACAATAAGAACATTATCAATTAATAATCCAATATTTATATTTTTCATATAATGGTAACATATAAATTATACATAAGTGAATACTATTGTATTATCAATTCATAATGTTCTTATTTAATGTGTATAATGTGTCCATTATAAATAGATTAAGAATATTAATAATGAGTAGATATAAAATGATAGCTTAAGGAAAAAACACAATGGAAAATTGAAACCCCAAGTTGAAAATCACTAAATAAAAACATGGAAAAAATATATTCAAACAAGTTAAAATTCACAAATTGAAGTTCACAAATAAGATAAGGTAGGGGATAGTAGTATTTAGTCATGAAAATCCAACTAGGTAAATAGAGCAAGGATGATCAATTCAAGCAAAGATATCATGGCATACAATGCTAGACACCTAAGTAAAATATGTAAGCTGATTAGGTATAACTCTTTAGTATGGAGATACTTGAATCAAACCAAAGTAATGGAAACTACAAGGTGGATTATTAATTAACCATTACACCATACATGTGAAAATTCAAAACATAAAATAATCAATGGGGAGTCATAAAAAGTTAGAGGATGGACAAGATGACTAATTAAAATCTTGTAAATAGTGAAAACTTGACATAATAAGTGGCATCATCTCAAAAATTTAGCATGATGACATCTATTCCCTATAATGTGAAGAAATGCAAACAATAAATTAATAATTGTGAAAAAATAAAGAATAATTTTGAATAATTATGAAGACCAATGCAGTAAAATTAGAAAATATAAATAAATATCTCATACTAATATTTCCCATTAAAAACACACAAAATAAGAATATTATCACTTACGAAGCTAAGAAGCCAATATATTTTATATACTTGTGTCTATTGGACACATTCCCATTTTACATGTCAAGATAAGTATTTTTTAATACGGTAAGAGGGTTCTAGTTAGGCCCTCACATGTATAAATACATTAATAACATAATACATTTTCCTCTTTAAAATATGAGAATAAATATATAGAGTTTACTAGAGGAATTTAATGTTGAGGAAGAAGATAAAAGAATTTATACAATAGAAGACTTAAATGAAATATTACATTTATTATAAAATTTAACTTTTTTTTATTTCTAAAAAAAGGAGCATCATATCAATCTAGGATTGCCTTGATGATAGAGTAAAATTTATCAAGTGTGTCCTTACCCATGACAATCTAGGAAACTTATTGAGAAAATAAAACATGCATGTTATAATTTAAGAAAATATGATCCATTATCAATTATTGGCTTTAGAGGATTTTGGATTGAAAGTAGACTTGGAGGGTGATCAACATGCTAAATCAGTTAGAAATAATCATCAAGTAGGCCAACTAGATTATTTTTATTACCTACTTTCCTTATATAACTTCAAACCATTGAAAGGACACCTGATGGAGTTATAACTTTAGATGGGGTTGAGACATTAAGATTCATATGAAATTTATACTTGACATCATAAGCCTTAAACTTGGAGTGTCAACACAATGGTTTTTCTAGCTTAGACTCAATTGATAAAAGGAGAGAGATAATTGAGGAGGATGTGTTATGATCTCCTTTATTTTGATATCTTTGATCTTAGATCAATGTTTAAGGCTCTATCCAAGTCTTTTTTTATCCACCTTCCACAACTTAGTGGGACTTCATTTAATTTTTTATAAATTGGTAGAGCTACCAAATCACCTTAATTTCTTTTCATCCATTAAAAGTCTATGATTTTCCTATCACATTGATTATAATGAATTGGAGTGTGTTGACTATTGACAAAATTGGGAAAATGGTAGTGATCAGGACATGGATTAACTTACTTATTCATGAAGGGTGGGTCCATTGTTACTCTATAGATTTTAAACACTTGATAAATAAGTATTTTTAGGATGGTATCACCATAAAATTAGTTACAAATATATTATAAAGAGGGAAGAAAATGAGGATAATAATGAGGGAGATATGACATGTTTGTAACTATGAGGAATGGCCTAATTTAGATTTAAAAGATCCTGACAATTTTGTACTTAATGAATATGAATAACTTAATTGATAATGGAGGAATGCAATAATAACTACCTAATATGATTGCCATCCTCTGATCATGGGAGAGTAAATACTTACTTTTATCATTTCTATCCTTTCTAAGTGTGGGATATTTAATACTCTCTTTTGTCACATCAACATCAAAACTATAATAGTATGGGAGAGATTAAAAATTATTTTATCATTGTTATTGAACCTCCCTAAGCATTATTGAGAGATAATATTCTATTTTTTCAAATGATTATTATTATAAATAAGGCCAATAAATTTTATATTATGCATAATTATTTTCAATACCATGCATTTAATTTTTTTGACTACATAATCCTCTAGATCGGTTATGATATCAAAAGTTTGATTAGCCTCCTTAAAATAATAATTATGATATCAATAGCTTGATTTCATACAGAACACTACTAGTTTAAATATTATCTAAGTTTAACTTCTGATTTGGGGAGGATCATTTTTTCTATTTTGAAATGACTGCATCAAAATTAACTATTAATTACTTAATATATATATTTAAATCAACAAACTGGAATAATATCTACTAATAGTTGTTTAATAACTTTGAATTCCAAAAATATTAAAACTAGAATCCATAAAATATGATATGTAATTCTAATAAACAAACAATTGGAATTTGATAATAGTGAAACTAGAATTAAATAATCTAAATAATTTATACTATAAAAAGATAATAATAATAATAGTTTTCATTTTCAAAATGTAATAGAATATGTTTAAATTTAATGAAATTATTGTTATAAGATAGGTTTTTTTATTAATTATTATGAATGTGTAACTTTGTATTATATGTTCAATTCTTTCTTATATGGCATCATCAAGTCATTTTTATGTGATCCTTAGCCTTATGTATTATGTGAAAATTTCATGTCCCTTGTATGTGGCCTCTTTGGAATTATGAGTGACATTTCATGAAAATTACACTTTATGACATTACTTATTTCATTTTTCATTACCTACTACTATGGTGTCATGATTCATATCATTCATTGTTTATATATACTCTATTGTTACTCTAGATTCATGATATATCATTTCTACATTACTTATATGATTAAATGATATATCTTTATAACACATGTTTCATATGAAAATATAACGTTATATCTAATACTATGATTCAAACAATTAAAAATATTCAAAGTTATACTATATCAATAAATCTTTCACATATGCTTTGTTTTGAGATAAGTGACTTACAAGTTACATATCTCATCTCAAATGGGGGGCATCACAATGGGATTTTTTGTATCATGGAAGCCTCAAGAGAAAAAATTAAATTTATGGAAATATATAGTTTTAAAATGGCCATATGATTTAACATTTTAATATTATGGGGACATGTGTCATGCTTGTGTACTCATCACTATAGGTATAAATTAAAATTTGAAAAATTTAAAAGTTAAAAAAGTTTCAAAGGTTAGAAAGTTGAAAAAATTAAAAAAAAATCAAAATTATAGACTCAAATGGCATTTTAATATAAATATAATAAAAAACATAGGGGGCATAATATTTATTCATATTCACGTTTCTACTATGGCATTTTCAAAATTATCAAGTTTCAAAGTTTCAACAATTCAAAGTTGTAAAGTTGTAGACAGAATCTAAATCCATCTAGAGTAGTATGATTCATCTTAGTTGTAAATGGGTTACACTATATTTTAGTGTCACTAAAAATATATTGTTACACTTTTTCAATATGTAGCAGGCCATATTTCATGGTTTCATCCCTAAAAATATTTTACATAGTACTTTATACACTCAAATGAGAGTTGGGGGATAAAATATTTCTAACTCAACCCTACAATAGTTTTCAAATTGAGACTTTATCATTCTCAATTCACCATAGTTTAACACTTTTCCAAATTTCCTAATGAGGGATCATGCACATCTCCATATCCAAATTTATATGGTAATTTTATATCCCTATTCTCTTTTCAAATTATAAATATTTTTTTTTTCAAATTTTCAATATGAGAAAATATTTCTTTCATTGCCATTGTTACATGTTTCTTACATTAAGGAATCTTTCACAATAAATCTTCACATCCAAATAAAAAGTGTGTATACACACTCAAGTTCACATATAATTTACTCTATCAATTTAACTTTGTGCATCACTATAATAAAGTGGGAAAAAAATGTACACACATAAAATTGATCATTAATGTCTTACAATGGTTATTATTGATATCCTTAATCTTACTTGGTCTATCTACCACTTCACTAAATCTCAATATATAAGAGAGCCTTTACTATATTGTAAACATTTAAATAACGTAAAATATCCGTATTTTAGTTTTATTCATCCATTTTTAGCCCATATGATCTTGTCAAACCTATCCCTATAATCTTTGATCTTTTTAGAAAAGGTCCCACTATTCAAATAAGACCACATTGTGGCCTTGTACCCTCATCCAACTTAATCTCCCACATTCCACAATATCTCTCCCACGTATCTTCTCAAGTTGGATATAAAAATCATTCTAAATATTATCCTATAAAATCACATTAAGGCTATCCATTATAATCCCATTGAATATATATATATATATATATATATATATATATATATATATATATATATATATATATATATATATATATATATATATATATATATATATATATATATATATAAAGCACTACACACTAAGAAAAAGAGCACTATTTATCCCTATCTTAACTTTGCAACATTATAATACTTAATAACCAAGTCTAAATATTATTTATTATAATTCAAGTGAATTTATTATCAATAAATTCAATAAATCATCTAGTTAAAGGCATTCTAGTTGCATAATCATGGATCACACAATCACTCTAGGAGGTAGAACTAAATCAGATAGAGGCCCATTTGGGATATTTAGGAAAAGATTAGTCATAAGGAATTTTTTAAGCCAACTCAAATATCGTTACTAACTCATTTATACTTCATTTTATTATATAATTATCATGTAATAAATGTGTAGGACTAGGGTTTGATATTTATATGAATTTCATGTGACACATTAGTAACAAAATTTAAAATTTGACCTTCAAATATTATCATGCAAACCTATATCAATAAATTAGTAATACAATCAACCAAGATGTAACTACCATTATCATTTTCTACCTCCTATAGACATGTTCTAGTAGATTGTGAATTACTATTTTATAACATGATTATGTTTTCATGCCATTTAATATAGTTTTGACTTTTAGACAATTTTAATAGTCATTTCAAGGGACACTCTCTAAGACTAGGTAGATTTAATATTTTTATAAAGTTCTTGTTTTTTGTCAATTATTTAGTTTAGTGTATTTTGATTTTATTTTAATATCATATCATTATATATCAATGTTTATATTTTAATATTTTAATTCAATTTAAATTAATTACTTAAATTAAAATGGTTAAACACCAATGTGTTATAATAGTGGTAGACATTTTTGTCCCCTATGGGATGTTTAAACTTTTCTCTTTTAATGATAATTTTTCAAATTTGGACACTCTCTTATAGTTTAGTCCATACTTTTAGTATAGGTAGAGTGAGGTTTTTTCATTTTGGATTTATATAAAGGCACACTGAAGTCACTTATTCTTCTTGAAAATTTCAATATAGAGGCACACTTATGCTACTTCACATTGAGTAAAGCTTCATATTCTTTCCAATTATAATTATAAAAATTTAAAATCAATCCTCAAATAAGTCCAAACCCTATGTTACTAAATATAAATCAAATCATGATAAAATATTAATTTCATCTCTATATGCATTCATATAGTTGAATAAGAAAATTTTCACAAATCATTTTAAGTGGGAGAACCATGTGGGCTTGAATTCCCTCTCTAAAGTATTGGGTACATAGGTAATGTTTATAAATCATGGGGGTGATTAGGATTAGATTAACACATTACACTCCCCCTTTATCTATTTACAAGTTTCAATCATTTCAAGCCATATTAGGGTTTAAATTTTGAATAAGTTATTTCTAAGTCTCCCGCACACATCTAAAGGTCAAATATGTACACACATACCTAATTTAAGTTGAATATATATTAACTCAAGACTATAGTGTAAATGGATCCAATACCAAGTTGGATGATTTTATCCTCCACCAATTTTATTCTTAGCATATTTTCACTTACAAGTTGGTTCTTGTTTTCCATTTTTAGCTATTTAATAATTTCACATAGCCATCTCTTAGGAAAAATGTTTTTCATTTCATTCATAATTATTATTTATATTTATATTTCACTTTGTCAAATTAAATATTTTACCTCCACTTTGCTTGTCATAATTTTATTTAAAAAATTATGTTATATGCACTTAATTTATCTAAATTATGGTTAATTTACATACTATTTCAAATTCTAATAAAATATGGTTATGAACCCACTTTTTAAAGAGCATTGATCCATTAAAAAATGTCTTAGGGTTTAGACAGATTCCTTACATTTGACACTAAAATAATTTTATATTGACCTTAGATCTTATATCTAACATGGAAATCACTTAAAAATTTGACCTTGATTTTAGGGGAATTTACTAATATCCATACACAAAAAATTCCCTTTTATTTATAACATTTCATTTCTTATTATTGTTTACAACATGTTTTCCATGTTATTTTTCTATGCCATTTAAAAATATTGCTTCATATAATTCTTTAAGGTGAAATTTTAGGTTAAGTAAAGTCATTATTGAGCACATTTAAATCCCTTTGACCATTTTAATGATTATACTAATGAAAAATCAATTACTCTTCTTTTGATGAACAAATTATTCGTGAATATTCTCAAGAATATAATCATAATTAACAAGTTAATCAAAGTTATTATAATGTGCAATATACCTATGAAGGATGAGATAGGATCCATATTAATTAAATCAATGGAGTAGATCATGCCCATGATAAAACTTTATCCAATTTTTTTGAAGTAATTCATTAAATTCCATAAGATATGCCTAAAATAATTGAAGTCATTTTAGATTTTAGAAATTCAAAAAAATGAAAAAGATGTCTAATTTCAATGCACTAAAAGAACCACTCTTTCACATTGTATACCCTATCACAGGTGTTTTTACTTATGATGTTGATACTATTCTTACATACACACCTTTAGATTTAAAGGCAACACAATACTTAAAATATATATCTCTGCCTATTCTTAACCAAATAACTCATGTATAAAATTTGATAGATATGGATACTATATCACACACCTTGCTTACTACACAATCCTTAGTGAAAAATATTTCACTTTTTCAAGATAAGGTTTTGAATCTAGAGCAAGGCGTACAAAAATATATCTAATCATTAAATTTCAAATCCTTGATTAATAATCCATTATCACCTTAAATTGAAGCATATCATTTACATATAGAATTTTTATATCCTAAACTACCATTAAATGAGGGTAAATGAGATACAGAATGACATATTAGATGTTTTCTTGTAGCATGTACTTATTATGCTTTCTATGAAAAATTAATAAAAATAATATCTCCAAGAATCCTAAAATATATTTCCTTACATTCATTTTGTGATCCACCTATTCAATCATTCAATCTAGTAGTATATCAATTCCTTAGGCATTTCATAATCAACATTAATGCAAATATTTCTTATATAAATAATTCTAAGATTAAGAAAGGAAATAATGATCCTATTAGTGATTATGTACTTATTTATAAAACATGCTGGCTAAAATGACTAACACATTGGTAGATATTTATTTCCCATATATTTTCAAACAAAGTTTACTTACATTTTTCCACGTGTCAATTATTTTCAAAAATCATACCATTTGAGGAACTTTGTTATAAAATAAGAAAAATATAATTTAATATTATTATTTTTAACAAGATCAAACATTCAACCTCATCTACATCTACTTCCAAAATTAAGTTTTAAAGCAAAACATCTTAAAAATCTAAGCTAACAGATACTAAAGTTAATATAAAGATCACAATTAATGTCACTTCTCAACTTTAAAATAAAATTATTTTATCAGATCAAATAAGGAGGAAATTATATAGATTACCACAACCACCACATAAATTATTATAAAATTAATTTAATGTAATACAATTACTCTACCTTCACCATTTAGAGTTGGCCCTAGTAAACCTAAAGGCAAATGTTTTAATAACAATGCATATTGTGATTACCATACATGCAAAGGTCATTCTAGTAACAAATTTTTCAATATTAATAAACTTATTTAAGATATTATTGAAAACATTATTGAGATAGGAAATCCTATAGAGGAAAATAAGCCTCAAAAGAATGAAAATGTTAAATTGAATATTTTCACTAATCCATTTCTAAATCATGATGCTAACAATGATAATTTATTATTGCATTACATTATAATTACAATTCATATCCACATCATGAGTCATATGATAATACATTAGATGGAATTATTACCAAGATTGTTCAAACTACTCCTCTATGTCTTGTGATTACTTTTGATGATAGTGAGACAATAGATGATTCTAATTTTTATACTCTATGTATACAAGCCTATATTGATCAAAAAGCCATTCATAGTATGTTAGTTGATAATGGATCAAGTGAAAATACATGTACAATGTAATTACTCCATTAATTAGGTTATACACGATATGATATACAAATAACTTCCAAAAGTTTTGATAAATTTAATGGGAAATAACAAACCATTTTGGGACACATTATGTTGCCTCTTCAAATGAGCATTGATATTATATTTACACTTTTTATTGTTATACCAAAAAATGGGGTCTTTAATATAATATTAGGATGTCCTTAGTTTGAAAATATCTATGGTGTGCCTTCTACAATACATAGATGCATAAAGTACATTCATTTAAATCAAGTTGTTAAAATTTTAGGAATTAGATATGAATATCCTCTACAATGTATGGTACCTCCTCATATTCATACACCACCATAATTAATTATTACATATATGAAATAATCAGACATTTACAATTGTTTCACCTAATTAAAATATTTATAATCAACCAATCTAAAAGAAGATTCAAATATCATAAAAGAAATAAGTAAAAAATCAATCTTAATACAAAAATGTGTCTAGTTCTCAAAAATATTCTAACTTGGTGACACATATAGATTAGTATCCTTCTAAAAATTAAAAAAAATAGCATAATATCTTAATATTAATCATCATATTATATATCATTATACATCTCCTAGACGTACTCCTCTTACATAGGATTACATGAGTAGTGATTTAGATAGTTTGATTATAACACATGATCCATTTTATGATATTAATTCATGCTCATCTAACACAGTTCTTGTTAGTTTAGGGTATTTAATTTCCATATATTTCTTATTGTGGTTATTTCATAAACTTTACACATAGGTTATTCAACCTCACTTGGAGTTTACCTACACTTGTGGGATATGCTTGCTTAGGTGTACATTGTCATAGGAGTTACATGTTTGACTCACTAGTAGCTATATGGAGTTATTATTAATGGAATATTTTATGTGTAGGATTTATACTTGATTCTTATCACATTTGACCTAGTTTCATGGGGGAGTTATATATTTCACTCCCTATTTATACATCTGAGATATTAAACTATTTATGGAATATTGGAGTAATTTGTGTTTACTTGTTTTTGTAATTATATCATTTGTGTGATTTTATTTACTTGATTTTTTTTTTATGATTTCCCTATTTTTATTTTGATCAATGTGTGCCTCATATCACTCATTGAACTCATGCATTCATTGAATCAATGATCTTGGCATTATCCCTGATAGTTCTTTCATGATATTCAATAATTTTACCACCTTTAACATATTATTTTAACTCCAATATTGATTGGATCATTGGTTAATTTTTTTCATTTTCATATATTCTAAATAGTTCAAGATCATTAGAATAATTTAAAAAATTAAACTCTAATTGTACATAGTTTCCTGATTATTCATGGTATTACTTGATTTGCTTTAACATGTGATCAATTTGGTCAATGATTCTAATCTATTGGATCTTGCTGACCCTTTATCCTATTGGTTCTTATTTTTAAATTTCCAAATATAAATAATAAAAAACATAGAAATATGTTACCATATTATACAATTTACCTTGTTGTTTTCATAGTCTTCATTGATAAAATTTATTATTTCGTTAAGGATATAATTGAATAGTGAGGGATATGATTAAATAGCATTACTATTATTAGTTGTTAAATCCTATACTATGAAAATTTTCACATAAAAATCAAATCTAAGCACATAAAGCCTTAATAATACTAATTTCTAAATATTCCACTCAGTTTTATTATGTAAACTAGTGATTATTCATGAAAAGTTTATCTTCTCCTACGTCATATATCTCATACATTCTATAGACTTTTAAAAGAGTAAATTTAATTAATTAAGGATGTATAATCAGTCCTCTACGTACTTATTTAGTTTCCTATATGCTTTACAAAGTTGTAACTCACATATACAATGGGGGCATATTGCTCATACATGACCATGCAATAATTTATAGTGCATACTTCACATTGACACATATTGTGGATTATTTAAATCTATTTACTTTATTATATTTTCAAATCCATGGTTTAATTAATATATTCTTTGTTTATGTTTCAATATTTTGAAAAAATAAAAAAACCAAATATGTCAAAAATACCAAAACACTCAAAATATTCTAAAAACCAAAATCAAGGTTTGGGCATGATTATACATATATATTTTTACATCATTGGAATATGTGATCTACTTCATTATTAATATATATCATACTATTTTTATATAACACATAAATTTCATTACTATTCATGAGTTTTATGTGGGACATGCAAATCTCACATGGAATAAGGTGATGGATTTTCCTCTATGAAATAACCTTGTTAAATTGTGGGAATGTTATTTATAAATTTTAGTGTTTGTATAATTATATGAATACTATAATAATATATATATATATATATATATATACTTTTACAAATGTTTTTCTAACATTTTCATCTCACATTTCGTACATGGTTATGTTATTTGTTAGGATATGATTACACTATATATACATAGTGTGGATTACATTTATAATTATATTACCCATTTATGATATTTATTATACATAGTATATTACATAATTATTGTCTATTATGTATGGCCCATGTCCTTTTTGTGATTTTTTTTTGAACATATATATGAGATCATTATTTTGTATGTGTGATATTAGAACACATCCATTTCTTGTGGCCTTGGTCCTTTGTTTATGAAACATTTGGACATTTCCCTTATATACAACCCTTGGCCATATTATATGACATTGTGATTGCTTATTTTATTTCCTTTTTGAGCTTGTTAAGTTTGATAAGTGCCATGATCTATATAATGAACTAACTAATGATTAGGCTACTAACTATAGGTTATATTACTATGAGCTTCATTGATACATTTATATAGGCCTTGCCTCATATTTTACATACATAATTCAAATGATACAAATATTACTATGTTATCATAATTTTAAAATGTGTTGCATTATTTAATGATAACATCATACTATACATTATGTAGTTAAGTTTTTTTTTGATATGAGTTAAGTTTGGGATCAATTTTATCACTCAAAATGGGGTATTCAAAATAAAAATAATTTTTGGTACAAAATATAGTTTCAATGGTTTTAAAATAGTTAAAAATTAAATAATTGGAATATATTATTAACATATACCATTAATATGCACTTATGTTAAAAATAAAAAGTATAAGTTCATACATGTTTTAATGCATGATACATATATCATACACAAACTTTAAAAAATTACAATTTGCATATACATATAGTTATATATTCTACACTTATCAATGGGGGAATAATACAAATTCATGTAAACTATGAAATTTTTCAAAATTTAGGATACCTATTCATGTCATGCTTTCAATACTACTTGTTGTCTATGGACATGGTAGAAGCATGGATGTACTCTATTATCTTTTGATTATGAATTTAGGAATATAATGATAATTAAATATGCAATCCTTATACAATGGTTAATTAATTTAAGGTGAAAAATGCATAAATTATAGATTAAATTCCCTTTATCATTATGTATGAAAGGACAATATGTATTTAATCACATTTCATGTCTTTGGGTTATAAATACCAACAACAACAATTTAGTTTTATGCGTCCTAAATGGTTTTTATTTTTTATTCAAGTTAAATTCAATTTGTGGCTTTATCACCCTTAAATTATCCATTGTTTTAGATAAATAACCAATCTCTCCAAGGGATTCATGGGAATAAACAACTCTCTAATGCTAAAAGGAAGCATCGTATCCAATAAAATCCACAAGAGAAACATTGGTTTCACATATACATGTGTAATCCTTCCTTATTATTTTCAATATTTTCAAATTCAAGTTATATTTAGTTTTTTTCATTTTTTTAAATGATCATTAATTAATTTTACATCATTGTAAGATTTTCCATTAAACAACCTACATGATTTTAAGATTATCATAAAGGCAAAGTGCATTATACACATTAAGGTATATCTTTCCTTTACTCTAATAATTTAATTTATAGAATTACAAATAGGAAAATTTAGTCACTCAAATTTGGTCATGAATACTTCATTAGTTCATTATTATCCCTATTCTATTTTTATTTAATTGAGAACTTTATCTAGACCTATTTCACCATCTCAATCTATCCCAAGAACTTATACATACATATTTATTTTATAAATTTCTATTTAATGCATAATTTTTTTATAATTTCTTGAAACAATCATAACCATTTGTAAATAAAATATTCATCCCAAAAGGGACATGTTTCCCTTAAGGAAAAAACTATAGGAGGGGGCAATAGTGGTAGACATTTTTTCCCACTCTTGTTTAATGATCATTTTTAAAACTTGGACATTTTATTATAGGTTATTCTAAAATTTTGGGATTGATAGAGTGAGGTTTTATCAATTTCTATTGTTATTAAGGAAAACTCAAGTCATAAACTCACCAATTCTAGTAATTATTAATTTGAATATGAATGCACACTTACACTACTACACATTAAGCAAAGCTTCCTTATTCTTACTATTTTTGATTCTAAAGATTTGAAGTAGTCCCCAACTAAGTCAGAAGCCTATTTCATTCAATTAAAAGTAAATAATAATAAATTATTAAAGACATATATAGATTCATTCATATAATCAAAGATTTAAAAAAAATTCAAAAATAACTCTTAGTGGGATAACTATGTAGGTTTTAATTCCCTATTTGGAGTATTAGATATGTAAGCAAACTTTATTCATCATGGGTGTGATTTGGGTCAAATAGACCCATTAAAAGGCCCCATTTTTGTATTTATAGGTTTTCAATAATTTTAGTCCCTATTAATGTTTTAACTTTTAATAATTTATTTACAGGTCTTTTTCACACATAAAAAGGTTAAGTCTTTGAACACATACCTAATTTTTATAGAGGACAAGATAAACAAATGCATGAATATAGTGTAAATAAATCATATCACAAGATATATTATTCTTTCCTTCATTAATTTTAATGTCAATTTTTTTTCACTTTTACGGTTTGTTCTTGTTTTTCAATTCCAATTGTCTATGAGCTTCGCATAGTCAAATATCAAATAGAAACAACTATGTTTTTCATTTAATTCATAGTTAGTATTATTTATTTTGATCACATTTTTTTGAATTTAGTATTTTCCAAATCTATTTGTCCCAAGTTAATTTATATTATTTTGTTATATTCAATTTATTTTATCTAAATTATGGTTAATTCAGAAAGTAATTCAAATTTTAATAAAACTATTGCATGGGACCTTGATTATGGAATATAAATATCCATAGTCAAAATTTTAAAAAAATATTATCATTTTAGACTTTATTTTACCCAATTATGTGCCTCACAAAATAAATTACTTGATTGGTTTCATGGGCCAATAGGTTAAGACATATAGACACCTCTAAACACATTTCAAACAACCTAATGTTATTTCAAACTTGATTTTCCATAACAAAGTTCCTAGTGAAAAAAATATAATTAATCATTGGATGTGGATCTTAATTCTAAATTATTAATCCACCTTAAAACATGTCTAACAACCTAATGTCACATCAAACTCCATTTTCAAAACTTGTGTGCTCTTTGTAACCAATCACTAGATTGATTACATGAGGCTCTTGACTAGGGAATATCAAACCCCCTAAACACATTTATGATAACCTAATTTAATTTTAGACTATTATTACCTAATTTATTTCCCTATGAGTTAATTTATTTATTGGTTACAATTTTTACATGATTATGTCATAGAAATCCCTCTAAACACATTCAAAACATCCTAATCTTATCTAAGATTCAATATTCCTTAACTAAATGTCATGAAAAACTAATCACTTAATTAATTAGATGACGCACCCGATCATGGTATATATAGCTACATGAACATATTTTTTAAAAACTAATGTCATTAAAAACACATTATTAAAAAATTTATTTCCATATATAACCAATCAATTGACTCATTGCATGGAGCACTTGATAAGTGAATATTCATCCCTTTAAACACATTTTATACATTAAAATTTCATCTTTGTACTCTTTTTTCCCTAATTGAGTTACATGTGCATTAAATTGATTTCATGGGAACTTAATTAGGGTATGTCAAACCCATAAACATAATCATAAAACCCTAATATAATTTGAGACATGATATGCTAATTGAGTGCCTCATGTAACAATCACTCAATTAGTTGCATGGGGAAATTGATTATAAAATATCAAGCCTCCTAAACTCATTTAAAATATCCTAATTTATTTTAGGATTGATATTTTATAACTAAGTGATTCATGAAATAAATCACTTGATTGGTTGTGTAAGGCACTTGATTAGAGTGTATCAATCCCCCTAAACACATTTGCAACAACCTAATGTAATTTAAATTATATTTTCCCTGGTTTATTTCAACATGAAATCAATCCCTTGATGAAATGGATGGGAAACTCCATTAGCGCATATAGATCCCCAAAAACATAATTTGAATAACCTAACATCATTTTAGAGTCAGTTCATCCTAACTAGATTCCTAATACAATCAATCTATTAATTAGTTGCATGATGAAATAAATTAGGGTATATTAAACCCTAAAAAAACATTTTTATAACCTAGTTTAATTTCATTTCATGAATTGAGATCCTTGTAACAACAATCACTTAATTGTTTATATGACACTCATTTAGGGAATATCAAGCACCATAAACACATTTACAACAACCTAGGGTGATTTTAGACTTGATTTGACCTAATTGAGTTCCTTGTGAAATCATTATAATTATTTATTATATGGGCACTTGATTATGGAATATCAACACCCATAAACATATATTTGATAGCTTAATGTTATTTTAGATTAAATTTTACCAAATTGAGTGTCATGTTCGATCAATTGATTGATTAGTTTCATGTGGCACTCAATTACGGTATTATCCCCCTAATCACATTTATGATATCCTAATGACAATTGGAGCTCTATTCTCCCTTTATTGAGTGATCATTAAACTAATCACTTAATTGGTTCCATGGGGCACTCAATTAGAGCATATTAATCTTGCAAAACATAATTGTGAAAAATCAATGCCATTTCATACTCATGTTTATGTAATTGAGTTCTTTGTGTAAAAAATTGTTGATGCAAGAAAATTGCACCCGAGGCAAGGAGGTCAAACTCCTACCTTTTCTCTACAACATGGAAACTCCTATCTCACCTGTGGGATGGTGAAGCAGGAGAGGAGAGTCTCTACTTAAGGGATAGCTCCCTTTGATGTATCCTTGTTTGTTTCAGTTGGTGAAAAATATAGATATATAAATATATGGATAAAATGGGGGGGGGGGGAAGGGAGAAAGATACAGGAAAACAAAACAACCTTCTGCAGAGAGGTGATACACCAAAAATGGAATGACCTTCCCACCTCCACAATCAAGATCAGACAAACAACATACATATACTCATGGCTTGGCAGAAGAACTAGGGTGCAAGAGAATGATAGGGATATTCTTATGGAAAATATAGGAACAGGGACTCACCAAGATGCTGGAAAATACATACTGTAAGTGACCTCCTTTGTTTCTACACCCCAAATGGAAATCTTCACCTATAAGCTACAAATTGACACTTTGTAGATAGCTCGTGCATTGGTATTTAAACCTATGAGAGAATTTAAAAGAAAATGACTGAACACAAATTAAACACACAGGACATACATAGGGTATCCATCCAAGAAAGAGGTAAAATTATCTTTATTTGATCCAGGCAAAAAAATTTAGCAGGGTTGCGCCTCACTAAATTGTGAAAAAAAAGATATTACAAAATGAACAAGTCCCAGTCTTATATGGAAAAGCCAAGAGGAGACTCATTGGCACTTTGATTGCAAGTGGCTACTCGAGTCTTTATTGGGAAAGGGAAAAACACTATAGCTAACGTTAGAAATTTTGTTGGGACCATGCTTGTTGCCTTATTTTTTCTCTATTTTGTCTTATCTGGTCTATGGCTTGCCTTAATGTTTTGTCAGGTTTTGAAAGTCCCACAGACTTGTTTAGACTTGGCTTGGTCTCACGGGCTATTTAAAGTTCTGCAGTATTTTTTCCCTATAGACTATTATTCATGATCAGTTTACCACTGACTGTTGTTCACGATAATTTTATCACTCAATGCTATTCACGGTCTTTATATTGGCGAGCATTTTTTGTTGGTGGGCATTTCCTCAACACCCTTCCTTATGTCCCTGGCTGAAAGTCTCATGTTTTAAGCTACTAACAAGTTAGTAGCTTGCTTGGATGGTCTACAAGCTCTTCACGGGCTGCTGTTGGCTACTTTTTATGTTTGCATCAGGCTTTGGCTTGGTTCCCCACAGCCTTCTTATCTACCTGCTAGTCGGCTTACGTGGACTACCGTGGCAGACTATTTTCCCCTTTGCCAGTTGGGTCCATATTGGCTGCTTCATGGACTATCTTAGTCTCTTCATGGCTTGTTAGGATGGCTTCATAATTCCATCACAGCCTACTGTTGCTTGTGCTCTCGTGGGCCTTTCTCGAGCTACGGTAGGCTTTCCCCATGGGATTTTTCCTCCACTCAGTGTTGTTCACAACAATTTCACCATGGTGGACATTTCTTGTGGACAAAAGTCCATGGAAATTCCACCTGCCCCTTTTCTTTTGTTTGTATATGTGACCCGGCCTTTTGTTTTAAACCGTGCCTAAAGAAATTTGGGACTTGGTAAAAAAATGTTGAACTCATTTGAAATTTGGACTTTGAACTAAAACAAATTGAACCTTGGACTCCATAAAGCATTAAACATGAATTCGAACAAGGCCATGGATGAACTAAACTATTGAACCAAAGTGCCAGGCCGATGATCACAGCATTAAACTTGTTGTGTTGAACTAAAATTGAACTTTGTATTAAACCAAGCCATGAACCACGCTAAAGAATCGTGTCTTGAACTTAATCATGTTGAACTCAAAAATGGACCCTACAACTCAAAATTGACTGGCATTAAATAGCAGGGGAAGAAGTTGACCATAATTTTGCCTGGGGCAAAAATTGGTCAACAGATTGGTGACTCATAGGGGAAGTACACTTGCCGTGCTTAGAACCCAGTTGCCTTAAAATATCCATTGGGCATGGAGTCAGATGTAGCTATTAAATAGTCAATAGCCTAAAATATTCAATAATTAAACATGAAGCTTTACCCCACATGCAAAGGGAAACACACAAGAATAAAACAACTAACTGTGTAAATTGCACTTAGGGAAAACAAGAAAGAAAACAAGGGAAACTATGTACAGCTGAACCAAAAATTTAGTGGCAATGCTTCAAATGTATCCCATTAATTGGGATACATAGTTTTTCACTATCTAACCTAGAAAGTTGGAACACATTATGCTACTTGCATTGAGTGATCATGTAAGGACCGCTCCATAGGGCATCAAATTTTACATGCTTTCTAGGTTTAGCTTTGTCTTTGTCCCATTTCAAAACAATGTCTCCTTCAGAGAAATCTTTCAACAAAGATTTCTTGTTGAAGTGTCTTTTTATCTGCTACTGGCGACTAGACATAACAACCATGGCATGGTACCTTATCTCTTGGAGCTCCATTAGCTCACACAGTCTGACTTCCATGCTGGTTCCTTCTTCTAACTGTAGCTGATGGGTGAGATCTAATGCTGGTAGTTCAAGTGAGATGGGAAGCCTAGCTTCCCTTCCATATAGGAGTGTATATGGGGAATTTCTGATTGATCTCTTCGGAGTGATTCGATCAGCCCATAGAGCTGTCTTCAGCTTGGCATGCCAAGTTCTTTGATTTTCTTCCATGGTCCTCTTTATAATCCTGATCAAATTTTTATTGGTGGACTTAGCCATCCCATTCCCTTGTGGGTAGTAATTTGATGAAGTGCTGAGGTATATACCATACCTTAGCACCCATTCACTAGTTTTGATTCCCATAAAATCTAAGGCGTTATCTGAGATTATGGTCACTGGGACCCCAAACCTTGTCACTAGGTCTTCATAGAACTCTAGGACCATGCTTTCATTTGCCTCTTTAAGAGCAATAGCCTCCACCCACCTGGTGAAATAATCCATAGCAGTCAGGACCCATTTGTGTCTGGTACTGGAGGGAGGATTGATCATCCCTATGAAATCCAAGCCCCACTTCATGAATGGTTGTTCAACTTGAATGAGTTGTAGGGGCATCGCAGCCAATCACTATTTTCCATCAAAAAGTGCACACTTTTGGCACTTTCTTATCCAGGTATGGGTGTCCTTGAAAAGAGTAGGCCAAAAATAGATAGATCTCATTATCCTTGCTTTTATGGCTCTAGGGGCGAAGTGACCACCCGTTGGTCCATCATGGAACTCAGCGAATACTTTAGCAGCCTAGTTCAGGTCAATGCACCTTAGGAAGACCCTAGAGAAGTCCCTTCTAAAAAATACTTCATCAACTAGGACATAAGGGAGAGATTGGAGCTTAAAATACCTTCTTTTAGCCTTATCAAGACCTTGTGGGCACTCATTGGTAGTAAGGAAACATCTCATGTCTAGCGTCCAATCCTTTATGACCATTGGTTCCTCTGCAGTGTCTACATTATGAATCAACAAGCTGTCTTTCCTCTCCTACTTTAAATATGCAGCCAGCTATTCACACATGCCTCTTCCTCTCACCAGCTTGGTGATCTTAATGTCTACGTCATACTCCATCACTTTGGTTATCCACCCTGCCCTCTTCTCATTTAGGTCTTGATTGGTCAAGAAATCCTTGACACCAAGATGTGGGACCATAAGGTGAATCTTGCTATTAGACAACATATGCCTAAATTTCTTCAAGCTCCTCACCACTGTCAGGACTTGCTTCTCTACATATGTGTACCTAACTTCAAAATCTTCTAATCTTTGGCTGAAAAAGGCCAGTGGCTATTCGAGGTTATCACGGTTAGCTTGGGTAAGCATGGCAGATATTACCTCCTCATTGCTAAAAGTATAGAGGCTGAAGTCCTTGCTGAAGTCTGGGCTAATCAAAGTGGGAGCCTAGGTTATGGCCTATTTGATGTCCTCAAAGCTGTCTTTCCTCTTAACTGACCATTTGAATTCCTCACCCTTCTTCAGCATATGGGTGAGTGGCTTGACAATCTCTACAAAATTTGGAATGAACTTCTGAATGAAGTTTATCCTGCTAAAGAAACTCTGAAGGCCTTTCTTGTGCTTTGGGAGGGACATCTCTAGGATAGAGCAAAATCTCTCAGGGTTAATAAATAATCCCTCCTTGGACACAATGTGGCCAAGGAGCTTCCCTTCATGAATAGAAAACACACACTTCTTTGGATTAAGAGAGATGCCAAACTCCCTACACCTTTCAAAAATTTACCTGAGGTGCTCTATGTGTTGGCTCGCTTCCTTGGAGAAAACTATCACATCATCAAGGTAGACCAGCACATTGTTGTTTATCAAGCCTCCAAAAGCCATGTCCATGGCCCATTAAAAGGTGGCACCAGCATTGGATAGCCCGAATGGCATTTTCTTGTAGGCGAACATTCCCTATTTAGTGGTGAAGGTTGTTTTTTGTTGGTCATAACCTTGCACTAGAATCTGATTATACCCTAAATAACCATCTAAAAGGGAGAAATGCTCACTACCAGTTACCTTCTAGAGGATCTTTTCCATGTTCGAAAGGGGGTAATGATCCTTTAGAGAGACTTTATTAAGGTCTCTAAAGTTGACACACAATCTGATCTCCCCATTCTTCTTTCTAACAAGAATGAGGTTGGCCAGCCATGAGGAATGTTTGATTGGAAATATAATTCCATAATCAATCAATTTGGCCAATTCCCTTTACATGAGGGGCTCAATTGTAGGATTGACAGGTCTTTGCTTTTGAGTGACTGGTCTGGCGCCTTCCTCTAATTCAATGGTGTGTTGGGCAAGCCTTGGGTCAAAACCCTTCAAGTCACTCTAATTCCATGCAAAGACATTTGCAAATTCCTAAAATAGCAAAATGAAAGCTTACCTTTCTCGAAAAGTGCAGAATTTTCCAAGTGCAAGCAGCTTGCCCTTGAAGATCTTGACTCTCTTGTAATTCTCCACTTTGGTAGTGATGCAGGCCTTGTCATTTCTCAGTCGGTCATCTCTGTTGAAAATGTTCTCAAGTGTGACCAGACCCTTAGGGAGTTTATTATTTTTTAACTAAATAATATAATTTTTGTATTGCTACTACAACTTCACCTAGTTGTGTGTTGTAAACTCAGCTTCTTCTTGCAAGAAGAAAGCTATCTGCTGGTCACTTTTGAAGACTTGCCAATTTGCAACATTGTCTGGGATTGAAGGCCGAACCACCACTTTCAAGTGGTGTGAACCATAGTCTCTACTTATTTCTTTTGAAACATCAAATTGGGCACCAATTGTTGCTAGCCTATCAGCCTATTTGTTGTGCTCCCTAGGAATAGAGGAAATGTTAAAGGCAAAAAAATATTCCACCAAGTCCCAAACTTTATGTTTGTATGACTGTAACAAGGAGTTCTTGGTCAGATTCAAGCCTCTTACTTGATTCACAATTAGTTCACTATCTCCAAAGACCTGCAACTCTCTAATCCCCTTTTTCCTTGCCCATTCCAGCCCATGGATCAAAGACTCATATTTTGTGACATTGCTGCTGCAAGAGAACTAGAAACAAAAGGCTGAAAAGTACCTTTCCTTGGAAGGAGAAACCAACATTGCTCTAACACTAGCGCCTATTTTACTTTTGGAGCCATCAAAATATAGCTGCCACAAGCCAAGATCTTCCTTGTTCTCTTTCATTAAATTTGGCATGAAGGTGCCCTCTTTGTGCATACAATAGACTCCAAGGTCTACCTCTTCAATGAATTTGTATGGATCATGTTCAAAGTTATCATTTCCCCACTCATCTAAGAGTAAGTCTGCAACTCCTTCAAGAGTAGAGGATGAAGATTGGTCTATGTGAGGCTCTTCTTGGTCAATAATGGTGTAACTGACATTTGTTGCCTTGGGTGCGTATGGTTCTAGGTGGTCCTTATAGAGTGGCTCAGACTCAATTTTCACTTTGGTCCCATACTTGGTTTTGAAACCCAAATATGACCAATTTTCTGCTAGATAACCACCTATCTTGGACATCAAGTCCCTAGACAAGCAAATTGTGAAGTACAGAGGAACGTCCGCTACCACTATATCATGGGGAATTGAGAAGGTTGGGCAAGCATGCAATGTCAAGCCTAAACCCTTCACAATTCCAACTATTTTTGTAGGTGTCCCATCTAGCTACATGACTCCTTTGTTTATTTCTTCATACCTCAGTCCCATCTTGTCAGCAATACACTTGGGCATTATTGAGGTACTGTCCCCACTGTCAATTATGTAGTTGTGTACCAAGAAATATCCAATAACCAAGGATACATAGAAAGGGGGAGTTTTCATTTCTTTCTTTACCTACCCTGAAGTGGGAGGCTATCCATTGGTCATCAAGACATTATCCATGTTTGCTAAGATAGCTTGTTGATCCAGCTCATGTATTTCCTTCTTCAATACGTTCTTCTGGCCTGGAAGAGATAATGAATCCCATAAGGAGATATTCATATGCAGCTTCTTCATCTGGTCCACTATATTGATTTGAGGGTTGTTTCCCTTCACATTTTCTTTTGTGTTGATCCTGATCAATGTTGTAGGCTGAGGCACTGAAGGTATAGGCAGCTGCCTGAAGTTTGGGGGCCTTGAATTGGAGTGTAATGAAGGAGGCATTGCTACTGCTTGAGTGGTAACCTGGGCTTCTATCACTACTCTTATTTTGAACCTCATGTTAGCTGCAACACAATTGGCCTGATTGTTCGTAGCACCCACATAATTAACTAAGTAAAATTCCCCTTCTATATGATTCATGAGAGTGGAATTAGGCTGACCCTGATTGCTACTCGTGCTGGGTTACGTTGAAGGCTCAAAGATCTGAGATTAAGTGGATGTTTGGTTGTCTACATTCTAAAAATAGTTCATCATCTCATTTTTGTAAATAGCCTATTCTTGACCATATCCCATGGTTGAACAACCTGGTTGCTCCTGCACTAGATTGTTCTAAGTAGGCACCATGGCTTTAGATGATGAAGAGGGGCCTGAGTTATAATTTTGAAAAGGCTTGGTTTGAGTAAGCTGACCCTATCCTTGATTATAGCCTTGAAAAGGGTTTCTAGGTGCTTGACCATTATGTTGATATCTTGGATTCGACTTGTTATTTTGAGCTTGTTGCCTTTTAAGAGCTACAAGTTCATTTGACGTGTTTTGAAATAGGGTTTTAACCTCATGTAATTCATTTGACAGAATAGTAGCTAGCTTCTCAATGCTAGGCATAGGGGCTAATGTGGGTGTGATTTTTTGTATAGGGAGTAGCATCTCTGGGAAAAGTGGCACATGGGGCCTAGGGGCAATTTTCCTAGCTTGAACCAAGCAATTTTTGATTGCTATGGCAATGTCATAAGTAGCTAGCAATATATGTCCTCCCATAGATTGGATCATCGCAACAATATCACTATTTAATTCCTTTAAATAGTACAAGAAAGCGTAGCTGGGAGTCAGTCTTACAAGGATGGGCATTTTATCCCAAGTCTTTTGAAAATGCATGTTGAAGTCTTGCATATACTCGTGCAGAGCTCTCTTTATAGTCATCAGTTGCTAAGCAAGTGAGAGACCATCACTCTTTTCCCCAAAATGATCTATCAATTGAGTGCCCAATTCATTCCAAGAATGTATTAAATTCAAAGGCAAGGTGTCATACCAGTCAAGAGCTTTGCCTTTCAGAGACAAGGCTAGCATTCTGATGGCAATGTTTTCTTTTGTTATATTATGAATATTGCAAAGGTTGGCAATATTTCTAATATGCTCAATAGCTGTAATAGGTCCCACTCCATCAAAAGAAGGTACATTCTTGAGAGTTGTTCTTGGGATTGGATCGTAGCATGGGAGATTCAAGGGACTCTCACCATAAAAAGGTGCAAAAGGCAATGCCATGATTGTGATTGGTTGTAACTGAAGTGTTACTACGACTGTGTTTCTTATAACATGTCTGGGAGGATTTGTTGTTGGATAAGGATGAGTCCTCTCAAATCATAGTCTTTTAGCAGAGTTTAAAGGTAATTCAATGAAATCAAAAGGAACCCCTTTTGAAGCAGACCTTGTAGTGACCTTAGGCATAGAAAAATTCTAAGCAACTGGTCTTAATTCAAAAACTAAAAATTCTTACCAGGGGAGTCACCAGATGCTGAAAAAATCTAATTCATTGTATCAGGACCAGCATCAATCCTGAACTTTACTTCATTAAAAAAGTCAGTGTCCCACTGGGCATGCCAAAATTGTTGACACAAGAAAATTTCACCTGAGGCAAGGAGGTCAAACTCCTACCTTTTATCTACAATATGGAAACTTCTCTCTCACCTGTGGGATGGTGAAGTAGGAGAGGAGAGTCTCTAGTTAAGGGCTAGCTCCCTTTGATGTATCCTTGTTTGTTTCAAGTGGTGCAAAATATAGATATATAAATATATGGATAAACTGGGGGGAAAAGGGAGAAAGATACAGGAAAACAAAACAACCTACTATAAACAGGTGATACACCAAAAATGGAATGACCTTCCCACCTCCACACTCAGGATCAGACAAACAACATACATACACTCATGGCTTGGCAGAAGAACCAGGGTGCAAGAGAATGACAGGGATATTCTTATGGAAAATACAGGAATAGGGACTCACCAAGATGCTGGAAAATACATACTGTAAGTGACCTCCTCTATTTCTGCACCCCAAATGGAAATCTTCACCTATAAGTTTCAAACTGACACTTTGTAGATAGCTGGTGCGTTGGTATTTAAACCTGTGAGAGCATTTAAAATAAAATGACTAAACACAAATTAAACACATAGGACATACATAGGGTATCCATCTAAGAAAGAGGTAAAATTGTCTTTATTTGATCTAGGCAAAAAAATTTAGCATGGTTGTGCCTCACTAAATTGTGAAAAAAAAAGATATTACAAAATGAATAAGTCCCAGTCTTATATGGAAAATCCAAGAGGAGACTCATTGGCACTTTGCTTGCAAGTGGCTACTTGAGTCTTTATTTGGAAAGGGAAAAACACTATAGCTAACATTAGAAATTCTACTGGGACCATGCTTGCCGCCTTGTTTTTTCTCTATTTTGTCTTATCTGGTCTACGACTTGCCTTAATGTTTTATCGGGATTTAAAAGTCCCACAGACTTGTTCAAACTTGGCTTGGTCTCGTGGGCTATTTAACTTTGTGTGGTATTTTTTCCTTGTGGACTATTGTTCACAGTCATTTTACCACTGACTGTTGTTCACGGTAATTTTACCGCTCAATGCTATTCACCGTATTTATATTGGCAGGCATTTCCCATTGGCAGGCATTTCCTCAGCACCCTTCCTTATGTCCCTAGTCGGAAGTCCCATGTTTTAAGATGTTGATAGGTCAGTGGCTTGCTTGGACAGTCTATGGGCTCTTCATGGGCTACTATCATCTCCTTTCTATGTTTGCATCAAGCTTTGGCTTGGTTCCCTGCGGCCTTCTTATTTGCCTACTAGTCAGCTTGCGTGGACTGCCGTGGCAGACTATTTTCCCCTCTGCCAGTCAGGTCCATATTGGCTGCTTCATGGACTATCTTAATCTCTTCATAGCTTTCTGGGATGGCTTCATAATTCCTTCATGGCTTTCTATTGCTTGTGCTCTTGCAGGCCTTTCTCAGGCTGCGGCAGGCTTTCCCCACAGGCTTTTTCCTCTGCTCAATGTTGTTTGCGGCAATTTTGCTGATCAATGTTGTTCATGGAAATTTCATCATGGCAGACATTTCTCGTGGACAAAAGTCCACAGAAATTCCACCTGCCCCTTTGCTTTTGTTTGTATATGTGACCCATCCTTTTGTTTTAAACCATGCCCAAAGAAATTCAGGACTTGGTAAAAAAAAGTTGAACTCATTTGAAATTTGGACTTTGAACTAAAAAAAATTGAACCTTGGTCTCCACAAAGCATTAAACATGAATTAAAACAAGGCCATGGATGAACTAAACTGCTGAACCAAAGTGCCAGGCCGATGATCACAGTGTTAAACTTGTCGTGTTGAACTAAGATTGAACTTTGTATTGAACCAAGTCATGAACCACGCTGAAGAACCGTGTCTTGAAATTAATCATGTTGAACTCGAAAATGGACCCTACAACTCAAAATTGACTGGCATTAAATAACAAGGGAAGAAGTTGACCACAATTTTTCCAGGGGAAAAAATTGGTCAACAAAAATGACTAGGATAGTTGAATAGGGAACTATACTAGGGTATATGGATCCCCCTAAACACACTTTAAATAATCTAGTGTCATTTCAAGATTGGTATTCTCTAATTTACTTCCTCATGAAATTAATTGATTGAATTTTTGAACAAAATACCAAATTAGGGCATATTGAGTTACCAAGATAGTTTTGTGACAAGTTATTGTCATTTTAAACTTTATTTTCACTCATTGAGTTCCCCATGTAACTTTTAACTCAATGGTTTTTTATAGAGAACTCAAATAGGGCATATTGAGCCACCTAAACTTGATTTTACCTAGCTTATTTTATTTTTATTAGCTACAAGGAAAATTTTATTAAGGAATACTATGGACCCTAATAACATTTATGATAACTTGATATAATTCTAGACTTTATATAGCCTAGTTAAGTGCCCTATGTAACTAATAACTCAATTAGCTACATGGGATACTTGATTAGGGAATATCGAGAATTATAAACACATTTGAGACAACTTGATGTTATTTCAAATTTGAATTTACTTAATTAATTTAACTATGTAAAAATTTATTAGATTACTTCTATAATGCACTCGATTATGACATATCAGGCTCTATAGACATAATTGTGATATCCTAATGTTATTCTAGAATTTATATGCCATAGTGTAGTTTCACATGAAACTAATCACTTGATTGGTTTTATAAATCTCATGATTATGGAATTTTTATCACCTTTAAAATAATTGTGATAACTTAATGTCATTTGAGACCTGATTTTACCTAATTGAGTTCCATATGCAAAAAATCACTTAATTCATTGCATAAGGATCTTAATTAGGGTTTTTTGAGAGTCATATATGTTGGGTGAACATTTTGTCACCAGCGAACTGAGGACAAAATAGGTGCTTCAACCATAATATAAGGAGATTTAATCAGCCAAATGTGTAGGTCTACCACATCATAAAGAGATAAATCTCTCCTCTCAGCAAGGGGAGGTTCCCTATAGACTACTAAATGCTAATATAAACTAAAAATACACTCAGGGGTGAAATCATACCATCCATCTCTCTTTTTTTAGAGATGATGTTCATAGAATAGAGGAGGATTTTGGTGTAATTATTGAAAAAGCACTTTTCTTCTTTCAAAAGTGATATTCAAGAAATAGCAGGGCTCTCCCAGGGTAAAAATAAAACCCACAAGAAACCAACTAAAGCACAAAGTTTTAGTTGTCTCTTCTACTAGTTGGGACAACGGAACACAACAAGATTAAATGTAGCTCAAAGTCTACACCTAAAACTACAATATAGTATATAATTATGAAGGATAAAGAGAGCACAAAGTATTTCTCATATCCTTTACATGAAAAACATAGACTAAAGACAATTATGGTAGCATAAAGTCTCCCACATTCATTTTCAAGACATTTTCCAGCTTATTTCCACTAATTCTACTTATCTGTTTAAATAGACAAGACTATATTTAGGAAATAGACTTAAGAACAATTTCCTAAAAGACACAATCTTATTCCAACACAAAGTATGGAAGGTGACTTGTTTTCTTATTCATTTAACAAAAGTGATTAACAATCTAAGCTCAAAGTCTCAAGATTGTATTTCAATTTGGGTAGAGCTTCACTTCTGATAACCAAGAGATCCCCTTATAAAAAATGAGAGTTTACAATATATAGCATCACTAGAAAGACTTGGGTGCATGTTTTCATAAAAGAGGCCCATGCTAAATTGAATGCATTAAATATCTATCATAGAGCCATGTTAGAATAGGGCATTAGTTTTGACTTTGGCATTCTGAATTATCTTAGATGTCCCTTTATCAACATGGTTCTTTTGGTCTTCTCAATGACACTTACATGGCTGTCCATTCACCTTTAAATATTTGTGTTCCCTGATGTCCACCTGGTGGACTGTTCCACCTACTAGAAATAACTTTCCTCCAGACATTTCTAGTTTTCCTTACTACATTGTACCTTTAATTAGCAATCTGAGCTCTTGGGGCCATCTTCTCGCTTCTTCCATTCACTTATTTAGCTCCTTTCCTGGTTAGTCAATGAGCCTGTTCTCAAGGCTTTTGAAAATCAACGGTCATTCCATCACTTTAAAATTGACGTCCACAGGGATGTCACTAGTCCCTTTGAACCTCTTTGAACCTTGAACCTTGAACTCTTTTGGTTGAAAATTCAATGGTTCAAGGTTTCAATGGTTTTTTGAAGGGCCATATTCACTCTCATTTTCTTTTTCAGTTGAACCATCCCTTTGAACTTCTTTCTATAATCTCTCGCTTTCTTCATTCACTTAAAGCTTCCTTTCAAACTTATGAATTCTTTGAACCCGTTGAACCTTTGAACATTTGAACCATTTTGGTTCAATGTTAAATCGTTCAATGATTCATTCTCTTTCTTTTAAATCCTTTTATTCTCTAAGTCTAGTGAACTCATTGAAATCATTGAACCTTCAACCTTTTGAACCATTTTGGTTCAAGGTTCAACGGTTCAATAGTTTAATCTTATTTCTTTGATTTTTTCAAAGCTTCAAACTCTCTAGATTTTCTAAGTCTATCTAAGTCATTGAACCTTTGAACTCGTTGGACCTTTGAACTCTTTTTGGTTCAAAGTTCAATGGTTCAATAGTTTAATCTTCATCCTTTAAAGCCTTATTTTATTTAATTCTTTCAAACTTATTGAACTCATTGAACCTTGAACCTTGTGAAGGCATGGTTTAAATGGTTCAAAGTTCAATCTTAAATCTTCAAATCCCTCCATTATTTAAGTCCATCAAAGTCATTGAACCTTTGAAATCATTGAACCTTTGAACCTTGAGAAGGTGGGGTTCAATGGTTCAATGGTTCAAAGTGGTTCATTCTATTTCTTTGAAGCTCACCGTTAAGTCTTTTGAATGAACCTTTGCATCAAACCATTCCCAAAACACTAAGGAAAATCCTTAAGTGTTTTGAAATTCATTTGAAGAAGGCTTGCCTGTTGAACCTATAGCTTCCTTAGAAGAAAAGGCTTGAATATTTAGAAAACTCAATTGCTAAGAATAATCTTTAGAAAGAGAAGAGAAATTTTTGGTCTGCAAGACCAAATTGATTAGTAAGTTGTCCACAAAAACAAGTGACAAATTTTGGGAATAAAAATTGGCTCCAGTTGGGGAACTTCCATAGATTGAAAATAGAAATAGTCGAAGGGAGTAGAAACCAAAATCTTAGTGCCTCCATCTCTGCCATTGGGCTACGGAGTCATGCTCACCCAAAAAGAAAGGTGCCAAAAACCAAACGGTACCAAAAACAAATGAAAAACACAAGACAAAGAAAGACTATACAAATATACATATATACGAATGGACTTATCTGATGCTTTAAGGATTGAAGTGCTTCAGATGCTACCCACTGTGAGGTAGAGCAAATGGCATCCAATTTTGGTATTCTAGAAAGAATTTATTCTCACCATAGACCTAATGAATGATAAATGGACCTCTCCATAAAGAATCAAATTTGTCATGCATTCCTTTTAGTTCTCTCCTCTTGTCCCACAACAAGACTCGATCTCTAATCTAAAAATCATAGATCTTTGCCTTCTGGTTGAAGAGTCTCTTCACCAGACTTTTATGCAAAGTAATTTGGTCCACCACCATAGTTATTTGCTCATTAAGTTCATTCAAGCACATAATCCTTTTGTCGATGGAACTTTCAAAAGTTGAATCTTATAATGCCTTTACTAATTTTAATGCTGGTAATTTAGGGTGATTGGTATCTTTGCATTTAGATTGTAAAGAATTTGGAAAGGGTACATACCAATTGCTCTCTTGGGCATAATCATGTCTTCCCATAAAGTGTCAAATAATGCTTTATGCTAGGTTCTTTGATTTTCATCTACCAGCTTCCTGATAATGGTCACCAGGTTCTTGTTGCTTGACTCTACTTGACCATTTCCTTATGGATAATAGTCAAAAGAATGGGAGAGAATAATTCTATAAAATTAATAGAATTGAGTAATCTCATGAGAAGATAAACATGTTGCATTATCTATTAAAATCTTGGTTGGGACTCCAAACCTGGAAATGATGTTTTCCTTGAGGAAATTACACACTACTTTTGAAGTAGCACACTTGACTAGAATGGCTTCCACCCATTTGGTGAAGTAGTCTATGGCTATAAGGACATAATAATGTCTAGCACTTGAGGAAGGATTTACAACACCAATGAAATCAATTCCCCATTGCTGAAATGGCTCTTCTATCACCATTGGCTTGAGAGGTAATGCAACCAACTTGGGTTTGCCAATGAATTGTTGATATAGTTCACATCTATGCACCTAGGCATATGAATATTAAAATAGAGTAGGCCAATAATACCTATCTCATAGAATCTTATGGGTAGTCATAGGGGCAAAAAATTCCTCCATAAGCCAAATTGTGGAAGGGCTCCAAAAGTTTGTTATGTTGCACTTTATCTATGCAGTGGAGGAACACTCCATCAAGGTTCCTCTTATACAGGCCATTGTCCCATATGACAAAATTGGTAGATTTCAAATTAATGGTCCTCTTTTCTTTATGAGACAAGTGAGCAAGACACTCACCATAAGTAAGGAAATGAGCAATATTTGAATACCACTCATTCATAGTGGTGACAAAGAGAACTATTGGCATGTCTTCAATTATTATTTCTTCATGCCCTATTTCCTCTGGTGTGTTGTCAACAATTAGTTGGTAGAGACCTTTTCCCCTGATGAGATTGGTGGGTTTGATATCCAGATCAAACTCTTGAATCTTAGCAATCTAATTACCCCTTTTAGTGCCAAACTCTTGCTGAGTTAAGATAGATTTCACTATTGTATCAGGCACCATAATGACAGTATGTGAATTTAGGATATAAAATATAAAATTCTTTACTACCTTAGCCATGGCATAATCATGCTTCTCCATGTTTGAATACTTGAGATCATGAGCTTTAATGGATAGCTCATGAAGGAGATAGGAGATTCCACACCTTCTTTGTTGTGTTGAACCAAGATGGTTGAAAGCGTATGCTCAGAAGCATAGTTGTACATCATAAAATATTTGGTGTAATTAATGACAACTATAATTGGGGCATGGGTGATAGCTTCCTTGATGTCTTTAAATGTTGATTTTCCTTCTTCAGTCAAGCTAAAAGTGGCTTTTCCCTTCATCATATTGACAATGTGGTGAGTCTTCTCTATGAATTCAGGAATGAACCTTCACAAAAAATTCACCTTTCCAAAGAAAGAGTGAATTGTAGTCTTACTGGTAGGAAGAGAAGTATCTTGAATGGATTTGACCCTTTTTGGGTCAATTTTTATGCCTTCTTGGGACACAGTGTGACTGAGAAGTTTACCTTCTGTAATCCCAAAAAAAGATTTCTTGGGATTAAGAGAAATACCATTCTACCTACATCACTCCAGAAATTGTTGTATATGATGCACATGATTAGGATGATGCTTATAAAAAATCATCAAGTCATCAAGGTATACCATAATGACCTTACCCATTTCATTTCTGAAAGTAAGATCCATTACTCTTTAGAAAGTGGTGCTAGCACTGATTAAGCCAAATGGCATTCTTCGATATGCAAAAGTGCCCCAAGGCATCATGAAGGTAGTATTATGTTGGTCTACTTCACTAACTTCTACTTGATTATATCCTAAAAATCCATCTAGCATTAATAACATCTCAGTGCCAGTCACTGTCTGCAACCGCTGATCCATGATGGGTAAGGGATAGTTGTCCTTTAAAGATGACTGATTCAGATTTTTGAAATCAACACACAAGTAAATTTCTCCATTCTTATTTTTTTATAGGGAATATATTTTCAATCTACGTGGAGTGATGGATTGGGAAAATAATCCTTACATTCAACATTTTTTGTATTTTAGACAAAATCATGCCTGATATCCTGGGATTATACTACCGTTGCTTCTGCTTGTGAGGTAGCAAACCAATCTTGAGAGGAATTTTGTACTTAATCTCTTTAGGTCTGAGAGGTTTCAGATCAACATATGAATATGCCAAAACATCAATGTAATGGTGAAGCAAAGTGATGAATTTTTGTTTTTCATCAGGGGTACAACAATTCTTGATGTTGACCATTTTTGGATTGTCCTCTGAAATCAAATTTATTTGATCAAAATCCTTGGAGGATTTTGAATCCATTTGTTGTTCCTTGACAAACCTATCAGGCTTGTTAAAAAAATTCTCAAAAAAAAAAATCCTTTGGGAATTTTATTCCCTTTGAGCTAGACGAACTCTTCGTCAGCTATTGAATTTGTCTCAGGAGCTGATTCCTATGGTGGAGATTCACTGCCTTCGAATTGAAGCTTTTTAAATCTATCTCTTTGTTCTAAAAAAGCAATGATTTGGTTATCACCATTGAACACCTACCAATGGTCAGTATTATTAGGTAGAATTGGTTGAAAGACCAATTCAATAGTGTACTTATCTTCTTTGAAGTCTTTGTGAGAGACCAAGAGAGTTGTAGAGACGGCCAATGCATCTGCATGACTGTTAAATTCTCTAGGCATGATAGAAATACTAAAACCATCAAAGCTTTCAATGCAGTCCCACACCAAATTGTGATAATTCTATAATCTCTCATTCTTGGTTTGATACAAGTTCCTCACCTAACAAACCACCAGCTTAGCATCTCCTTTGGCATGAAGGATTTTAACACCTTTATCCTAAGTAGCCTTTAATCCAAGCAACAATGATTTATATTCAATAGTGTTGTTGGTGTTGCTAAACTATAACTTATATGCATATGGAAAAATATCTCCTTGAGGAGATATTAAAACAACTCCTGCTCTAGAACTAGTTGAAGCATTGTTGCCATCAAATTCTAGAATCCAAATATCATTCAACTTTGACCTTCTTTCAGATTTTTCTTCATTAGGAAGAGAAGATCTTTTTTTATGTGTACTGTGCCCTACCAATTCTTCTGATGTCTTATCTAAATTTTTTAGATTGTCACTTAGTAAGCTTTCATCTGCTGAAATATAAATGTCTTCAATAGTCAAAAAATAATTACCCATGCCTGAAGACTCAAAAAGAATCTAAGCTTCAAGGGCTGATGTTTGGGTGACAATGTAATTTGCCTCCTTCACAAGAAGAAACCTTTACATGATGACCTTTATAGGGATCCTCACCTCATACATGTCCATGCTTAACTCTCCACCAACATCCTTACAAAAAATTCCCAAGAAGAATGCCATAGGAGGCTGGGATGTTGGCCACCAAGACTATCATTTTGATTCTCTTATCTAGGAAGGCCATAAATGCAAATTGAGCATATTTAATTTGTCTTAGTAGAGGTACCTATTTATTTTCCATGGAGAAAAATCTCTGAAAGGTCTTAGTTAGTGTGAGACCTAGAGATTCCACCATCTTGGTAGGCATGACATTGTCAGATACATCAAAATCTATAATGGAATGATTGAGCTGATGACCATTTATCAACAGGGAAACATAAAATGGTTTTGTCTTTCTAGGGGTGGCTGGAGGAGTGATCACAAGATTATTTTGTGCAGGTGTGTTCTTTGGGGGATCACAAGTTTATTTCAAATTTTTTTGTCCTACAGGGATGGTTTTATTTTTTACACATTGAACTAATCTATCCAACTGCTCAAGGTTGGATCGCAAGAATTCAAACTCAGACATTTGAATTTTGGCTTTCTAAACATGGTCAATTATATCAAATGACTGAAATGAATTTGAGACAGAGGAAGGTAGTCCATTGATTTGGGTTTTATTGGGCATAGAATTGGTCTATGAATTTGAAGCAGAAGATAAAGGAACATTTGAGGTACTTACTTTTTTATTGCTCACTGGATCCTTTGATTGGAAAGGTAGTGAAGTGCCTTGTTTAGAAATTGAAATTGATGGGCATGGATCTTCCCCTATTTTTCCTTTATCAACTTATTGAGCTGATTAGTTTTGGGACCAGGTAAATACTGTGTATGATTTTTCAAACACTTCACCTTTGGCTTTGGGTTCATCCTAGTAATTCAAGAATCCAATGTTGGAGTTGTCAACCAATTCTTCTTGGCCTTCTGCAAAGAGATCAACATCATCTTCTTGGTTTAACTCAGGTTGGAACAAAAAATCAGACTCGATTTCAAGATAACCAACTATTGAGTTAGCTGGTGCTAATTTAATGGCAAGCTTCCCTGGTGGGGGAGGAAGGTGATTTGGTTTCCCTTGATTTTTGGTAGTGTTACCCTGGTATGACTGATTGGGAAACATCCTCCTTGGGATATTCAAAGGAGGAGAACACATCCCTTGTGCTATTTGTTTTTTGAGAGCTAACAATTCATTTTCTAGCTTCTACACCATCGAATTAGTGGTGCTTGTAGAAGAATACTTAGAAAATGAAGAAGATTTACCTCGATTAGGATCTATTCTTATCTTTCCTATAAAGATAAGGTCATATTCAACCTCAGTTGCAAAAATTTGAGCTGCATCAAGATCTATTTGGCCAACTTATCTCAATAAGAAACTTACTTCAAGAAGCTGAGAACTAATAAAGAAACATTTGAGATTCTAAAGCATCGACTGAGAAATTATGGGAATCATGTTCCTTAACTTGTCAAATTTGGTAATGAAGTCTCTCATGGGTTCATGAGGCTCCTTCTTCATTTGTGTAAGCTGATCTAGCAGAGCATGTGCATCTTCTATAGGTTTGAACCTAGCCTCAAATTTGGCTTTGAGAGTGTTTTAGTCAGTCACTATTTGTGCTTATAGATGATAAAACTAGTCTACATTTATTCCTTGTAGTGTCTCCATAAACAGTCTAACTGTAATGTCTTCATATTCAATGCATATTACCCCACAGGCTATGCAAAAGGCTGCAATATGTTCATCAAGATGAACCTTCCTGTCACCATATAACTTGGGGAAATTTTTCCTTGAGCTATGGGGTAGCTCATGTAGAGGTGGGGTTAGATTCAGGGGACAAAAAGTATTACCCCAGGGGCCTTGGACTACCATGATATGGCTATTGAAAGGAGGGATAATAAATCTTTGTGGGATATTTATGGATAAGACTCTGCTAGTAGAGGAAAAAGTAGCTTTGCCTGCTATTAGAAACCTGATGTTAGTAGGAAGAAAACTCCTAGTTCACTGAAGGTGAGTTTATGGAGGATAAAGATCAAAATTATTTTATTGCACAAGCTCAAATATAGGGTCAAAAATACCTTGAGATCTCTAGCTTCATGTGTATGGTGGATTTGCTAGAGAATAAAATGGATATGGGAAGGAATTAGAACTACTTCAGTTTGGAGCTTGAGACCATATAAGCTATTTTTTCTTCCCTAGAAAAGTCATCAAAAAACTATTGGGTGAATATTTTGTCACCATCTGACTGAGGACAAAATAGGTGCTTCAACCACATTATAAGGAGATTTAATTGGCCAAATGTGTAGGTCTACCACATCATATATAGATAAATCTCTCTTCTCAGCAAGGGGAGGTTCCATATAGACTACTAAATGCTAATATAAACTGAAAATACACTCAAGGGTAAAATCATACCATCCATCTCTCTTTTTTTAGAGATGATGTTCATAGAATAGAGGAGGATTTTAGTGTAACTACTGAAACGTCACTTCTCTTCTTTTAGAAGTGATATTCAGGAAATAGCAAAGATCTCCCAAGGTAGAAATAGAAACCACAAGAAACGAACTAAAGCACAAAGTTTTAGTTGTCTCTTCTACTAATTGGAACAAAAGTACACAACAAGATTAAACTTAGCTCAAATTATACACCTAAAATTGAAATATAGTATAGAATTACAAAGGATAAAGAGAGCACAAAGTATCTCTAGTATCCTTTACATGAAAAACATAGACTGAAAGCAATTATGGTAGCAAAAAGTCTCCCACATTCAGTTTCAGGACATCTTCTAGCTTATTTCCACTAATTCTAGTTATTTGATTAAATGGACAAGACTGTATTTAGGAAATAGACATAAGAACAATTTATTAAAAGACACAATGTTATTCCAACACAAACTCTAGAAGGTCACTTGCTTTCTTATTCATTTAACAAAAATGATTAACATTCTGAGCTTAAAGTCTCGGGATTGTCTTTCAATTTGGGCAGAGCTTCACTTCTAATAACCAAGAGATCCACTTATTCGAAATGGGAGTTTAAAATATATAGCAACACAAGAAAGACTTGGGTGCTTATTTTCATAAAAGTGGCCCATGTTGAACTAAATGTATTAAATATCTATCAAAGAGCCATGTTAGAATAGGGCATCAATTTTGATTTTGGCATTCTAAATTATCTTAGATGTCCCTTTATCAGTATGGTTCTTTTGGTCTTCTCAATGATGCTTACATGGTTGTCCATTCACCTTTAAATGTTTGTGTTCCCTGATGTCCACCTGGTGGACTATTCAACCTATTGGAAATAACTTTCTTGCAGATATTTATGGTTTTCCTTGCCATGTTTTGCCTTTAATTAGCAATCTAAGCTCTTGGGGATATATTCTCGGTTCTTCTATTCACTTATTTGGCTCCTTTATTAGTTGGTCATTAAGCTTTTTCTCAAGGCTTTTGAAAATCAATGGTCATTCCATAAATTTAAAATTGACATCCTTGGGGATGTCACTAGTCCCTTTGAACCTATTTGAACCTTGAACCTTGAAATATTTTGGTTCAAAGTTCAATGTTTCAAGGGTTCAATGATTTTGTGAAGGGATTCATTCACTCTCCTTTTCTTTTTTGGTTGAACCATCCCTTTGAACTTCTTTTTGGAATCTCTTGCTTTCTTCATTCGCTTGAAGCTTCCTTTCAAACTTATGAATTATTTGAACCCATTAAAGCTTTGAAGCTTTGAACCATTTTGGTTTAAGGTTCAATGGTTTAATGATTCATTCTCTTTCTTTTAAATCCTTTTATTCTCTAAGTCCATTGAACTCATTGAACTCATTCAACCTTGAACTTTTTGAATTCAAAGTTCAACAGTTTAATAGTTCAATATTATTCCTTTGATTTCTTCAAAGCTTCAAACTCTCTAGATTGTCTAAGTTTGTCTAAGTCATTGAACCTTTTAACTCATTAAACCTTTGAACTCTTTTTGGTTCAAGGTTCAATGATTCAATAGTTCAATCTTTATCCTTTGAAGCCTTCTTTTCTTTAAGTCTTTTAGACTTATTGAACTTGTTGAACCTTAAACCTTGTGAAGGCAGGGTTCAAATGGTTCAAAGTTCAATCTTAAATCTTCAAATACCTCCATTCTTTAATTTTTACGAAGTCTTTGAACATTTGAACCTTATGAAGGCATGGTTCAATGGTTCAATGGTTCAAAGTGGTTTATTCTATTTCTTTGAAGCCTGTCGTTAAGTCTTTTGAATGAACCTTTGCATCAAACCATTCCCAAAAAACTAAGGAAAACCCTTAAGTGTTTTGAAATTAATTTGAAGAAGGCTTGCCTGCTGAACTAGTGGCTTCCTTAGAAGAAAAGGCTTAAATATTTAGAAAACTTAATTTCTCATAACATTCTTGAGAAAGAGAAGAGAGAGTTTTGGTCTGTAGGACCAAACTAATTAGTAGGTTGTCCACAAAAAAAAGTGACAAATTTTGGGAACAAGAATATAGACATTTACAAAAACTTGATGTCATTTTAAAATATATTTTCCCTAATTAATCATATAAATCCCATGAATATAATTACAATAACCTCATGTCATTTTAGACTTGATATTCCATAATTGAGGGTTCATGTAACTAATCACTTGATTAATTTCATGGGAAAATATATTAAGGGATATTGAGCACTAGAAAAACATTTACAACAAATTATTATCATCTTTGGACTTGATTTTCCTTAATTTAATTCCTTTTGAAACTAATCACTTTCTTTAGGAACTCAATTAGGGTATATCAATTCCATTAATAATTGTGACAACATATTGTTAATTGATACTCTATATGCCATAATTGATATTCCCATGAAACCAAGTACTTCATTTTTATCATTAGACTTGATAATGGAATATTCATCACCCTAAACACATTTATGAAAACCTAATTTCATTTGGAACTAAATTTTCCTTGATTGAGTGCCCTATGAAACTAATCACTTAATTTGTTATATGGATCACTCATTTATGGAATATCAATAAGCTAATGTCATTTGAGACTCGATATGACCTAATTGAGATCCATCTGAAACAAATCACTATATTTATTCCATAGGTAATTTTATTAGGGCATATAAATCACCATAAACATAGTTATGATAACCTAATGTCATTTTCGACTTAATTTTCCCTATATGAGTGACCTATGATGTCAATATCTTCATTAATATCATGGAAAACTTGATTGGGCATATTTACAACCCTTAAAATAATTATAAAAATATAATATCTTTTGAGGCTAGATATTACATAATTAATATCCCTTTATAACCAATCACTTTATGGTTAAATGGGGCACATATTAGGCCTTATGAATACATATGTGATAACTTAATTTTATTTCAAAATTAATTTATCCTAATAGAGTTTCCTATGGATATAATCACTCAATTTGTTTCACAGGGAAATCAATTATGGAGTAGCAATACCCCTAATGTTTTTGTGATAAGCTAATGTCATTTGAAATTCAATATGAGAGCCCTATGTATGAAAATACTTTAATGGTTGAAAAGGAAAATCAATTATGAAATTTTGAGCCCCATAACCATAACTATGATAGCCTAATATAATTTTATATTCCATTTTCCATAATTGAGTGCCATATTCAACCAAACCTTTGATTAATTGCATGTGATATTCAATGAGAGCATATAAAACCCATAAACATAATTAATATAATATAATGTCATTTGAGACTTAATATTACCTAATTGAGTGCCTTTTTCAACCAATTACTCTATTGGTTTCATGATTCACATAATTTTTTTTGGTATATCAAGGTAATTTCAAACTTGATTTCCCCTAACATAGTGCCTCATGTAGATAATCACTCAATTGGTTGCATGGGGAACTTGATTAAGGCATATCGAGCCCTATAAACACATTTGGGATAATATAATGTAATTTTAGACTCTATTTGGACTAATTGATTTCAAAATTAAACTAATCACTCAATTGGTTGCATGGGGAACTTGATTTGGGTTTATCAAGCCCCTTAAACACTTTCATAATAACCTAATGTAATTTGAGACTCAATTTTCCATAATTGAGTGCCTTTTAGAACCAATGGCTCTCTTGGTTGTATAGGGAATCAATTTAGGGTATATATATATATCCCCATAAATATAATTTTAACAACATACTGTAATTTTAGACTCAATACTCCCTACTTACCTCATAAAATAAATCACTTAATTGGTTGCATTGGATACTTTATTAGGGAATATCAAACTTCCTAAACACATTTTTAGGAACCTAATATTGTATCTATACTTTATTTTCTTTAATAAAGGTTCCCATTAAAATACTTTCATGTTGAACTCACATATGGTATATCATTCCCTTAAAGACAATTTCAATAACTTAGTGTCATTTAAAAATTGATATTGCCTAATTAAGTGCCCCATGTAAAAATTCACTTGATTGGATACATGAAACTTGATTAGGGCATATCAAGTCCACTAAATATATTTAAAATAACCTAATGTATTTTAATAATTTTTATTCCTTAATTTAGTGCCCCATGAAACCAATCATTCAATTGATTACATAGGGAACGCGATTAGCTTATATCAAGTCCCCTTGAATAGGTTTATGACAACCTAAATTAACATATTATGGATTATAGTTTGTAAATATTATTTTATTAATATTATAAGTATAATAAATTAGAGTATATAATATTCACTAAGCATAAACACTAACCTGTTAAATAACTGATATAGTCTAATGTTTCTAAAAATAATAATAAATTATGTAAATAAGTACTTAGCTAGAAACTAATTGAGATAAAGAATATGGTGGTTGAAAACTAGTAAATGGTTAGGTTTGAGTGTCATGAACAAGGTTTAGGTGTCAAAAATCCTCTTGGATAAAATTTCCCTACCTTAGATATTAAAATTTTAGAATTAGTGTCCACTTATGGTGCTAGTGTCATATGTGAAATAACTATTATGAGCTTTGGGGAGAAACTATGTATGAGTATGCCAAGATTGTTCCTATGTGGTCAAACCTTAATTATTTTTTTGTGATATGTTTTATAATTATTTTAATCCATAAAATAATGAACACCTACAAACATGAAAAAATAATAATATCAAATGCAAAAGGGAGGAAAACTGGGTTATGCAATATTACAATCATACAAAGTAAAAACTATATTATCCTGGCCATTGCCTACATTATCTCCAATGATAAGGATATCAGATAAAATTTAGTTATTCCTTAGATATCATGCATAATAAATTCACATGTTATGATATAATGACTTTCACTTAGGCCCTTCTTCAATCAAGCATGTAAATTATTTTAACCTTTTAGGGTTTCACTTATGTGAATCCTATGTTTGATTAAAGGGTTGAGTAGTCTAAATTAGTGAAATAGTATACATATAATATCCATTTATTTGTTACATATTTTGACTAGAATTTAATTTATAAAAATAGTAATAAAATTTTGAAAATAAAGACTTATTTGGAAAACACTTGATCTAGAAGATTTGACTATTGAAAATTGAGATATGAATAGGTTTGAGTGTCATCAACTAGATACATGTATCATAACTACTCTTATATAGTAGTGACACATTTGGATAGTAGTTTCATGTGGTTCTAGTGTCATAAAAATGATATTAATGTCATATGTGTAGGACTACTCTAAACTTTTGACTGCACCTATGACCATGTTTTTGGGTTTTGTTCCTACCCACATGAAGTCTACAACTCTATATTGTGATTGTAGTTGCTAATTTTATAATGTAAACCATAATACTCTTTACAATTAAGGTATGATATGAAAAGTGTGATTTTTATTAGGATAGGTTGGACATCCTTAACACCCCATTGTGAAGAGAATTGCCTATAAAATAATACTATGAGGAAGGATCAAGGCTGATGTAGTTCTCCCCACCTAAGTACTAGTGCAAGTATAAGTAATGATATAGTGATAATGGCATTAAATGCCTTAAGTGTGATTCAGATTATAAATCTAGAAAATTTGAGCTTTGGTCAACTATATACAGTAGTATGAAAAAGTAGGGAAGAATAAGGACTAATAACCTTGATTTTGCTCAACTTGTTTCATTTTGTAATGGGTATTTTGCATCTAATCTCCATATACTTGGTAGAGGTTTAAAAATCATGTATTTATAGTGGTATGTATCTTGTATAGATAATAAAATATGGTTAGTCTAACCTTAAAATGGTTTTAATCTTGAAAATATATCCATTCAAAAAAGTAAGGTAAAAGACATTAACACCATTTTGGGAACACTAGTGCCATGTGGCTCTAGTGTCATTAATGTGGAGCTAATGCCCAACTAGCATGCCACTGTACATAAAGGGATAGGATTGGATAATGAGGGTTTAATACTACATTTAAGATGTTTAGGGATGTGTGTGGTCTACATAAAGGAAGTTAAAGTGTGATGATAGGATTTAGGATAGGTCTATGACTAAACTATGAATATATTGTCTCAAGTAGCACTCTTAACACTCAAATACCACTTTTAGGTGAATGTAACAAAGTGAAATGACTGGTATATAGGAAAATGAAGAGTACCTAAACTTACGTAGGAAGTGAAACTTGTGAAGTTGAGTTTGAGTATGTGAAGCATGATCCAAACCATGATGCATAAATCAATCCTTACTTAAGAGATATTAAAATAAAAATATTATGTTGAATAAATAAGTAATTGTGTAAAACATAGTAAAGAGATGGTAAAGAGGAAAATAAAAAAATATACATCATTGGGTACACAAACCAATGTATTAACTTGGTAAAAATCTATGCGTGTGCATGTATATAGTGATCAAATCAATTAATAGCTTGGAATGATATGATATCTCATTAAATCATCATGTATCTATGGCTCAATAACTCAATCCAATTTCAATTCCATCATTTCCCACCACTTCTTGGTGGATCATAACCTATGAATATATTGGATTAAACTGGTAGTGTATCCAACCCTCTCATGTAGGTGGCTCAAGAACTCAAGTATTCTATGAATCCATCATTGTACACCCATGCCTAGTAGATGCATATAAAACTAAACTACACAAAATGTTGGAAATATCTAACTGAGTATATTTAACTATGTATGTTCGGTATACAATATCTTGGGTATATTAGGTAGTTATAGGCCACTCAAGAATGCCAACCACTACAGATGGAGTAAGGAATGAAATAGGTGATAACCTAGAATATGATGTCAAGTATATATAACATATATAATATCATTGATTTTTCCATTCCATTTGATCAAATTGTGTGTAATTGAGCCTATGTAAATAATGTGTTGTGCACATGCCCCCAAACTGATATCTAAGTATATTGATTCTATATTTATTTGTAATAACTTATTTAAGTATCTAAACTAAATATGAGATAATCATGATGTCCATGATACCCCTAATTTGAGAAAAAAATATGAATCTAAGATGAATTAGTGTGAATCTAATCAAAATATGAATAAAACTATCAAACCTATAACTATATTTGTGTAAACATGTGTTGTAATTAGTGTACCATGTTGGCCAATATTAACTATATTAAAACAAGGGATACTATCCAATTACACCACATATTAGACAGTAAGACCATGTGGTGCCAGTGTCCATATTTGGGTGCTAATGTTTGTTTGGTCTAAATTATGTGTCACTAATTTTTTTCCTAAGTCACTACCTTTTCATGTGTTTACCTGTGTTTGAATTTATAAAACTAAGCTTATGTGCTAAAAAAATGTTATGTGAATGCAATATAAGAGCCTTATCTCTATAAAAAAAAACCTATAAATGCCCCCTCTTTTTAGGGTAGTTTTTGAACATGTGTAAGAACTATCCTCAAAATAAATATCTCTACAAAATGTGTGTTAGATGGAGCATATATGATAACTATGTAATAATCAAATATAATGTGTAAACATAATATCAAAATATAATATAATTGAGTATGAGTATGTAATATAATATGTATATCATGTCTATAATTTAAAAAGGGTGTCAAGATAGATGTAATCAATGTATATAATAATAAATCTGAGTAAAACTATGTAGCTACCTAGGGGGATAGGGCATGATGTCCATCATGTCACCCAAGTTGGAAGGGTAGATGCATGAGGTCCCTCATGGGATTGAGAATTAGTGTGTGTAACAATAAAAGACAAGTTTCATGGCCATGACACATACAAGAAAGCATATATACAAAACATGAGCCAACCAAAGTAGGCCAATGGGCCATAATACAAAGGACATGAGTACATGTCAATAAATATAATAAAAGACATATAAGGGCATATTTAAATGTCTGCATATGCAATAAAAATTAAAGTTGTCTTATATCCACATGGAAGGAGATATTTAATGTTCTCATACACAATCGATAAATCACATGTAAGGGACCTAGGCACATGTCCAAGTCATACATATTGTGAATAGAAGTGGGATATATCCAAATAAAAATGTCATATTCAAATCCCCTAAAATAAAAGAAGCATAAAAATTCAATCAAATATAAACTATGAAAACTAGAAATGAAAGCATGCATAACTATGTAATACAAATTTATGTAACAATGAGGATGTACATATGTTGAGTCTAAAATAGTGATAGTTGACAAAAAATCTGAGTATGAGTAGCAATGATTAATATCAATATATAACAATGCTAAAATTGGAATGTATAGAATGTAAGGATAAAACTTGGTAATATAAATTATGGATAGGATGCCCCCAAGTGGGCAAATGTGTCAAATGAATAAACATGAATCAATGTATATTCACTCAATGGGTAGGTGATAGCAACTTTGGATAAGTGTAGTGAACCTAAGTCATATAAATAATCTGGAAGCACTAGACAAGAACAAGTGAAGCATGTATGTATGATAAAAATAGATATACTAAGGTAGATAATAACATATGTAGTGTCTAGAAAATATAATAAATGTAAACATAGTAATGCATACAATCTATAAATTTTGTGTTTTCTAAGTAATATTTGAATTTTTTTGTGTTTTTCAAATATTGTATTATTTTTTATCTTTTGGATATAAGCTATGTACAATTAACATGAAAATGAATTATGTACTAGGATATAAAAAGAGTGAAAGTATGTAAAATAAAAGAGAAACCATACTATCTATCACTTTAGATTATGTCAGAAATAGGAATGGTAGTCTCTTATATAGTGTGATTGTTATGCTATAATTAAATGTTGTTGCAATAGGAATCTGAGTATTGTTCATCATCAGAATCATAATATTGTTCATAATTGGAATCATAATAGCTTGGGATGCTAGAGGGAATTACCTCATATTATGGAGTTATCCTTTTTGAATTATGTTTCAGAATATTGATTGTGATTTTTCCCTTTGAAAATATGCTTATTGTAGACATATGGTGTTGTTGAGGCTCTTTTGCTACAAAGCTTTTGTTGGGAATACTTTTTGACTTAGTGTGATTTTGAATTTACAACATAAGTTATTTATCTTTATATAACATGCCCTATGTATCTGAATGTAATTTATCAATTCAAAACATGTAACATTGATAAATAAATCCCAAACCTTGCTAACCAACATTATCAATTGCTATAATAGGAGTAGTTATGCCTTGGGCCTACTTTCCCAAAGCTTGACCATGATAATCAAACTATTATAAATACTTTTGACCAAAATTATACCATTTTAAAAGTTGAACCTCATTTTGGATAGGTATATTTACATTTTTTAATCATTTTACTAGCACTAGTTATATTGTTTCTGATTTTGATTGTAAATTTTTAACTTTTTATTGTTTTAATTTATGATTTGATAACCATTTTTACTATTTATAAAGTTGACCCTTTTAAAATTTATGTTTTATTTTATGTTTTTTGGATTGTGTCATTGTGTGAGTCATATGTATCCATTATCTATTGTATTTTCATTTTCAGTGCTAAACATGAATTAGTGTGGTGCCCATTCATTTTATGATATGCAAAAAAATATACAAATCTCCTCAATGGGTGTATAGGGAGTAGGTTGATCGACTTATCTTTAATAATTTACATTATTATCTCACTTGAACTCTTATTTTTCCTTTGAATACTTTTTGAATCACTAGTTGTATATGTACTTTATTGTTATTTCATATTTTTATATGTAACATTGTTTGCCAAAAATTGACTAGGTGAAGATACATATACATGATTTACACTAGTGTGCCCTAGAGGCCTTTGTCTTGTAAATTGATTTTCTAATGTTTTAATATATTCATATAATAGTTGATTTTGATTTTGTAAACCTAAAAGTATCTTTCTCATATTGATAATTTGATCACATAGAGTCTCACAAGTGTAAACCTTAGCTGATTCTAATTAAACATGTAGACACACACCCATAAATAAGAGGTGTGAATAGGTTGAGTATGGGGATTAGTGACATTGGTATCAACTACTTCCTCTAATGGAGGAGTTATATCATATACTTGATTAGATGGAAATTAGTTATCACCCTCATGGAGATGAGGAAGAGAGGGAGGTTATGTCATGCACATAATATATGATATAGTTATTAGCTAATATGTTAAATCCTCTATGTGTGTATAGTTTTGATTATTAATTTAGTTCCACATAGGATAAAGATAACATTCCATGAAATATGACATATATTTCAATTGATATAAAACATCATCTATACATATGTTTATGTCTTTTATGAGATCATTTTGAATTGAAAGAAATAAGCATGAAAATGAAAGTATTAAAATTTGTAACAAAAATTGATACACTTATTCTATCATTATTATCATGATCATGCCAAATAAAGTTATAAAGTGAATAGATCTAAAATTTGAGTGATGGAACTATAAACCCCAGGGTTATCTATGGTTAGGGTTTGTGTAATGTTTGAAGAAGTCAGGTTCACAAAATATTTTAAAATTTTAAGGTTTTACTTATATAAATCCTATGTTTGATTAAAGTGTTGAGTAATATAAATCATTGAAATAATTTGCATAAAATATCCACTAAATTTTTATAGATATTTACTCACTTTGACTTTATAAAAATAGTAATAAATATGTGCAAATAAAGTCTTATCTATAAAACACTTGATATTAAAGATATAAGTGTTGAAGAATAAAATATGAATAGGTCTTAGTGTCATAAAATATATCCCTTTATCATAACCCATCCTAGATAGTAGCACCATATTTAGATAGTAGTTTCATGTAACTCTAGTGTCCTAAAATTGGCATTAGTGTGTTTTGTTCAAGACAACTCCAAATTTTTGGGTACACTTGGATATATATTTATGAGTTCTATTCCTATATGTATGAGTTTTATAACTCTTTATTATGCATATAATATCTAATTTTATGATGCAAGCCTTAATCCTCCTTGCAAGTAAGGCATGATCTAAAAAGTGTGTTTATTGGTAGGATAGACTATACATCCTCAACTCCCCATAACTCGCCACTATGAAGAGAGTTTCTTACATACCACTACTCTAAGGAGGGATCAATCTCAATGTATTTATACCCACCTAAGTGGTGGTTCAAGTGCAAGTGATGCTAGAATTATAGTGATCTTGAATGACTTAAGTGTGTTGGAGATTGACCATCTAGAATATTTGTGCTTAGGGTAGATATAAATGATAGTATGAAAAAGTAGGGGGAAATAGGGATTAATAACCTTTATTTTTATCAACTTATTTTGTTTTTTAATAGTAGTTTTCATATAATCTCCGTCTACTAGATAGAGGTCTAAAACTCATGTATTTATAGTGTTTCGTATTTTATGTAGACAAGTAAACATGTTTACATTGACCTTAGTAGGGTTTTAATTTTGAAAATATATCTATTTAATAAAGTTAGGGTAAAGACATTAGCACCATTTTTGAGACACTAGTTCCATGTGGCTCTACTATCCTTAATGTGGTGTTAATGTCCAACTGGTAGGCTACTAGGCACAAAGGGCTAAGATCAGGAAATAAGGGTTTAATATTGCAATTAATCTAAATAAGGACACTTGTGGTCTATAAAAAGGTTATAAAAGTGTGACAATAGGATCTAGGAGAGGTTTAGGGTTAATCTAAGAATAGGTTTTCTCAAGTAGCACTCTTACTACTCAAATACCACTTTTAGGTGATTAAACAAATCTAGGTGTGATAAATAAGTAGTATGTAATATCTTGAGTTGTACTATTTAATGATTTTATGCAACTATTGCCAAAATATTAAGTTTTATATGTAAAATTCCTCGTGAGTCTATTTATATATAAGTAACTTTGATTTAAATGTAAGACCCATGTTTGTTGTCTAATAAGATCAAAAAAAGATAAAATCATAAGAGAAGGCTCAAGGAAGGGTTAGGACCTAAAACACAGTAAGAAAATAACCTTTGGACACTATCACCAAAGTTAGACATTATTACTATGGTGGCAATGTCTTGATGTCAAAAAATTGAGTATAGACTAAGACAAATAGGTTAGAGGGCCCTATGACTAGAAGGGGATGACATAAGACCACCAATGATGAAATAAATAGGGAAAATAATACATAAGAAAGGCTAAAATACCCAACATGATCATGTGAACTAGACTCACATACATCACTAAGACCTTCCTATATAAGAGAAAAAAAAAACATAATACTTGTGGTTGTTTGACTAAATTAGGGTGTTTACATTTACCTCACTTTAATTCTAGTAATATAATGAAATGAAATTGCTAGAGTAAAAGAAAAAGAGGAACATATACCTATTCTTACAAATGTGGATGTGATCTGGACCTGGATTACTTCTTTCCCAGAGAAGTGAATAGGAGTTAGAATGATGTATGTGAGGAGAAAATACATAATGTGTGTGCCCCTATACTAAATACAAGTAGTAAACTAAATTTGAGAATGTAATTTGTAACTATGGAGAAACAAGGTCTACTTTTCCCCACTATGCTATCTAAATTGAATCTAAGAATTTAATCCATAAATGCATAGAAATAAGGTTTAATTCCCCCACTTTAGTATCTGGACTAAATCTAAGAATGTAATCTATAACTAGAGGTTAGAACTATTGCCCAACCTATATAATCTAGGTTTGGTGAAAAACTATGAATCAACTATTATATATGGACATGTGACCTAGGCTAGTGAAATCATAGTGACATCATGGTGATAATATAAGTGTAATCTAGTTATTTAAACATAGAGGATGTTATAAGTTTTTATTATATCTATACTATCTAGTGGAATGTTATAGGATTGAGGACATGTGCCATTAATCACTCCCTAAACCCATTATCAAAGTAATGTAATAGTGTATCTAAACTAATATTTGATAAGATCATGGAACCCTATAAATCTAAGAAAAATATGTATCTAAATATATGAGCCTATTTATACATCTAAGCTAATTTTTAAGTCTTAACTAATTTGTGTGTTTGATTGAATTTTCATTTTTGTCCCAATCTATGTGTCTAAACTAATCTTTGTGTCTAAACCAATCTTTGTTTCTATGTCAATCTATGTTTCTAATCTTTATTTTTATGCTAGTGTATGTATGAATCAATATGTATGTCTGAACAAATCTATGTGTTTGTGTTAATGTATATCTAAATCTATCTATGTTTGTATCAACCTCTGAAAATATCATAAGATGTTGGAAATATAAGTCAAGATATGTATCTAAATATTTGAGCCTACCTACATATATATGTGAATATATATATTATACCCTAATTTTGGTGAGAAAGATGAGATGGTTATGAGGGTGTTGAGATAAAAGTGATGTTGGTAATCTTGTTAGTGATAGTTAGCATTCATGATATTATTTTAATTTTGATTATTTTGGTGATTGTAATGGAATTGTTTTCAAATTGAGATCATAATAGACCTTTGGTTTATATTTATCTTGTTAAAAAAATATAGGTTTTATCATTTTGTAGAGTTGAACTAATTATAATTTTGGTGTAAATGGTATGGGTTGAGGGATATCTTGATCAACTCCCACACATAAGAGACATATTCCAAATCAGAGTCATGATTTCTGATATATGATGTTTGGTAAAATTTCGTATTAGTTGGAAAAATTGGCATGCAAGGTCAACCTTAGATAAGTGGAATTTGTAAGACATGACTTTTTAGTTTGGTTAAGTCATTTGGAAAATCATTTGAACCATTTGAGTTGATATATATTGTTTGATATGAGCTTAGAGACCTGTTGAGGAGATGAGGATTGAGTGTGACCTTGTATGAGGAGGTGGAAGCCATTATCTAGGATGGGAAGGAGGTTACCCTGGTAAGAAGTTTGTCATTCTTCTTATTTTTGGTACATTCATTGCATTTTTATCATTTTTCATGAAAATTTAGTGGCTTAGAGAACTATTTTGAAATATGGTGCTATTATCCTATGTATGGTGTGAGTTTCATGGTCATGGTACTATTTTCTTGATTATGACACTATTATCTAGGATACAACACTAATGCCCATGAATATAATTTTTTTGGTTTTATTTATGATTTTTACTTAATGGCTATTATTACATGTTTATTTTGTATTCTTGGATACTAATGTAATATTTTTTTATATTTTAGCCAAATTTACATATGAGAGAGTTATCAAGTGGTTGTAGATGGAGTGTTTACAATAATTACCCTTAATAGATGCTAAGAGGGCAGTGGTTGATAGATTAGGTTTGGGCTATGAGACATCACTGGATATAATGTCTTGGTATAAGCATATGATTAAAACATTATGTGATAGGTCGATTTTTGATGCATGTATATTTTAGTTTCCCATTAGGGAAATTACAATGAAATGAAAGGATATGTATAAGATCTTGAGACTACCCAGTATTAGTTAGAGGGTATTAATATAAGATGTGACTAGAGATTTAGATATAGAGTGGGTTGTAAGGTAATTTTTAGTGATTCCTATAGGGACTCATTGGGTATGAAATAGCAATGATGTATTATTATCTGTGATTGTCATGACTAATGTTTTATAGTATAAAATTATTTGGTAGTGCTACTAGATTATTTAATTTTTTTAGATGGGAATGGGTTATCCATTTCAAAAAGTATGCATGGTATAATGTATGACATAGAGGAGTACAAAACTATATACTTATGGGTTCACATTATGTTTTCCCACTTGTATTGATATTTGTACCATTTCACTTAGAAGTAGTGCATGGGTGGCATTAGATCTTCAACATTGTTTTACTATTGGGCCTATAAGCATATTAGAGTTGCTATATCATAGGGGTTTCCATGAGTGGATTGCGATCACTTATAAGTATTTAGAGAGAAATGGAACTGTAGTATTTTTATGTGCATGAGAATCACAATGTGTTCTCAACATGTATTAGATAGGTTAACTCCTAGAGATGTTATTTAGAGACCCAACAATGGCTTTGAGGGATGGCCATAGGATGGTGTTCATCTGAGATAGGATAGGGTGGGCTACTAGTTTCATTACCATTATGTTAATTTTTTTGAGATATTATAGTATGAGAGAGTGACATATTAGTTTGGTGTGACTTGATGTTCCACTAGCACCATGGGTTGGGGTGAGGAGTTCTTAGGTTCTAATTAAGATAGTGAGAAAAGTCAGACCATCAATGAAAGATTTAAATATGATTCCAATGATATATAAAGATACATTACAATGTATATTGGATGTGGATAATGTAGGAGTGACTGATGTGTATAGATCATGGTGGGTGTAGTATAAGTGACATCATTATTTTTATGAGGTGGGGTTCTCATGAAAGATATGGGTGATGTTGAGACCATTAGGGAAGTTGAGGGTAAGTTTCCATCATATATTTGTATGTTTGGTTTACTTTTTTATTAGTATAGGTATCTAATGTATTATGTTGGTATTTGTAGGTCTAGGTGATGATGAGTATTGGGAGACTACCATTAAGTCAATCCTTTAAATGCTAATACAACACATCCTTAATGATGCCATAGATGATGGACTAGTGGAGAGGGCCACATATGTCAAAATTCATAACTATTTTTTTTTATCAAGAAGCCATTTATATTATGGAATATAGGTGAGAAGTTGATGATAGGTATAAGGCACATTAAGAGCTACACATATGAGCTATGATTACACTCAATGTTTTGGGTGGGGTAGGTGCTAGTATAATGGATGACTATATATATCTATAGTGAGAGCATGCATAGGTATTGGTCATCTTAGCCATGGTATAAGATAAAGAGTAGATGTAGGTCTAGATAGATCTATCTCTAGTATGGATGTATCAGACATTGAGAGTGAGGGACCTAGCCCTAGTGACCAAGATCTAATTATTGAGTGACTTGTATCATTTTACTAAAACTATATATCAGGTTGTGTGTGTGTGTGTTGTTATTGGGTGTTATGTAGATTGGTATTTTGACCTATGGTATTATGCATTTTCATATGTTTTTAATGCAAATATGTAAACATGTTATGTGTCTATGTAATGGTAACTAGTTGTTTATCTACTTATGATTGTTTAAGTAGACATGTGTATTGGATTACAAATGTTATTTTTTATTATAGGTGTTATAAGATTATCATAGAATATCTAAATTTGGATCATATAAATATAGCTTAAAATATATAAACCTAGATGGAATGGTGAAAAAGTGATCATATTGCTCATGATATGTTATTTTAAAATTTGATTCTTTAAATGGTACTACTCATGGTACATTGCTAGTAGTTAGATGTGTAGACTCTATAGTAAATATCCTTATTGACTATCATACAAAAATTATACCCTAGTCTTAATGATATGTACTAAATATCTTAATTCGTTGTTGAATTATGCTCTAATCTCTATGATATTTGAAAAATATCTTAATCATTTGTTGAACTATACTCTAATCTCTTGTGAACATCTTAATAGTTGTTGAAATATGCTCTAATCTCTATGGTATCTAGAAAACATCTCAATTGGATATTAAACCATGTACTATTTTTTTTTATCTCTATAAAATATCTTAATCAAAATTTTAATTATGCTATGATCTTTATGATCTCTATAAAATATCTTAATCAGTTAAACTATGTTCTAATCTTTGTGATCTCTGGAAAATGTCTTAATTAGTTTTTAAACTATAACTAGTGATTAAATCACTTTCCATTTTTGTATCATGTTGCTATAAGTAGTGGATTTATATGAATTATTTTCCATATCTACTAACTCTATGGTGCTCAATATCTCTCATAAGTAGGTGTCCTAGAAACCACATGGTTCATATGATGAGTAACCAATGGCTACTTAAAATGAATGTCCTAAGATAACTCAATTGTAGAGGAATGTGATCTAGAATATTATGGAGACTAATATATCTATGGATCCCATGTAAATTATATAATACCTCTAGAAACATACTAGTCAATGTAATATTAGATTACATAACATCTATTATTTGAATGTCCATTTATCTTTAGAAAATTACAATATGGTTTATTCTATATCTTATGTAGATGGTGTGCTAGATGGTGATGAGTAGAAGGAAGTATGATCATCTCTTTATCTAATAATGTAAGTAAGATATCATGAGCACTATCCCTATCTAAAAATTGTATATCCCCTCTACTAATGTTTATTGATCTATTCAATGTAGGAGATACTTTGTGAAGTGTCGCTTTACCCTTATTGAGTATCTTGATTATTTGTTTATATTCCACTTATTTCTTAGTTATAAATGGAGAATGTTCTTATACCGTATTAGATGATTGTGGCTATAATAAACCTACATCCAAATCTACCTCTAAATGTGTTTCAATTAGTCATATTTTTTTATATAGTGCCATTGATGTGTTATGTATATGTTGGAATGATTTGGATGTCTAATATAATAATTTATCCTTAAGAGGAAAAACATAGCCTATAACAAAGATGTATTATACCTTTGAATTTGTCAATTGGTAAATGAATTGATGCATACATGATTTTAATCTTAGAATGTATGTATATATTGTTTCTATCTCACCCTATTGTAGTGAATGAAGCCTCTCATATGTGACTTGTGGTCCCTTACTTTACATGCATTACTTGAGAGAGACTATTTCTAATTCATCATATGTATGTAATCAACCACTAGGGAACACATGATGAAAACAATTTAATGCCTCACCCTCTAAAGAGTTTGGAAATAACTATAGTAGATTTGAACTATTAGTGACATGTGTCATGGATTTATCATAATGCTAAAGGTGCAAGTATGCATCTCCATGCCCATGAAATTTTGGTAATATTAATATCTGAATGTTGGGTGGCAACTTTGTAATGAAAATTTTGCATGGAATATGATTTCCATGGATGGCATTATAATTAGCTCAAGAGTGGTATGGTCACTTTCGAATGTGATATGGTGTACTTTTTATTGTAAATCAAAAATGACGTGCATCAAGGAGATTATATCTTGTGAAGTTATATTATCATTATCAAGGGGTTCATTTAACTCTTGAATCTTATTATTAATCATAGCCATTGGTACACTACATTGGGTACTTTTTTTATGGAGGATTGGTTTTATTTAAGTAATCTTTGGAGGGGTGATAACTTGGACCTAATGACAGGGAAATCAGTTATCACTTTCATGGAGGTTAGGATGAAAAGTGATTTCTATTGTAATAAATGGGGTTGAGGGAAATTCATTAGTGTCTCTTATTTTGTTAATTTACAAAGAAGTATCGCATGATAATGGAGTAGAAGATACATTATTATCATGTGAATGTAAGTTATGTATACTATGAATATAAGAATAAGTGTGTGTGTGTGTGTGTGTGTGTGTGTGTGTGTGTGTGTGTGTGTGTGTGTGTGTGTGTGTGTGTGTGTGTGTGTGTGTGTGTGTGTGTGTGTGTGTGTGTGTGTGTGTGTGTGTGTGTGTGTGTGTGTGTGTGTGTGTGTGTGTGTTTGTGTTTTAGAATTTAAACTAGTATTTAATAAGTAATTAGTTTGAACATGAGGAATGGGAGAAGGGAGAAATTTAAAATTATTAGACTCATTTTTTTCTTTGATAACATCATAATAATCATTGTTATTCCATGGTTCATTGAAATAAGAGTTTAATTTACCAGTAGAGGTAATAGTGGAAGAATTTTCAATCGCATGTTCATTAAGAGAGAGAGTAAAAAAATATTTTAATTTTTTTACTACTATGAAATATATCATGTGTAGGTGTAATGTAATGCATGTATTCATTATATATGTGTGGAGTACATGTATGATTATTACTTTCAATTTTTTAGTCAAGGGTAGAATAAGTAGCAATCATGTTTTTATTTGGTATATTATGACATGTATGATAAGAGTTAGAGATATTTACATTATCAACATTTTACAAAGAATCATTGGGTTGAGCTTGGAATGTAAAAGAACATGATAAAATATATTTTTATACTTTAGTTTGTGAATTGGTAATAATTTTAATGTCATTTATACATGATTTTTCAAATTTAACTGAGAAGGGTAAATAAGATGTTTTATTCTTTTCTATGTTCCTTGAATCATTCAAAAGTAGATTTTGTTTATTAAACTTATATTGTTTTAATTTGAATAATGAGGAAACAAAAGTATTAGAGTAGCTAGGATCACATTGAAACAAAGTGTATACACATAATATTTTAAAAATTGTATCGCATATTGACACTTTGTATCTTGAAATAACCTATAAAGTCTTAATCTATCTAAGTTCATGCCTTAAGGAGTGGACCAAAAAAGGGTTGGGTAGACAATTGGTGCTTCACAAGATTGTGGTCACTTTAGCCACTTGTTATCTACACATTTGTCTCCTAAAAAACATTTCCCCATGATTGTTCTTCTCTATTATACCCTATCTAGTCATTTCTTACATTTTATCCTCCTTTTCATCACTTTAGATCCCTTTTGATAGTTGACTATACTAGGTCAATTGGGTCAACCCTGTATAGTTTTGGGTGATTTTCACATAGGAACTAGTTTGGCTCTTATCTGACCTAGCTCATGACCTAGTGAATTCGTATCCAAAATTATGCTAGGTTGACTGGGTTAACCCTATCATCCAATATTTTTGGAAGGGTTTAGGGTCAAACCCACCAGTATATACAAATTTATTTCACCATTATTTAAAAGAAGAGAAGAAGAATTAATATATATTGTGAATCCACTTATTGACCATTATACTTGAGGAGCAAGATTAAGGTTTCATAATTTCTTTGGAGATATGGATCTTGTCTTATGGGGAGGTATTTTAGATGCATTAATAGGTTATGTTACCTAGAGCTGATTTATCCTTGTCATCATTACAAATCACATCAACCTCTTATGAATCACCTTGTCCAAGGGAGAGATTGAGGCTCGATGGGTTCATCTTCAAAGGTAAGTATTTCTAAATTTGTTCCTCCTTTGTAAGAATAGATAGATATGCATTTGTAATTTTATTCCATGCACTAGGATTATATATACATTAATGTGAGTATATGTCTCTTATGCATATTTAATTTTATTGTTTCTAACCCCCAATTTGTGCCACAAGTTTTTGGTGAGCACTATATTAGATTTGTTTTACTTATTATTAGTCTAGTGAGATATCAAAACATAAGACTGTATTAGGGTTATTACATGATTATACTTGATTGGAGGATTTGTAACCCTCCATATCATAGTGTATTATGATAAGAGATACCCTAATCATGTCTAGGGATCCCCATATTGGTCATGTTCCCTATTATCTAATGTGTCCCCAATTAGAAGTGTATGTTATGATATATCTTCTCTATGTTAGGATTGATTTATAGACATGATACATTTATGATTACATACATTATGGTGAACCCAATGTGAATATAAAACTTGTAGAATTACTTCATATTTTTCATTATTTTATCATTTTATTCAATATATTTGCAATAATGGGTCAACAATATCGACACATTTCTTACTTATGTTCTTAGGTTTAACACACAGTCACATCAATATGAATCTATTCTATCTATGTAGGTTTTTTATTAGGTACATGATACTAAGTCAACCTAGTCAACCCTATACACTTTTAGACATGTATATTAGCCTACAATGTTGACCTAGTCAACCTTATACATTTTTAGGTTTTTAGAAAATAAGATCTGTAAAGCTAGGTCAACCCAGTCGACATAGTTAGTAGAATTTACAAATATAAATCAGGGTATTTCAGCAATAATATTATTTTCCTTTGTATCTTCCAACCCACCAAGGTTAATTTCTATCCTTATTTATCATTTCTAGCATTTTTTATAGTTTTAATTTCACTATTTGCAGTCATTAAAATTACCCTTGTATAGTTAACTAGGTCAAGCCTATCAATGAAGTTCTATATTTTGTGTTTTGTCTTGAAATATACATTGACTCTATCAACATAGTTCATTTTTAAACCCTTTATTTTGTACTATATAGGTGACACTATAGACCTTATTATGTATTATTTTCATACACTATCAATTGAATCAACATTATACTATGTTTTAATGTTAGAATTACCCTTTATATGCTAGTAATTAGCTCACACTTTCATTTCTCATTTCTTGCATGCATAGATTAGATCACATAATATAATTAAGTGGTTCTCAATATACCATTTAGTTACACTATTTTCTCTTTTATGCATAGACTACCAAATCATGAAATCTTAAAATGCATTTTAACAATTGTCTACCCAAGGCCTACCTACTTGGATTTCATAACCAAGGGTGAAGCTAAATTGGTTTTTGGGCCAAGTATGAAAATATCATTAATGGTATATTTTAGATAAGCACCAAACACCCTTATCATTGTAGTGTATGAAGTGAGGAGGTAGGCCCCAATACCAAGCATGTACCATTACCAATACATATCCCTTTTAGCCTAAACATCCTTAAACTATCCTTAAATTTATTTCTAGTTCCTTGATTATAGCCAACTTCTTATCACATCTAAAATAATATTATAATAATCTAAAAACATTAAAGTTGGCCACTTATTTATATTTTACTTTCTAGGTTGACTTCTTGCTCTTTATTTAATTATATGTTGTATTTCAAGAAATTGCATTAGCCAAATTAGTGTACGGTTTTATGTTATGTGCCTCAATTGGGTCAACCTCATCAACCCAATTGATTGTGTGTTTCCCTTCATTTCTTGCTTTCAAAAATTACTTTCAAAAGTTTTCTTGTTTTAGTAAATAGTCATTCCTTTAACCTTTGAGATTCCCATGAAAATATCATCCTTCAACCTTCTCTTATCAACATGATAATTACGTATATTTAAAATTAACCTCTTACAACTCAAATCACTAATATTTATATAGGATGTATTGCCCCTACCATTTCATACAATGGGTTAACTTATCCTACTCTTCATCTATTTTTTTTTATAAATCTATATAAATATTGGGTCAAATTGAATACATTTTCCACTAACAAGATATTATCCAAAACTCTCATGGGTGATGCCTTAGATTGGTATAATCAACTTAAAACTCTTTATATTAATAGTTTGCGTTGATGCCTGAGTGTATATCACAAGTAGTTCTTAGTGTTTAAGAAACACTAATCATTTCCAAATTTAGAGAATCCAATGCATGAGTTGTAAGTTATGATAATATTGTTATCTTAAGTGGAATAAAGGTAGGACAAGTGATTATTTAACAAATTTATATTACTTGGTGGTTGGGATCCACCATGGTTCAGTAGTTGATCTTTGATTTTGAAGCTGATTTATGCTATTTAAAGTGAATTATGCTTAAACCTAAGTCTAAAGCTAAATTAAGATGAGTATTCAAAATGAATCTAATCTCAAATTAACTAATAAAAAGGAACAAAAGGAATGTTATGGTGTAAAATATAGGTGTTTTTAATCTTTATTTCAAACATTATGACAAAGTTCCAATTTCATCTAAACATGCATTTAACCAATTTGTAACATGAAGTAGCATAAGATCAAATCCTATCACACATCAAGAAAACATATAAGGAAGGTTTGAAAATATGAAAATAAGAACCAATTTCACTCTAATAATTTCACCCCTACAAGAAAAAAACATTAGCTCAGAGAAGAGAAGAGCAAAGAAATTGAAGTAAACCTAAGAACATTTAACTAATCTAGCATTATCACATATTAAAAACCCTCTATTTAAATATGCACATCCAAAATTCATAAGAACCATTCAAATCTAAAAATAATACTAGATAAATGAGAGAGAAACCATGATAGTAATTCAGATAAGAAAATATAGACAAACTTTGCAAAACACCTTGCTTATATTAATTTTCTCAAAAGTTAATGAATTGTTTTTTGCTCCAAAAAATTCCTCCCTTTTTAGAATTGTTAATACCTCTTTATATAAACCATTCAGCTCTATGTGATAAAATAGTTGACAAAAATGTAGTGGCTAAAAATGTAGTGGTAAAAACATAGTATGATAAGAATGTAATATGATAAAATCAACATGAGAACAAAACATAGCAAGGAAAAATATAGTTGTATTGGTAATGTCATAAAAATATCACGAAGAGCCTAATTGGGAAATTTTAGTGATTATCACATTGTTTATTTTTTGTCTAGTTCATTTTGATGATAGAAGTTAGAATTTCATGGTCGAAAAGTAATGCACCAAATTTACAAGAAAAATAATAGAGGAACATGTGATTTTGTGAGTTTGGAACTTTAGTTGAAACTTGTGTCGTCTTCATGACATTACCAATACCTCTACATTTTTCCCTTGTTACATTTTATCCTCATGATGTTTTTTCATACTATATTTTTGTCATACTATGTTTTTACTCCTACATTATTTACTGTTATATTTTTGTCCACTACTTTTTCATAAGAATGTTGGTCAGTCATCTCAAATATTAAGTACAAATTTCCTTTTACAATTCTTTGAGAACCTTTTAGACATTATAAAATGACTTTCTTGATCCTTCAAGCCTTTGATATCCTTCTCAACCCTTTCTAATGTTTACTTGATGTTTTTGGCATCTCCTACCTTCTCCACAAATGTTTAAAGTAAGCCCATAATCTTCTTGTTATTAGCCCCTATCTGTCTTTTTCCTTGATATCTCACTTCATACATGAATTGAGTAGTTTTTTTATTAAAGTCCTGATAAGTGATAAGGCCCAATGGATTGAGTGTGGTGGGACCTTTAATCAGGCTGCCCAATATGTGTAACATCTTATCTTCTTGCTATTTGATATTCTTATAAAGATATTCCATTTTCTTAGACCAGTTTCTCAAGCCTTTGATTTTATCCACCAATATAGCCATATACATGTTAAGGTGGGCTAGGATTATTGTTCTAAAATCCGGGATTTGATTTTTAGTCAAGACCTTGATCAAATCCTTTACATGGTAGCTTGAGGCTTGCTATTAGATAACTTGTCCTATAGCCCTAATACTTTATTTATTTCATCTTGCCTGGACCTAATTCACTTCAAGTAATTGAACAAATCATCCATGGTTTCCTCAAATTATTTGAACTTGTCCTCTATAATTGGCAAGATAGCTATTCCTTCCAAATTATTATTTTGTAGTATTATGTCTTAGATATATATTTTTTATTTCTCTAACTATGCCTAAGCTGATTAAAGAATGTTTTACTCAAAGGAGGGATTTTTACCTAGAATTTTTCCTCTAACTATTGTTTATCCAACAAAAGGTTCCACTTTTTCAAAAGTGAGCTCCTCTCCACCAATTATGGACTTCTTCTCAATTATCCTCTACAAACTGGTAGTTGTTAGGTCAAATTTAACACCAACTAAATATTGTGTTAATTTTGGGGCTAGAGTCTCCATTTAAGCTCCACTTGATTATCCTAGAGCAACCATCCTTATTTCATCTTCATTTTGTAGAGCTAGGATCTATGGCTTGACCTCCTCATGTATTATGATATTGATGGCTTTTATCATTGCCTGAGGGTGTTATATAGCTGGTACCTTATGAAGTTTACCATAAATGAACCATTTCAGAATGGTTTGACCATGAATAAAATTCTCTACACTAAATAGGTTAATTTCACTTAAAGGAGGAGTGAAAGTCACATTGCGATTCTTATACTTTGATGGAATGATAACCTATTTAGATTTTCCTTTAGGGGTGTCAATAAGAACTAAATCTAACACTTCCTTCCTATTTCCTCCTTGGTTTCCTCCATTTCTTCATTCTCAAACTCATAGGATAATAAAAACATTTTGAGGGCATCCTTAATGGTCTCATCAGGGTCTAATGCTACTTTACAAACCTCCTTCATTAGTGATCATTGTTCTTCTACTTGGACTAAAGAGGATGTTATCTCACAAGGCCTTCTCTCTTTTGGCCTATGTTTAAATTATGCCTCAGGTCTAGAATCTATTTTTAGTTTGGTTGATGGAGGTCTAGAATATGTACCACATAGAAAATGGTATTGCATTGGCCCTAAATTTCATTTGTAATCACTTCATTTTTTATCCCTTTGTATCCTAGATTATGGATTGATGTTGTGTTTTTTTAATCTAATGGTAACCTTAGAGAATGAAGAGGATTTTTTGTAAATTGGGTCAAAATGACTAGGATGGTGATCATAAGGTACATTTATTCCTTTGGCCTTTAAATTCTCCTTAACCCTTCCATGGGGATCCTAGTACCTTAGTTCATCAATTTGAAGATTAAAGGAGGTCCTATGTTTGGAAGTAGCCTCAATAGTATCCCATGATGTAAACATAGTTATACCAATGGTTATAGGGATGGTGTGAAGTAGTACCTTCCTTTTGGTCTTGTAAAGACCATCTATTAAATTATAGATTTTGTAAACTACTTCTTTCTCTACAAGCTTATTTGGAAAATGGATTGGTAATCTAAAGGAAGTGTATTGGGTTCCATTAATCCTAATGATTATACAATCAATATATAGCCATATATCCCATTTAATTTCAATATTTTTATTTCTTAGAGGGCTAACTCTCATCATTAGGATCCCTATGATGGCCTCATTAAGGGTAGGATAGACACAATCACATATGAATTGGATGTGATCCCTATGCTTAAATATATGTAATATGGATTAATACTATGAGAAATTTTGTGTCCTATCAGGTCACCATTCCCTAAGGTTGGGGATATTTTTTATGGTGAGGAGGGCATCCAAAAGATATGAAATCATGTAGAATTAAGCCTTAATCCTCTTCTTAATTGTATAAAATTGTCTATTAAAACAAGTGTTGATTACTTCACCATGAGGAGGGTGACTTGTTTCTCAAACATGAAATAGATTAAGGGGACCCAAATTTTATCTACATATGTAGTGGTTGTATTTCCACATAATTTACTACTCATTTTCATGATCATAATTATTCTAGGTATAAATTGACCAACATGGATGTTATTATTGATGTCAGAAAACACTTGGTTTCAAAAATATAGCCATAGAGAATGAATGCTCTTCAAATCATTATCTTTGACTCAATTATGTATTGTGGTTAGGTATAGTTGTGGGTTAGGAAATTTTTAATAATTTTCAAAAATTTATGGGAAAAATGTAATCAATCTTTCTAAAAATACATTCATGAAAAATCATGCCCTTATCTATTTTTCCATCCTTAAAAATTGGAGTAAGGATATTTATACAATGTATTACCTTGGGTTTTGTAGATACTTAGTGTAGGTTAGTCATTTGGATGGTGACTATGTCATAGTATCTTATTTTTGTAGACATGTTCTTCTTCTCCTCTCTTGTTATGGGTTATTGGTTCTCAATGATTCAAAAGAAGCTTGACCAATTATTGTACCATGTGCTTAGATATATGATGTCAAATTATGTGTCTTTAAAAACACTTCCTTATACATTTGATGTCAAATAATGTTCCACATCATTCCTACAAACACTCTTCCTAGCTACCATGGTTGTGGATTTCTCTAAATTTATTGCTAGTAGATTGCACTTTGGCTCTGGATTGATTTATTCTCACACAAATGATAATTCAACTTTCCTTGGCTTGGTCATAATGAGTATAGGGTTGAATTAGGGTTATTTCACTTGTTAGGGGTTTTTAAAGGTTTTATTAGTGCTTTAATGGTAATAACTAGTTCAAATTATAAGTTTCATGCCTTAGATCTCAATTAGATTATGTATTTATATCTTTGAATTTCCTAGCTCCACAAAATCTTCAACTTAGATATTATGCTTGTGTATTTGATCTAGCATCACTGTGGCATCCTACTCATTAATATTTAAAATATGATCATTTGTCACTTTTGGACACATGTCAATATTTTATTAGCTCTAAAGCTTTTGAGAATTTGCTTTGTCTCACATTTTTAGATCCATTTAAATAGATCAACATAGTTTTCTACTCTTGATCTAATAAATTGAATGCCATTGGGTACTTTATTATATTACCCATGGTTATGATACTTGACACTTACACATTGATATTGATATTTATTGAAATGTCAACATTGATCTTACATGATCGAATCATCAATACCTAGATGAATACATTCTATCAATATTGATTGATTAGATTATGTTACTTCAAATGATGTTGATCAAAACTTTTATGTTCATCTATGTATTGTTTATCTTTGAAATATGTTTGATATTTAATTTTTGGTTTGTAGTTATGCCAATTATCATATTTACATTTGTTATTAATGCCTTTGAATTTTCAACCTTCATCATGCACTGTTAGATCTTATCCAGCTAAATCAATGCACTCTATCAAATCTTAATCCAAAGTGTGTAATGCCATTGGTTACTCACTGTTATTTTGATAAAATTGTGACACTTTTCACCTTCTCATTCATCTAGGGCTCCATTAAATATTTGAACTGAAATACATTGTCAATTGGAATGTGTATGCTTAGTCACATACTATCAATATTTTTGTACAATTTCAAGATTTAATAATCCATATTGGGCTTGACACTTTGTATCTCCACACTAGTTCTGGGTTTCTTTGGATTGTCAATGCCAATCTTCTACCATCAGATCATCTTTAGCTAATCAATCATGCTTCATTGGATCATCTTTTACTGTATACCATTGGGTCTTTGATAGGGTTCTCATAATGGCAACGCTTGTCACATTATTTCTTATTTTGGGTCTATGTTGAAGTCTTGAATCAATACGTGCCATTATATCAATCTTTCCCAAGCAAATGTGTACCATTGATCCTATGGTCAATAATATATAAGTGTATTAGGCTCAGGTAATATAGCGAAATTAGGTTAAATATTATATATTAAGGTTCAATTCATGTTGATAAACATAATAAAACCTTAGGATAAAATTTTTAGGCTATGTTCTAAAACATTATAAAAGGGACCATGTGATTAGTTATACTATGCTAGTAATAAAGAATTAAGTGGGGCTTGGGATAAAAGGGACCAAACATACAAAATTTAGACTAAATTTTGATCATGTTGAAAAACATGACTAAGCCTTAGGATAAAAATTAAACTAATTCCATGGCTCAATTAATTATTCCCATTCAAATTGCTCCCATGTAAATTTGAATTCAATTCAAAAGAAACCTAGGTTAAAATATTAGACTAGGGTTTTAACATGACATAAAATAGTTTGAATTAATCTATAAAAAAAAAGGATATTAAAAGATCAATTTATCATTCAAGCATAAAAACCTAATCATGTTCATCCAAAAATGATTTTCCATTGAACCTGCATTATAGAAATATAGACAATAATAATGAAAAACATTAGAAGGGGTAAAACAATAATAATTTGAAAATATGTCAATTAATTCAAATGAAAACCATGTGTGGTTTATATTTAGATAAATACAATGTGCAAACATGCTAGTGGTACTCTAATAAAGTGATTTTTCACCATTAAGCTACAATTTTTCACAATTTAATACAAGTGTCCCCATTTTTTAAAAATAGGGGTATATTGACCTCAATAAATGGTGACTTTTGCGGAAATATAGCAATATGTTAGAATTCAAAGACTCTAGTTCAAAATAATAACTAGGTTAGTTATTCCACTTGATTAGGCACCATTATTAAGATAAATTCATGGTTAGAACAAGTATTACATATGCATAATTAGGGTTAAAAATCATAACATATCCATGTTGTGTGTGTGATTTGATTCCATTTATTGATTCCCATAAGATTTAGAGAACATCATCTAGACTCATGACCTTAACCATTGACATTGACTTACATCATATTTATATGTTCATTAAGAATCATGGTTTAGTTTAGGGAAGTCTTGGGCATTACTCTATTGCCAGCCAGACATCTATAGGCCTAATAGAGATACCTTTGGCTCTCCTCAAGGCCATGATCCATTATTATCGAGGCATCCATAGCCCTGATACAAATTACTAGAATCACCTTTTCTTAAATTTTTTTTGAATTTTTCAATAAGATCTTATTTTTTGTATTTTTTAGATAGTTTGACTTTCTAGCAAAGGTTGAGAACTAGAATAACTAGGTTTTGGGATTTGCTCAGATGTTTGATCTTCAGACAATTATCCTAGGCTATAAACTTTATCCTAGTAAATTAATATTTTTTAAGTGCAAACATGACTTTATATTAATAATTCAAGCTTTCACCCTATATGTTAACTACTTATTAGACCAACACTTAGATCAAAACAAGGCTTAAAATCTCAAAGAAAAATAAACCTACTTATTAGTCCTTACCAATTTCTCCGAACTATAACTTCATGCTCACATTTCAACAATCCATGATCAACCAATGTTGAAGGGCCATACCTGCATTCATAAATAGTGAGGTTTATTTGAGAAATCATATGAATCTTGAGTTTAGTGTTGTCTATAAAAGACTTATTAAAATCAAGGAACAAAGAAAGGAAATTAAACACACCAAATAGAAAGAAAAGGAAACAATCAAACAAATATTTACACACACTATGTATAAACAATAAACAAGAAGGAAATAAAAGAAAATAAACTAAACTAAGCCTACCTACACTAACTCTAACTAGTCTTATAGTTCACTCCATGAATACTTCAAGGAAGATAGTAGACAAATAGTGTTTGAGTTATTTCCCATTGGTTCGCAATGTAAAGTCTACTCTTTATAAGTGTTTTAGTTTGAAAGTGGTATCTCCTAGGGTCTCAAAAATTTGATATCAACCAATTCACAAAGGTGTGAAATTATCATGCTTTTATTTTTTTATGAGGTTTTATCCTAAAGAAGGACTAGGTCTCCTTCTCTAAACACCTTTATCTTTAAATGCTTATCAAACCACCTCTTAATTGTGGTTTAGTGTCTACTGAAATTAGCATAATCTTTCTCTCTTGCATCTTCCATCTTTATGATGTAAAGTAACCTTGAAATTATAAATTCTTAATCCTCCACGTACTCTTGCATGAATCTGTACATTCGTAGATTGAGTATTATAGGAAATATAGGTTCTTAACCATATACTAAAAATAATGGTGATTCCTTGAGAGCTTGTTTGAATCTAATTCTATTTAACCAAAGGGTATACTTGAGTAATTTGTGCCATAATCTTGGTTTATTAGGTACATACTTATTTATGTATTTCATCAAGTTCTTGTTTGTTGATTTAGATAAACCATTGCCTTAGGGGTAATGGTTTGATGAGAAATTAAGAATAATTTTTTTGTCATATACCATCTCAGTCATCTAAATGGATATAAAATTATATCCATTATCATAGATAATAGATACTGGTGTACCAAACCTCATGCATATATTATTTTCCAATAATTTGCTCACATATTTAATACTACATTGCTTGGTTACCACTACCTTAGTCCATGTTATGTAGTAGTCTATAGTAGTAGGAATGTACTTGTGACCGTCTAATGAATTAGGGTCAATGACCCCATAAATTCTAATTCCCACGGTACAAGAGGCTTATCAATCATTATTAGCTTTAATGGCATGGTAGATCTAGGATCTTTGGTGTTAAAGATTTGACATGAATGACATTTTCTTACATGCTTGTGATCATCTTTAAATATAATAGGCTAGTAGTAACTGACTCTAAGGATATTATGGGTTATAGTCCTTCCAAATGGATGTCTACTTCCTAGATTTTCATGGAAAGTGTTCAAGATGTCATTTTCTTCTTCCTTCAAAACATACCTTAGGTAGATGTCTTCAAATTTTTTTCTATACAGTATCCCATCTTTGATCAAAAAATGGGTTGCCTTGAGAGTTAAAGCTTTATTTTGTTCTCTACTTAATTTTGTAGTACAATAGCCATTGATTAACAAATTAACAGTGAAATCATACCAATCATTGGATTGAAATCTTTGTTGATCAACCTATATAATATTTAATTTAAGATTAGTATTAGCAATTAGCTAAATTAAACCATGGCATCTTACCAACTTGTTAGTCTTCATATCTAGATCATATTTTTTAAGGATAGACCTTTACTTACCTCTCCTTTCTCCAAGTTCACATTGAATCAACATTATCTTAGTGGCAAGGTTTGGTAGGATTGCATGTACCTTATTTCTAAGGATGTAATGCCTAAATTTCCTCACTACCTTAACTAAATCAAATTATTATTTTTTGAATTAAATAATATTTTGACTTAGAATTTTTAAGGTTAGTACTCATGAAATCAATGGATGATCACAATTATCTATCTTCTAAGTTAGAAAAACAACTATTATATGAATAGAGGAAAAGGAATAAAGATAGAAATCTTTAGTTAAATTTGGGATTATTACAGTTAGAGCTCATCTAATTGAATATTTGATGTCTTTGAAATCCTTCTTGGTCTCTTCATTCTATGTGATCTTGACATCTTTCTTCAACATGTCATTCAATGGCTTTACAATCTCTACAAAACTAAAAATGAACCTTCATACAAAGTTGATTTTGCCAAAGGACTCCAATTCCTTCTTACTATTAGGTGGTTCTATCTTTGATATTGCATTTACTATATTAATATATATATATATATATATATATATATATATATATATATATATATATATATATATATATATATATATATATATATATATATATATATATATATATATATATATATATCCCCTCTTTGGTTATGACATGTCCTAAAATATCTACCTTAGTTATACAAAATATGCTTTTCTTGGGATTGAGGGAGATTTTATACCTTTTGCATCTCTCAAATACCTATTGTAAGTGCATGATGTCATCCTCCCTATTTTTTGGAAAAGACAATTAGGTCATCCATGTAAGTAATAATACACTTACCAATAAGTCCTTAGAAAGCATGGTCTATTACTCTTTGAAAGGTTACACCTGCATTGATTAATCCAAAGAGCATTCTATTATAAGCAAAAGTGTCCCACTTTATAGTAAACACATTCTTCAGCCTATTTTCCTTGTTCACTAAAACCTAATTATACCCTAAAAATTCATCAATAAAAGGCATCATAGTTGAACCAAAAATAATTTAGATTACTTGGTCAAGAGAAGGCAAGGGATAATTATATTTTATAGATTCTCTATTCATATTTCTAAAGTCAATGCACAATCTAATTTCACTATTTTTCTTCCTAACTGGTACTAAGTTAGCTACCCAAGTGGAGTGTCTAATGGGAAATACTATCTTAGCACCTAGTAACTTCTTAACCTCTTTTATATCATTGGTTTTATAACATGGTTGATTAGATTTTATTTTTGACTAAATGGCTTATAGACTTCTTTCAATTATATGGTGTTAATTATGACTCTAGGATCAAAGATCTTTAAGTCATCATATGACCATACTATTACATCTTTATACTTTGTCAATAAATCTTTGGCTCTCTTGGATTTAAATCTTATGTATGTTATACCAATGTTCACTAGCTAAGGTTGACCTTAAGAACCTACATCAATTACATTGTAGTCATTACCATTTACTTTGGGAATCTTGATAGCCTTAGCTAGTTTGTCTAAATCAAATAGTCTTTCTAAGGAAATCATTACTTTTGGAATCTTATTGTCATCCAACTGAATGACCTTGTCATCAATCTTACCTTAAACATTTTCATCATCAAGGGTATTCTCATTAACTTCATTAATAATGTGAGCCTAAAATACTCCTAAGATAACCATGAAGTATATGATCTATCAATCATCACTAAATACTTGCAAGTGGTTGACATTATCTAAAATTGAGGGACATGGGAATAATTCAATGGTAAGACTTTGTAACTTAGAGCTTTGATTGGGCATAAGGATGGTAGTAGCTGAAGCAAGTTCATTAGTAGCCTTGTTTTCTTCCCTAAGAATTGACACAATGTTGAAAGCATCAAAAAATTCAATTTATTTCCACACTCTAAATTTATACTTCTTAAGATTTGATAATTTTCATTAATATTTACTCTTGACTTGATTAACTACTAGTTTAGAATTTAAAAAAATTAATAGTTCCTTGACCTTATATTTGACTAAAATTTGTAATCCAAGAAGAAGTGATTCATCTCTAAAATATTATTAGTACATGGAAATTAGTGTTTATAAGAGTAATTGTATTTCTTTCCAATGGTATTTATTAATACAACTCCTACTCCAAAACATGATTTACATACCATCAAAGTATACATTCTATAATCTAATCATAGTATGAGAAGTTTTAGAGTTACATACCTTTGGGGTGTCAAGAGTGTAAAAATATAGATTTGAGTTAAACATATTGACCCTCTCATTAGTTTTGTTATACTCAATGATCATATTTTTCATCTTGGGATCCCTCTATATCTTGATCTGATTGGGAACTCCTTTCTAGGGTAACCACATGTGTCAATAATTAGTAGACATATAAGCATTGAATGATCTAGTCTAATATCTACTTAAAAACATTCCATATGTGTCAATAATATCCACCACTTGGATGTAAATGAACTATTATATCCTTTATTTAGAAGTAATCTACATGTGAACATTTAGCAATTCACCGATTACTTTGACTCTTGATTTATCTAACTGAGTCATAACCTAATCATGTTTAATTGGAGTCAAACCTAATTGTTCATAAATATGCTTAGGTATACTATTTGTAGATGCAATAGAGTCTAATAGATAATTATGTAAATTATTAACAAATATCTTCACTATAAGTAGGAAAGGTGGAACATCTAACTTATTTTTGTGTATTATAATGTTACCATGTGCAGCTTTTTGAGACATGTTAGGCTTCTTTGATAAAGATTTCAACAACAAATCCCTTTATTATATAATCTGAGTCAACTCATGTAAGTTAATATTAGCTTTGATCTTTTTATGTCATCTACTATATTATATCCAATACTATTGGAAGAATTAGATGCATCAATATTGGGTTGAAAGGTACTTCCATTAAAAGGATTTGGATTGTTGTTTGATGTAGTATCAGGAGGATTATAAAAGTTATTTGTGGAGTTGAGGTGGTCAAAGGTTTTTTCTACTCCCTATTTCTCAAGTGATAGGTTTTCTTTAGATATTATTTAAAATCATGAATCTATTTATGGATATCTTCAAGCTCATTCTCTTCTTGACATGGTAACTCAAATGTTCCACCGTGAGAAATGGATCAAAATATTTAAATGACCTTGAAGAACTTAAATTACCTATACCATTATCTTTATTAGGCAAAAAATTAAAAGTATCTAACTCTTATTGAAAATATTCAAAGGCATTACAAAATTATAGACAATCTAATTCACCAAGCTTTGAAATATAATGAACTCTATAATAATCAGGCAAAGCTACATCATTAAGATTTATATCAGGAATTTTTTTATTAGTAGGTGACTCATGGCTATGATTTTTTTTGTTTTTATTTTTAAACCTATTTGAAGGCCTATTAAACCTTTGGAAATAGAAGTTCCTCTTAGAGATTTCTCTAGTATTGTAAACTTGCTTTTGAAGCTAAATGAAATTAGTGCTTAGGTTTTTATCCATATTTAATATAAAATAATTCTCATTATTCATTGCTTTAGAATTATGAACTTGAGTATTACTACTAGTTGTATTCATCAAATCTCTCATTTTATGGATGAGATCCACTAGAAGAATTGTTTAAGAATCCTAAGTTTTGGTTAGGATGTGCATGACTCAAAGGCAATTGGTTCAAGATTAAAAGTTTATTTAAGGCAAGTATATTTTGATTAGCACTAGAAATGACATTCATAATAGGCAAATTTGGATTAATATTGGGAATATTATATACCATTTTGACCTAGGGTTGCATCTAATCATTACTAATCACATGTTCATCATAAGCTAGGGATAGTGTATTAATGACATGAATAGATCTTTTGAGAAACATAGAAGTCATGGGATCCAAGGCATCCTTGTAAATCTCTAAGGATAAATCCTCATCAAGTCTATAAGGATCTATGGTTATATTAAACATTTTATATAACCAATAATTAAATATTCTTATGGGCTCATTTAAATATCTTTAAATTGTGGTGAAATATTGGTAAAGGACACAAGGACTGATTATTTTTCCAAACTAATCAATAAATTAATTATTAAGATCATACTAACTAGCTATGTAGTTTTTAGAAAAGTTTAGGAACCATTCATCTGCATCATCCTTGAAAGTAAATGGAAACAATATGCATGCTACATATTCATGAATAACATTAAAAAGTATTAAAGTAGCTTTGAAAATTTTAATGTGTTCTTTATATTGATTGAAAAACCACCTAGCCAAATACTTTTTAGGATTATGAGAAAGGTCATGTACCACACCTAGCATATTGATGAAGAACCACCTAGCCAAGCCATACCTTGATAGGGATTGACCATAATAACACCTTGAACTAGTGAATTTGGTTGAGACTTTTAAAGTCTACACTCACCATTATCTCACCTATCTCTCCTATGAACTTATAATGAAAGAAGAGGAACCCTTGTAATTTAACATGACCTGGTACTTATCCTTGTAAATTCCATTTTTAAAGCTTTGATCCTTATTTTAAATATGATGTGTAAATCTTATATTTATAAATAACAATGATTAGACTTGAAAATTAATCAAATTTTGCATAAATTTATATAAAGAATGACAAATGCCATCAATATTTAACTAAATTAGTTCAAATATATGTTTAAATATGCATTTAAGATTGATCCTTACATGTTTCAAGCTCAACTAAACTCAAATTTGTAGACATCCAATAAATATTTGAACAAAAGAGTTATTACTAACCCCAAATACCTTGGATTTACAAAGCTTAAGTTATCTTTACCATTATTTTTCATATATCTTCAAAGAATATCTATATTTGTCTGAATAAGTACAAAGATTGGTCTTAAACCATTAAGGTAAATGACCTTTACACAAATATGCTAAAAGAAACATAAATATGAAAATAATACATCAATATTCAAACAAAATTCACCAAAATTAGCAAAGATGTTGCAAATTTTCAAAGATTTAGCATCCCTCCTTCTAGTACCAATAGAACACATTCCCTATTGATGCCTAAATAGGTATCACAATTGGTTTTTAGTGTTTAAGAAACACTACTCACTTATGAATTTAGATAATCCAATGCATGAGTTATAGGTTATGATAATCATGTTATCTTAGGTGGAATAGAGGAAGAACAAGTGACTATTTCACAAATTTATATTATTTGGTGGTTGGGAACCACAGTGGCTCAATAGTTAATCTTTGATTTTGAAGATGATGTATGTTATTTAAAGTGAATTATGCTTAAACCTAAGTCTAAATATAAACTAAGATGAGTATTCACAATGAATCTAATCTAAGGTGAATTGATAAAAATGCAGTAAAAGGAAGGGTAGGGTAGAAAAGAGAGGTCTTGTTGATATTTATTTCAAACAGTATGACAAAGTTCTGATTTCATCTAAACATTCATTCAACCAATGTGCAATGTGAAGTGGCATAAGCTCAAATCCTATCACACATCAGGAAAATATCTAAGGAAGGTTTGAAAAGATGGAAATAAGAACTAGGTTCACTTTAAGAATTTCACCCCTACAAAAAAATAACATTAGCTCAAATTCAAAAAGATAAAATAAAATGAAGTAAACCTATGAACCTTCAACTAATCTAGCATTAGCATAAACTACCAACTTTGCATTTAAATATGCATATAAAAAATTTATAAGAACCATTCAAATCTGAAAATAAGACCAAAAAAATGAGAGAGAAAACATGATAGCAATTCACATAATAAAATATAGACAAACTTTGTATAACTCCTTGTTTATATTAATTTGCTCAAAAGTTACATAATAGTTTTTTGCTACAAAAAATGCCTCCCTTTTATAATTAATAATATCTCTTTATATAAGCCATTCTTGAGGTATGCTGATTAGTCATGTCAAATATTAAGGACAACTATCCTTTTAAAATTCTTTGAGAAACTTTTAGACATTATAAAATGACTAACCTATAGGCAATATACTTTCAAAGTTGCACATACCCTTAAAAAAATAATATTTTATTCTTAAAAATTATACAATGTTCCTACATAATATAATATCTTAATTTAATTGGCTTGACTTTTAGTTCCTTATATTGCTACAGTCTTTTTCCTTCCCTATAGGATTTTCATTCTATAATGTTTCTCATTGATAAGTTGGATGTCAACAATAGGCCTCATGAAGAGTTCCTTCCATTGATCCTCTAATCCCTTAAGATCCTTATCATCCATTTCCAATGATTTATTGATGTTTATGGTGTCCCCTACCTTCTCCTTATATGAAAAATGTAAGCCCATGATATTATTATCAACCCATATCTTCCTTTGTCCTTGATTTCTCACTTCCTACATGAATTTAGTAGTTTCGTGCTTAAACTTCTCTCAGTGATAAGGCAGAATGGAATAAGTGTGGTGGGATATTTGATTAAGATATCCAATATGTGAAACATCTTATCTTATTTCCATTTGATATTATTATCATCTTCAATTTTTTTGGACCTATTTCTCAAGGCTTTGATTTTATCCATAAATATAGACATAGCCATGTTAAGGTGGGCTAGGCTGATTATTCTAAACTTTTGGATTTGATTTTTGGTCAAGACCTTGATCAAATCCTTTACTTGTTAGCTTAAGGATAGCCATTGGCCAACTTGGATTGTAGCCATAATACATTATTTATTTATTGTATCTTACAAGGTCTTAATTGATTCCAAGGAATTGAACAAGTCATCTATGGTGTCCTTAAATTGTTTGAACTTTTCCTCTAGGATTGACAAGATAGTTGTTCATCCCAAATTCTTGTTTTTCTATATTATGCCTTTAATATCTATTTATAATTTCTCTATTCATACTTGATCCAATTAAATAATTTTTTCCTTAAAGGTAGGATTTTTACCTAGACTTTGTCCTCCAACTAGAGTTAATCCAACAAAAGTTTCCACTTTTTGGAAAGTGAACTCGTCTCCACCAACCATGGCCTTCTTCTTAGTTATCCTCTACAAACTAGTTGTTATTGGGTCAAATTTTATATCGACTAAAGATTGTAATAATTTTGGTGCTAGAGTCTCCATTCGTCCTCCACTTGATTCTCCTAGAGCAACCATCCTTATTTCATCTTCCTTTTGTAGAGCTAGGATCCATGGCTTGACTTCCTCATGTATTGGGATATTTATGGCCTTCATCATTTCTCAAGGGTGTAGTGTAATTGATACCTTATACAATTTACCATAGATGAATTATTTGGGAATAGTTATATCATGATTCAATTTTTTTTCACTAAATATGTTAACTTTACTCAAAGGAGGAGTGAAATTCACCTTGGGATTCTTGGCCTTCACTAGAACAATGGCTAATTTAGCTTTTATTTAATTAGTGTCAGTAGGAACTTGATCCAAAATGTTTTTCCCCTTCTCTTCCTTGGTTTCCTCCATTTATTCATCCTCAAAATCATATACTAATGATAAAATTTTGAGGGCATCCTTAATGGTCTCATCAAGCTCTAATGTTACCATGTGAACCTCCTCCACTAGTGATTTGTATTCCTCTGATTGGACTCAATAGGATGTTATCTCACCAAGCCTTCTCTCTTCTAGCCTATGTTTAACCTATGCCTTAGGTCAGGAGTCTATTTGTATTTGGGATGGTGGAGGTCTATAAGATGAACCACTTAGAAAATGGTACTACCTTGGCCCTAACTGACATATGTCATCACCTCCTTTTTGCTCCCTTTGTATCCTAGATTTTGGATTAATGTTGTTCTTTTTCAATCTAATGATGAACTCAAATAATGAAAAGTATTTTATGTAAATTGGGTTAAAAGGACTAGGATAGTGATCATAAGGTACATTTATTCCTTTGGCTTTAAAAGCTCATTGACCCTTCTATGGGGATCCCACTACTTTAGTTCATCAATTTAAAGATTGAAGGAGGTATTGTGTTTGGAAGTAGAATGAATATTGTCCCATGATGTAAACATAGTTATACCAATGGTTATGGGGAGGGTGTGAATTAGTCCCTTCATTTTGGTCTTGAAAAGACCATTTAGTCCATCATATATTTGGTAAACTACTTGCTCTACAAGATTATTTAGCACATGGAATGATAATTTGAGGGGAGTGCATTCAGTTCCGTCAATCCTGATGATTGTAAAATCTAGATATAACCATATATCCCTTATGGTTTTAATATTTTTATTTATTAGCTAACTCTCATCATTGGTCTCCCTATGATGGCATCATTAAGGGTAGAATAGATATAATGGAATATGAATTAGATTTTATCCCTGTACTTAAGATATGTAACTTAGATTAATAATGTGAGATAGTTCATGTCCTATTAGGTGACTATTACCTAAGGTTGGGGATATTTTTTGTGGAAAGGAGGGCATCCAAAAGATATGAAATCACTTAGAATTGAACCCTACTCCTCTTCTTGATTTCAAAAAATTGTCTACTCAAACAAGTGTTAATTACTTCACTAGAGGATGGGTGACTTATTTCTTAACCATGAAATAGATTAAGGGGACCCAAATTTTATCTACATATGTAGTGGTTGAATTTCCACATTATTTATTATCATTGTCATGATCATCCTTATTTCAGGTCTAAATTGACCAATGATGATGTTATTATTGAAGTTAGAACACTAGATTTCTAGAATATAGCCAAAAATAAAGGATAATCTTAGAATCATTATCTTTGGCTGAATTTTTGATTGTGGATAGGTCTACTTGGGGTTTAGGCAATTTTTAATAATTCTCAAAATTTATTAGATAAATGTAAGAAATCTTTTTGAAATTGACTTCATGAACAATCATGCTCTTATCTATTTTTCCATATTTAAAAATGAGATCAATGATATCTATGCAATGTGGTACCTCAGATTTTTTAATTGCATTGTGTAGGATAGTCATTTAGATGGTGACTACATTTTAGTATCTTCTTTTTTGAAAATATATTATTCTCCTCCTCTTTTGTGATGGGCTACTAGTTCTCACTGGTCCAAAATAAGCTCGACCAATTATTGTCCCCTATGTTCAGAGCTATGGTGCTGAAGTGTGTGTCTTTGAAAACTATTCCTTTTACATCTAATGTTAATTAAAGTTCCACATCCTCCTCGGAAACACTCTTCTTGGCTGCCATGGATGTGGATTTCTATAAATTACTTTCTAGTAGATTGCACTTCATCTCTACAATGATTTATTCTTACATGGTCTATAAGTAAACTTTCATTGGATTCATCACAATGAGCACAAGGTCAAATTAGGGTTCTCAAACTTTATACGGGTTTTTTTAAAGGTATTATTAGTTATGTAATTCTAGTAACTAGTTTCATTTACAAGTTTCATGCCTTAGATATCAATTAGATTCCATATTTATACCTTTGCATTTTTTGGGTCCACAAAATCTTAAAATTAACATATTATGATTATGCATCTCTGATTTGGTATCACCATGGAATCCTACTAGTTAATATTTAAAATATGACTATTTGTCATTTTTGACATGTGTAAATATTTTATTAGTTCCAAGACTTTTTAAAATTTGCTTCGTATTGCACTGTTGGATCCATTTTCAGAGATCAACATGGTTCATGATCTCAATATGATAAATATGACATTGGTTGTTTTGTTATATTCCCCATGATTGTGACACTTGGAACTTCCACATTCATCTTGATATTTATTTAAATTTCAACGTTGATCTTACACTATTAGATCATCCTCACCTAGATGAGTGCACTCCATCGATCTTGATCAATTAGATTATGTTCTTTGCTCTACATGTTGTTGATCAAAATGTGTATGCTCATCTATATAACATCAATCTTTGAAAGATTATTGAGATTTAATTTTTGGCTTGTATTTATACCACTTACCATCTTTACATTCATGATTAGGGCCTTTAACTTTTAAACCTTCATCACACACCATTATATCTTGTCTAACCAAATCAATGTGCTTTGTTAGATATCAATATAAAGGGTGGAGTGCCATTGGCTATTCAATGTTATTTCACTAAAATTATGACACTTGTCACCTTCTCATTCTTATAAGGCTCTAATGAAGCTTTGAATTGGCATGCAACATCAATCAAAATGTCTATGCTTAGTCACATACCATTGATCTTCAAGGACATGTTTGAGATTTAATAATCCATTATGGGGTTGACACTTGGCATCTTTGTATTGGTTTTGAGTTCCTTTAAATTGTCAATGTTGATCTCACACTGTCAAATCATCTTCAATTGATCAATCACAATCCATCAGATCATATTTTATTGTTTATCATTGGATATTTATTAGGGTTATTATAATGATGACAGTTTTCACCTTCTCACTTATTTTGGGGATTTGTTGAGGTCTTGAATCAGCATGACCCATTAGATCAATGTTGCTGGAGTAAATGCATACCATTGATCCTATGTTTGATAAAATAAAACTAAGTCATACTCAAGAAATATAATGAACTTAGGTTAAATATTTTATACTAAGGTTTTATTCATGTTGATAAACATGATAAAACCTTGGGATAAAATTTTTAGGCTAAGTTCTAAAACATACTAAAGGGGACCTCATAGTTAGTTAGACCATGCTAATAATAAAAAATTAAGGGGGCTTGGGACATAAAAGGAACAATCATAATATTTTAATATTAAGGTTTGGTTTTGTTGGATAACATGATGAATCATTAGGATAAAAATCTAACTAAGTCTATGGTTAAATTAATTGTTCCCATGTAAATTTCTCCCACATTGATTTGAATTCAATTAAAAAAGAACCTAAGTTAAAATATTAGACTAGGGTTTTAACATGACTTAAAATAGATTGAATTAATTTTTGATAAACCAAAGGCTAATGAAAGATCAGTTTATCATTGAATCATAAAACCCTAAGCATGCTCATCTGCAAATGAGATTCCATTGAACCTACATTATAGAGACACATGCAACCATCATTATCAACATTAGAAGGGGTAAAACAATAATAATTTGAAAATATGTCAATTAATCCAAATGAGAACCATGTTTGTATGATCTTTAGATAAATATAATGTGTAAACATGCTAGTGGTGCTTTGATAAAGTTATTTTTAAAATTTAAGGTATAAATTTGTGCAATTTAAAATAAGGGTCCCCATTTTTTAGAAATGGGGGTATGTTAACCTCAATAGTTTAGAAGATTTAGTGAATGTTTTAGTATAAGATTTAAAAACTAGTGATCTTCCCTAAAAATACCTTGGTTGACTTTATAAATTGTAAACAACTTGAAAATGTACATGCCCAAACTTTTGTTAAAAGGTGAAAAACATTGTCCAACAAATGTGAACATAACATGACCGATGATAAATTTATCCATATCTTTACCAATTCTTTTTTTCCTAAGTTGAAATATTGGGTCTGCATTCTCTCTCTACATAACTTAGAGGCCATTGACCAATTAAAACATAAATATTTTCTTATGCATCAATTTGAGCCACCCAAACCTTATTTAGGTACTCGTATCTTACTTAAGAACAAAAATCATAATGCTACCAATGATGATGTCATAGAATCTTATAATGCCATTCACACTATTAAAGTTGTTACTAAAAAATATTAAGAATGAAATCCCCCTTTTCAACAATACGCCAATCTTAATTTATCTTCACCTAGTAACATTAATGGTCACAAACCTTTATCCTCAGTTGAATTACTAAAAAAATTACCTAGGCCTCTTCCATACGAACTTAATCCCACCCATCCTATGAAATCTCTGTATGGTCCCAATAAGTTTTATTGGTTTCACTCTAGTTGGGTTCATTATCATGAGACCTATAAGTAGATTCATAATTTATCTACGGATTTTATTTTTGGTCCTGATTTTTATCATGACTCTATCAGTTGAAAATGCCAACAAGCCTATGGCATTGCTTTAAAGGCTCATGAAACACATACTAAATCCCATTCATTGAATAAATATAGTGCTCATTTGGATATCTATAAATATCCTAATCCTAATCACCAACTTAATCAAGACAACCAAGAAAATCCCACCCCTTCCACCAACAAAGTTGAAAGTATCATTAACCCAACTCTTAAAGATATTGTGGTTAATATGACTAATATATGAAGAGTGGTTACTTTCATTGATCATCAACATATCTAAACCCATCCATTATCTCACCCATTTCATTTTATCCAAGTTTATTTTCAAACTCACTTGAATGAGTTGGGGTAAGATAAACTTTTAACTTTTAAAGATCTAATTCCAACTCCTCCCTCAGATAACACTTCCCACTCAATTTATACCATCCCTCCATCTTATTTACCTGATGTTAATGATAATAAATCTTATATCAACACTTCTACCGATTCTCAAAACTAACTACTTCAGATTTTCAACATAATTTACAACCTTGATCTAAATCTTCTGCCTCTTATCAACATAAATTCCAATGTAATTCAGCTCCTCCTTTCGAGGACCTCATTTAATACTATGCACCTATTTATAACATCCTTATTATGTGTTATTATGAGTGGGATACTATCATGGAAATCACTAATATCCCATACCAAATCCCACTTTTTGAGCTTATCAAGACTTTCCACATCATCAAAACCATCTTATGAAACTCTTGTTTGAAATGAACATCCCTCATCTTCCCCTAGTAGGATGTGAAGCAACCTTATCTGGATCTGTAGATAAAATATTAAAATAATGTGAAGATATGTCCATCCATGTTAAAAAAATAATGGACACTTCTCTTTCCTTAAAAATTCCCATCATTTTTATGATATCTGATGATATGTTACTTCATGTAGATGATCCTCCTCTATTCATTAGCATTTGAACTAATAATATCCAAGTAAAATGTACCTTTATTGATGAGGTTTTTGGCACCTATATTACCTCTCTTGATTTTATCAAAACCCTTGGATATTATTAATGTAATCTAAAGTACACACATAACACATGACAAGTATATGATTGAAGTTAAATGCCTCATTTATGTTGTGTGTGGCTTCCCATTACCATCCCGCCTATCACCATTCATGTGGAGGTGATGATATTTAACTTTTTTATATCTTATATCATTCTTATTTTTAGTTTGTGGACTTACTATATGAGAGTAATCACTTATTTTTCCTACCAATGCATTAAATTCCCTCATAATGGAACCATATATAGGATTTAGGGTGACACTAACCCTTAGAATTTTGAACAATTCTAAGACCATGGTGACTTCAAGATTCCTACTCTTGAACCTTTGCACATTGTTTTATTTTATGAGTCTTAATGATTTAACTTTCCCATCAATTGCAATCAAGGTTATAATGAGCATCCTAAAATCATTATGAATATTCCACCTAAACTCTTAGATTATGATGATGATGAACTAAATAAGATCAACCTAAAGATTAAAAATTCTAATCTCTCACCTCATCTCAGCTCTCAGCTTCCTATTTCTTTGTAGCCTCATTATCATAAACCACCTTGTGATGACATAACCATTGTCTTGACTAAGAATTGACATTACATTAATCACATCTCATCAAATGATAACGTTATCCCTACCTACATTATATATCTTCATACACCTAACTACAATGATGGTTATACTTTAGATGATCCATTTTTAGGGGATCTTATTCAAGCCCATCATGTTGAGATGAGATAATATTCTATTGTTCCTCTTTACTTTAATATTTTAGTTATTCTTCCCATATTCCATCATATATATTTCCTAATTCTATCATTTTTCCTCTTTATCATAGGGTTGAGATGGTGTGAACACCTCCAATTTATGAAGAACCACATAGGAGTATGTTTATGGATTGTTCCATGACTAGGCCCTATCACTTTGCTAGGTAATAGGAACCCTATATCATACTTATCCATAATATGTATGAAACCCTCCTTCAAAATTATATATATCCAACCCATCCCTTAGTAGATATTCCTTTGAAGCCCATTCCTATTCCCACTTTAGCTGAGTCTATTCTTGCTTTTGATCCCATTGTTCCTTGCAACAAGCCTAGTCTAGTTCCTTCCCCACCATCACCTTCTTTTGGTGATGGTTTTCTTCCTTTACCATATATGGCTTTATTTCCCACCAAATGGGCTAATGACCTTTCCAAAACTCCTTCCATTTCTATTATACCTCCTCTTATGATTACCTCTACTAAGCCTACTCACAAGTGTATTTATTTCCTCTACAACACAAATAATCATTAATCTATGTGTTATCATAAGTTATGATAATATATTGATACTTTGTATCCTTCTACCCCTCAGTCCTTAGACAAAGTTATACCTCCACTAAAGGTGATACCTGAGTATATTACTAATTATGTACATGTGTATTATCTTTGGCACCAATGTGGCACCCATAATACCTAGCATTATCTCGTCCTTAAGTAACATCTTAAATATCACCTTATATCTATTCTCAGACCTTCTACCGTTCCTCCCATAGGTAATTATTTCAAGAAGGCTCCCCTTTATTATTTAATGATTCCACATCCTATGGATACATCTCCTCTTATGGCCCCTTCATCACCTGCTATTCTTCCACCCATAAATCCTTCACCCATGGACCTTCCATCATCTATGCATCCTTCTCCACCTATGAGTCCCTTAGTTTTGGATACTTCCGCATTGGTGATCCCTTTTTCTCCTATATAGTTCACTCACATGTATTCTCCTAAGTATCCTTTACCTAATATCCCTCCTTATAATGATCTACTATGCATTCCTACCTTTTCTATTGAGGAGATTAGATTGAAGTATTTTCCTAGTTTTCACTGAAGATAGATGAGACATTAGTTGTAGTTCACATCTAACTTCACAGATATCTATCAAATGTTCTAGATAATGTGTGTGGGAAAATATATCAGTATTTATAAACACATGCATAATATTCTTTACATTTTCCTTTTGTATTGGATGTGTAATATAATTTTGTCTTTGTCTATTCATTATATCATTTGACATTGTGTTAATTCTTATTTATCTTACATGGTGACTTTGATTTTTTAATATATATTGCTTATAATATCATTTATGTTTGATTATGTATGTATGATTTATAAATTTTTTATTTTTATTTATTGATTTCATTTCTTACAAAATCCCTTTTTTCTCTTCACAATTATTTGATTTCTTATCTCTATATACATGTTTAATTGTCATTATGACTTGGTTATACAAACTTGGTTCCTTTAGTCCTTTCTTCTTTACCATGTGATTAGTTAGCAAATAATTAATCTCATTATAATATTATTTCATTGGTCAAATTTATATCTCCTTTTTCCCTTTATTCCTTTGTTTCAAAATAAGCATAAACATGGTTGAAACTTGAGATAACATGTTGGTTCATTATTAATCATAAGTGTTCTAGTCCATCTTGTCTTTAGTCACTTAACTTCCTTTGGCCTGAGCCTACAACTCATTCATGTGTATCAATCTATCTCTCATGATTAGTCATTCCAAGTTTTTATGGAGGAGGAATATTAAAATACATAAAAACATTCAAAACCAAAAAATCATTTAACAAAAGGCAATGATATAAAATTTAAAAACATTATAATATTCTTAAAAGTCAAATCACACTAAAAGATGTAATTCTAAGCACAAATCCTTTTTTTAGTCAAAGATCAAACTCCATAGTTGAACTTAAAATAGAGATAAGGGCTATTGGGGTGTAGCAGGCTAGTATATCATAAAAGGAAAATAAAAATATATTTTAGTGCTACCTAATTTCTCATGTAAGTACCTAATCTTCATAGTAGACCAATGACTCTATAAGGGGTCCTGAGGAATGGGTAACATGTTTGGGAATGTAGGTACATTTTAATTTTATTATAATAGTATATCTTAATGATTTGTCTTAGTAGTATGCTTATTTGCCTACAAAGCTTAGTGTCTATAGTGAATAGGTTTCCTTTGTACATTGATGGTCACTAGTCACTTAATGTCTTGGCACGTCCTTAGTATGCCTCCTGTATCTTAAGGTCTTCTCATAGGATACCTAAGTTATGATTTTTACATTTAATTTTTCACTCCTTATATTCCTCATATTTCCTCTTGAGAATAATTTTTTGGTTCATTGATAACTCCCCTAGGTATTCCATTTATGATTTGCATTGTAAGACCATGGATAAGACATGGCCTTTCTCACAAGTTACCACAATTTCACATTCCTATTACCAACATCCTTTATTACCATATTTTTAAATTTATTCCACCTAATTGGTATTCCATTTATGAGTTGTAGTGTAAGACCATGGATAGGACCTATCCTTCATCATAGAATTTTCAAATAATCCAACTAATAATCAAAATTACATGTGTCAAATATGAGATAAGATGTGATGGATTATGAATTTATACATAATTGACATGCTTCTCAATTTTATTTAATATGTTTTATGATTACTTCATTTATATTTCACTTTTATCTTATTATTTTATAATTTCATGAAATAATCCAACCATTTATTGAATTTTTCATACTTCCCATCTTGAATTAGTGCGATAAATATAAAACCAATTTTGCCAATTTTATTTTTATCTTATACTTCCCAACATGATATTAATTGATTTGTTTTTATACCATTTTTTTCTTTTACATACTTTACATCTTATTACATTACTTTCATACTTCTCAACATGATTTAGTGTGATGTTAATTGTTTTAATTTGGTGCCAATCTTTATCTTGGTTTAGAAACAAACTTTTTACCACCTACAAACAAACTTGTGGATGTATGCATGTGTGTGTGTGTGTGTGTGTGTGTGTGTGTGTGTGTAACCTTTTTTATTCTTTATACTTATTCATTTTTCTTATCATTACACATTTCCCAACATGAAATAGTGTGTAGAACATATTTGACTGTTTATATTTTACCAAGTCTTTTTACCTATTTTAGTTTAACCATGCATATGTCCTACATAATTCTAGAAAAGAAAACACAACTCATATATTTCTTATAGCATATATAATAACAACTAAATACATGTTCTATAAAGAAATATATCCAAGCATCCACAACCAAAAATCATAATTTAAACCAATACAATCAACATCGAAATGCCAAAATGAGACATGTGTGTGTGTCTATACATACACACACTCACACACATCATGCCCATCATATGGCCCAGCCATGCTACCCATAGATGCTTTGGTTTGACTCTTATAAATATAATATTATAAAGATGTTGTCCAATATCTCAGTCTTGATGCATGCCCTTGTGAATGAGCCATCTAAGCCTTTACCTATGCTAATGAGATTAGGGTCACTATATGTGTCACTCTTTCTTGGGCCTATAGTTATCCCATCTATGTCATGGTAGCTAGATGTGTATCTCTCTCCTAAGCTAAGGCCTATCATGTTGTTTCCTCTCTATCATCCATCGATATCGATGGCTATATCCCCTCTATGTGTGCTTGTAACTACCTCATGGCCTCTCTTTCTAGTTTAAACTAGCTCACCTGAGTTTTGATAGATGGTACCATGGGATCTTCTAATATGGTAAGGTCATATGGCTTTAGTGCCTCATATAATATATCATGGAATGATCCCCTCACTAAGGACCCCTATCTAGTCTCCTCCTCTATAATACCTAAAAAAATCACACCAGATAGATATTAGATCACTAATATATCTCAAAATCTATATATCTATACTCTATCTTATATAAACTTAAGAAAAAAATTAACCACATTTTATTACCTATCTATGTGTTTTCAACCATTATCTCATCATATATGTGATTGTTAAGCATGGTCTTCCCATCTACACATCCTCCAAAAACCTCATCTATAGGTTACCACGCAAACACAAATCCTAGATTCACCACTTGTGCCCATATCAAGATTTTCTTGAGTGGTCTCTCTATCACCTAACTCTATTTTGGCCCACCTAATGGGTCATATGGGATGACTACTATCTTTGCTCTCTTTTATTATTTCTACCTCCATTGACATCATGTCCATGGTGGTAACTACTCCTACTATGGATCTAGTGGTGGTACCCATGGTACTACTACCTTTGCATCCATCTCCTCCTAATTTGTTAATCATCATGCTTGACTTATCCATGGTCTCTCATGTCATGGCCTAAATGCTAGCCTAGTCACTGGTGGCCCTAATATTCATCTCCCCCATATCTCTCTCGTATTTCAAGCCTAAAATGTAGTCACTACTATTAGCACTACTAAGTGAGGTAATTCCATCTATCCTGGTATATGTGCCACTAGACGTGGATTTATCCACTAGGTATAGCTCCCTATCACCTATATCTATGTTAAAACTAGTGCCATTATCTCCCAACTAGGCCATATTATATTGATGTGCCCATGTAAATACCATTAAATATCCACTCATATCATAGTATATAATGATGTAACATGGAGCATGTCACATGCTACCTATTATTATCCCCATCTCTAAACCCAAGGTAACCTATCATCAACTGCATGGGGTAACCCAACTAGAAAATATATGAGGAACCTGTCATATATCCATGTTGTCAACACTATGATTGATCCCATAGACTTATGTCCTCTAGAAAATAAGTAATACATATCATGCACAAACTACACCTAGATGATAGATCCCAAGTCATATAACACCCTCTACTCTAATATCATCTTGAACAAGGCTATCCCAAATAGTGGTACCTTACCATTTGACTTGTGACATAATACCTATGTTATCACAAGTCCTATTAAATCCTTCAAGATATCCAAAATTTGTGAGGTATATACATCAAACATAATCACCCTTAATCTAGGGTATATCCTCTCTGATCCCATCACCAATATGGTTAAGGCTCTCCTCTCCTCCTCACTATCTAGTACTCCTATAACCATGGGTGTACCTTTTATATGTAATCCAAATATGGCATGTACATCATCTAAAGTGATACCCATATTTGTATTATCCCCCTCCACCTCTCACTTAAATGCATTAGTCAATCATTTTGATGCTCCTAGGAACATGACTAATAAGTCTAAACTCAAAGGAATCTTACACATGTCTACTATTCCTCCAAGGCCTAATGAGATCAATCTAGATATATCCTCAATAGACAAGCACTCTAATAAGTCTAAGAGCCATGGTGTGTCCACTAAGTACCAAAACCTCAGACATCCCTACTACCATAAAACAATAAGAGATGCATTATATATTTCATGTCATTCATAATCAAAATACATTCTTTTCAAATTTTGATAAAAATAATCCTAAATTATTTTCATCTAGTCATTTTTCATCAATTCAACCTATTTATAGCCTATTCAACCCTTTTTTCCCTTAGTTGGCCATTCTGGGGGCCTTTCTAGCACTCTCCTGGCCTATTTCACACATTTTCATACTATTTTGGTTCCTTGGTTAAACACTACTTTGACCAGAATTTTCTTCTTTTGACTTTGTTAACTTTACAAATAAGTCAACCCTTCTAATTTTCCCCTTTTAGTATTAAGTTGTCATAGTGGATTTTTTACTAGGTTCAAAATAATTTACTAAGTTGATAGTTTGGTAAACACACTAGGTCAACATATACCTACTAGGTCGACAATGTCCATTTTGCCAAATTTTAGCCTACTAGGTCTAGTGGGTTGACCTAGTTGTTTTAACACACTGACCCCTTACATTTTGAATAATAAATGCCTTCTAATAATTATTACTCTGATTCCTTCAAATTTAATTCCCTAAATAGTTTTTCCCACCCATAAGAACTTTTTTGGGTTCATTTTGATTCTTAGAATTTCTTTACATTATAAATTTGTAAAAAAACTTAATTTTAATCAAATATTCAGAAACCAATTTGAGATTCTCAATTGCCTACTTGTATACCCACTACCACTTCTAGGAGTCCTTCTCATCTTGCTTGTGATCTCTTTGCCATCCTAGATTTTTTGGTCTCTCAAAACTCTTTTTCTCTCTTTCACAAGTCAAAAATAATAGTTGACTTCTCTTTTACCATTATTTTAACTTACTTTTCATAATTCATTACTTTTCAAATATTTTTCATCAGATTCCTTATTTTACCTATAACCTTATTTCTACTAATCCATTTTTTAAACCATAAAATGTTTTTAAATCATGATGATGTAGCTAATATTTTCCAATACTATGTGCCTATCTTCTGAAAATTTTGAGTTTTTGCTTTCTTTTTGCACTAACTTCTATAAGTTCACCTAATGTTCTTCACATTTGGATGCCTTCACTTATCTTATAGTCTCCTTCTTTATCTCCAGCACTATGGTAAGTAAAGGTATGTGTTTTTCAATTTTTTCCTTTCATTTATCTTCTTTGATAATTACTATATTTTATGTAGCATCAACGTTATGTTTTATCATATTTTATTTGTTGAAGGACCATCTCATGTTACACTCAAGTGACATGTGATGAGCTTAGAGTGGGACATATGTATACACAATATTTTAAAATTTTTATTGCATAATAACACTTTGTATCTTGTAATAATCCATTTATTTTCAATCTATCTAAGTGCATGACTTAATGGGTGAATTGGGAAAGGGGTGGACAAACCATTTGTGCTTCATAGGACTATTATCCCTTTTAACACTTGTTATATACACACTTGTCTCCTAAAAACCATTTCCCTAAGATTTTTTTATCTATTTTACCCTATCCAATCATTTCCCACATTTTTTATTCCTCTTACTCACTTTATATCCATTTTAATAGTCAGTTGTACTAGTTCACCTAGGCTGACCCTGTATAGTTTTGGGTGATTTTCACATAGGAACTAGTTTGACTCTTAGCCAACCTAGTTCATGACCTAGTGAATTATTGTCCAAAATTGTGCTAGGTCAATTAGGTAAACCCTATTGGATAATATTTTTAAAAGGTTTTAGAGTTAGACTCACCTATATATATAATTTAATTTCACCATTATTTTAGAGAATAGAATAATTAAGATATATTGTGCATCTACTTATTGACCATTCTACTTGAGGAGCAAGTTTAGGGTTTCATAATTTCTTTGGAGATATATATATTATCTTGTGGAGAATTATTTTATATTCATTTATAGGTTTTATATCCTATATCTAATTTATCTTTGTCATCCTTACATACCACAACAACCTCTTATGAAGCTCCTTGGCCAAGGGAGAGATTGAGGCTCAACAGGTTCATCTTCAAAGGTAGTATTCCTAACATTATTCCTCCTTTCTAAGAGCAAATAGATACGCATTTTTAATTATCTTCCATTCATTATAATTAAATTTAAATTAGTATATTTCTCTTATTCATGTTTACTTTTATTGTTTCTAACCCCCACTTTATGCCACAAGCTTTGGTGAGCACTAGATTAGATTTGATTTACATGTTATTAGTCTATTGAGCTATCACAACATAGGACTCCATTAGGTTTACTACATGATTATTTTTAATTGGAGGCTTTGGAACCCTCCTTATCATAGTCTATTATTATAATATATCCCATAATCGGGTCTAGTGGATCCCCATATTGGTCATGTTCTCAATTATTTAATGTGTCCCGAGTTAGAAGTGTATGATATGATCTATCTATTTTGAGTTAGGATTAATTTATTGACATCATTAATTTATAATTACATACACAAATCACTACCAAAAATTGGTTCTTGTGGCATTATATTTTTATTTTATTTTGGTGTGTAAAGGAAAAGGGAGAGGAAAGAGAAGAAGATGCATCTAATATATCTTCATCAACACTTTCAATGTCATGTTAATAGTAATCCTCATATCCATAATTACAATAATAATCATCATCTTAATCATTATAAATGAAATCATTATCATGTGCTAATGTGTAATCATTAATATTTGTCTATTCATTTTTATAATTATGAGAAAATTTTATAAATTCATCTACTGGGTGACAGGGATGAGGCTTCTTGGATGTCATTTTAAACATTCCAAATAATATAATGTAAACAATAAAAAATAAGTACATAATAGGTAAAGTGTAATCTAAAATAATTATATATGAAATTATGGGAAATCTTTATCCCAATGTATATAAAAATTAGGATTATACTTGAAACCTTAAAGGTTAGTATTTTGGTGTATAAGGACCTAGTATGTGGATCCAAGGTTTTGGAGGGTTGTTTGGAAAAAATTAAAATTGTATTAAATTAATTAAAACCTAATATATGATTAATTTAGATCATTTATGTTTTTCAGAAATAAATTTTTTATAACACTAATTTAATGTGTAAGAATGTAGAAGGCAAACCCTAGGATGAAGCTAGGGTTTTAAGCAATATTTGAAGTAAGTCAAGTTTACCAGATAAATTAAATTTTTAGGGTTTATAGTGTGTAAATACTAGGTTATTAATATTTTGATTATAATAAATTAGGATATATAATATTCACTAAATATAACCACTGACCTATGAAATAATTGATCTAGTCTAATGTTTCAAAACATAGTAAAGAATGTGATAAACAAGTATTTAATTAGAAATTACTTGAGACAAAGGATATATAGGTTAAAAATGGTATAGGGATAGGTTTTAGTGTCATGAATAGGGTTTAGGTGTCAAAAATCCTCTTATATATATTAAATCCCTACCATATAAAGTAGTTTTGTTATGCTAGTGTCCACTTATGGCACTAGTGTCCTCTTGGCACTAGTGTCCTCTCTATAGGAACTATTTTGAGCTTTTGAGAACATGAATGTCTGAGTATACCAATTATTTTCCTATGTTAGAAAACCTTGATTCATTATCTATGGTATTTTTTAGGATAATTATTCTCCAAAACATAAGGAACAACTACACACATGAAACAATAACTAGATCAAATGCAAAAAGAGGAAAAATTAGGTTATGGGATATTATGATCCCACAGAGTATAACCCCTATTATCCTAGATGATACCTATATTAACCCTAATGATAGGGGTCTAAAATTACATTTAGTTATCACTTAGATAATGTGCATAATCGACATGCATAATCCATTCTTTGATCAAGATGCAAATCTAGGTGTGATAGATGAGTGGTATGCAATATAATGAGTTACATTATTGACTAATTTTATGTGATTATGTGCCAAAATAGTAAATTTTATATTTAAAATGCCTTGTGAGGATTTCTATATATAAGTAACTTTGATTTTAATTTAATACCCTTGTTCCCTTGCTAACAAGATTTAAAATAAATATAAAATCATACGATAAGGCTTAATGATGATTATGACCCAAAACATGGTAAGAAAATAATAGTTGGAGACTAGCACCAAATTTGGGCACTATAGTTGTCATTATAGTGTCCACTTATGAAATTAATACCTTGAAGTCATGAAACTAAGTACATACTAGGTATAATAGGTTAAGGGGGACCTATGATTAGAAGGGGATGATATAAAATAATTGGGGGTGTATAAAATAGGTAAAATGAGACATAAGAAATAACAAAAGACCCAAAATGACCATACAAACAAGATTCAAATCCATCACTAAGACCCTTCTATGCAAGAGTAATAAAATACATAATAGTTATGGTTTCTTGACCAAACTAGGGTGTATAAACAACCTAAAGTCATTTTAGACTCTATTTTCCATAGTTGAGTTCCCTATGAATTCAATCAATTAATTACTTACATGGGGAACTTATTTAAGGAATATTAAACTACATAAAAATAATATTAATTAAATAAAGTCATAGGAGACTCAATATACCCTAATTAAAATCCATATATAACTAATCACTTGATTGGTTGTATGTGAAATTCAATTATGGTATAATGAGCCCCATAAACATAATTTAAAAATCTTAATATCATTTTGGAATCCATTTTACCTATTTTAACTATGTATAAATTATTTTTTAATTATATATAACCTAATTATTTTTAAATCATTTAGTTAAACATTTGGTGAACCTGACCTTGATCCCCAAAACCCTAAATGTTTGATTAGGGTTTTTTGATTCTCTATTTCTGATTTTTTATTTAACAATGTTTTACAAGTTAAAAATTATATTTAATTTTATATCAATATGTTCAATGTGGATCTATATGTAACTCATTTTATGTTACAATTTATAATTATAGTGGCATTTTACTATTATACTATGCTAATACAAGGTATCATCTAGAGAAATAAACAAATCCATAAATATAATGAGAATGGTTTTAAATTGATGACAACATTTAATCTCTCTTCATAATTCATTTTTTAATACTATAGAGTCAATATATAGATGCCAACATTCATTAATTAAACCATTTGTTCCACCTAGACATTATTTGATTGACAGCTACCATCTTACACCCATTATTCACCCATTGCTTATATTGGATTCTATAGTCCATGATGTCACTACTCAAAAAGGTAAATGTGTTAAGCCTAATATTCCATCTATTAATATATAATAGGTGCCTTATAAGACAAAGTTTGTCATTATATCTAAGGGATATGATCTTATTGACCAATTTAACAACACACATGCTAAAATTCCCATCCTTGAACTTCTAAAGTAATCTAATATATATAGGGATATCTTATATGAAGCATTGCATGAAACACAAGTTTCAAGTAATATTGAGCTAACTTGTTTTACGAATATTATGAGATATTTCAAAAATAATGGAAAACTCATCACCTTTGATATAAATAATTTACCATCTAAAGATGCTATTAACTAATAATTACCTTTTTTCATATAATAACTATGCATAATAAGGGTATCAAAAGGGTGTTAATTGATAATGGATCAAGATTAAACATTTGTCGCACAAATTTCCTAACCACCATGGGTATTAGAAACAATATTATAAAAATATGAGTTATACATATAAAGTGATTTGATAATTCACATAGACCCCTAATTGGAAAAATAACTTTAGATGTAACATTAGGGCCAAAAATGGTTCCAACCACCTTTCAAGTAATGTATCAATCATTAAATTAAAATTTGATTTAGGTTAGATGTTTGATACACAATGGAGGTAATCCCATCTACTTTAAATTAATGTGTAAAATTCATGCATGATGGGACCTTATTGGTAATGCCTATTGATGATGAACCCTTTAAATTCTTCAAAATGATACATTCTAATATATAAACCATTCTTATAGTGGTACCACCTACACAATTTATTTATATTAAGAATATGTAGACTTATGAAATGGGTGAATCAATTACAATGGCTCCATTATCTTTAAATATATATAAGGAAATAAAAATTGAAGTTCACATATATACACCTCAATAATAAAAATAAAAATAAAATGAATCAATGATACAAAAATCACAAGTACATCTAATATTTGATATTTTTTTATTGGTCAATATTGAGTAGCAATATGGCCATGTTTAAAAATTTTATGATAGTGATGACGATTTATCCCATGATATGATAGATTAGGAATTGTGAAAACTTAAATATGATCCACTTGAGCATATTTCAAATAACTTATTTTAACAATGGGTCCCTATACATATAAAATAAACTCACCTATAGAAGATATGGAACCAAATCAAGATAAGGGTAAATCAAAAATAGTAGATGAACATGTAAATTCTTGTTTTTTAATTTTTTAGGGGTTTACTAGTGTAAACACTAGATTTTTAAAGTCTTGAATAAAGAGGGTGTGTCTCTCTCTCTCTCTCTCTCTCTCTCTCTCTATATATATATATATATATATATATATATATATATATAAAATAAGTAGATAATTTAATTAATTTACCCAAAATAGATAGTGTAAGGAGAAGATTTAATTATTTGGAGTAAAATCAGTGTCCCTAGATGATTGAAACATTAAACTAGGTTAGGATAATATACTTGAGTCCTTTCATTATGATGTTGGAGTCTTAGGTGCCTTAGGACAATAGTGGAGTCAACTAGACACTAGGATACTATACTATTGTAAAAGGTAATGCACTAATTTCCTCTAGTGGATAAGGGGCCTAAGAAATTTTGGGATTCTATGAGAAGTCTTTTGGTTTTTATATATGTTTTTAGGAGATTTAGATCATCCTTATGTATCATTATTTGGCTATTTCTCTTCATAACCCCAAGGGATAATTACACATATAAAACAACAATCTAATCAAAATTAAAAGGAAGGGGAAAAGATGGGTTGTGGTATATTATGTTCACATGATATAGAACCCATATTGTTCTATCTTTTTCCTATATTAACCCCAATAATATGGGTCTTAGATCACATATAGTTGTCCCTTAAGGAACATTGATAATCAAACTACATGATATGCTAGAATGAATTTTACTTAGGCCCTTATTTGATCAAACATGAAGATCTATGTGTGATGATGAGTAATATATAATGATGAGCTATACTATAGACTATTTTTTTATGTAATTATGTGCTAAAGTAGTAAGTTCTAGATGTAGAATGCCTTGTGAGGCTCTTTATATAGAGGGAAATTTAATTTCAATGTAAGATTGTTGTTCTTAGGATGATAAGGTGAAAATACATAAACAATCATAATAAGAGACTCAAACTAAGGTAAGGAATTAAAACAAGATAAAAATATGATCATTTTAAAATAGCATTAAGGTGAACACTATTACAGTGTGTTACTATCCAGGACTATGCTATTATCCCATAAGAAATAAATATGCTATGAATGAAACAAATAGGCTAGGGGCCCTTGTGACTTGGATAAGAATGAAATAAGACCATTGGATATGAAAAAATATGGGTAGAAAAGTCATAATAAGGACTAAAAGATCAAAGTGACTATATGAACAAGACCTTCATTCATAATTAATAACTTCCTTTGAAAGAGCTACAAAAGACATAATACTTGTGTTTTCTTGAATAATTTAAGGTGTGTATATTTTAACCCCTTTTATTATAGTAATTAAATTAAAATTAAAGTACTAGAGAAAAATAAAAGTAAAAATTCATACTTATACTTACTTATGTGGATGTGTTCTAGACCCAACCCACTTCTTCGCTAGGAAGTGGACATGCAATTTTAATATTGGTTGTGAAGAGAAAATCCACAATGTGAGTGTCACCTATGCTAAAGCTAAGTAAATAAACAGATTATGAGAAAAAAATCCCTATTTTTCTACACTTTTATATGTGAATGAGTCTAATGATTAATCTATAAATATAGCTAAATAATCATTGCTTGCCCCCACTCTGATATGTAATTGAGTTTGAGAATAAATTTGTAAGTGTGGAGAAACAAGCACTACTTGATCCCACTTTGATATGTAACTGATTATGAGAATAAATGCTCTTAGAGGTCAAAACTATCACTTAACCTACATAATCTAACTCTTGTGAAAACTATGGATCAACTGATGTAGATAGATATATAACCCAATTTGGTGAAATCTTGGTGACTACGTAAGTGTAATATGATAGTTTTTACATAGAGAATAATATACTTTACCATTCCATATATATAACATGGTGTAATCATATTGATCAAGGACATGTGCCCTACATAATGACCCCAAACCTGATATATGATTAATGTAGTTATGTATCTTATGCATAAAGTTGCATGTATATAGGGATGGTTTAGCATGTATGTGCCTCTATAATCATAAGTGTCTAAAACTGTGTTGAAATATTATGTAACCCTATAAAATTAAATCAAAATATGTATTTACTTATATGAGTATCTGAGTGTCTAAGTAAATAAAACTATGTGTTTGTATATTGAATTCATTATGTAAATATGTGTATCTAAATATCATATTCAATCTAGGTATCTCAACTAAACTGTGTCTGAGTCATTGAATCAAGAAATCATATTTAAATATGTATCTGTATATGTAAGCCATTGAGTAAATTTATGTATCTAAATATTTGATTTAATCTATGTATCTGAGCCAAACTATATCAGTGTGAATAGTGTATATATACACCCTTTTAGTGAGAGAGTTGAAATTGGGATAAGGGTATCAAACCAAAAGTAATAATGATAGGCATGTTAGTGAATAGTTAGCATTGATGAGATGATTATAGGATTGATTATTTTGACAATCCTAGAGGAATTGTTTCTAAATGGAGACTAAGATAGGCCTATGGTCTATATTGAGTTTGTTAAGGAAAAATGAGTTTGGTCATTTGTGGAGTCAAATTGATTGGGATAGAAGTGTAATTGGTATAGTGCAGGGGATATCATCATCAAATTTTTCATGAAATAAATGGATTGGAAATTAGAGCCATGATTCTTAACATATCATGGTTGGAATATTTTTATAATAGTTGGAGAAATTTGTATGCAGAGCCAACCTTAGGTGGGTGGCAGTTTTAAAACATTGGTTAAATAGGTTTGATTATTTGATTTCAAAAATCATTTGAAGTTTATAATTTGATATAATTATTTCAATTAGTCCATAAAATATTTTAAGGATATGAGGTGATAATTTGAACCATTATGATGTGGTGGAGGTGCTTATCCATACCAAAGAGGAGGTCACCCTGGTAATAGTTCCATCATGTTCCATGTTTTTTTCATTATTGATTGAATTTTTCATCATTTTCTACATAATTTGAGCTAAATTAGGACTTTATTGGGAGGATTACACTATTATCCTAAGGATAATGTTAGTGTCCTAGGATGTCATGTTAATGTTCATGGACCGCATTAATGTCGGACACTATAGTCTTATGTGTAGTGCTAATGTCCCGTAGACTAAACATTGATTTTTTTAAATTCAAAATTGCATTTTTTGATTATTTTATCATGTATATTTTCCATTTTGGGATGATAATTTAATTTTATATGTGGATGTGTGCATTATTGAGTTTTATAGTGGATGGATGATGGTTACATGTGATGCCATTGATAGATGATGAGAGAGTAGTTATAGATAGGGATGGTCTAAGTTATATGGCATTATTTTCACTAATTCCCATGGATTTATATATGATTATTGCACTATTCAAGTGGTGGAATGTTGATACATATAATTTTTTTCTATCCACTAAAGAAATTATTTTTACCCTAGAGGATGTGTATAGGATACTTAGATTTCCCATTACTGGTCAGCGTGTTGTATTATAGGAGGTAGCTAGAGATATAGCCGGATACCAAGCCTAAAGGTATTTTTAACCCATACCTATGGGGACCCATTATCAAGGGATTAATAGTGATGTATTATTATCTATAATTGTTATATCTAGTGTTTCATGGTTACAAATGTTTTTGGTAGTGTTATTACCAACATTTATTATTGTTGATGTTACTAGTGTATCCATTTCATATACGATGCATGGGATTATGTAGGACATAAAGGAGAATGAGACCATATAATTTTTGAGTCATATTATGTTGGCCCATTTGTATCAATAATTGCATAATTTTACTTAGGACTTTTGCAGTGGTGGGATTAGATCATCAACATTATTACATGATTGGGTTTTTGAGCACCTAAGGGGTTTATGCATGTAAATTTGGCACACCCATATGTATTTACCAAAATATGAAATAGAATATCTCCCATATTATTTATGATAATGATGCACTATCAATAGGTATTGGTTTGAGTAAAAACCAAATATATATTTATAAAACCTATAGGGCATCTCATGGATGTCCCATGGATGGGATACAATTGAGATGGATTCGAGTTGTTGGTTACATGATCAATAGACCATAGTTTTTGAGAGGTTATAATATGATAAAGTGACATGATATTTTGTTAAGGATGTGCATCTTATACCATGGGTGTGGTTGAAGATTACCCAGGCCCCAATGAGGCTAGGTAGTAGGGTGAGACCCACAATAGTTGAATTGGATTTGATTCCAGTGATGGAGTGTGATATTGTGATATAGATACCTAATGTTGATAATTTGTTAGTTATTTATGCCTTATTATTATGGTGGGGATAATAGATATGGATGCCATTATTTCTAGGAGATGGGGCTATTTTGGAAAATGTACTAGATCCAGATCCCATTAGAGAATTTGAGGGTACATTATCATTTATATATTTTCATGATTTATTTATTTATTATTGGCTTATTAGTTTCTTTATTTTTGTCTAATGTTTTGTGTTCATGTGTGTAGGTGAAAGAGATGATGAGTATTATGATACCATCATTAAGGCTATGTTGTCATATCTTACATGGAATATTCTTGATGATGTCATAGATGATGGGTTAGTGGAGAGGACCACAATAGTTGCAAGCATCCATTCCCACATATTTGATAGAGTGGTCATTTCCACAATAACTTATAGGTAGGTATCCATGGATAAATATAAAACACATACCAATTTGTATAGGTGATCTATTGGATCTATATGATAACATAGCAAAAAAATGTAGCAATAAAAAATATAGTGGTAAAAACGTAGTATGGCAAAAACATTGTAAGAACAAAACATAGAGAGGAAAAATGTAGCAGTATTGGTAATGTCACAAAAATGTTTTGAAGAGCATAATTTTGATATTTTAGTGATTATGACATTGTTTATTTGTTGCTTATTTCATTTTGGTTATAGTAGTTAACATTTCATGGTGGAAAATTTATGCACCAAATTTACAAGAAAAATAACAAAGGAAAATGTGATTTTGTGAGTTTAGAATTTTAGTTAAAATTTGTGTCATCTTCTATTTGAGTTCATACTTTACTATGTTTTATTCTTTTGATGTTTTGTCTGCACTATATTTTATCTTCACTACATTTTTCATACTAGTTTTCTAATAGCTACATTTTTTTGCTACTTTTTAGTAGGATGCCGATCTAGTCCCACACCTAATAGTTATGGCGGGTAATTAGAAAGATCATGGATGATTATATTCATATACAACTAATTCATGTGAATTTTGTGGATTAAGTAGTGATGTGATGAGATATGGATTATAGTCATAGATCTTAGTATTAGTCTAGATCTAAAGGGGATACATGAGCATCTAGCTCTAGTGTGTGTGTGTGTGTGTGTGTGTATGTGTGTGTGTGTGTGTGTGTGTGTGTGTGTGTGTGTGTGTGTGTGTGTGTGTGTGTGTGTGTGTGTGTGTGTGTGTGTGTGTGTGTGTGTGTGTGTGTGTGTGTGTGTGTGGACCTCTTGTTAAATGGACATCATGTGACTTGGAATTTTGATTTATGGCATTTTTTATTTAATTATATGTTTAATTATATTCATGACTTATGTTTTGATAAGGAAATGTATTATATGGATAGATAATGGTAATTTATTGTTTATTTATATATAGATGCTTGAGCAGACATTTATATTAGATTGGAGTGTTAGTTACTAGATTCAAAGTCATAGAAGTATCATAATATATTTGAGTGTGGATCATGTAATTAATACATGCACTATCTAAATCTTGATGGAAAAGTAAACAAGTGACCATAATGCTTAAATTGTGTAGATGTAAAAGTGGACTCTATAAGTGATACTTCTTATGGTGTACTATTGGTAGCTAAATTTTTATAATCTATAGGAAATAGTTTAATCAAATATCATACTAGATATGTTCTCTATTATGCATTATGTCTTAAAAATATTTTAATTGGTTATCTTACCAAAGATATGTTTTAATCTTTACGATATCTACCAAATATATTAATTAGTTATTGTACTAAGACTAATGGTTAAGCTTATTTCCATTTTTTTACCATGTTATTATAAATAGGTTGAATACTGTGATTTGGTTCCCATCTCTACTAAATCTATTATGTATGATATATCTCATAATTAGGTGTCCTATAAACCATGTGGATCATATGATGAATAATGAATGGATCCTTGAAAGTAACATCTTAGGATAAATCACTTAGAGATGAATGTGATCTAGGAGAGTTTGGAGAAGAAGTTCTTGATGCCCCCTGTGTGAATGCTATAATGCCTATATTGACATACTGATCAATATGATCATTAAGTGTATAATGGTTAGTATTCCAATGTCCATTGATTTAATGATAATTTTATTATGATTTATTCTTTATTATGTGCATATGATGTGTTAGATAGTGATTAGTAGGAGGAAGTATGATCATCACCCTATATAATATTATAAATAAGATATCATGAGGCCTATTTATAAATAAGAAATGTATATCCCCTTTGATAGTATCTTGTTCTCTACACATCATGTGAGATTCTCCTTAAAGTGGATCTTTTCATTTGTTGATTATCTTTATTGGTTGTTTATGTTCCATTATTTCATTAGTCATGGGTGGATTAGGATCTTGTACCATATAATATGAGTGTGACTATGAGATCTCTAAATTTAAATCTACCTTTGAATGTTTCTCAACTAGTCCTAACTTCTCTAATTTCATAGATATGTAACATAGATGCTATAATGATTTATAAGTATCATCTAAAAATTTATCCTTAAGAGGGAAAATGAGGCCTCTAACTAAGATGTATTGTGTCTCTAAATTTATCAGTTGGTAGATCAACTATTGCATACATTATTTGAATCAAAAGATGCAATGATGAACTTTTTTTGACTCACCTTAGTGTAGTGGAGTAAATATATCATATGTGACTTCAGTTCCCTTATTATGTATATAATGCATTTTAAATAATTCTTATAACTCATTTTATGTATGTATTTAACCACTAGGGAGTGAATGATGGAACCAATTTAAGGCCTCACCCTCTAGAGTTTGTGGAAATAATTGTAAGAGAATCAAACTATGAATGACATGTACCATAGTCTTTATATAAATTTTGAGGTGAAATTATGGGACTATATGTCCATTGAACTTAGGTAATATTGGTATATGAAACTACTTTGGTAATTTTTAATTGAATATTATGTGTGAGCATGGATAACATTGGAATAAACACAAAACTAGTATATTTAATTTCCAATAAGAGTTGGTGTACTTTTTGTTATAAATTACTGACAACATGAATCAAGGAGATTACCTCTTATGAAGGTATATTAACATCAGTAAGATATTTTTTTAAACCTTGAATCTCTTTATTAGTTTTATCCATTGGCACAGTACATTGGGGAAAATTGATATATATATAGTGAGTTTGATCATCGTAACCTTTAGAAGGTTAATATCTTGGACCTAGTGAGATGGAAATTATCTATCAACCTAATAGAGGTTAGAATGAGGAATATGTGCTACTACAAAAATGAGGGGTGGAGGAGATTCATTGGTATCTCTTAGTTTTAATTTGTAAAGAAGTATCACATGATAATACAATAGAAGACAAATTTTTATCATGTGAATGTAAACCATGTAAACTATGAACATGAGTATAAGTTCATATAATTTTATATGGAAATGTGTTATTTATTCAATTATAATTTAATAAGCAAAAAAAAATTAAACATGATATAAGGGTGAAGTAGAGAGAGGACTAAACTCAATTTATTCTTCACTAAGTTCATAGTAATCATTTTTTCCCCAAGTTTCATCAAAATTAGAATTTATTTCACTTGTAGATGTAAGAGAAGAAAAAATACCATTTTCATGCTCAGTAAGAGGATAAAAATAATATTTTAAATTTTTAATACTATGGAACATATCATCATACATAGGTAGAATGCAATGTGTATCTTCACTGGCTATGAGTGGAATATACATGTTATCATTATTTTCAATATTAGAGTCAAGTGTATAAGAAGTAGAAATCATGATTTAAATTTGAATATTATGATAAGGATAAGGGTTTGATATATTTTAATTATATATTTTTTTCATGGAATTCATATGTTGAGGCTGAAAGGTAAAAAGGGTGACAACACAATATCATCTACTTTAGTTTGTAAACTTTGAAAAGGTGTAATATCAATTGTACATGATTTTTAAAATTGAATTGAGAAAGGAGAATAAAGTTCATTTTTATTTTATATGTTAGGAAAATAATGTGAAGGAACAATATTTCTTGAATTATCTATAATTAAATTTATTTTATTGATCTTATATTGGTTCAATTGGAATAAAGATATAGAAAGAGTGTGTTAAAAGATAGGATCTTGTTAAAACAAATCACTACCTATAAGGTTATATTTTGGACTTATGTTGTATAATTGATTTTTATAAGTATGGGAAGAGAGAGGAGAGGGAGAAGAAGATGCATCTATTCTATCCTCATTATCACTTTCATTATCATGCTCATAATAATAACCATATCCATCACTACAATAAAAATTATCATCATCATTGTAAATGAAATCATGTTCACTATCATGTTTTATTACATAATTTTAGAAATTGGTTCTTTCATTTGTATAATTATGCAAATATTTTAAAAATTGTCAATTAGGTGAGGGTTAATAGGTTCCCTAGAGGTCATTTTAAACTTACCACAAAAGAGAATAAAAAAATGAATAAGAGGAAAATAATGGGTAGAAGATAATACATCATAAATATATTATAAAATATGTTATATATTCATCCCAAAGTAAAAAAATAAAAAATTGACTTGAAACCTTAAAGGGTGAATATTTGTATGTATGAGGACCTAGTATGTAGATTTAGGGTTTTGAAGGGTTTCTAATCAAAAATTTGAAAATTTTAATTAATATAACCCTAATAGATGATTCATATGGATCAGTTAGGATGTGAAAATACTAATAAAAAAATATAATTTTGTAAACCCTAATTGTTTACATGAAAATTTAGAAAGTAAATGATAGGATGGACCTAGGGTTGTAATTAAATATTTGAAGTTGGGTTCACCCACAAGTTTAAATTTATATGGTTTTATTAGTGTAAAACATATATTATTAGATTAATAAGAAAAGAGGGTAATTATAGATATATTATAAATACCTACTTTAATTAATTTATCTAAAATAGCGAGTGTAAGGAGAATATTCACTTATCTAAAGCAAAACAAGTGTCCCTAGATGATGAAAATGTTGAAATAGTTCAAGAGAATAGATTTGAGTCCTTTATATCTAAATCTAGAGTTTTGGTTACCTTAGGATAATAGCATGATCAGATGAACATTGTCACATTGTGCTATTGACAAAATAACTATGCTAATTTTTTCTAGTGAATAGGGGGATTGAGACTTTTAGGGATGCTATAAGAGGTATTATAGGTTATGTAGATGTGTTTAGGAGATTTTTATCATCCTTTTATGTCATTTTTTGGTTTTTCTCCTTCAAAAACCTAAGGGATACCTACACACATGAAACAACAATGGAATAAAATGAAAAAGGAAGGGGAAAAAGTGGGTTTTGGTATATTATGATTGTATGATATTAAAACCCTATTTTTCTCATTGGTGCCTTCATTAAACCTAGTTATAGGGGTTTCAAATTTCATGTATTTCTTCCTTAGAGAATGTGAATAATCAATGTATATGGTTACTAAAATGATTTTTTCCTAGGCCCTTATTTGATCAAGCATGCATATTTATGTGTGAAGCTGATTTATATGTAGAGTGTTGATTTATACTATTGACTGATTTTTATGTAATTATGTGCCAAGTAAGTGTTAAATGTAGAATGACTTACGAGGATCCTTATATAGAAGGAGATTTAATTTGAATGTAATACACCTTTTTCTATGATGACAAGGTGAAAAGATATATAAAATCACAAGAAGAGACCAAAATAAAGGTAAGGACCTAAAACAATCTAAAAATATGACCATTGGATAATAACAGCAAGGTAGACACTAGTGTAATATGCTATTGCCTAGGACTGTATTATTGTCTTGTCATAAAAAAACTATGTTATGACTGAAATAAATAGGTTAAGGTCCCCACTAAATGGTATATTATTGACATAATACCACTAAATATGTAGATATATGGATATAAAAGTCATAATAAGGATGAAAATACCAAAGTGACCATACAAATAATACCTTCATTCATCTTTAAGAACTTCTTGTGAAAGAGATACAAAAGACATGGTACTTGTGCTTACCTTACCAATTTAGGGTGTGTACACTTGTTATTGTATACATCCCTCTTGGATAGATAATTTAATTCAACCTTAAAAATGTTAAATGTAGCTACATCATGTCAATAATTTGAAGGCTTCTCAAAAATCCCCACAACACATTGTATGGATTTTATAAAACCAGGATACATCAAATATAATACTTTGTATGTTACTTGAGAATCACATGATATATTTAACCCTTAAAATGAAAAAATAAAGAAGTGTAATTATTCCTAAATAGGTATTACCATATTTTAATTATCATCAAATTAGTGGTCATTATAAAAATCAATGTGAGGTGTTGAAGAACCAAATTCAAAAATACAAGATTGAAATTTATTTCCTGATTATTTACATCAACCTTGAGAGGAGGGTAATGTACCCCATAAATAATTATGGTAATGGTTTTATTATCATTATTTTTATGATTTGAAGTATTTTTTCCTTTTGAAAGATTAGAATTATTGGGTCTTTTTTATTTTTTATAAATAACGTGTATGCATTTTTCAATCTTGTATTTTTGAATTTGGTTCTTCAACACCTCGCATTGATTTTTATAATGACCACTAATTTGATGATATAATATGAGTTATGCCACTCAAAATGTTTTCCAAAATCTCTTAGGTATATAATATTACCCATTTCATGTGGCCTAAAGGTAGTGGATCTTGACATATGGATAATGGAATAATAACCATACTTTATTTTTCACCTTGGGCAACAATGGTTGACTGATATGAAAGTAGTTGTTAGTGTTACAAAGTACTGTCTTTTTTTTCAACATAATAGAAATGAGGTTCATATACCATGTAATGAATATGGGGAATAGGTACCAATTATTTATTGTAGTGAGTTACCAATAAACACTTTAATATTGGCACTTTTGCAATATAAACAATTTTGGTTAACAAGGCCACCATGTAATATCTTGGGTCCTAAATTTGAAGACTTGTTGGTTTAAATATTTTTCAATATTTTCAAATACCAAAAATACCAAAAACATAATATAAATTCAAACAATACAAAAATATTTTAAACATTTACATATCCTTGGAGTACATAGTATTGGTTCCATGTTGGTAGATGGCATATTAGTATTCTATATATATATATATATATATATATATATATATATATATATATATATATATATATATATATACGTGTTTCACAAATCTTTTGATTATGATTCATGCATACATAAATACATGATCTATGTACTTTAAGATTTTGGGACCTCCATCTACTCATGTCATATGTATATTGGAGGCATATGCCTCTTTGATCAAGATACATATAGATTATATCATTTTATTACCACTTTAAAATATCATGTTTGATCGCTTATATGTACATACATTAGTATTTATCCATTATTATATCATTCAAAATGTACTTGATATGCTATGTACATAACATTTATCTATAGCACATATATCTAGAGACTAATATTATTTTTTTATGTTTGTCTCTTATAATTATCATTTATCAATTTACTTGAGTGTCTTACCTTTCTATTATTTTTATTTTTTGAGCATTTGAATATGTTACATTGTTTACATCCTATGTGCCTCTAATTTCCTCTTTAAATTTTGAATATGTTAGTTCCTACTTTTTGGATAGTTGAATAAGTTGTGTCCCTTTGATTTTGTGTCATTTTAACATGACCCTTATTTTAGGTCTCCTTAGACCATTCTCTTTTGACTTTCTTTTGAGTTATCTTATGTGTATACTTAACTAATTTTTGAACTAGTACTATTACTAACAAGACATTACATTGATATAATCATGAATCTTAGGATTTGATGTGATCACATTCTTTATTATTTAATGATATGTATACCTATATATGTTCCATATATATGCTACATGGCACATTCACATTTTACATGGTTATATTATCTTTTCTTCTTTTCTAGTCTCAAGGGGGGAATATTAGTGGGGGCATGCCAAAGAGTCATGACTTCCACATTATTTCATAGATTAAAATATATAGTGGGGCATGTTTTTTAAGCATGTTATCCACACTTCTTCAATACGAATTACACCTAGATTATAGTGGGGGCATGTATTGGCAACATGTCCTCAAAATTGGTGCTTACACTTGTTATTATATTTGGATTATAGAGGGGGCATGTATTGGAAACATGTTATCCACACTTACACCAATTATAAATTGTAGATTATATTAGGGGCATGTTATGGAAAAAATTTCTCCATACTTACATAGTTTTGAATTTGGCAAATTCATAATTATATGATTTAGATACACATTTTTGGTAGAATTATATACATTAGTTCTACTATTATACAAAATTTTAGCATGAGATATATCTAAGGTGAATATTTAATTTAATGTGTGCTTAATATTTCAAAATAAAATTAGTTTCAAATTTAAAATGCTTATAGGGAGTGTCATCACCCACTAGGTTGGACTTTTATAGATTGTATTGAGTCAATATACTATAGTAGTTGGTTCACTTTTTTGTATGGTTGAGGATATTAAATCACTCAATATTTCCATGTTTATAGGTTGGATGTGATTATGTCATCAAAAATTACTAGTTTTATAGAATTAGGTAGCTTGTTTCACTCACCCTCAGTAGGTTATAGGTATGATTGGGTTGCGTGCTGGAGCTAATCTCAACTACTAGGTGGTAATTCATCTTTTCTCTAAGGTTGGTGTAATTTTTCCTCCAATTTATATATATCTCTTTAGATATATGCAATTTCCATATTTTATATTTTTTCCTAGTGTTAGTTTTAGTAATTCATAATGATATATATTTAAAGTCAAATTTGTAAAAGTCAAGATAGTTTCATCGATACATAGGTGTATTCCCAAAACTTGATATATTTCACTTTCAATCATTTCAATGTTTTTAATTTTATATCATATATAGCGATTATATACTATAACATGCTCTTGGTTTTAGGTTTGTAATAAAAAAGGCACTCAAGTTGGAATCGATCCAAATAAAAGTATGTTATACACACATAGGTACACATTTATTCTCCTTTAAACCAATAATTTCATTACTAGAAAAAGGGGGGAAATGTAGATAATATTTCTGAATTACATAACACATGAGTATTATATAGTTGGAAAATACATATCATGGATGTACCTTTATATTCTATACATTTACCGATACAAAAATACTCACATATATTATTTTTATATGCCTAATTTCTTATCTCTTAGTCTAACTAATGTTAACCTAATGACTCAAACCTTCTATTTTACCCATAATGTTATAAACCTACTTATGTTCCTTTTATATAATTTTTGGATCTACACTTATTTTAGAACTACTTGGACACTTACATCCCAATAAGACATCTACATCAACACAAGTGTCCTATTTTGATGCAAGTGTCTAGTGCCCTAAAGTCATTTAATTACCAATGAAATGTATACCTATGGTCATCATAAGTGCTTTAATGTGAAATATTCTTCAAATAGATTGGTATAAATATAAGATCAATACACATTCATTACTCACCTAGCATAAACCTATAACAAACCTATCATAGACAAAAAAACACTTAATAAAAAACCCAAGTGTCCAAATATTCCTTATTTTATCTTATTTCCATATCAATTATAGGGAAAACATACCTATAGGTCTTAAATATTGAATGAGTGTTCCATGATCCACATTTTTCAAGTTAAAAGAAAGGTCACTATTATACTTATTTATAAAACATTGCATGATTATTGAACAAACCAACACATATAGGATAAATACATAATTTTTAGGCCTTATTTGGAGTGTTGGATATGTGGTAGTGATCATTAATAGAGGGGTATTTGAGGTAGCTCAACAACATGTGCCAATTAACCTATTTTCCCACAACCACATGAAGATGAAGAACTAAGGTTTTATCAATTGAAATGGAATGATAGTCCATGACATATATCTAATTTCACATGACTGAAGGTAACATAGAACCTAGAAGCATCTAAGCGGTCACATCTAGTTCTAGTAGGTATTCTATATTAGACACCTATGTCCAAGATAAATAATAGCATTAATACAACCATCTGGGCAAGTATCCATAGCTACAAATCTATAATTTCTAGAATCATGTGACTAATATAGAATGGAATTTTTTTCTACATTATACATTTTCTAGATCCATAGTTATATTATCATAATAACTACCCAAGTATCTTGTGCTCATTATCATTTAGATATTTAACATAGTTTTACTTTCTATCTTTAGCATCTACACATAATAACTTAAGTATATGTTTTATCTAAGTTCATGTTGATGCCTATAAGTGTACTATAAGGTTTCCTAGTGTTCAAGGAACACTTCTCATTTTAGAATTCAATGAATTCAAAACATGAGTAGTAGGTTGTGGCAACTTGATGTCACCTTTGGTGAAATAGTGGTAGAGATATGTATTGGTGTTCCACAAATTTATAATTAGTGATAGTTGGGAGACATCATGGTATGTTCTTTGTGAATTATGGAAAATTTATGTTAATTCTTAGTGAATTATGACCCAAACTTAATCTACAAACTAATCTAAGTGGATATTTATAATGAAGCTTAAACTTAACTGAAATGGTGTAAGAAAAGGAGCAAAGAGGAGTAAGGAAGAAAAGAGAGTGAGTGATTAAAAATTTTATTCTTAAATATCATGACAAAGGATCAATTTAAAATGAGTATGCATTCAAACCAATATATAATTCAAAATATTCTAAACTCAAATTTCACTATATACTAGGCAAACTTCAAAAGATAATGTAAATTTTCACAAGTAAGAACTAGGTCTAATTTTAGAGATTTACTACTATAATAAAATAGCATTTGCACATCTGAATATATATCAAAATGAAATGAACCAAAACCTAATATCCTCTAACTAATATATCATATGAATAAATTAGAAACCCTATGATTAGAAAATTCAACCCAAAATTTAAAGAAACTATTCAAATTCAAGACCTAAAACTAGAAATTGAGAGAAAAGTTATATAAGAAATTGACATATCAAATGTGGACAATCTCTATAGAACTCCATGGTTATATTAATTTCTTCTAGTGTACAAAATTTGCTCAAAATTCTCTCTCCTTTACAAGATGGTGATACATGCTTTTTTTAGAAAGACAAGGTAGTGCATTGGTCAGTTAAAATATACAAATGTACAAAAGGTAAGGAAAACTATACTTAAAAGTCCTAAAATACAATTTTTTCACAATTAGAATAACCTAGGGGGAATATTCTAATAGACTAGCATATGCCTGACAAAAGAGTATTCCTATCCTAGATATTATAATGCCTTTAACAAATAGAATATTAGCTACTAGTTGGGCCCATTAATGATGGGTCCCCTTGTTGATTTTTTATAAGTTCCATTACCTTCTAGTGTTGGTTTTCGATGAGCTCCATGTCCACAACTAGCTTCATTAGGTAGACTTCTTCCTAATTATCTAGGTCATCCAAGTCTCTATCATCTCAAGCCACATCTTCCTTTATGATCCTTGCCTCTATAATTTTCTCTTTTGTTGTGAAAATCATGTCCAAAATTATTTTATTTTCCCTTCTAGACTGGCCCTAGCTCTTTCTCCTAACAAACTGCGTGACCAAAGTAACCCTATGTTTGAATTTAGTATCATCAATGATTCCAATTACAATAGTCTTAGTAAGATTTTACAACATGGTTTCTAGGAGATAATTATAATGATCAATCCTTTATGATCTACCAATATCTTATTTAAATTATTTATCCAAGGACTTAGACCTTATACCTTGTCTACTTTTATTCCTAGTATGTTGCTATGATGATAGTCATAAACTTAGGAATCTTATTTCTAATCACATTATCAATTAGATCCCTAACTTAGGTTTTTGCCTTCTACCATTCTATTATTAACTCCCTAGATATTTCAATTTGATGGTGTAGGTAATCCCTCCTTAGCTTTATTGAACTCAAAGAATTGAATATATCAAAGAATAAGGCCTAAAATATGTCTATCATGGTGTCAGGGATTGACAAAATGGCCTAGGTTTTCAGGTTTTCCTTCTCTCTTTCCAAGTTTTGAATCCTCTATTTCATTCCTTAAACCCTAGTATTTTCTTTATTTTATTGATCCTTGATCAAAATCTCAACATCCTCTTCATGTATAATAGACTCACTAAGTTTTTAACTGCCCACTGGGGTTAAACCCATCAAGGGGTCAACCATTTGAAAGGTGAATTCCTCAGCTCCCACCATAGCTTTCCTAGTTGTGACCCTTTCCAATCTAGTTTTTTTTGGATTAAACTACATGGTGGTGGATTACCTTGTGAATTTTAGAGGCTCTAGGACCTCTACACCTGTGGTGCCTGATGATCTCAAATCATCCATTTTCTTGTTCTCTAGTCTTGGGGTGACCACATTTCTTATTTCTTATTATTAATTTACCATATCCCTAATCCATGGCTTAATTTTATCATACACTTCAATATTTTCAAAGTTTATGAGTGCCCATGAATGAGATAGAGAAGGAATATTTTATAATTTCCCATAAATAAACTAGTTAGGGATGATTGGTCCATGAATGGGGAACTCATCACTAAATAGGTTTATCTCACTAGTTGTGTGTGTGAGATTCAACCTTAGTATTTTGGGCCCAATAGGGACCAGTGCCATTTCTACCTTCTTTTCCTTATGATCTATTATGATTCTACCAAGAGCAAGCTATTTCCCTTTCTCTTCCTTAGGCTCCCTTATTTGGAATTGGGCCTCTTCAAACTATTCTTCTTTCTTGTCAATGTCATATGCCTTTGTAAGTTATTTAAGAGCACCCTTAAGTGCCTCATTTGTCTCTAAGTAAATCATATCTATGTGTTCAACTAGGGAATGTGGACTTTGGGGTAATGTTGAAGATGAGAGCCCCTCTCTAGGTATTTCTTATACTTTCATCTCTTCCTATTTCTCCTTACCATGGCCTTATTCATCTTAACCTTAAGGTTGTGGTTGTTATACTTGGGGTTATTCATGGGATGTCCTTGATGGTCTAGGTAATAAGTGATATTAGAGAGGATGAATCTTCCATTCCTCTCTAGATGGCTTGTTATCTTTTGTCAATCTATGCTCATGTTTGATGTTATGCCCTTTGATGTTTAATAACACCTCTTCATAATTATTGGCCTTAATGTAAATTGCATCATGAACACCAAGATGATGCACATACTCAAGCTTGGGTAGCTTATTCTCCTTTAAATGATTGTTTATTATGATTTCTATATCCCACATTTTAATCTTATCTAATTGAAACCCAAATAAGTCTCAGTGCTTGGACATGGTTTTAACTTTTTTTAATCTTTTATTATAATCATTCCAATGATTAGAGGGAAGGGATGTAAAATATCCTTACTCTTTTATTTGTAAATTCCATCAATTCCATGGATGATATGGGAGGCAATTTCTTGCTCAACAAGCTTACTTAGAACATACACTAGCAATCTGTAAGGCTGGGAAATGATCCCCTCAATATTGATGATTGTACAATTAGGGTAAAACCATATATCACCCATTATTTCAACACATATATTGATTAGTGGATGGACTCTAGGCATGTCAATACCTATAATATCCTCCACTATGGTTGGGTAGACATAGTCATAAATAAATTACATATGGTTCCTATACTTAAAGATGTCCAATTTGGAGTAATGGTGGTAAATGGTAGTTTGGCCTTCAAGAGACCAATTCTTTATACTAGGTAAGTTGATAGAGGAAAGAAATGAATCCAAAAAATATGACATCATATAGAATTATTTGGAAATTTTCCTTTTGATGGCAGTGAACTACCTAGCCAAGAAGACACTAATCAAATCTCAAAATGGAGGGATAAGCTTCTTTTTCACCATGTAATAAACATAGGGAACCCAAATTATATTTACATAGGTGGTTTAGGAGGCTCCCATTTCTCAATTTAATACGTTCATTATTACTTTAATGCCTTCTTTGAATTAGACTATTAGGATCTTACCCTTAAAGTGCTTGAATATATGGGGTCCTTGGTGAAACTACGGTCTAAGGATGATGCCCAAATCATGTTTGAAGGTCCATTACTTGATTTTGGATAAATATACATGGGGTATTGGTAGCTTATAATATTTTTAAAAATATACAAGGGAAGTATAAGTTATCCCCTTAGAATTCCCCTCCCTGATGATCCAATCATTATCTACCCTACAATCAAAAAAGATAGGGACAAGGATGTCTATACAATGTAGTACCTTAGGATTTGTAAAATCATGGTGAAGGATGATCATCTAGAAAATGAAAAAGTCATAATGCTTCGAACTCACCATGGTGATTCTCTATTCCTCCTTTGTGATGGGTTTCAACTCGTCCACCATGAAAGAGAGTTTAGACTAATTCCTAATTGCCTAGATAATTCAGGGCCTCAACATCCAACTCAATGTCTTTAAATAGTCTCCCTTAATTATCTATTTATAGGTAAAGTTTGGTTTCCTCCTTCAACTATTGTCTGTGAGTTGCCATAGTCTCTATTTTTGTAAATTTCTCACACTGGATTGCAAATTGGTTTCTATGGTAGCTCTTTTGCATTAAAAAACATAATTAGGATTTCCCGTTATTGAATTTTAACCAATTTAGTTCACTTAGGTCACTTTTATGTAAGGTTTAGGGTTTTAGAGATTTAATGGTAGTATATATCTAGACTCTGGCTCATACGTGCTTTGAATTTGATTTGGACCTTTGCCTTTATACCTTCATGTTTTTGATCCCATAAGATCTCTTGTTTTATACTTTTTTGCTTATGTGGCACATATGTGGCATTGATCTAGAACTTTCATGACATTTTTCATTAATTCCTTCAAGCACTAGTTGTTGGTATTTAAAAATGCCCCCTTTTATTTTCATATATTAGATTGAAATCTTGGATTAATGTAAGCCATTAATTATGATCCAAACTCTTGCCTTTTAATTGGCTCTTTGGCACTAGTGTTATGTGGTTACACCACTTGGCATCTCTATGGGAATTCTAAGTTCCTTTGAAAATCCTTTGGGGTCTTCATGCTAGTATATCATCCTTTGACGATGAAGTGTAAGCCATCAATCTGCAAAGATGCCCAAGATTTAATTCAATATATTATTAAAGTGGGACTTAGGCTTAAATTACTTAGGCTAAGGTTTATTGCATGTTTATTAATCATGAATAAAACCTTAGGATAAGGTATTTATGTTTAAGTTTTAAAAATTATATAAAGGAGACCATGGCTAAATGTTTTAAGCCAATGTTTATGTTGTGTTCAATAAACACAATGTATGCATTGGTCTAAAATATTTATGCCAAGGCCTTATAAAATATACTCAAAGGGATCAACATGATATAATGGTCTAACATTAAATAGAGTTTTATTACGTTAATAAAAACCTTTGGCTAGAAGTATTTAGTCTAAATTCTACATTATAAAGACTTTTTTTTTAAAATAAGACTTGGCATAAGTCTATAGTTTAAGGTTGATTGTATAAAAATGCAATGGGGACCTTAATGTATAGAATTAGAATAGGTTCTTTTTTGCATATATTTAGACCATAAGACCATCTCCATATTTAGATATTTAAGGTTTCTCATGTTTGAGTATCTTTCGAGGGCTTCCATTAGTCCATATGGTAATTCATGAGATTCCTAGCAACGTTTTTGGAGTGCATTTTGATTCTGAGCTAGATAATTAATTATCTTATATTTGATGGTCTCATAAAAATTAAATACATCTTTGTGGATGTCAAATGATGATCACGTGAATGTTAATTTTAAGCTAATGAAACTTTTAGTTTAATGGGCTTAAAGTTGATGATCGTGAAGATATCAAATACATCCTCATAGAAATTAAATTATGCTCATGTGAGTGTCAAATTTGAGCTCATTAAGTTCTTATAACCTAATTTGAGAATGTCACTTGGCACCTTTGTAGGGCTTCCTAGGATCTTGGACCTAATGTGCTCCATCAGATCAAGATCTACAAGGAAGCAAGAGCCATAAGATCATGATCTTAAAGATTGCTCATGATTGGTTGTTTCTATTAGGTGGGCCCCTTTTATCTTAATCATTTAATGTAAGGGTTCTAATTATCAATCATACAGACCTTTCATAACCCTTTAACTTTTAAACTATGCTTTGTTCCATCTGATTAGATTCTTGTGATGAAGTGAGAACCATTAATCATGATATAGGAGATTGAATGTGTTTGGTCTAAGGGGATATGTGTAGGATTATGTTGGGATTTCCTCACACCATCCAATGAAAAGGCTATGATGAAGCACAAGCCATTATATCATCTTAGTTCCATGTCTTTTAAGTATATGATCAAGCTTTTTTCACTCTGTCAGATTGAATATCATGATAAAGTGAGGGTCATTGGATCCTAAAAGATGTAAAGAAGCTAAGTTAGGACCATGGTGATATAAAATAATTAACCTAAGGTTTTAATACTAATGTCCCAATTGTATTAATAGATATGTCAAGGCCTTAGGATTAAAACATTAGGCCAAGCTAGGAAATATTAAGAGAAACTTGTAGAATCAATATTAGTTAGGCACACAAAGAAATTTAAAGGGTAAATAATAAAGGGGACCAAGCATTTTAGGCTAAGTTGTAGTTATGTTAAAACAACAACTAATATTAAAACATGAAATTTATACTTAAGTCTAAAATGGATTTTTAAAAGGTTCTCATCAATTGGTTCCCACCAAAATTCAAATTTGAACTGAGGGTTCTAATAGGGTTTTGGGACATGAATTTCTTAGGAGAAAACATCATCCAACCTGTAATGAAAATCCATAAAGACCATTTATTAGAATTTTTAGACAAAATTAAAGTAAAATATAACTAAGTAAGCTTACTTTTGATAAAGTGGATGATTTTCAAATTATACAAATGATCCTAACATACCATATTTTCATGTTTAATCTTCAAGGTTTCTCAAGGGTCCCGATTTTCAAAAATGGGTGTATGTTGTCCTCAAAAGATGGTGACTCATGGGGGAAACAATAATATTTTATAACCTAGAGACTCTAATTTAGACAAATAATTAGGTGATTCACTCCATTTGATTAATACTATCATCCAGATTAGATTATGGTTGAAACAAACCTTGTATTTGAAGACTTAAGTTCAAACATGAAGATATAGCCATAATGTGTTTGTGATTTGATTCCACTTAATTTTTTCCATGGGGTTCAAGAAAGAACTTCCAAGTTTCATTTCCTTAATCACTAACACTTGAATTAGATCATGCTTAGATATCCATTAGGAACCATACTTTCAACTTAGGGAAGGCTTGGGCATTGCTCTACTACTAGCTAGGCATCCGTATCCTTGATAGAGATGACTTTGGCTCTACTTAAGGCCTTTTTCCATTGATATCAAGGCATCTATAGCCCCGATGGAGATTACCAGAATCACCTATGCCTAAAAGCTTTTGAATTTACATTTTATCCTTTTTTTTTCTTTTAAGACCTTAATGCTTTCAACAAGGTTGGGAAATAGAATAGCCAGGTTTTAGGATTTGTTCAAATGTTTGATTTATAGATAATCACCTATGGATTCAACCATTATCCCAAGAAAGGATGTTGATTAATTACTAGTATGGCTATATCATGATAGTTTGAGTCCTCACCCTTAAAATATAAGTCTTTTTAAAACTAATTTGGGGTCAATATAATCATCAAGTTCTCATTAAATGATTAACTTATTTTATTTGTCTTTACTAGTTTCTATAAATTACAAAATTATGATTACATTTTAGGACCATGGTCATTATATACATGGGGTACACACCTTCATTTTTGAAGAATGTAAATTTTCAGCAAACTTTAGAATTTTGAGCTCAAGATTGTCCAAGAGGACTAATAGTAAAATAAGGAATCAAGTGAAAAAAAATAAACACACAAAAAAAAAAGGAAAGTAAGAAAGCAAACAAATATACACATACTTATATACAAACAAGGGACATGAAGGAAAGAGAATTAGAAAGAAACTAACTAGCTTACCAACATTAAATCTACCATCTTATAGTTTACTTCATGAAGACCTTTGGTGGATAAAAAAAAAAGTAGTGCTTGAGACACATCCCATTATTGGAAATTATTAACTTTCATCCTTGTAGATCTTTGAGCTTGAATGTTTTTTTTCCTAATGTTTCTACAATCTAGTATGGGCCAATCCACAAAGGTGTGAATTTTCCATGTTTTCCCTTAGGCTCATATACTTTGTCCCAAAGGAGAACTAGAACCCCCTATTTTAACACCTTAATCCATGATATTTATCAATCCATATCTTCAGTATGGTATAATGTTTGCTAAAATCATAACAATATTTCTCTCTTACATCTTCCATATGAATGATGTCCAACAATCTAGAGTTGGTAAGTTCTTGTCTTTCTTCCATATATTATTACATAAATCTATATGTGGGGAACTTGAGAGTGATATAAAATATAGGTTCTTTTCCATACACGAATATAAATAATGAGTCTCTTAAGGCTTATTTGATTCTTATTCTATCAACCCATAGTGCAAACTTAAGGAGCTTATGCCAAGTCCTAGGTTTGTCTATAGTAGACTTTTTGATTGCTTTCATTCGGTTTTTATTTGTAGACTCAAAGATTCCACTTCCTTAGGGATAGTGATTGGATGAAAAATTGATATTAATGCCATTATAATAATCCCATTTAGTCATATCTATAGATATACATGTAGAACTATTATCACACACTAGAGAGACTAGAGTTCCAAACCTAATACAGATGATTTCTTATAATAAGTTGTTATTCTTTAGTCCTACATTATTTAGTGGCTATAGATTTAGTCTACCTTGTAAAATAGTCTATGGTAGTTAAGACATGTTTTTGAACTTTAGATGAATTTGGGTTGATTACCCCAATAAAGTCTAATCCCCATTGAGCAAAGGGTTTATCAACCATGACTGAGTATAGAGGAATTATTGCCTTTAGTTCCTTAGTGCTAAAGATTTGACATGAGTGACATTTCTTCACATGCTTGTGAGCATCCTTAAAAATATTTTACGAATATTAGCTATCCCTAAAAATTTTATGGGCTATGGTCCTCCCAGATGGATGCCCACTACCTAGTTTTTTAAGGGAGGTGTTCATTATTTGGGTGGATTATTCTTGTGAGACACACCTCAAGTAAATCCCTTCAAAATTTATTCTATATAAGACCCCATCTTTAATTAGATAATGGGATATCTTCAATATTATGGCTCTCTTTTATTCCCTAGATAATCTTATAGGACAAGTACCATTAATTAGTAAATGTATGATTGAATCACACCACTCACTAGCTTGAAAGTTCTATTGATCTAATTTCATAATACTTAGCCTAGGGTTAGCATTAGAAATCATCTAGATCAAACCTTGGCATCTTACAATTTTTTTTGTTTTCATTTCCAAGTCATACTCTTGAAATAATGACATCTACTTACATCTACATTCTCTTAGGTCATTCTGATTTAATATAAGTTTAGTGGTAGGGTCAGGTAAAATAGCATGCCTAAATTTATTAACTACCTTAACTAATGCATATACCTACTTATCAATCAATGAATAATTTAACTCATCATTCTTAAAATTAGTTCTCATAAAAGCTATTGGGTGATCACACCCATCAATATTTTGAGTTAACACTACAACCATAGTGTGGTTAGATGCAATGGAATAGAGGTAGAAGTCCCTTGAGAAGTTAGGACTTATAAGGACTAGAGATTGGCTAATTGCCTCTTTGATATCATTGAATGCCTTTCTAGATTCTTCATTCCATGTGACTTTGGAATTTTTCTTCAACATATCATTCAGTGGCTTGACAATCTTTGCAAAGCCAAAAAAAAACTTTATTACAAAATTTATCTTACCAAAGAATGACTTTAGCATTTTTTACTATTTGGAGGCTCTATCTTGGATATATCCTCTACCCTTTCATGATTTATATAGATCCCATATTTGGTTATAACATGACCCAGTAATATTCTATTTATAACATTAAAAATACTCTTCTTAGGGTTTAAGGAGATTCCATACCTCCTGCATCTCTTATAGATTTGTTATAAGTGCATGAAGTGATATTCCCTATTTTAGGAAAAAACTAGTAGATCATCCATATATATAATAATACACTTACCAATCAGGGCTTAGAAGGCATGGTCCATATCTCTTTTAAAGGTAGCTCTTGCATTGATTAGACCAAAGGGAATCCTCTTATAAGCAAAAGTTCCTCATTTTATTGTGAAATATTTTTTCATCATGTCCTCTTTATCAACCATCACCTAGTTGTAACCTCAAAATCCATCAATAAAAGACATAATAGCTAAACTTGAAACAATGTGAATCACTTAATCTAGACAGGGAAGGGGATAGTTGTCATTTTTTGATGTTTTTTTAAGTTTTTGAAGTCAATACAAAGTCTAATCTCGCCATTATTTTTCCCTGACTACCACGAATTTAGCCACCCAAGTAGAATGCCTAATGGTGAAGACTATCCTAGCATATAGTAATATTTTGACCTCATTGAAGATCATGGGTTCTAGGATAGGGTTTATAGGCCTTGAATTCTACTTAAAGGGTTTACAATTATATTTTAAGGGGATGGTGTGAGTGATGAACCTAGGATCAAATATCTTTAAGTCATCATAAGACCAAGTTATGACATCCCTATATTGGGTAAAGAGCTCTTTGGATTTCTTATTCTCAATGTTTATGCTATATTTTCCAATATTTACTAGTTAGGGCTGATCTTAAAGGCCAAGCTAAATAGCATTATAATCTTTCCCACTTACCCTGGGAATCTTATAACTTTAGCTAGTTTGTCCTAATCAAATAGTCTCTCTAAAGCAATCATCCCCTTGGGGATCTTGTTGTCATTCAATTGAATGAATTTTCAATTAAACTTATCCTTTTGAGATGTATTTTCATTAATCTCATCAATAATATGGGCATAAAATGCCCTAGAATTGGTCACCAAATCCAATATCTATTGATCATCCTTGAAAACTTGAAAATGGTTAACATTATTAGGCATTAAAGGATAAGGGATTAACTCAATGCTAAAATTGGGGAAATCTTGGTTGGGCATGAAGTTGGTTATAATAGATTGAAACTCAATAGTAGTTTGGTTCTCCTCTCTTAGGATGGAAGTGATGCTAAAATCATCAAAGGACTCAATCAAATCCAAAACCCTAAAACTATATCTCTTAATATATGAGAGCGTACATTGGTATTTTCTTCTTACCTAGTTGGCCACTAGTTTTGAATCCCCATAAACTATCATCTCTTTGACTTTATTATTTATATAAAATTGCAAACCTAAGATAAGGGATTCATATTTATCAATATTATTAGTGTAGGGGAATTGGAGTATATAAGAATCATGGTATTTCTTACCCATAGGGTCAGTAAGGATAATGCCTACTCTAGATCTATATTTACACCTAACACCATCAAAATACAATTTCCATATCCCAAGAACAACATGAACACTTCTAGGATTACATATCTTATCAGTCTCTAGGGTGAAAACCCCTGAGTCTGAGTCAATTATGTTGAACCTCTTGTTTATAACATTATTATTAGCTATCATGTGTTTCATCCTTTACTCTCTTTCTCAACCCTAATTTGATTATGGACTACCTTCCAAGGTATCCAAAAATGTGAGAAATATATGGACATGTCACCATTCAAAGCCTTGGTCCACTCCTTGCTCAATAGGATTCTGTAAACATTAAGCATATAAACAACTTGGATATCAATGAATTGTTGCACCCTAGGTTTAGAAGCTAGTTGCATGTGAACATTTAAAATCTCCCCAATTACCTCAACTCTAGATTCGTATAACTTAGTTACAACTCTATCAATCTTAATAAGATTCAGGCCATGTTGTTTGCATATACCTATATGCATGATTTTGGTAGAATCACCAGAATGTAGTAATCAATTATTTAAGTTGTTACCAAACGTCCTAATAGTGAGAAGGAAAGGAGGAGATTTTTCCTTATCCTTTTACATAGATACATTAGCATGATCACCCTTAAGTGGCTTGTTAGACTTTTTGGAAAATGAATCCATCAGAAGGTCCCTTTGCTCTATAATCTATGTCAGTTCATACAATGTAATATTAGCCTTTATCTTCTTCATATCCTTGACAATGTTATATCCAGTTCTATTAGAAGAACTAGGAATCTTAATGTTGGTTTTAGAATTACTCCCTTTAGGTGGCTCTTGGTTGTTACTTGAATAAGTGTCTGGAGGAGTTCCAAAATTATTTGGAGGCATTGAGGTAGTTAAGGGCTACCTTTTCTCTCTATTCCTCAAGTGGTATGTCTTCTTTAATAACTATTGAAAGGCTTGGATCTCCTTATTGATCTCATTAGGTTCATTCTCCTCTTGAAAGGGGAAATCAAATTTATCAACCATGAAGGATTGATCAAATTACATAGATCTAGAATCACCTACATAACTTTCCTTCTTAGGGACCACTTAAAATGTATCCAATTCTTCCTATAAAGCCTTAAAATATTTTCAAAATTCAATAAAATCAATTTCACCTTGCTAGGATGTGTAATGTACTCTATAATAATCAAATAATGCAATATCAGTGAGGTTAGTGCCCATGGTTTTCTTTTTAGAATATGGCTCATTATTCCTATTATTATGAATACTATCATTTTGAAATATATTATTTGTCCTATTATACCTTTAAAATGAGAAGTTATTACCTAATAATTTATCAGTATTTCCAACTTGCTTTTGTAGATGAAAGAAATCAGTGCTCAACTTTTGGACCATTTTTAAGATAGATTCATTCTCATTTTTAGGATTTTTATAATTATGTACTTGGTTATTATTAACACCAGTAGTTGGTACCAAAGCTCTTTGATCATTTGTATTAAAGCCAATAGTATGATGACTTAATAATCTTAAGTTCTGATTGGGAGAAGCATGAATCTATTTTACCCAACACTCCCCCCCCTCTTTCATAAGAAATGAGGACCCACTTCTTTTCAAGAAGTCTGGTCTTTGATTTTCATATGATAGTAGTAATACTACATATCTTTATGGACTTGGACTTATGATTTTGGGTATTTTTTAAGTAGACCCTTCAAAAATTCATTCCCATGAAGTATATCCTTCAAAGTATTTCCCATGGACCCTTCAAAACCTTCCTAACCAGCCCTGTAGCCTTTCCTTTTTTGACCCTTCCATTCCCCTTTAGCCTTAGCTTGAAGGGCACATACCCTTCAATTCCTTTAAAAAATATGATTTGTAATTTTAGAACATTTATAATTATCATTCAAAAAATCCCTTTTGGACCCTTTAGTCATTTCTTCAAATACTTTTATTTTGAGCATTCTTTTCCAATACACAATCTTTGAAGGGATTCTTCTGAAGGATGCTTCCCTTTCAAAATTCCTATAACCCACCCTTCATATTTTTTCAAAGATACCCTTCAAGATTTTTAAAAGGTCCCTTAAGGATACAAAAGTACCCTTTGGGAATTTTTTAAATCCCATTCATCCCCTTCCTTTCAAACTTTATTCTATACCCTTACCTTATCCTTTAGAACTTTTATTTCAAGCCTTTTTCTAATACACAATCTCCAAAGGAATTCCTATGGGGTACCTACCCTCAGCTCACTCCCTAGAAGTACCCTTCATACTTGTGTAAAGTACCCTTTAGTGTAACCACTTACCCTTTAGATTTTTTGAAACACCCCTTTAACTATACAAAATACCCCTTCAAGATATCAAAAGTACCCTTTAAAGATTCTAAAGTAGATCCTTTGGGACTTGTGTCAAAGACCAAAGTGCCATATGAATTAGAGCCTTAAAATCAAAAGTACCCTTCAAATAATTTTAAAATGCCCTTAACTATGAAATTTGACCTTTTTAAATTAGTGTTTTAGAATTTCAAAATTAGTGTTTTAGATTCCTCACCATGGTGGAGTATTTCTTCAAACAAATTGTCCTAGATGTTTCATCCTAAATAAATCACCAAAATAAATAATCCACCAGGTGTTAACCCAAACATATTTTCCCTAATGACTATTTGAGTAACTTAAATTTTAACCATACCTTATTTTCATCCAAACAAGGGTAAAGTGTTTCCTATTATCATTAAGTAAAGACCTAGCCAAATTAAAGTGACTAATTTGAATTGAAAGGAGCAAAGTTAATGTTGCACATTTATATCACATGAACTGATATTTAATCTAGGATATTAAATAGGTGATATGTAGCCATTTTAGTCATCATTTTCACTAAAGATATCTTGTGATCTAAGAATCCTTGATTCTTAGTGGTACACAAGATCCCTAGTTTCTATTTTAAAAGAACATACAATAAACTACAAGTAAGATAGAGCTAGCTCCATCATGTTTGTATATGAGTACACACAAATGGTAGCATATTAAGAAAATAAATTACAAATGTATATCCATGGAATCCTTATCCAAGTCATCATAGGGAACTAATCCTCCCTCTAAGTTCTTGATTGGGGATCCCATAGAGTTCAAGGACACTATGTTCAATGTAGAGGTATTTGACAACCAATATCAAAATTACTCACAACTATGGGATGCTATAAATTGAGTGGATGATTTTTGATAGATGATGAGACAATGCTATAAAATAAGTTGTTTTTTAAAGAATTTTTGGATTTAAAATTCCAAATATCACATTTCATTACTACCAAACTAGAGGTCATGCCTTTAATCTACCTTCTCAAAGATTTATTATTTAGAGGCAAAATGTCATAAGATGCATATTTGTTTCATGCTCAGAGTGATATAATGATTGTGTGTATCTCTAGGGATGATTTTTAAAGATATTTGTCTCTTAATACTCTAGATACCTACATTAACAAGTACACCCTAGTATAATTTAATAAAGATAACTCACTCCAGTGAGCACTATAATCATGGTTGTTTCCTAATGAAAACATGGCATGGAAAGGCAAGAAGCTGAGTGGATCATTGCCTATCAGTAAATTCAAGATGGGTATTTGCATAGGTATGGATCTTCATAATAGATTATATGGTATGACATATATTCATTTTATAAACTTGGATTGGGTTCCTTTGCTTATTATGATGTTAACACACAATGATACTTATGCCTTGGGATAAATAATTAGCTTTAAGATAAGGGAGAAAATTTTTCACAAGGATAGACATCCTAATCTTACAAGGGACTTTTATATGATGTCATACCTAGTTGAAAAAGTCATGGGTACATGTTATAAACACCTCAGTCACATATGGTCCCCAACCATAGATTGTATCAAGAATCAAATATGTAACCATTTTTAATTCATGCACATCTATGCCTATTAGAGGCACATGGTCAAAATTTGTGAGGATGTATACCCTCAAATATGATAGGCCATATATGGATCCTCGATGCCACATATTGGGGGAAACATTACAAATATCTTGGAAGGGAAGGGTGATTACTTCTTATATCTATAAATCATCATTATTTTGTTTTAGGTAAAGAAGGTGGCACCCCTATGTCTTCCAAAGCACGTGCCTAATAAGTTAGTAGAGCAAGAGATAGATTTCAAATTATGGAATAACATAGAAGAAGACTTCACAAGATAAAGTAAAGCCTTCTTATTTATGATTATTGTCACCATTTATAGAATAACATACATAATGAAGAAACATTTTGGTGATGTTTTAGCAAAATAAAACTGATATAGTTTCCCCATAATGACTCATAGAGATTAGGACCCTCATAATTGTATCCAGAAACATATTCAGGAACTCAACATCCCTAATGCCACTAGTTATATGTTTATGAATTTATTTTTTTAAATCCTACAACTGATCACGAAGTATTGGAATGGGTTAAAATAGCCAATTTTCAAGAAGATCATTTAAGGATGATCTAGGTAGATCCCAACATCTCCACAAACTAATTGGATAAGCAAAGAGACCTTTTTAAAGGGTGAAAACATTTAGACTTTTGGAATGGTCAAAATCATGAGCAGGGAGTTTATTTTTCTCAAGAACCCCCTTTGGAGTTAAATCTAAAAGTAGTAAAATAGGATATTGAGGTGTTGTAATTAATTTTAGGAAGAGGAGTTGAAGGTGACCCCATTAGTTTAGACTCAAACTAAGAAGATAGGTAGGGTGATAACACCACTTTGGCATCTTTGGCTACCCCTAGTCTACAATAGTCCCTTCTTCCCATGAATCTCCTAATTGATGGAAGGTTCCCTTGGTTTATGTTACAAAACCAACGAACCCCAAAAATAGTCCAATGACATAAGTATCCATAGGGTCACCTATCTCACCTCCAAGATTCCAAACATAGAGAGATGAAACAACCATTAAAGACTAGGTTGAGGATTCAGATGATGAGACCTAATTAAATTAATTGAAATCCCTTACTATTCAAGAGGATCCCATCAAACCAAAACTTTAAGGTACCTCAACTCTCCCTACCTCTCTTTGGGAATCAATCTATATTATTGATACACCTATCTCCTCTGTGGAAGTCCCCTCCATCTCATCCACTCCTTCCATTGACCCCTCCACAACCTCCACTATATCCTTTCCTAGGACCACCCCATTTGTGACTACTAGTACTACTACTGTGAAACTTCATAGAAAGAAGAAATCATCTAGGAAGGTAAAAATCACTTTTGCCACACCCCAATTGCATGTTCAATCCACACAACTTTCCCTTCCACTCCCCTCTCCCACTTCTACTGAGGAAACCATAATTACCAGCATAAGCAAGGGAAGGAAAATAAAGCCACATATTATGGTAGTCCATCCACTTCCTCAAATTGGAGAAGTGGATTGGTCCAAAAATTTTATGGCCTTCCCTATTAGATGTACTGACTAGGCCAGTTAAGAGACAAAAGAAAGAAGATAAGGAAGAGTTAGATCAAGAAGTTATTGTCACAACATCTAGTGAATCTATAAATATTCCATCTTTGGCCATAAAATTAAGGAAACAAGCTTAGAAGAGGCCTATTTACAAGATAACCAAACTACCTTCTATGACTACCCTATTTGATCCTCCCATTGGCTCCATCCAAAGGGTCAAGAAGAGAAATATTGAAGATCACCAAAGAGCAAGTATCATCCTTGAATAGGAATAGAAAATGTTCTCTTACAAAGATGTAGAATAGGTAGCTAGGAGAATAGGTAGTCAAGGAATGGTTGAAGGTGGATATGGCCATGACTCTAAATTTTTAGTCATTCAAATCCAAACTCTTTCAAATTTTGAATGATTTCAACTTATCCAAGGTAGAATATTCTATGGGGAGACTAATTAGTAGAATAAATTTTTATAACATCATTCAAGAGGTAACCAATAATTTGAAAGGGAGAATTTAGGATTTAATAGTGGAAAATATTGAAGCAGACCTCAACAAAGTAAGAAGGAATGTGATTAAAGTGGAGATATTTAGAATTAAATTCTAACTTACTAAAGATGAGCATACAAAGCTTCTCAAGAAAACCAAGAGACTCCATTGAACTTAATTAATTAACTTAGACATTATTCAGCTATAGCACGACATAGTAAAAAATATTTATAAGGGTAATGGAGCAAAGAAGAAATAGGTTTCTACTAGTGGGACCACTCCTTTAGCTTCTACTCTGACTAAAACACATACAACACTCTAGCCAATGCAACCTTAGTTCAACATACACCTTAGTTTTGTATTAGTCCTTGTAATAATCAAGTCATTCTTGTCTACATGCATGTATTGCATTATGTTGTAAATTTAGTTCATCTTATTTACAGCTCCCATTCAATTTTAGACTACAATTGGAACTACATGTCCTAATCACCCCATATAAACATCATGCAAAGACTTGGAGGATGAGGCAACCCCTCCCCAAGATCTATAAATACTATTGTATCACCCTTAAATAGGGGGTCATAAATTTTGAAATAAAAAAGTGGAGAAGCCAATTTTGGTCAATTAAAGTATTTTGGATATTTCTTTCCCATATGTTGTTAATTATTATTTTTAATGGATGTTTTTTCAATTAATCTTTAGTATACTCAATGTTGTAAGTAGATTCTTAATTTTCTTGATTAACATATGAATCTTAGATGTGCAATAGCTATTAGTGGTAATAAATTATTTATTGAGAAAGTTAAGATGTATTGAAATATATTTTTAAATGTGTGTTTGTGCTTTCTTGGTGTAGTCTTCTAAGTGTGTGCCATAGCTACTTTAGATAATCTATTGGTTTGAGTCTTAATACCAAAATCAAGGGTGTGTAAAAGATACCTTAATAGGGAGAACCTTTATCTAAGGCTATTAAAATACCTATGACTTTGTTCCTTACATCCTATAGTCATATATGTTGGCACGTGTGTATTCACTCCTAGAAATAGGTAATGGTTTTGAAAAAACATAGGTCCATTCAGAAACCATCCAAAAAAGTGATTACTTTGACAATCACCAATATTTATTTTATACCCTACCTTACCCTCCTTTTGTGTTTGTTATAATGATTCACCCACCTTAGATTAGAATTTAGTCACCCATCCGACTCACCTAGGAGATCATCTTCTTGTAAGAACCACACCTCTATCCAAAAACCTTGTCAAAAACTTGCATATTTTTCTTCTATTCTATCAATAGGTTGAACAAACCAAACCTGTAACTCATGCCCTAGAGTAGAGTTTACCTCCATTAAAATCCTAAAATGTTAGAGGTTACCTCATCGACTATGGTGTGCATAAAAACTTCATCAATAATTAGATGGTACCAAAAGGAGGGTAATTACCCCCATATAATAGAGGTTAACCCTTAAATAAAGTTGCACTGGAATCACCTAGGAGAGTGACTAGATATAACTCCTAGACTAGTTTAAAGAATCACCCTTAGCAATCCATAAAGGCTTAGAGTTGTACCAATATCTCTAGTTTAGAATAACCCACCTCTGCTAGGGAAACCTTCACCCATAAGGAACCTTTTACTTGTTAATCAGCCAATGGCCTAGCAACAGCCCTAGCTAGTTGGATCTATAATTGTTATCTTAAGGGATGTACATGAGCTTCCTAAAAACCATGGAAAATACTTGTTGATGTTCACTCCTTCAAGAGCAAGGACACTAGAAGAGTTTATCAAGTCCTTTAAAGCTACATTAAAATTGATGAATGTAGTAGATGAAGATGTTTTATGTCAGTTATTTTTGTTTACTTTGATGGATGCAAATTATGATTGTTATCTAAATTTAACTAAAAATTCCATAACCTCATGGGTATAGTTCCAAGTAACTTTTATTGCACAATTTAGATAGGTCACTAATCTGGGGCTAGTATACTGGCACTTTACTAGCATTAAATAGGAACCCAATAAATTGATTCATGCATTCAATGCAAGGTGGAAGAAGATGTATAATTAGTTAACCCTAGACTATAGACCATAACCAACATTAGAGTTGAATATGTATAAGAACTCTCTAGACCCTATCACTATAGTATTCTTGAGAAGAGTTGTTTCCATTAATACTCTAGCATTGGCATTTGAGGAGGCAATCAATATCAATAAATAATTCAATCCCAAAACTCCTACGCCAACAACAATAACAATAATAATAATGGATTCACTATGTTTAATCTACTACCATTAATAAATTATAATGTGCCTACCTATAATCATAACTAGTTATATGCATTTCTCCCACTAATTCACATGATAAGAAAACCTCTTGGTTACTTGAACACTCACATGATAATCAATGGTTATCAGTGAAATCAATAAATAGTTACTCCTACGACTATTCTACAAAGTATAGATTGTACAAAGGTAGAAGTGGAGTCTATCCAAAATAGGGTTTAGAAGTTAAGTAATGACTTTATGAACATGCATTTAAAATTGGGTAATACTAATACCTAGATGAGAAACCAAAATATCAGGTCTCAAGATATAATAGGCCCTTTAATTGGCCTACAAATAGTGTCCAACAATCTAGTAAACTCATATAAATAAACATCATTAAAATATCTTCCCCCTAGTTGGTGTAAAATCCAAAACACACCCCATCATGGCAAACTTGATTGTGTTGAATTTTGTACAACATTTGAGATATTCTAGAGAGAAGTGACTAGGCAGGATTAGATGAATAATCGACCAGAATTGCATCAAGATCTACGACCTGTCAGCATAGCCATGTTTTTGAAAATCATAAATTTCCATTCATAGGAGAGGATGATAATGAACTTGAGGATAATTTATAATAAGTGTATGTTTTTTAGTAGTTCTAGAGGGGTGTGTATAATCTAAGGAAAATGCAACCTTTGACCACCTCAACTCCTCTAAATACCACATCAGTTCAACCTGATCTTAAGGAAAATAACAACCCCCTCCTCAAAAAAGGAGTGATTCATTACTAATTAAAGACAAATTTAGAAATTTAGGTTGATATAACATCATGGAATATATGAAGATAATAAAGGTGAATATCATAATTCATGAATTGGCTTAGATCATAGAATAGAAGGAGTTGCTATTGAGGTCCATAATTGGAAAGACACTTATGGAGAAGGTTATGGTAGATCTAGATAAAGCCAAGGGAAAAAAAATCATTCATACCAACATCATCTATAAGATAAAACCTGAGGTGCCACCCTTTCTATTGATCATCAGAGCATTTGGTAAAAATATCCACATTTATTTAATTGATTTTAGGGCATCTATTACTATTATGCTAAAAAGTTTGGCCTTACTCCTAGTCTTTCAAAAATATCTACTTCCCAAATATAAAAATCCATGGTACTAGTGGTAGGAGAGATAAACAATTGGCATATTCAAGTAGCATCAAAACCAAGAGTCCAGATTAATATTGATGTCCTAGTAGCAGACATATTAGAAGGCTACATATTATAATTATGGACTAGTCTAAAATGATTATGGATACCTTTCCATAGATTTTTCACACATTTGGTTACCATGGAGAGGGTTTGTAAATCAAATTTGAATCAATAAAGAGCCTAAAATGAAGTATTCCATCACTAAATGTAATGTCAAAAATAAAGAGGTTAAGTATGATTCTCCCTCATTAGGCATCTACACTTTTACCACACATAGTTTATCATAGAATATAGATCCCAAAGGACCAAACCAATTGTGGATGATGAATTTTGATGGAGCTAAGTCCAAATAGGGGTTAAGAGTGGTAATTGAGATAATCAAACCTTTGGGAAAGATGTTTATGGCCACCTATAGGTCATAGTTTTCATGTAAAAAAAATAGAGCTGAGTATGAGGCTCTAATCTTGGGCTTATAGTTCACACTAAAGAATAATGTAAAACAAATTAAGGTATTTGGGGACTCAGAGCTAGTAATCCACTAGATAAGGAATGAATACTAATATAAACTATCTTATTTAAATAATTACAAGTTTAGGGCATGGGATCTAGTTGAGAGCTTTGAAACTTTCAACATAATGACACTCCTTAGAGAGTAAAATTAGGCCACTAATTCACTAGAAATCACTACTACCAATTTGGAGCTATTACAAGAGTCCAAGGTAAAGTAATTATCTATTAAACTAATACATATTCCATCTATCCTAGATAATATGGAAAACTTTCATGTTTTTGAGGATGACCAGAAAATCAACTAGTTCTTGACTAATTTAGGAGAGTTTGAATCCCAAATCATAGATGATAGAGATATTAGTCACCAAGAAGACACTAATAAAGAAGGTATCCACCAGCTCATGGAGAATTGAATACTTACTAGTTTAATCTCTTTGGAGAGGCCATTTGACTTAGATCTATAGGCACAACAACTTTGGTAGCCCAAGGTTAATAAATCTAATTTTAAGAAAGATAATTTAGGGGATGAACATAACCTATGTTATGTCAACATTAGTCTAAGTTTCACTTTGAAAGAGAGACAAAAACTTGAGGACCTCATTATTCAATATAGGGACATCATTTCTTGGACATATGAGGACTAAAAAGTATATGACCCATACGTCATCATGCATATAATCCCTTTGAAACCAGATCATAAGCCATTTAGATAGAGAGAAAGGAAGGTTAATCCTATCCTTGAACCCCTGATTTAGAAGGAAGTAGAAATTTTAATAAGCACTAAAATCATCTTTATGATTTGGCATTCCACTTGAGTGGCTAATTTGGTCCCAATAAGGAATAAGAGTAGACAGATCGGACTCTACGTAGACTTCAAGAATCTGAATAAAGCCTCAAAAAAGGATAATTATCCTTTTCCTTCTCTAGATGAAGTCATACAAATAGTAAGTGTTTCTGAAATGATGACCTTCTTGGATGGATTTTTAGGTTATAATCAAGTATTAGTATAACCTAAATAATAGATAAAGACAACATTTATTATGAAATAGGGAACACATGCATATTAAAGGATGCCTTTTACCTTGATCAACATGGGAACTACCTTCCAACATGCCATGGACCATGATTTCAAAGGATTAATAAGGAAGTTAATAATTATCTACATGGATGATTTAATAATGTATTCAAAGAATCAAAAAGATCATGTAAGTAACCTATAGTTTATATTCAAGCAATGTAAGAAATTTAGTGTTTCATTAGACTTGAAGAAGAGTATATTTAGTGTTTCTAAAGGTAAGCTATTGGGACACACCTTCATGAAAGATGGAATTATTATTGATCAATATAGGGTGCATGTGATATCAAAGATCTAGCCCCCTAATATCAAAATGGAATTAAAATATTCTTTGGGAAAATTAAATTCATAAGGAAGTTCATTTAAGGATTCATATAAATTACCAAGCCCCTAAACACCATGCTCAAAAAGGATGATAAGATAGAGTGGACCCCGAAGGCCAAAAGGTCTTGTCAATATATCAAAGATGTTATATCATAGGTTCTATTTTTAGTTAGTCATGACTTTAAAAATGATTTCTATCTATAGTAATTTACTTCAGAACATATGATTATTGTAGTTATCACTTAGAAAAAGGATGGGATGGAACATCCTATTGATTTTATGAGCACCAATTTGAAGGACGTTGAGCTGAAATACTCTATGATTGACAAGCATATTTTTACCCTTGTCAAATTAGTCAAGAAATTTTAGAATTATATACTAAGGAATAAGACGATCACCATTGTAATTTAACCTATTGTCAAACTCACTTTATAACAAAATGAGTTTGGAGAATACTGAGGAAAATAGATGACCAAACTCTAAGAGTTCAACATAGAGATCTAGCCTACAAATATTATTAGAGGATAGGGCATTATGCAACTCATTATTGAGATATATCCTCATATCACCATCAAAGAGGTATGTCAAGCCCAGGTATCAAAAGATGAGTGATAGACAAATGTAATTTAGTACCTATTGATAAGGACATGTCCTCCAAAATATAATAGATAAAGGAAAAGAGATTTGAGTATCAAGGCTACTAAATACATGATTATAAAAGGAATCCTATATATAATAAACCATGATATAATTTATCTCATATGTGTGTCTACAAAAGAAGCTATAGAGATCCTATAGAATTTACATCAAAAGATAGGCAATGACCATCCTTTGGTAACACCACAACTCACAAGATCCTGAGGTTGGGTTATTATTGGCCTAAAATTTTCAAATATTCTCACACTCACATTAGAACCTACCATGAATGTCAAACTCCATCTAAAAAATGATTACACCTATCCATGCCACTACAACCAATTATTAAAGGAAGGTGATTTGCCTAATGGGGTTTAGACTTCATCAGTGTGATCAACCCAAATTCTTTAGCTACCCATAAATTTGTACTCATAGCCATAGACTATTTCACTAGATGGAATGAAGCTATCACTACCAAAAATTATAAAGCATAAGATATAGTTCATTTTTTAGAAGAACATATAACACCTTGATTTGGTACACCCATTACTCTAGTCTATGACAATGGACCTGCTTTCATATCTATAGAGTTTATTGAGTGGGTACATGATAATCAAATCATCATTAAGTTATCTTCAAACCATAACCCTTAGGTAAATGGGTTAGCATAATCAATGAATAAATATTTGATTGATGTAATCAATACATTTTTAGGAGACAAGCCTATAGAATGACATAATTTATTAAAGTATGTTCTTTGGGTAGACCAGACAAGGCACAAATAATCTCTTAATGCTTCACCTTTTTTGTTAGTGTATGGATGAGGACCTATCTTCCCTATCACATTTAAATTTCCCACTTATAATTTCATTCAAGACTACATAGAACCTAGTGATAAATATGAGTCAATATTGTTGGATATAATTGAGATGGAAGATTCTAAGAATGACACATTACAAACATTCAACAAATATCAAGACTTGGTCAAATGATGATTTGATAAAAGGGAAAAAATCAAAGCATTAAATATTTAAAACTTGGTGCTAATATGGGATAAATCCCATGAAAATAAAGGACAACATGATAAATTTTCCCTATTATGGATCAAACCTTATCAGATTTCAAAAATCATAGACAATAATGCATTCCAATTAAAAATGTCTAAGGCAATGAGCTGATATATCCAATAAATGGGTATTTTTTGAAGAATTACTTCAAGGATATATATATGTATTTTACCAATTAAGGGTGGTAAATATAGGTTTAGATTAGGATTAGATTAGATTTCCTACTTTCTAGACTAGTCTTTCTTATTTTTTGTTTTTTTCCTAGATTAGATTTTGACATTTTGTTAGATTAGTTATTTTGTGTTTTCTTGAATGACTAGAATTGTGTTCATTCTACTATGACCGATTTTAAATTTAAACCCTAAAATTATTACAGCCATGAAAAAGGGGGAATTGAAAGCTATGGTAGTTTTGAATCAACCCATAAATGGTGTGTATCCCTAATTTTCTTTGGCTGTTGGGACAAAGATAATTAATGATGCATTATTTTGAATAATGTCATAGTTGAATACCTTTACCAAGCATGTGGAATTTTCTCTTAGAGTTTTTTTATGTTAATTTAAAATAAAAATCATGTTTCAATGGATCGAATGGACTCATCACCTAAAAATAGTTGGAAATGATAATTCTAGCTCTAGATTTGGCTGGTGGGGACATCCTAGTAATGATTTATCTTAAATTTTTACCAGCTCACAGGGGTCCCATTTATCCTCCCATAAAAAAATAATGAAATAATTTCAATGTGTCACACATCATGATCAATTAAAAGAGGAAATAACAAAGGGAGAAAAAAAGGAGCTCAAGGTACTTCTATCGGGGCTGTAGATGCCTAGCTGGTAGCAGAGCAATGCCTAAGCCTCCCTTGTTTATTTGAGTTATAATTTATAATATAATGAGACATATAGCCATTTAAAAGTTAAAAAAAAACTCATAATATTTTGGGTTAAATGAATCTCATGTTTTGACACATATAGATCCAAGAATTTGAAATCAACTATGTCATGTAAATCTACTTAAGAGTCTCTTTCATGTTTCTAATTTAAACATTCCCTAGTGGCATAATTTAGGTTTTATTCATGATTTCAATCATGATTTATATATTTTTTAATAATCAAGATAATTCCCCCTATATGTTTCCATTTTTTGCACCCAACACGCCCCTCTTTCATAAGAAATGGGGACCCACTTCTTTTTAAGAAGTTTGGTCTTTGATTTTGGTATTATAGCATTAATAATGAATATATTTATGGAATTAGACTTAACATTTTGGTTATTTTCAAATTAGACACTTTATAACTCATTTCCATGAAGTATATCCTTTGAAGTCTTTCCCACGAACCCTTCAGAACCTTCCTAGCCGGCCCTTTGGACTTTCTTTATTTGACCCTTCCACTCCCCTTTAGCCTTAGCTTGAAGGGAACATACCCTTTAGCTCCTTAAAAAAATACCATTTGGCATTTTATAAAATTTATATTTACCCTTCAAACTACCCTTTTAGGACTTCTTTTGGGACCCTTTAGTCATTTGTTTAAATATTTTTGTTTTGGGCATTCTTGTCCACTACACAATCTCCAAAGTGATTCTTCCAAAGGATACTTCCCTTTCAAAAATCCTATAACCCACCCTTTAAATTTTGATAAATATTTCCTTTAAGCTTTGGAAAATGTCCCTTAAGGATATATATAAGTACCCTTTAGGAATTTTTGAAATGCCCTTCATCCCTTTCCTTCAAAAATTTGTTTTATACCCTTTCTTTATCCTTTGGAACTTTTGATTTGAGCCTTTTTTCGATACACAATATTTGAAGGAATTCTTATGGGGTACCTACCCTCCACTCAATCCCTAGAAGTAACCTTAATAATTGTGAAAATTACCCTTTGTTGTGACAATTTATCCTTAACTTTTGAAACACCCCTTTAACCATATAGAATACCCCTTCAAGATATCAAAAGTACCCTTCATGGATTCTAAAGTAGATCCTTTAAGACTTATGTCAAAGACCAAAGTTACCTATGAAGTAGAGCCTTCACATCAAAACTACCCTTTGGAGAATTTTAAAAGGTCCTTAACTAAAAAATTTAACCTCTTAAAATTAGTGTTTTAGCCTTTTATAATTAGTGTTTTGGATTCCACCATGGTGGATTATTTTCTCAGAGAAATTGTCCTAGATGTTTCATCCTAAATAAATCATAGAAAGAAATAACCAACCAACATTAAACCAAATGTTTTTTTCCCTGATGACTATCTGATTAACTCAAATTTTAACCATACCTTATTTTCATCCAAACAAGGGTAAAGTGTTTCATATTAGCATTAAATAAAGACCTAGCCAAATTAAGGTAATGAATTTGAATTGAAAGGAGCAAAGTTAATGTTGCACATTTATATCACATGAATTGATATTTAATACAAGATATTATACTTGTGATACATAGGCATTTGAGTCATAATTTTTAATTAAGCTATCTTGTGATTGAAGCATCCTTGATTTTTAGTGGTACACAAGATCCCTAGTTTCTATTTTGAAATAATATATAATAGACTATAAGTAAGCTAGAGCTAGCTCCATCACGTCGGTATATGAGTACACACAACTAGTAGCATATTGACCAAAGAAATCACAAATGTATGTCCATGGCATCCTCATCTAGGTCATTATATGGAACTAATCCTCCCTCTGAATTCTCAATTAAGGATTCCATAGATTTTAAGGACACTGTGTTTAATGTAGAGGTATTAGACAACCAATATCAGAATTGCTCATAGCTATGGGATGTAGATGATGCAACAATGCTAGAAAATAAGTTGTTTGTCATATAATTATTGGATTTCAAATTCCAAAGGTTACATTTCACTTCTACCAAACCAAAGGTCATGCCTTGCATCAACCTTCTCAAATATTTATTCTTTACATGCAAAATATCACAAGATGCAGAATTGTTTCATGCTCACAGTGATATAATGGTCACATGCATCTCTGAGGATGATTTTCAAAGATATTTATCTCTCACTACACCAAATTAATACTTTGATAAGCACACTCTAGTACAATTCAATAAATAAAAATCACTCTAGGGAGCACTGCAATCATGGTTGCTTCCCAATGTAACCATGGCATGGAAAGCTATAAAATTGAGTGGATCATTTCCTATCAATAAATTTAGGATGGGTATCCACATAGGTATGGCTATTTTGAATAGATTATATGGCATGACCTCTATTTATTTTTTAAATTTGGATTGGGTGCCTTTGCTTCATATAATTTTAACACAGTATGCTACCTATGCCTTGCAAGAAATAATTAGCATTAGGCTAAGGGACAAAATTATGTATAAGGATAGATGTCCTACCCTTATAGGGGACTTTTATATGATGTCATACCTATTTGATGTAGTTATGGGTATATGTTATAAATACATATGTCATTTATGGTCCCCAACCATAGACTACATCATGAATTGAATATGTAACCATTACCAATGCATGCACATATATGCTTTATGAGGATGTGTACCCTCAAATATGGAAAGACATATATGGCTCCCTGATGCCATGTATTTGGGGAAACATTGTGAATATCTTGGTAGTTAAGGGTGATTAATTTCTATATCTAGACATCATCATCATTTTGGTTTGGGGAAACAATGTGGTGGCTCTATGTCTTCCAAAGTGAATGCCTGACAAGTTAGAAAAGCAAGAAATAGCTTTATAATTATGGAACAACATATAGGAAGACTTGGCAAGATATAAGAAAGCCTTCTTCTTTGGGATTTTTTTCACCATTTGTAGAATAACATACATAATGAGGAATCATCTTGGTGATGTTGTAGTAAAATGAAACTAATATGATTTCCCCACAACACCTCATAGAGACTGTGAACCTCATGGGTGTATTCAATAATATATTAGGGGACTCAACATCCCCTAATATCACTAGTTATATGGTTATGACTTTTTTTCTAAATCCTATAACTGATGAGGAAGTATCAAAATGACCTAAAATAGATGGTTTGCAAGAAGATAATTTAAGGATGATCTAGGTAGAGCCCAACATATCCACCTAGGAATTATAAAAGTAAAGATCCCTTTTTTAAGGGTGGAAACATTTAGACTTCTAAAATGGGCAAACTTATGAGTAGGGAGCTTGTTTTTCTCAAGAACCCCTTTGGAGTTAAATATAATAAGAGTCAAACAAAATAATGAGGTGTTAGAATCAATTACAAGAAGAGGAGGAGCCAAATATGACCACTTTAGTTTATACTTAGACAAAGAAGATAGGTAGGGTGCTAAAACCACTCTAGCATCTATGAATACCCCCAATGTGCCTCATATTTCATCAATTAGGGTAGCCACTACTCAATCTACAATATTCCCTTCCTCCCATGACTCTTCTACTTGAGGGAAGGTTCCCTTAGTTTACATTAGATAACCAAGGACCCCCATAGGTAGTCTAATGATATAAGTATCCATAGGGTCACCTATCTCAACTTCTATATTGCAACTATAGAGAGAGGAAGCAACTATTCAAGACTAGGTTGAGGATTTAGATGAATAGACCTAATTAAAGGAAGTAAAAACCTTCAATCTTTAGGAGGCCTACTTCAAAATCCAACTTCAAGGTACCTCAATTCTCCCTACCTCTCTTTGGGCTTTAATTTATATTATTGATACACTTACCTCCTATGTGGAAGTCCCATCCACCTCATCCACTCCTTCCATTGACCCCTCCACAACATCCAATATATCCTTTCCCATGACCACCCCTTATATTCATATTAGTACTACTATTGTGAGACTTCATAGAAATAAGAAGCATCCAAGAAGGTGTAGACTACTTTGGCTACACCCTAATTGCACATTCAATCAACACAATGTTCCCTTCTACTCCTCACTCCCACTTCTACTAAGGAAACAATGGTTACCAACACAAGCAAGGGAAGGAAAATAAAGCCACATATTTTGGTAGTCCATCCACTTCCTCAAATTAGAGGAGTGGATTGGTGCAAAATTATATGGCCTTCCCTACTAGATGTACTGACCAAGCCAATTAAGAGGAAAAATAAAGAATATAAGGAATATTTAGGGTAGGAAATTTTTGTCACAACCTTTGATGCACCTGGTAATGTCCCATCTTGGGCCATGAAATTAGGGAAACAAGTTTAGAATAAGCCTAGTTGCAAGATAATAGAACTACCTTCTATTATTATCTTATTTGATCATCTCACTAGATTCATCCAAAGGGTCAAAAAGTGAAAGTTTAAAGATGACCAAGGAGCTAGTATCATCCTTTAAGAGTGATATATAGTGTTCTCTCTCACAAAGAGGTAGAAAAGGTAGTTAGGAGAATCTATTTTTGAATAAAATCTATCAGACCTAGCTTAAGCACATAAAGATGTGGTTGTAGCTATTCATGAAGGAATAAAATTAGCTCATCGGAATATTAAGGAGGAAGTGCAGGAACTATGGGCACAAATTGAGTTGCTAAAGGAATGGTTAAATACCATGCATGTCCCTATAAGTATAGAGGTTGAGGTGAGGGAGGATGCTTCAAAATGTTACCACTCCTTGGAGGCTTTGGAAATTATGAAGGCTAAGATGGCACCTCAAATGAGCTTGGCTAATTAAATTTACATCTCTCTAGCCTAAGATAACACAAAGCTTAAAATTTTAGTTGCCTATATAAGAAAGTCACTATATAGACACCTTAACCAAATGACTACATTTGAGGCATCTAATGCCCTAAATTTAGTAGTCATTAGACATGAAGAGGTCAAGGAATGGTTGAAATTACATATGTCCATGACTCTAGATTATCAGTCACTCAAAGCCTAGATCCTTCAAAGATTGAATGATTTGAACTTACCGAAGGTAAAATATTCTATGAGGAGTCTAATTAGTAGAATCAATTTTGATAACATTATTCAGGAGGCAACTGATAATTTCAAAGGGAGCATTCAAGGTTTGACAATGGATAATATTGAAGCAGATCTAAGAAAAGTAAGAAGGAAGGTGACTGAAGTGGATATCTTTAGAAGTAAATTCCAACTTACTAAACATGAGCATGCAAAGCTTCTCAAGAAAACCAAGATACTCCAGCAACCTTCATTACTTAGCTTAGCCATTATTCAATATTAATATGACATGATAGAAAATATTTAAAAGTATAATGAAATGAATAATAAATAGTTTTATACCAATGGTACCACTCCTTCAGCTTCTACTTCAACTAAAACACATGCATCACTCCAACTGACATAGCCTTAGTTCAGTATATGCTTCAATTTTATAGTAGTCCTCATAATAATTGACTCATTCTTTTGTACATGCATGTATTGCATTATATTTTAAAGTTAATTCCTCCTATATATATCTCCCATTCAATTTTAGACTACAAGTGGAATTACATGTTTTAACCACCCCATGCAAACATCATGCAAAACCTTTGAGGATGAGGCAACCCCTCCGCAATATCTATAAATACTATTATATCACCCTTAAATAGGGGGTCAAAAAATTTGAAATACAAAAGTGGAGAAGCCAATTTTGATCATCAAGTGAAGTATTTTGTGTATTTGTTTCCCATATGGTGTTTTTAATTATTATTTTCAATGAATGTTATTTGAATTAATATTTATTATACTCAATCTTGCAAGTAGATTATTTATTTTATTTATTAACATATGAATCTTAGATGTGCAATAGCTATCAACAGTTAGTAAATTATTGATTAAGAAATTTAAATTTTATTGAAATATATTTCTAAATGTGTATTTTTGCTTTCTTGGTGTCATCTTCTAAGTGTGTACCATACCTACCTTAGATAAACTATTGGTCTAAGTCATAATCCCTAGATCAAGGGTGTGAAAAATCTACCCTAATAGGGGAAAATTTTGTTTGAGGCCATTAGACTCCCTATGCCTTTTTTCCTTATATCCCATAGCCATATCTATTGGCACATATTCACTTGTTGATGACAATAGGTACTAGTTTTGAGAAAACATAGGTCTATTTAGAAACCATGTATAAAAGTGATTCCTTAAAAAATCACCAATATTTATTTTCTATCCCACCTTTCCATCATTTTATGTTTGTTATAGTGATTTACCCACCTTAGATTAGAAGCCAGTCACCCATCCAAGTCACCTAGGAGATCACCTTCTTTTAAGAACCACATCTCTATCCAAATACCTTGTCAATAACATGCATACTTTGTTTTTGTTCCATCAACAATTTGAAAAAACCACATACTTGTAACTCATGCCTTGGAGTGGATTTTACCTCCATTGAGATCCTAAAATTTTAGAGGTTACCCCATTAATTGTGGTGTGCTTAAAAATCACATCAATAAACTCAATGGCAATTGATTTAGGTTTGGGAGTTGGTTTAATACTAGGATATTTTGGTTGTTTTTGGTGAATAATTTTATCATAGGCATATATGGGTTGATATTTTCCCCTGGGATACATCTAATCATTGATGGTCACTGCCTTAGAATAGGTCCTAAATAATGAAGTTTTTTTTTGGCATGGATCTCTTCAAGAATATAGAGGTCATGGGATCTAATTCATCTTTATATATTTTGAAAGCTAAGACATCATCAGGCTCATAGGGTTCTATGGTCCTACTATACATTTTCTAAAATCTAGCATTAAAGGACCTAATTGCCTCATTTACATCTCTTCTAATGTTGGTGAACTGATGGTAAATAACATAAGGATTGATAATCTTACCAAATTGATCTATAAAAACATTAGTGAAACCATCCAAACTAGTGACGTAATTATTAAGAAATTTCAATAACTATTCATAAGCATCATCCTTAAAGGTAAAGGGGAATAACTTGAAAGCCACATCCTCATGCACAATATTTAACAACCTTAAGGTAGCTTTAAAATACTTAATGTGCTCTTTAGTAGTTGTAATACTACTTAGATTAAATGTAGCCAAATACTTCTCAAGGTTACGTGGGAGATCATATAACACACCTAGCACATTGATTGAGGATTATCCCAATCAAGACATACCTAGATGAAGGTTGAAGTCAAAGGTATATTGTCGAGGTGAAGTTGGCAAATATTTGGATCTCCTGCATCTATATTTTCCATGTCTAGCTTATTGGTGGACTTTAATTTCAAGCAATAGTTCCCTTATCTCTAAGTGTGAACAGGTTTGAATCCTTTTCCAATTATAGCTTGAAAGTTGAAGATCTTATTTAAAATATGATGTTTCAGGCTAATGTTTATAAGGAAAAATAATTAAACATGTACATTAATCTCATTTTACAAATATTACTTAAAGAATAGTAAAGGACATTGATCTTTGCCCAAAATAGTTCTAAGATGTATCCAATTATGTTAATATGATCTATCTTTCTAAGTTTAAGCTTAAATGAACATATATCTATGAAAGATATGCCAATATTTGATCAAAATAGGCCATCCTAACCTCAAATACTATGGATTTTCATATTTCAAGATAAATTTACCAAAACCAAGAATCAAACCTCATAATTTTGATCTTTACCAAAGGAAGTACAAAGATATGTTATAAACCACAAAGATCAATGATCTTTACAATTTTCATCAAGGAATTACTTAAAGGAACAAAGATATCATCAATCTATAGACAAAAACACCAAAACTTAACTAATATTTTAAAAATTCACTAAAGGAAGGCCCTCCTTCTAGCACTAATGGAAAATGACTTATTGATACCTCTAAGTGTACCACAAGGTTTCTTAGTGTTCAAGGAACACTTCTAATTTTAGAATTCAAGGAATTTAGAGAATGAGTAATAGGTTGTGGAAATTTGATGTCACCTTTGGTGAAATAGTGGTAGAGATATGTATTAGTGTTTCAAAAATTTATAATGAGTGATGGTTGGGAGCCATCATGGTCTATTCTTTATGAATTTTATAAAATATATGTTAATGCTAGTGAATTATGACCTAGACTTAAGCTACAAACTAATCTAAGTGGATATTTATAATGAAGCTTAAACTAAGGTTATGTGGTGTAAAAAAAGGAGCAAAGAGATGAGTAAGGCAAAAATGAAAGTGAGCGATTAAAAATTCTATTCTTAAATATAAGGACAAAGAATCAATTTGAACTAAGTATCGATTTGAACCAATATATAATGTAACATAGCATAAGCTCATGATTTCACTATATACCAGGTAAACTTTAAATAATAATGTACAGAATCACAAGTAAGAACCATGTATACTTTTAAATATTTAATACTATAATTAAATAAAATTTACACATCTGAATATATAGAAAAATTAAATAAATCAAAACCTAAGATCTTCCAACTAATCTAACATATGCACAAATTAAAAACCCTGTGATTAGAAAATATAACCTAGAGTTCAAAGAAACTATTCAAATTCAAGACATAAAACTAGAAATTGAGATAAAATCTATTTTATTAATTGACATATCAAATGTGGAAAATATTTATATAATTCCTTAGTTATATTAAGTTCTTCAAGTGTACAAAATTTTCTCCAAATTTTTCTCTCATTTACAATACCATGGTACATGACTTTTATAAAAAGACAAGGTAGTGAATCAATTAGTTACAATATATATGTATCCAAATGTAAGGACAACTATCCTTAAAAGTCCTAAAATACACTTGTTCTTCATATTAGATTGATATAGGGGCAATATGCTAATAGACTAGAATATGCCTTACAAAAGAATATTCCTATCCTAGATATTACAATTCCTTTAAAGGAATATTAACTACTAGGTGGGCCCATTGTTGAAGCACCCCCTTGTTGATTTTTTAGAAGTTCCATTACCTTCTAGTGTTGGTCCTTGATGTGCTCCATGTCCACAACTAAATTCATTAGGTAGACTTATTCCTAATCAACTAGGTCATCCAAGTCTCTATCATCTTGGGCCATGGTTTCCTTTATGTTCCTTATCTCTATAATTTTCTCTTCTATTGTGAAAATCGTGTCCAAAATTCTGTCATTGTCCTTTCCATATTAGCCCTGGCTCTTGATCCTAACTAATTATATGACCAAAGTGACCCTATGTTTGAATTTAGTATATAAATGATTTGAATTATAGTGGTCTTAGTATGATTTACCAACATGGTTCCTTAGAGTCGCTCAATTCTAATTATCAATACTTTATCATTTGCTAAATGCCTATTGAAATTCTTTGTCTAAGTACTTAGACCCTGGACCTTGTCTACTATTATTGTCAATATGTTTTTCAAATTTCCTAAGTTGATAGTCTTGAATTTAGGAATATTATTCCTAATCATAATGTTATGAGATCCATAAATTGGGTTTCTACTTGCTACCATTTTGTTATTAACTCCTTGGCTATTTCACCTTTCTAACTTAGGGAATCCTACCTTAGCTTTATTAAACTCAAATAATTAAAAATATCAAATAATGAGGCCTCAAACATGTCCATCATGGTATTAGGGACTAAAAAAATGGCCTAGGTTTCTAGGTTTTCCTTCTCTCTTTCTAATTTCTAAATCCTCTATTTCATACCTTGGACTCAATCCTTTTCTTTAGTTTATTGAGCTAAAATAAATATCTCAATGTCCTCTTCATGTATAATAGCCTCATTGATTTGTTGACCTCCCATCAGGGATTAACCCACAAAGGGATCCACCTTTTGGAAGGTGAATTCCTTAGCTCCAACCATATCTTTCCTAGTGGTTACCCTTTCCAATCTAGTTACTTTTGGATTAAAATACATGGTGGTGGATGAAATTTTGAATTTTAGAGGCTCTAGGACCTCTACACATGTGCTACTTAGTTCTCCCAAATCATCCATTTTATTACTCTATGGTCTTGGGGTGACCATAATTCTTATCTCTTCCTATTCTTTTACCATATCCCTAATCAATGGCTTCATGTCATCATGTAATTTGATATTGGAAACCTCTTTGAGTGCCCATGAGTGAGAGAGAGAAGGAATATTTTTCAATTTCCCATAAATAAACTAGTTAGGGATGAATGGTCCATGAATGGGGAATTCATCACTAAATAGGTTGATCTCACTAGTTGGGTGTGTGGGAATCAACCTTGGTATTTTGGTCCCAATAGGGACCAATGCCATTTTCTCCTTCCTCTTTTTCTTAGGAGCTATTGAGACTGTGTCAAGAGAAGGCTCTTTCTTTTTCTCTTACTTAGGCTCCCCTATTTGGACTTGGGCCTCTTCAAAATATTCTTCTTTTGTGTTAGTTTCATATGACTCCACAAGTTATTTGAGTGCACCATAAACTATCTCATATACCTCAAAGGAAATCATATCTATGTGTTCAACTAGGGAAGGTGGCCTTTAGAGTAGTGTTGAAGATGAGGGCCCCTCTCTAGGTCTTTGTTCCAATTTCACCTCTTTCAATTTCTCCTTACCATAACCTCATTCTTCCCACCTTTAAGGATATGGAAATTATATTAGGGCTATTCATGGGATGTCCTAGATGGTCCAATAAATAAGTGATACTATATAAGATGCATCTATCATGCCTCTCTAGATGGCTTGTCATCTTTTATCAATATGTGATCAAGTTTTATGTTGTGCCCTTTGATCCTCTCCAACACCTCTTGATATTTCTTGGCCTTAATGTAAATGGTGTCATTAACACTAAGCTGATACACATACTCAAGCATGGGAAAAAATTTATCCTTCAAATGATTTATTACTATGCTTTTTGGATCCCACATTTTGAGCTCATCCAATTAAAACCCAAATGAGTCTCAGTACTTGGACATGGTTTTAACTTATTTAAAACCTTGTAGTATAGTACTTCTAATGATTAGAGGGAAGGGATGGATAAGACCCTTATTCTTTTATTTTAAAATTACATCAATGCTATGGATGAGCTGGGAGGTAATTTCTTGCTCAACAAGCTTACTTTTAACATACACTAGTAATCTATAATGATAGGACATGATCCCCTCAATCTTGATGACTATACAATCAAGGTAGAACCATATGTCACCCATCATTTCAACATATTTATTGATTAGTGGATGGACTCTAGGAATGGGAATACATATAATAGCATCCACTATGGCTAGGTAGACACAATCACAAATAAATTGCATATGGATCCTATACTTAAAAATGTGCAATTTAGAGTTATGGTGGGAAATGGTAGTTTAACCTTCAAGAGACAAATTATATATGTTAGGGAAGTTTATAAAGGAAGGAAGGGCATCCAAAAAATATGACATCATATAAAATTGTTTGGTAGTTATCCTTTTGATGGTAGTGAAGTACCTAGCCGAGAAGACACTAATCAAATCTCCAAATGGAGGGGTAATATTCTCTTCCAACATGTATTACACATAGGGAACCCAAATTTTTTTTACATATGTGGTTTAGGGGGATCCCATTACTCAGTTTAATAGGTTCATTATTACTCTTATGCCTTCCCCAAATTGGACTATTGGGATCTTACCCTCAAAGCCCTTGAAGATATGGGGTCTTTAGTGCAACTAGGGTTTAAGGATGGTGTCTAGGTCATGTTTGGAGGTTCATTCTTTGATTTTTCACAAGTTTACATGGGGGATTGGGAGCTTATAATATTTTTCAAATCAATATTTTAAATATAATCTATCCCCATAAAATTCCCCTCCTTGATGATCCAATCATTATCTACCCTAAAATCAACAAAGATAAGAGCATGGATGTTTATATAATGTAGTACCTTAGGTTTTGTAGCAATGTGGTGAAGGCAAATCATCTAGATAGTGACTAAGTCATAATGCCTATGGCTCACCATGGTAAATATTTCCTCCTCTTTTATGATGGTCTTCAACTCCTCCATCATGAAGAAGAGTTCATACCAATTCCTAATGCTCAAGGAATTCAAGGCTAAAATATCTAGTTTAGTGTCTTTAAATATTCTCCCTTAATTATATATCGATAGGTAGAGTTTGATCTCCTCTTTCAACTACTGGTTGTGAGCTACCATGGTCTCTATTTCTATAAATTACTCACACTGGATTGCAAATTGGTCTCTGTGGTAGCTCTTTTGAATTTGAAAACACAACCAAGCTTTCTTTCAGTAAAATTGTAACTAATTGAGCTCACTTGGGTCACTTTTATGTAGGGTTTAGGGTTTTATATTTTTAATGGTAGTATATATCTATACTTTGGCTCATACATGCTTTAGATTTGATTTGGACCTTTGCCTTTATACCTTCATGTTTTTAAGCTCATAAGATATCTTATTTTATCCTTTTTTTGCTTGTGTAGAACCTATGTGGCAATGATTTAGACATTTCATGAATTTTTTCATAAATGCATTCAAGTACTAGCCATTGGTATTTAAAAATACCCCCTTTTATTTTGATTCATTAGATCAAAATCTTAGATTATCAAGAGTTATTAATTGTGATCTAGGATCTTGCCATTTAATTGGATCTTTTTCACTCATGCCTTGTGGTTATGCCACTTGGAATCTCTACAAGGATTTTGAGTTCCTTTGAAAATTATTTAGGGTCCTCATGCCATTAGATCATCCTCCAGTGATGAAGTGTGATCCATTGATTTACAAATATTCCCAAGCTTTAAGTCAACACATTATTAAAGTGGTACTTAGGCTTAATTTCTTTATGCTAAGGTTTATTAAAAGTTTATTAAGCACAAAGAAAACCCTATGATAAGGGATTTACGTCTAAGTTTTTTGAATTATATAAAGGATACCATGGCTAATTTTTTTAAGCCAATGTTTAGTTGTGTTTAATAAACACAACATATGCTTTGGTCTAAAATATTTATATCAAGGCGTTATAAAATATGCTAAAAGGGATCAACATGATATAATGGTCTAATGTTAAATAGAGTTTTATTGCATTAATAAAAACCTTTCATTGCAAGAATTTGGTCTAAATTCTACATTATAAGGACTCTTTTTTAAAAATAAGACTTGGTAAAAGTCTATAGTTTAAGGTTTATTGTGAAAAAATGCAATGGTGACCATAAAGTATAGACTTAGACTAGGTTAATTTTGCATATATTTAGACCATAATACCATCTCCATATTTACATAGTGAATGTTTCCCATGTTTAATTATATTTTGAGCGATTCCATTAGTCCATATGGTAAATCATTAGCTTCCTAGTAACATTTTTGGACTGCATTTTGATCCTGAGATGGATAATTTATTAACTTAAATTTGATGTTCTCATAGACATCAAATATATATTTTTAGATGTCAAATGAGGGTCACATAAACATCAATTTTAATCTGGTGAAACTTTTAATTTAATGGGCTTAAAGTTGATAATCACATGGTCATCAAAAACATCCTCACATATGTCAAATAATGGTCACATGAGTGTCAAATTTGATATTGTCAAGTTCTTATGACCTAATGAAATAATGCCACTTGGTACCTCCATAGGGCTTCCAAGGATCTTAGACCTAATGCACTCCATTGGTTCAAGATCCATGATGAATTAAGAGCCATAGGATTATGATAAGTGAGCTTTCTCTTGATAGGTTTTATATATCAAGTAGGCCCCTTTTCTTTTGATCATCAAATGTAATGGTTTCACGTGTAGATCTTGTGGACCTTCTATAATCCTTTTAATTTTTATCTGTAGCTCACACTATTTGATTAGGTCCTTATGATGAATCAAGAATCATTGATCATGATTAAAGATCTTGAACATGATTGGTCCAAGGGGATATGTGTGGGATTATGTCAGGATTTCCTTGTGTTATTTGATAAAAATTCCATGAGGAATTGAAATCTATTAGATCATCTTAGTTATATGTATTTTAATTCTATGCTTGGTCTTTTTTCACCGTGTCAAATCAAATAACATGATAAAGAGAGGGTCATTAGATCCTAAAAGATGCAAGGAAGTTAGGTTATGACCTTGGTGATATAAAAGACTTTCCTAATTAGATTAATAAATATGTTAGGGCCTTAGGATTAAAACATTAGGCTAAGATAAGAAATATTAAAGGGACCCTACAAAATTAATATTATTAAAGCACATTAGGAACTTTAAAGGGGTAAATAGAAAAGGGGACCAAGCATTTTAGGCTAAGTTTTAGTCATGTTAGAAACATGACTAAGATTAAAACATGAAATTTATACTTAGGTCCAAAATGGATTTTTAAAATGTTCCCGCCAATTGGTTGTGCTAGTATTCAAATTTGAACTAAGGGTTTTGCGAAGGTTTTGGAACATGAATTTCTCAAGAGAAAACATCATATAACCTTTAGCTAAAATCAATAAAGATCATGTATTATCACCGTTAGAAAAAACTAAAATAAAATATAACTAAGTAAGCTTGTTTTTTATAAAGTGGATGATATTCAAATTCTATAAATGATCCTAACATGCCATATTTTCATGTTTAATCTTTAGGGTTTCTCAATGGTCCCAATTTTTAAAAATGGGGGTATGTTAGCCTCAAAATTTCACAAATAATTATCCTAATTTAGAGATAGCCTACCATCTTGTGCCCAAGGTTATCTCTATCCCTTTAACCCTAGATTACCCATATATATATTTTAGGGTTAAACATAGGACTTATGTAGCCAATCTCTCAATTATTTACATGGGACATTTTATTAGAACATATCAAGTCCTATAAACATAGTTATAATAACCTAATGTCATTTGAAACTTGAGATGCCCTAATTAACTCTATATGTAACTACAAACATGGTTAGTTACATGGGGCACTCAAATATGTCATATCAATCCCCATAAAAAAAAATTTTACAACCCAAAATTATTTTACGCTCAATTTTACCTCACTAATTATCTTGTATAACCATTAAATTTATTAGTTATATGGGGTATTTTTTAAGGTAAAATTAATCCACCAAAATCATTTTTTATAATCAAATGTAATTTGAGACAAAAAAAATCCCTAATTAAGTTACAAGATTACATGTGGAACTTGATTAGAGAATATATATCCCCATAAATACATTTTTGATAACCTAATTCCATTTTAGACTTGATATGATTTAATTAAGTTCCCATGCAACCAATCACCTCATTGATTATATGAAAAACTCAAATAAGGCATACTAAGTGTCTTATATACATTTTCAATAACCTAATGTCATATTTAGACTTGATTTTCCATAATTGAATTCCATGTGCAACTAATAACTTGCATGAGTCACTTTATTAGGGGATATCAATGCTCTTGGATATAATTAAAACTACCTAATGTCATTTGACACTTTATATTCCAGAATTCAGTGCCTCATGAAAATAATCATTTGATTTTTTGCATGGGAGTTGATTATGGAATATGTCATATCCTCATATGAGCCAAAATAATAAATGGAAAGATTCAATTTATGAAGTAATGTCAATACCCCTTAATAAGATTTCATCACATGATTTACTTAAAATGGAATTATTTTTTGTTTTCATTGATTAGTTGTCATTCGTTCCTAATTCATCTATATTTCCATTATGTCCTTTTGGTATGTTTTTAAGTTGGTTCATTTAGTTTAATTTGGAAGTTTTTAATTTCTAACTACATTTGGAAGTTATAACTAGAACTTGGTGAATTTTACTTCTTAGTATTTATTTAATGTATCTTTTAATACCTATATTATTTCTAAAATGATTGATTTTTGTTCTACTATGTAACATTAGTTTTGTTCTTATTGTTAAAACTTGGAATTTTAAAGTCATGGGACTTATCCATATTAGTTTAAGTCATTGTTTAAATGATGTTACTAGGAACTATATTATAGACCTATTCAAATGCTAGTAGTACATTGACTTAGGTATCAATGACATTATGAAATGATTTTGTTTTGATTTGCATGGTCATTATGGGTACAGTTATTTCATATACTATGGAAACATTATGATGGAGTTTGATATTTAATGTAAGATGAATAACCTAATAAAATGATTAAGGTTTCATTTAGTGTCACATGTTTGAGTGGAAATTTCATTCTTGTTTACTTGGAGACTGACACTTTGGTATTTTTATTAAGTGTGAAGTGGGAATATAGGGAAGGATTGTGCATTGTCTTTCGATCATAGAATCAATGCAACCATCAAACCTAGATCTAGAGTGCTTTGTTTAATTACCATAAAATAAAATAAAGAGGGTTAAATACCCATCATTTTTTACTATGGAAGATGTGTTGGTAATTGGTAGTTTGGATTAAAGTTGGAGCTAAAATTATATGTGAATAAGAGATGGGAAATGAATAAATAAGGAAGGAAAAAGACTTGTATCAAATTACAATTAGGTTATTTTTTCTTATTTATAAATTTTCTATGTTTTAAATCTTTAAGATAGTTTAGTAATATTTATTTATAGAAACACTAAATGGAGTACAAACCTATATCCCAAAGAAGGTTTTGAGTACTTAGTAGTAGAAAATCTCAACTGACCCACTAGTTATTTATTTATACATGGAACTTGTTTCTCCTAAAAAATAAGACTATTGATTTGGCAATGAATATATATGGTATTTTTATGTTGGGTTTGCTTTGTGGTATTTATTAATATTCTAATTATGTTTTATATGTGAAAATAAAGATTATTTTTTATTAAAAACATACTTTGATTTTTGGGTGTTAACTGGCAAGGATATATGTAGATTTGTTAAACTATACTTTTTAGCCTATTTCATCCTTTGTTATGCATGATATTCATTTTCAGATCTAATGTTTAGAGGCATGTAATTCTTAGCGTAATTTATTTTATTAATAGGATGAGACTTTTTAAGTTTTATGTGTGTTTTAAAAGGATTTTAGATACTAATTATTTTTATACTTTTATATTAAAATTGCATGTTTAGTGGTAGTTGGTGTGAATGGGCTATGTCGGCATATTTATATTGTACCTTTCCCTATTCTAAATGATATGGTGTAATCCTCTGTGTAATTTATTACATTCATCCTATTTGTTGAAATATTTACAACAATTAAGAATAATGTTAATGCATGCATGTTTTACTCCTAATATATATTAGAAATATTTTAAAGCTTATGATTCAATTGGTAATATTAATTACTATAGATAATTCATAAAGGTTTACATTACAATCTTATAAATAAAATACTAAGTAGTGGATAAAATTGATGGTAAATATCACTCTTTTTTAGGCCATTAGTGATTATGATTCATTACATAGTAACATGAGGTTCATGGTTATTGATTAATGGATATGTGATGAGTCATAAGCTTACATATGGTAAACATGTATTGAGGTTATATGATGTTAATTCAACCTCATGGTTTATGCACAAAGAATTTTTGCATAAAATTATGTTAATTCAATGATCTTATTTGCCTATGTAGACATTAGCTAAGACCTACATATACCTACCCTTGATACCCATTGGAGCCTTTAACACCCCATCTCCTTGGATTAAACCTTCGACCTAACTAAAATATTAGACTAAGGTGGTGGTATTTTATCTAATTACTTGTTTATATTATTGGCATAGACCTTAGTATTAAACTTGGTTTAATTATTTGTTTTTATATGTTGATTTAATAAACTTAGGTCGATGATGTGATAGATTTTGTATTAACAACATTTAATATGGTTGGTGGAATGTATGGTGGAGGTTATAATGTTATTTTGTTTGATTAGTGTTAATTACAAAGGTTAATCCCCAACTAATATTTCTATTGGTTAGAAATTGGATTAGAAACTATTTTATGGATTGGTCATTAATGGAAAAGTTGATGGGGGATTTGCCTTGGGACACAAAGGAGGATTTCTTTCTCCTCTCATTCAATTTAGAATTGAATGGGAATGAGAAAATGGATGGAAGGAATGGGAGTTAGGATGATGGATAGAGGGAGTTAGGAAGATGGGATAATAGAGGATAAAATAGAATAAGGTTGGGATGGTTTTAATGGATTTTGGACACATAATAGTTGTTTGGAAAGATATAGAGGTTTTTATCTATTTTGGCTTCTTGGCATTTTTTTGTGATATCTAGTAAGTATTTTTGTTTTCTAGTTTTTTGTTACTCTATTAATTGAAAAAAAATGTTAAGAGGATGCTTATGTAGATGGAAGTATTTAGACTTCTAAATGCATAATCAGACTGGATAAATCAATATATCAACATATATAATTTGCATATAAACATGAAAATGAATATATATGGGATATATGGTTATTCTGGTTCAAATCCATTTGATTTTCTTTATGATTTGACTCTGCATGCAAACATTTTAATTATCTTAGCTATTATATGTTGGGTTCTTTAACTTACCATAGAGTTATGAGTTTTATACCAGTAATAAGAATTATGTGGCTTCACTATATGTGGGTTTCTGGGGTCAATCCAAAAGTGAAGATGCACCAAATTTAAATGGGTTAATAAATAACTGTAGTCATATAAAAAGTGAAATTTCATAACTTGAGTATGGATAATGACACCCAATCCATAGGTCCATTCTGTTTGTTCTCTTGACCCTCTTAGGCATGTTTCAACAGTTTCCCAATCATCTATAGCCTTCAATACTAAACTTGTGCTAACCCAAGCTGATCTTTCCATGACAAATCCATCCCCTAGGTCTCCTACCCTTATGACAATAATGACCAAACTTGGAATACAACACTAAAACCTAGGGTGTCTTATTTATGTCACTATTATCCAAGTGAAAATTTGGTTTAAATGGTCATATTCTCCCAAATCCTTGTCCTAATTCATGTCATCCTAATGCAAATTGATTTAACCCACCATCATTAAATCCCCTATAAAAGTTCATTAAAAGTACATTTTGAAGCGTTGGCACTCATTTACAAGAGAGAATAAATAATACAAGCATGACTACTCAAGAACTATTCCCTATTCTCTACATACAACTTTCTAGTAGTCTTTCAAGCTTATTCAAAACCTCTACACTAACCCCTAGTCATTCTAAGTACACCCAATTTCGCATTTACTTGAATTTTCATCACTCTATTTCACCAAGCACTTCAATGGGATAATTAAATATAGCTTGATCCCTCCTCAAAGTATCGGTATGTAGGTAACATGCCCACATACGAGGTGTGAAGTGCATCTAGTGTATCCTTTACACACTAGTCCCTTTTCCCTATTTTCCAATGTTTTATTGAATTGAATAAAAGACATAAGAACACACATAATTATCTCTACAATGAGTTTCATTGATAGTGAGGATCTGAAATTTGGCACACAAGCTCACATAAATGATTCAAATAATACCCAAAAAAATAATCTCTATGAGCAGTTTGGACAACAATGGTAAGACCAGGACTACAACACTGGATAATAGGGTATCCTTTTTTAATGGTCCTATCCAATCAATAAATTAACTCTAGATATTATTTTTTGATAGTGTCCTAGTAATGTTCCTCTAGTATTAGGCTTTGTCTTAGCCATAATAGCTTGAAATAAGATAAGTCATATTTTTTTCTCACTCATTACTATTTTTAGAAAAGGTCAAAATATTATTTGTTTAAACAAAGTCAGTGGCTTAATTATTACATATTGTTTATTGATTTTATTTAGTCAACCCCATTTATTATTTAGGAATTAAACATCTAATTTCCCAAAAATAATAAATCATTTGGTGAACCTAACTTAATTTGAATTGTTCATAAAAACCCTAAAAACTCTAGGGTAAAGTCCTAGCTCATTTTTCTCATTAAATTTTTATCATTTTCTTGAATATTAAAATAAAATATTCCTCTCAAATTTTAAATTTTTGTAGTAAATTTAAAATAAATTTATTTCAAACCCTAGCTGCATGAACTACCTCCTAGTAATTTTCCAATCATTTTTTGAATTTTTAGTTGCATATTAAAATGAGAAAATCAATTCAAATTTCAAAAATTCATAATAATTTTCAAAAAAGTTATTTTTCTCAAAACCCTAGTTGCATCTACTAAGTCCTATTAAATCAAGCACTTTCCGATAAATTTATAAATTTAATCTTGCATACTTAGCTCAAAAATTAAATTTCAATTTCAAATATTCATAGTATTTTGAATAAAATATTTTGAAAAATCCCTAGTTGCATATACTAGCTCCTATTTTGCTTCTTGAGGTATCACCTTACATGTTTGTGCAGTTCGTATCCTTTTCATACAATTTCTAGTTAACTATTTTTAGGATCTTGCATTTCCTATATTTAGTATTTTTTTTTCTAGCACTTAGCCTATAACAAATTATTTTAAACAATTCAAATACTTCTCAAATTATTTTCCTACTTTAACAATGGCCTAATACATTGATTTTGATGAAATTGATAAGAGATAGCTTCAATAAATCTTAACTAAACACCTTGACATGCAATATTACATGCTCAAAATATTACAAGAAAAACATAAAAGAACAAAAAATGGTCAATCTTCTCAAACCACAAAGCAACTTGTTGAAAATGACACTATGAGGGAAACTATATCTCAACAACCCCTTATAACATCCTGACCTACCTCTATGCTACTAGTTACAGCTAGTACATCTTATCTCTTGTTGTGGTAGCTCTTGTGCAAGAGATAAGATCTCTTCAATCTATGGTGCTACATCTTGAGAAAGGTGCCACAAGACCTATGCAGGATTTGGATTCTTTTACTCTTTTGCATACACCATTGGCACATCACATTGATTCTACACCCTTTCCATAAGGTTTTGTTCAACCAAAGCTTACTCTTTATGATGGCAAGGGTGATCAAAAGACACATTTGAGATATTTTCATGTATCATGCTTGGATTATGTACCAAATTATTAGCTACTTACCAAGTTCTTTACATAGAGTTTAAATGATTATGCTTTACAATGGTTGTATAATTTACTAAATCATTCGATCAATAGATTTAATCCTTTAGCTGGCATGTTCCTATCACGTTTAAATATCAACATTGATTAGAAGGTCTCTTATGTATAAATTTCACAATAGAAACATAAATTAAATGAGCATCTCATAAACTATGTGCTTTGATATAAGACCATCTTGGCTAAGATGACTAGCCTCATTGTAGATCAAGAGTTACAAGATATTTTCAAACAGAACCTTCTAATATTATTTCATCAATATATTATGTTCAAAATATTATCTTCCTTCACTTAATTGTGTCATACACAAAAGGAAAGAGAAGTAAAACTTATTTTAATGGGCAAACTCAAGTATACAAGAATCCTACACACAACAAACATGAGTAATATAAAAGTCACATACAAGATAAAAGTCAATGATAACAAGAATAAGAATCAACCAATAGTCAATGTGACTTTAGATCCCCCTCAACATGTGGTTTTATCAACACCTCCTCAGTGTGCATTTACCAATCTACCAATTTGTTTAGCTAGATTTTTATAGTAGTTATTGGAATGTAACATCATCACTCTCCCTCTTATTCAAGAAGTTCACCCATAAAATCCTCTTCTATAGGGATATGATCAACATGAATTTTGTGATTTTCATATGGTACTAGGCCACACTATAAATAGGCACATCAGTTTGAGACATAAGATACAAGACTTCATAGATGATAACCTACTTGATCTTATCACTTTGGTTGATACTCCAAAGGTAAAGCCAACACAAGATAAATCTTTTAAAATATTCTTAGATCTATTTCCAAAACATTATCAACAAGATAAATGGGACACATTATGTGTTCACCACATATACCATGCACATCCTCCACTAGCTACATACTAGGCACATTCAATTGAGTCACATCCTTTGAGTCGTATGATAGGTGTGTATGAGTCTAGGGTTCTAAATAGACCTTTTATATCCTTCTCAAATTAGGAGATTATTGAGGATAATTTAGATTATAATGCACTCTTTATTAGATCACATATTCCTAATCATCCCATTCATAATGTTCTCATTGATAATGGTTCTAGTGTCAACATGTGTACCATTACATTATTATAGAATTTGGTCTATTCAGATCAAAATATCACTCTAAAAAATATAATTATAAATAGATTTAGTGGGCATATAGAAAGTTCATTAGGTGATATTATACTTCTTATACAGACTAGGCCAACACATGTGACCACACATTTCACCATATTTCCCAGTGTATGAGTTTTTCATATGTTATTTGGTCACCCATGGATTTAAAAAAATTGAGAAATACCATCTATAGTTCATATATGCAAGAAATTAATTCATTCCAATTAGTTTATTATAGTTGGTGGAGTTTTATATGAGTTACCACTCCCCACTTCAGAGCCATCTCTTTTGCAGCCACCAGTTCTAGCTTCTCCACCAGTTTTGGTTTTCCCACCAGTTATAGTTCTTCTTTCGATATAGATTTAGATAGAATTGAGGCATCCATCACTAGTATAAATGGTTCATACACCTCCACTACTTTGGGATTCTAGATAGATTCTACCTATGGTATTCACACCCAGAGTAGTGTCATTGATATCTCATGTATCTACACATAAAGCACATGTTCAGAGAGATTCTCCTACTTCTATATAGGTCGCTAAGAGCCCTACAGTTGCATTAAATTCTTAGAGTTATAGAGGGACCCCATAGCTAGTTTCTACTTTAGAGATTTTAGAACATTTAAAACACACAAATATTTTAGAATCATAATCTCATCCTTTCCATTATTCTTCATAATCATGCATGATACCTTTGTTTGATATAGGACACCATGATAGGGAGTCTCATATGAGACTCATCAATTAATATAATTTATTATCCATCTTTCCTGTACATATCTTATTTCAAAAATACAAAAACAATATAACATTACAAAATGTAGAAACATTCAAATATATCCAAAAACACAAAAACATTTAGATTTTATGCAAAATCAATGCTTTACAATGTTTCATGCTATTTTTTATTGATTTATCTACATTACCATACTTCAATTGATCTTATTTGGGTGTGTGTAGTGACATCTAGATCATTGACTACATCACTCTACCCATTGAGGGGGCATCTTACTTCTACATTTGAGAAACACATCGATATACATACCCACTAGGGGCATCTTCTACATGACTACACCATCCAATTTATGCCATTCTTACACTACATACTCCAAGTTATCATACTTATGTGCATTAATTACTACCTTACATAGATTATTATATCAACATTTCACAAGTATCGATCACTTATGTATCTCTTAGCATATACATATTCTTATACTAACGTATCTTGCATACTTTCACTCTTACTTTGATTAGTTAGATGTGATTTTATCTTTCCAATTATTACATGCTTTCTCTTCTTACTTAGCATAGCTTTTTGTATTACATTTTCAATTCTTTCTTGTCTCCCATATGTGCCTTAGGACATTTGTCAATTTACTTTGATTATATTCATGTCTGTGTACCTTCTCCCTTACTTGTACTCTTCTATTTACATGTGGCCCTCATGCCAATCTTGCTTATTCTATGATATGTGTATGTGGCATTTAAACATGCCTTGTATGTTTGATTTCTAGTATGAGTGACTTGTGCCCATGTCCCTTATTTTCTTGGCCCCTTGGCCACCCTTGTATGGTTCTTAATTATTTCTTCATAGGCTTATTGATTGATCTTTTGTCCTTGTTTAAAAATGTCATGGTCCATATCATGAATTTATCTTGATTTTTTATATGCCATGATGGACATCATGCTTCATCCCTCCCTAACAACTAGCAACTAACATATTTTATTCTAGTTTAGTACATTACACATGATTTTACATTATTATATCTATCTAGGTATACCACTATTTATCTAACAATCTCTAAATACAAACATTATCTCGAGATATCTTATTAATTATCATTAATGTATCATGTATCTATGTAACATAACACACTTCTAAGGCTATCTCTTCTAAGGTAAATCATTGTAGGGTCTTTATTCCTACTCTCAAAAGAGGGGGAAACAAATAGGGATTTTTTCAAAGAGATCAAAGATCCTAGTGGTCAAAACAATAGTTTTTAGAACACTCAAAATAGAATTCAAACATCAAACTAAGCATAACAGACTAGGTAAATAGTAGAAAATATAGAATATTCATCAAATTTGCCCTTGGATAACATTGCCAAAGTTGAACTATAACATCAGATCGTAGGGTGTCTTATTTTTGTTGCTCTTATCTATATAATAAAACAATTGGTTTTTAAAGAAACAAATAGAAAGGTGAGTTTAGTCATAGGTTTGTCAACACAACATGGCCTAGATTCAACATGTTTTAGTATAATTTTTATGCAAAAAATCTAGATATAGGGGGCATCATGCATAGCATGATGGATCTCACCTCTATTTTTAGGTTAGGTAGTTTATATAACTTCTAGAGTACAATCCATGTTTTAGATACTAGTGATTGGGGGCAATGTGAATGGCACATTGATCCTCCTTTTTTTTTGAGTTTAGTTTATTTCCCAATCATTTATTGTAGTTGTATGCCTTACTCCATCTGTAGGTGGTTAGCATCATTTTTCAATTTTGTCTTTCATACTATCTTAACTTCCTAATTTCCTGAGTTGGATTTTGCATAAGCCTATTGCACTAATTTTGGAGTGGATTTTATACAAGCCTAATCTTCATCTTTTGAAATGGCCAAAAGTGGCCTACTTTCTAGCATAAATTTGACTATCCACATCAACATTATCAGATCATAGTATATTCAAGGGATTTAAGATCCATCTCATATGACATATATTCCATCCCAATATTACTTCATAGCTTCACTTTATGGGGTAATGATGGAGCCAAAGGACTAGCTAGCCTTTGTATTCTTGAGCCACCTATTTAGAGGGATTGGACACATAGTCCAAACATCAATTAACACATGCATGATTCATTAGCTTCACTTAGTAGGTGATGATGGAGCCAAAGGGTCTACCTTTACATTTTTAAGCCACTTCTAGGGAATTGAGAACTCAACTCTATTCATGATATTACTTTTGGTATATCACATACCCAGTACAATCCAACATCATAATAGGATTTGTATTGGTTTATGTACGTGATGAGGTGTATTCATTCTTTTCTCTTCCTCTTTCTCTTACCTAGCTTTGGTATGTTCTTATTTTAGATATAGTGTATCTAGTAAGGATTGATATACTCAATGTTATTCATTTAAAATTCACACTTCACACCATTCTCTCTATGCACATCCATTATCACAAGCTTCATAAGTATCGCCTTTATAGGTAAGTTCAGGTATGCTTTCTATTTTTCCTTTATCCTATTATTTTGCTTTGCTTCATCACTAGAATAAAGGGGGTTAAATGTAGTCATATGAAATGTAAAATTTGGTAACTTGAGTATGGATAATGATACCCAATCCATAGGTCCATTTTACTTTCTCTCTTGACCCTCTCAGGCATGTTTTGATAGTTTCCCAATATTTTATAGCCTTTTATACTAAACCCTTACTAACCCAGGATGATCTTTCCATGAAACATTAATCCCGCTAGGTCTTTTTCCCTCAAGATAATAGTGCCAAAACTTGGACTATAGCCTTGAAACTCATGGAGTCCCATTTCTAGTGTTGTTGTCCAAATGCAAATTTTGTTCAAACAGTCATATTCTCCCAGATCCTTATCCTAATTCATATTAGCCTAACATGAATTCATTTAACCTATAAAAGGACATTCAAAGTTGATTTATAAGGGTTGGCACTCATTTATAAGAGATAAGAAAGAATACAAGAAAGACTACTCAAGCACTATTCCCTATTCTTTGCATACAACCATCCAATAGTCTTTCAAGCTTATTTAAAACCTCTACACTAGCCCCTAGTCATTCCAAGTACACCTAGTTTCGTATTTACTTACATTTTCATCACACTATTATACCAAAGCACTTTAGTGGGAGAACTACATATATTTTGATCCCTCCTCAAAGTAATGTTATGTAGGTAACATGCCCACACATGGGGTGTGAAGTGCATCTAATGTATCCTTTACACACTAACCCATTTTCCATATTTTATAAAGTATCATTTAATTGCATAGAAGACATAAGAACGTGAATAATCTGATATATAGGGAGTTTTATCGATATCAAGGATCTAAAATTTAGTACATAGTCTCAAACAGACACTATGAACAAAGCCTAAAAAAACCATATCTTTGTGAATAGTTTGGACAACAACAACAAGACAAAAAATACAATTTCTAAAAATAGGGTGTGCTATTTTTGGTGGTCCTATCCAATCAAAAAATAAACTCTAGATCTCAGTTTGAGATAGTGTCCTAGTAATGTTCCTCTAGTAGCAAACTTTATCTCAGTTGTAATAGCCCAGAATAAGCTAAGTCATATTTTCTCACTCATTACTATTTTTAGAGAAGGTAAAAATATTATTTGTTTACACAAAATCATTGGCTTAATTATTTCATATTATTTATTGATTTTATTTAATTAGACCCATTTATTATTTAGGAATTAAACATCTAATTTACCAAAAATAATAAATCAATAACCTTGTTTGACTATCAACATATGCATGTAAAAACCTATAGAATTTTTTGTTTTAAATGGTGACTACATTTTATATAGTGACTACATGGCATGAATTGGTTGTGTGAGTGTTTTACACCTAGTTTGGAGTATGTCATATTTTATTTTGATTTCATTTTACTTGATGTGTGTTCTTTTGTTTTCACCTATGTTGATTCTCATAGTTTTTTGAGTCAAATCCTTAACTGTGTATCCTATTATACATATGGTGACATGAACATTTTCTAAAGTCCAAATGGTTTAATTGATGGCTATGTTTATATTTGGTTGATTAGTAGAATTATGGGCTATTGTGTTGTATTTTATATTTTTTTATGTATATAGCATAACTTAAAAATTATTGGGCCACTTTTGATCACTGTCTTTTGATCATCATTATTTGATTTGATTTCATTATTTAGTTTGAGGATTAAAGTGATAACTAATCAAGTTGTTATTATCCAACTATATTTTTACCATGTATGATGTGTGTTCTTATGATTTTACCCATGTTTATTCTCATTGTATTTTGTTTTGAATCCTTTATTCCATAACCTATTATACATATGGTGACATGAACATTTTATAAATTCCAAATGGTTTAATCGACAACTACGTTTATATTTGGTCGATTAGTAGAATTATGGGTGACTATGTTGTATTTTATAATTTTTTGTGTATATGACATGACTTTAAAATTATTGGACCACTTTTGGTCATTGTCTTTTGATAATAATTGTTTGATTTGATTTCTTTATTTAGTTTGAGGCTTAAAGTTATAACTATTCAAGTTGTTATTATCCAACTACATTTTGACCATGGTATTTTGGTTATATCATTACGTTCCATGATATAATCACACTATGTTATTACATTGAATCCATGGTACATATATATTTTTATCATGTCTTGAAGATTTATATGATTAAGGTCGTTAGAAATTTGGATTTGAGATTATGTTTAAGTTTTTGATAGTGTGAGTGGGTCATGGCCTTAAATTTGATTAGGTCTCTTAATTATATTTGACTATGATCTATGTTATGTCATGACCTTTTAATCTTTGACTACATTTATATTGATTGAATAGAAGAAATATTAGTCACTATGATATAATTTGTGTTGCATCTATGTTTATGTCATAACTATAAAAGTTATTAGGCCACCTTTTGATCACTGCCTATTTATAATCAATGATTATTTTTAATTTTGTGGCTTAAGTTATATTTTGACTCAGACTACATTATTTGACTCATGTCAAAGTTGGGATGTATGTGTTTTTAAGTTTTATTTTGACCCTAATATTTTTATTTGATTAGGTTATGATTATATTATTTTAATTTTATGGCTATATCATTTAGATCGATTGTGTTATTTCTTTTATGCTGAGGTTATGGTATATATGTATGTGTGTTGATTTGGAATACAAGTGTATATATATGTATATTCATCATAACATAAATTTATATTCTAAGTTGGTGAATGTGTCCAGTCATTATGACCCATTGGGTCTTGTGATTGTGTTGATAAATTATTGATAAGGTCTATTGATATCTTGGACTATGTTATGATTAACTAAGCCATGAGTCAATTAATTTTGGAAATAAAATTGATTGTGTGCACTAATTTAATCCTATTACTTTAAAGGTATGATTAGTTAGTCTATTATGCAATTGAATTAAAAATTGCCTCAATTAAGTAAACGTGATCCTATTTGGTCAGACTTAATTGGATATTGAGGAAGTCTAAAAGAGTTGTTTGTTTGTATTAATAACTAGTTTTGTATTAAGATTATATTTTATTTTGTATTATTTCTTTTAATTAAGTAATTCAAGTTATTTACTTCAATATTTTTGGTTATTTGATTTGTATGCATTGATTAGCATTCCTAGACTATACTTGGATAAATAAATGAGTATATATTGGTGGTTTGGATGGTTAACACTAATAGTAACTTGGATGGGGATCCTAGAAGGTTAATTCAAAGAATATATAATGGATTAAAATTAATACATTCTATATCATTCAAAAAAAAAGATTAACTTTCCCCACTTATGATCTATATTGCAAATGGATTAATTATTCTTATCTCACCTCATAATGATATAATTATCTTCTTATGTTTTTTTTATTTTGAGTTATCTCTTTTGGTTATAAATCTAATTTGTCAAAATTCACTTCATTTTCTCTATTACCAAAACCACCATCCTAATGATGGTTGGGGTGGTAAGGGCCACCAATAGTTGGGTTCATAGGGATGATTAGGCTAGTTTCTCCTGATTAGTTCATCCATGTTTGACTCTATGATTCAATGAATTCACACATTTATAAATAAATATGATAATAATTTAATTTTTTATTTAGGTTAATTATCTAATATATCTTATTAGCATTGATATTAGGTTAATATTATTCAATTACTTAGTATAGTTTATAGCATTGATATTGAATCAATTAGTATCCAATCCTTGTTATTGATCATGTTAGCTACTAGCTTGTGTTATGAATGGATGGATAAATTAAAAAGGGAATTGAACATTATATGAGGTAAATTGGTTATTGGTTGAAGGTTATATACTTAAGTTGCATTGAATTATTTATTTATTGGTTTTAACTTCACATTAATTTAACATTCTATATATTTGAGCTGAATTTATTACAAATTTTTGTAGGTTATTAACCCTTATATATATTCACTTACATATTGATTATTGGATATATAAAAATGAATATATGAATATTATGTTAGGATTTACTTAATTTTTTATATTGGGTTCTTAATCATGTAAATCTATTTGAACTAGAATAATCTTGATTAGATTATATAGTCAGGTTGATATAAGTTATGTTGTTAATTTATCATGACTAATTTTGATAGTTAACTTTGGGTTATCACCTTATTTGTGTGGTAAATAAATTATATAGATACATATGGATCTCTTAGTCATTTTTAGTAATGCTTGAAATTTTGGTAGTTGGTTCATGAGGAAAAAAAAACCAAATCCTTCCTTTTAAATATGTATTTCAGAGAATACCTAGTTGTGTGTAAGGTATGTAATTTGCATACGTTTGATCTAAAAATTTATTACTTTTATTTATTAAGACATGTATGATGAATATATGTAATCTAAAAATTAATACATTACTCTTTCATTACATAATAAATGAAATAGTGATCCACTAAATCTCATGATTTAATCATAGGCATATATAATATTTCTACATAGAATAATAATATGACTAAGTGAAATAACTTGAAGGAAATTATGATAATGATATTAATATGCATCAAGGGACTAATATTATCAAGTCATATATCATTTATACTTCAATTTATGATGCATTATTATTTATCTAACATCTGCATGCTTGCTAATTTCTTTCACATTGGATTATATGTGGTTTCACTTTCCTTTCCAATAGTTGAACTTACCTACCTAGCTACCTTCACTTCCCAATAGATAAATTTATAATATTTCCTTAAGTGGAAAATTTTATTTGGCTTCCACTCAATTTGAAACTCAAGAAATTCCATTTTCTTGATGATTTTGAATTCTATGCTTGATCTTTTTTGTTGTATAAAACACTTGTTGCCTTTTTATAGTATATCTAAATTATGAATTTATTTTAAACACAATGATTTAATTAGGCATAAATTTCCTTATATGATAATGGAATATTGAATAAAAATAAATGAATCCTTAATTAGTTATTTTAATTAGCTTTTCTATTGAATAATTACACGAGTTTACTTCTCTTAAAATAAGTATATAATAAAGGTTTAATTGATTAAATATCTTAGACTATTTTGATCATAATATTACATTAGATATGACAATATAAATGGGTATATGATTTCATTTCTTGAATGCTTAAATAATAATGATGGTGATCATAACTATATCATTAATCATTATTCTAATAATGGCATCCATGTTGGTAAGCAAATGATGTATGAATTATACAAGTAGTGTGGTGATCTTAAATGTTATAAGGAATTTATGACCTCAATCGGTAACACTATATAACCTTGTATTCTAAATCTATTTCTTATTTATGTAATAATATATTCTATTGCATGAATGAATAGAAATTTTTATGTGTTGAATTTATTTTTAGTTGCTAATTATGTTTACTTGTCTGAGTTATGTTTAAACCTAAGGTTGATAACTTGTATTTTAAAATCATGATTAACCTAAATGATAACTTAGGATAATAGAGTTATTCTTATTAGTTAAACTAATCCCTTAACTTAACCATCCATGAGTGGGACTAAAACCCACTAAGGAGATTGAGGTATTTACCTAGGTTTAAAGACTTAATAATGGCCCTATGTGGAAGTATGAGTGTTACATATGGTGCTTGGGTACTATCTATGTATGCGTACATTGATATACCCTTAACCCCACAAAACATATAATATAATAACATTCTTACCCATAAAACCTTTTGTATGTGTTTACCTCTAGCTATTTACCTCAATTCACCTCCTTTGGTTCTAGTTGCATGTACGTGAGTACACTAAACATTATCACTTGTGCTAACAAGGTAAGTGGGTTTGACACACATCCAAAATGTACTCTGATATATAATTCCAAATATTTTTTGGATTTGTTTCATCTGGTATCAAATCATTTTTTTCTTTATGGAACTTTGGGAATGAGTTTTCTTCTTATAATTCTTTAGTCTACTAAATTATCACTTGTAATTCTTAGGATGATTACAACATGATCAAGCAAAGATAACATTCATGGCAATAATTTTAATGTCAATCCAACTAGGGGTAGAGTTAGATGATGAAGAAGGGGTCATCATGATTGCATCCGCATTTCTAACTAAGAATAACTACCCATGAGTAATGTAGATAATAATACCAAAGTACTCAATACAAAAGTAATTAATGGGAATCTAACCAACAAGTATGACGATATCCTTAGTCGAATCTTGATAGCCCTTAGTACTTTACAAGGAAATATTGATAACCATGAGTAAAGATTGAATAATCTTGAAGGGATATCCTAAGAGGAAATACCCAGATTGGAAATGTGGAAAGTGAAAGGGCCTATAATTCAAGAACTACCTTTGACCACTATTGACCCAATCATCAAATAACTGAAGAAGCTTCTGCTACCTACCTTTTCATGTGAAAAATCATGTGATACAACTGATGCATGGCTAGTATACTTGTATAATTATTTTAAATTCTATAATATGCCATTAAATTTGAAAGCCAAAGTAGTAGCCTATCAACTAGTAGGACTTGTTGCTTTATGGTGGAATCACCTTTGTTCTATTGAAAGATATCATCCTTTGAACTTATCATAGTCTATTTTTAAGACTCAATTTTGTAAAAGATGCCTCAATGAAAACTATAAAGAGTATAAAACCATCAATTTTTAGATTTTAAAGCAAGAAAACATTTATGTTATTGAGTATGAGAATAAGTTTATAAATTTACTACATCATGTAAATTATATTCATGATGAAGAAACCAAGATTACTAAGTTCAAACTTGGGCTTAAGAAAATATTGATGCATGACATCAACATGATGAACCCAAAAACTGTAGTTGCACCAATTGAATCATCTTATAGGGTTGAGGAAAAAGAAAAGTCTCACCAAAAGGCAAGACAAGAGTTTAAGTCAATTAGATAGTATTCTAAAGAAAATAACCTTTCTCCCATTAATTAAATTTCAAAATTTTATCATAACCATAATTTTTTAGGAGATACTAAAATTTTTAGCAAATTTTATAATCAAAATAAGAATTTCAAGTCCCATGGATGTTCTAAATTTGGTTCTTATAAGAAGGAAAAACATCAAAGAAACCAATGTGAACCTACCATGGGTGATAATATTGTTTCTATGCCTACTATTTGTTGGTAATGTGGAGATAAGTACTATAAAAATGACCATCCTCAATTGAAATTAGGCCAAACAACTAATCATAGTATATATGTTGATGTTGATAATCATAATGTTGACTTGTCAGCCAATCTAATTGAAACTTGAGGTAAAATTAATGGTATTGCCTAGACTATCTTGATTTATTTAGGTATAACATATTACTTTATTTATTTTTTTGCTACTAAGAAATATAATATTAAACTTGTCTTGATAAAAGAAGGTTGGGAGACTGAGATCGGTACCGGCAAGTAAGTGCCTATTCTTGAGTACTTGAAATAAAAAGAATTAGATCTTGATGTTTTTAAGACCAAGTTTAATATTTTTATTATACCTTTAGGGTCTTATGATCTCATCTTTAGGATGGATTGGCTACATGAACATAAATCCATGCTTGATTATGTGGGCAAAAGGGTGTAATGAACCAATGACCTTGGTTAAATTATGGAATTGCATTGTATACAAGGGTTTGTAAGATGAAAAAAACTTTTAGCCTTATAATTAAAAAGAGTTTTTAGGAAAGGTTATAAGCTTTATGAAGTAAAATTATAGTAAATACCCAATGAAAAAGAGATGGTACACATATATTTTCCTATTTTAAGGGAGTTTATGGATGTTTTTCCTGAGAAGCTACCCAGTTTACTACCCAAGTGAGAATTGATTTCTCTATTGAAATCATAGTTAGATCTACCCCTACTTATAAAGCACATTAACATATGAATATAGCTAATCTATAAGAATTAAAAGTTTAGCTACAAACACTTTTGGATAATAGAAGCATCCAGCCAAGTGTGTCTCCTTGGAGTACTTTGATGGTCTTTATTAATAAATATGGTACATTAAGGCTTTGAATTGATTACCACATGCTAAATAAGTTAAAAATCAAAAGTCATTATCTTTTGCCTAAAATTTATGACTTATTTGACCAAACAAAGGGTGTTTAATTATTCTCTAAGATTGATTTGAGATTAGGCTACCATCATCTAAGAATCAAGGAAGAGGACATTCATAAAAATGTTTTTAGAACTTGGTATGGACACTACGAGTTCACATTTTTGCCTTTTGGATTAATGAATGTACCTATAGCTTTCACGAATCCTATGAATAATGTATTTATAAACTTTTTGGATAATTTCATGCTAGTTTTTCTTAATGACAATCTTATTTATTCTTAAAATAAGGTTAAGCATGATCAACACCTTCATATAGTCTTAAAAAGACTAAGACAACATAAACTATATGGGAAACTATCCAAATGTGCATTCTATGATTCTAAAATTCATTACTTGGGACACATTATCTACGAAGTGGGCATTGCTAATGACCCCACATAGGTTAAATCTATTCAAACTTGGACTAATCTTACCAATGTGCATGAAGTAGGTAGCTTCATGGGTTTTGTTTGTTATTATGGGTGTTTTTTTGAAACATTTTCTAGTGTGGCTTATCCCATCACTTACTTGTAGTGTAAAGTTAAGAGGCTTGTGTGGACCCCTCAGTATGAGTAAGAATATAATAAGATAAAAGGACTATTTAAAACAACACCTATTCTTATCATACTAGACCTAAATGGTAACTTTGAAGTTTGGGCTAATGCTTCTAAATAAGGATATGGAGTTATTTTAACCCAAGATGACAAAGTTGTGATTTTGAGTAATAGAAATTGAAAGATTATGAAAAGAAGTATCCTACACATTACATGGAGCTTAATTCCATTATCCATGTACTCAAACAATGGAAACATTTCATACTAGGAAATCTTTTCAAGGTAAAATATGATTATTGTAGTCTTGAGTATTTATTTTCTCAAGAAGATTTAAATGTATGCCAGTGAAGCTAGTAGTAATTTTTGAGCAATTTTTACATGGACATATCATATGCCAAAGGTGAGGAGAATCATGTGGATGATGCACTCAATATATACACTACCTTGCTGGTTTATCAATGTTACAAGGAAAATTTATAAGTTCTATTTTGGAATAACTTGTTGATGTATTTTACCATGATGTAAGAGTAGGCTTGGTTGATGAGCCTATAGAAAAAAGATTTTCTAAATTTTATATTTCAAATATGGCCTAATAAGGCATAAATATACAATTTATATACCTAGATTGGGTCACTTGATAAATTATGTGATTAAATAAGGGCATAAAACACCTTATTATGCTTATTCAAGGGTTACAAAGATGATGCATGAGCTTAAAAACCTGTATTCTTGACCTAGAATAAAGCACAATATCCTTGAATTTATATCAAAATGATTGGAATGATAGTGGGTCAAAGATAATCATTGATATCCAAGAGGGCTAATATACCTTCATGATATTATAAGAGATAAGTAGGTTGTAGTCTCACTTGATTTTATTCTAAGGCTACCAAAATCATGTAGCAATCATGATAGAATCCTAGTAGTGATTTATAAAGCCACTAAAGTTGGCCACTTCATTGATAGAAACTTAACATAATTCATTCATGTTTATAAAATGATTCATGAATGAGGTGGTTAGACTCTATCCCATACCTGAAGTGATCATATCAGATCATGATAATTTATTTACTTCAAGTTTATAATGTACATTGACTACAATCTTTGGAACAAAGATGAATTTTAGTTCTTCATATCATCTAGAAATAGATGGGAAAATGGAAAGGCTCAAACAAGTGGTCAAAGATATGTTACAAATGTATTAATGGATCAACAAAAAAAATGGGAAGACTACCTTCATCTAGTTGAATATGCATATAATATCTTTTACCATTATGATGTTAAGATGGCTCTGTTTGAAGCTCTATATGGGCGTAAATGTATAACTCCACTTGGTTGGGACAACTTGGAAAATAGAGTTATTGTGGGACCTAATTTAATACTAAAATATGATATAAAGATATAATTAATAAGTTATAATTTGAAAATAGCTTCTAATAGGCAAAAGAGCTATGCAAATCAAAAGAGAACTCGACATTAATTCAACATGGAAGACAAAGTTTTTCTGCATGTTAGACCACATAAAATATCTATTAATTTTTACAAGGCTTCCATGTTATCTCCATGATTGGTCAAACCTTTCAACATTATAGAAATTATTAGTCTTATTGCTTACTGGTTGACATTTCCTCCTTCTCTATCAAAGATTTGTGATGTTTTTCATATTGCTTTTCTAAGAAAGTATATATCTAATCCATCTCATATTTTATATTAGACTCATTTACAAGTCATAAAAGAGGAAAATATCTAGTTAAAACTAGTGAGAATCCTAGACCATCATAATGTTAAGATATGTAATAGAGATATACAATAGTTTTTGGTGTAATGGGACTCGTTATGTGGATTGAGCTCTATTTAGTAAGATGCTCATCTTTTCAGGTAACATTATGCATGTATTTTTGACTAAATCCCTAGGATGGCTCCATTTTAAGAGAGGGAGGATGTTATGATTCCAACTTTTCATAATCTATTCTACTATTATGAAATTGATATTATGTTGTTAAACTAATTATTGACTATTATTTTAGTTGGATTATATATGGTACTGGTAGTAACATTGTTGGGTTACATGCTTAAAATTGTACTTAATGATTTCATGGACTTATTACTACAATTGATGATATTATTAATCTATATTTAATTATTGCTTTTTGATATGATATAATTGATGTCATTTTTAGTGGTTATAGGTTATATCTATGAGCAGGGTAGATGTTGGAGGTTTTACTCCTAAAATCAAATGAATTTTGATCAAGTCAAACATGTCCAACATGAATACTTGTTTGATTTTTTTTTCTATCCTTTAGACATATTGATTGTCAAATTTGGTCCTTGTATATATTGACTACTATTATACATTACCTTGTCATTTTTTTTGCTACCTTATTTTATGTCATTATTTACTATTGATTACCATTATGGTTTTTATAGCCATAATCTCTATTCTATCTTATGCCTAGCTCCATAATATCCTTCTACATAGGCTTATATTAATTTTTACATCCCTTAGATGATCATGTTTTCCTATGTAGACAATATCTAAGACCTACCTATACCTACCCTTGACACCCCTTAGAACCTTTGACAACCCACCCCCTTAAATTAAACCTTCAACCTAACTAAAACCTTAGACTAAGGTTGTGGCATGTTATTTAATTACTTAGTTATACTATTGACATCTACCTTAGTATTAATCTTGATTTAATTATTCATACTTAAATGTTGAGCTAATCGACTTAGGTTGATGATGTGTTAGATTTTATATTAAAGCCATTTAACATGGTTGGTGGCATAAACAATGGAGGTTATAAGGTTAATCTTTATAATTAATGTTAATCATAGAGGTTAATACCTAACCAATTTTCCTATTGATTGGTGATTGGATTAGTAGCTAAGTTCTCTAGATGGGTCATTAATGGTAAATTTGATGAGGGATTACCTTGGGATATAGAGGAGGATTTCTCTCTCCTCCCATTCAATGTAGAATTAAATGGGTATGGTAAAGTGGAAAAAAGGAATGGGAGTTAGGATGGTGGATAGAGGGACTTAGGAAGAATGAATAATAGAGGAGAAAACAATGGAAGGTTGTTCTAGTTTTAATGGTGGTCATGATGGATTTTGGACACATAATAGTTATTTGGAAAGTTATAGACGTTTTAATCTATTTTGGCTTCTTAGAGTTTTTCTATAATATCAAGTAAGTTTATTTGTTTTATAGTTTCTTTTGACTATATTAATTGGGAAATAATATTAAGAGGCTACTTATGTAGCCAAAAGTATTAGGACTTTTAGATGCATATGTAGACCCCATAAATCAATATATCACCATATATCATTCGCATATGAACTTACAAATGGATATATATGGGATATATGGTTTTTATATTTTTAATTCATTTATTTTGCTTTATAATTCAACTCTACATGTAAAAAATTTCATTAGATTAGCTATTATATCTTGGGTTCATTGACTTAAAATAGAATTATGAATTTTATACTAGTAATGAAAACTATGTGGCTTCATTGTTTGTGGGTTTTTGGGTTGAATTTTAATACATATATGCACCAAATTTATATGGGGAAATAAATATAACCTTGTTTGAATATTGGCATCTATATGTAAAAACCTATAGAATCTTTTGTTTTAAATGGTGATTATATTTAAAATAGTGACTATGTGGCATGACTTGGCTATGTGAGTGTTTTACACCCCATTTAGAGTATGTCGTATTTCATTTTACATGATATGTGTTCTTGTATTTTCACCTATGTTTATTCTTATAGTATTTTGTGTTGAATCCTTAATTGTGCAACCTATTACACATATGATGACATGAACATTTTCTAAAGGCCAAATGGTTAATCGATGGATGTATTTATATTTGGTCACTTAGTTGAACTATGGGTGACTATGTTGTATTTTATATTTATTTGTGTATATGCTATAACTACAAAAGTATTGGATCACTTTTAATCATTATATTTTGATAATAAATGTTTGATTTTATTTCATTTTTTAGTTTGACACTTGAATTTATAATATGTCAAGTTGTTATTATCGAAATACATTTTAACCATGGTATTTTTGTTATATCATTACATTCCATGATTAAATCATACTATGTTATTGCATTAAATATCTAATGTATATACCTGTATATATTTTATCAGTGATTAAATATTTATTTTATTAGGGTCATTATCAATTTGGATTTGAGATTATCTTTAAGTTTTTGATGGTGTGAATTAGTCATATCTTTAACTTCAATTGGCTCTCTTTTATATATTTGACTGTGACATACGTTATGTTGTGACCTTTTAATCTTTGACTACATTCATAAAGAATGATTGGTAGAACTATTGTTGACTATGTTATAATTTGTATTGCATCTATGTTTATGTCATAACTATAAAAGGTATTGGGTCACCTTTTGATCAATATCTATTTATAATCGATGATTGTTTTCAATTTTGTGGCTTGAGTTGTATTTTAACTCAGACTGTGTTATTCAAATTGTGTCGAATATGGGATGTATGTGTTATTAAGTTTTATTTTGACCCTAGTATTTTTATTGGATCAGGTTATAATTATATTATTTTTATTTTATGTCTATATCATCCAGATCGATTATGTTATTCTTTTACACTGAGGCTATGGTATATATGTATGTGTGTTGGTTGGGAATACATGTGTGTGTGTGTGTGTGTGTGTGTGTGTGTGTGTGTGTGTGTGTGTGTGTGTGTGTGTGTGTGTGTGTGTGTGTGTCTATATCTGTGTGTGTGTGTGTATTCATCATAGCATAACGTTACATTTTGATTTCATAAATGTGCTAAATAATTATGACCTATTAGGTCTTGTGATTATGTTGATATATTATTAATGAGATCTTTTGATAACTTGGATAGTGTTATGATAAACTATGACATAAGTTGATTATGTCTGGAAATAAACTTGATTGTGTGTGCTAGTTTGATTTTGTTGCTTTTAATGGTATGATTAATTGGTCTATTGTGAAATAAAATTTAGAATTCCTTTGGTTAAATATACTTTTTCCTATTTATTTAGACTTAAGTGGATGTTGAGGAAGTCTATTGTTTGTTTGTAGTAATAACTGCTTTTGTATTGAGCTTATATTTTATTTTGTATTATTATTTTTAATTAAATAATTTAAGTTATTTACTTTGATATTTTAGGTTACTTGATTTGGAAGTGTTGATTTTAATTCTTAGACAGGACCTAAATAAATAAATGAGTATATATTGGTGGTTCGGATGGTTAAGGATAAATGTAACTTGGACTGGGATCCAAGAAGGTTAATTCAAAGAATATATAATGGATTAAAATCAATTCATTCTATATCATTAGATATATAGGATTAACTCTCCCCACTTTTGATCTATACTAGAGATGGATTAATTATTCTCATCTCACCTTATAATGATATAGTTTTCTTATTATGTCTTTTATTTCAAGTTATCTCTTTTGATTAGAAATTTGATTGTTCAGAATTCACTTCATGTTCTTAGTTACCGCAACCACCATCCTACTAATGGTTGGAGTGGTTAGGCCCATTGATTTTTGGTCTCATAGGGTTGGTTGGCTAGGCTTATCTTGATCAATTCATCCATGTTCGACTCCATGCTTTGATGACTTCACCCATGTATAAATAAAGACAATAACAATTTAATTTATTAGTTAGGTGAATTTTTTGATATACCTTGTTAGCATTGATATTAGGTTAGATTGTATTCAATTACTTAATATAGTTGATAACATTGATATTGAATCAATTAGTATGCAATGCTTGTTATTAGTCATGCTAGCTACTAACTTGAGTTATGAATAGATTGTTGAATTAAAATGGGATTTGAAAATTGTATGAGGTAAATTGGTTATTAGTTGAAGGTGATATACTTTAGGTACATTGAATTATTTAGTTACTAGTTTTAACTTTGCATTGATTTAACACTTTATTATATCTGACCTAGATTTATTACAAATTCTTGTAGGTGATTAACCCTATATATATATATATATATATATATATATATATATATATATATATATATATATTTCTATATTGATTATTTGATACAAATGAATGAATATATGAATGATATCTCTGGATTTACTTAGTTGTTTATAATAGGTTGTTAATCATGTACATCTATTTGAATTAGAATAATCATGATTATATTATATAGTCAAGTAGATATAAGTTATGTTGTTAATTTATCATGACTAAGTTTGATAGTTAACTTTGGGTTATCACCATATGTATGTATTAAATCCAATTACATAGATACATATAGACCTATTAGTCATTTTAAACAATGCATAAAATTTTGGTAGTTGGTTCATGAGGAAAAACAAACCAAATCCTTCTTTATAAACATGCATTTCAAACATACGTAGTTGCATGTATGGTATGTACTCTGCATATGTTTGATTTAAAAATGTATTACTTTCATTTCCTAAGACATGTATGATGAATATATGTAATTTGAAACTTAATACTTTACTCTTGCATTACATAATAAATGAAATAGGTATGAACTAAATCTCATGATTTCATCATAGGCAAATATAATATTTTTGCATAGAATAATCATATGACTAAGTGAAGGAACTTGAAGGAAATTATGATAACGTCATTCCTATGAAATAATGGAAGAAGATAAGCAATTACATATCATTTCTACTCCAAATAATGATGCATAATTATATATCTAACATTTACATGCTTATTTCTTTCTTTCACAATAGACTATATATGGTTTCACTTTCCTTTCTAATAGAATAACTTACCTACCTCATTGCATTGGATTCCCAACAAATAAATTTGTAAGAGTTCCTTAAGTTTAACACTTAATTTGGGTTCCACTCTATTTTAAACTTAGGTGAATTCTATTTACTTGATGATGTTGATTTCTATGCTTGATCATTTATGTTGTATAAAACACTTACTACCTTCTTCTGGTCTATCTTAATTATGAATTTGTTATACACATAATGATTTAATTAGGCATGCATTTTCTTATATGATAATAAAATATTGAATAAAAATAAATGAATCCTTGCTTAATTAGTTATCTAAATTAGCTTCCCTATTGAATAATTACATAAGTTTACTTCTCTTTAAAAAAGTAGATAGTTAAGGTTTAGTTGATTAAATGTCTTAGACTCTTCTATTCATAATATTGCATTGTTTATGCTAATATAAATAGTTATATGATTTCATTTATTGATTGCTTATACAATAATGATGTTGATCATAAATATATCATTAATCATTATTCTAGAAATGGCATCCACTAATCCAAAACTCAAAATATATGGTTGAAAGATAATTCAAAAAATAAGAACAACACAATAAAAATAATGCTATCTCTGAGAAGAGATGTTTTATTCATTAAATTTGTAGACCCAAACATATGCCTATCTCTGAGAAAAGATGTCTGATTTCCATTTCAGGTTACATATTTGTTTATACATGTTTTTAATGTAGGAAGAGGATGTGGGAGGTCACCAATATCAAGGGAGATTAATTGGTTTCACTTCCATGATTTACAACAATACAGAATTTGAGGAATTACTATTTTAAGAAACTTACTATTTTTAGACTACACTTCTAAAATTAAAATTTGGGGAACTTAATTTTTTTTTAGGGATCAAGACCCATATATCAGATCTCCATCTCAATATTTTATCCTCATTCTTAGCTTTCCAATAGTTTAAACAGAGAGTCAAATAGATCTATGGTGAAAAAATTATGTCTCCCAGGAGTTCTACCACCAATTGGGGTAGAACCATCAGCCATATTGTCACCCAAAATGTTGCTCAGATTATTCCACCCTCCTTCAAAATCAATGGTCCCCATTATATTAAGATTTTTCATCAAGTGTGGTAATTGTATTTTGATTTGATTCTTGATGTATACTTATAATGGACTGTGCTTTGTGGAGCTATACTTTTTGGAGCTATGTAGGGCCTGATTATTCACCATTTATGTCTAACCATTATTATATGGATTGAAGGCTATGAAATTATTTATATTGTTATCTATTTAATTCTATTATTATATTATTTGTGTAGTTAGGGTGGCAACATCAGTTCTTTTGGATTCCTGTGGCTTGACCATCATGAGAACAAATTTCTTGGCACTAATCAAGGAGATAGATGTAGAAGGTGGTACCTTTGGTACCCTATAGCATCATGGTCCAAGAGTGAGAGTGATAATTTTAGTTCTTGATTCATAGATAACATGTAATTCATATATGAATGGCTGACCAAAGAGTACATCACAAATATTTAGATTGATCACATCATATAAGACCTCATCTTGAAAAGTTTTTATTGCATATGAGAGAAGACATTGGTTGGTGACATAGAGGTATCTCCCTAGACTTAACCATCCAATAATGTATGGATTTGGGTGAGGCTTCATGGATAAATTTAGGCTTTTCACAACATTAGAAGATATTAAATTCTTTTGACTCCCACTATCAAGAATGAAATACAATGGCTTACCTTTCACCCATAACTTAGAATGAAACAACCTTTCCTTGTCATCTAACATCTCCTCATGGGTCTATGATGATGAAATTATGGCATTTGGAATAACATCTACAATCTCTTCCTCATCCTCTTCAACTACAAGCTACGTATGAGGTAGGGCAGTAGATGTTGAGGATTGTGACTCAAAAATTAGGGACTTAATGGCTTGACATTCATCTTTGGAGTGAGTTCTAGATTTGTGATAATCACACCACTTCCTAGTCTTTCCTTCCTTTTTCTTCCAATTTTAGCCTCATGTTTTACCTTCTTTGTTGATTTTTCATTTTGAAGGCTGACTCTTCATATCATTCTTCCATGCCTCTGCTCAATCTTCACTGTAAATTTTAATGCCTCACCAAGGGTTTCTAAATTTAAGACTTCTATTTCTCCCCATATGTACCATTTTAGTTCACCATGATATTTGAGAACCTTATGTTTCTAACTTTTTTAGATGCCCAATCTCATAGATATAGAATGAAAAATATCAGTGTAATCTTGGACAAATTATTTCTTACCTTGGTAAAGTTGTTGCCACTCTATATATAGATCATCATATTCTCTAATGGGGTAGTATATTTCATTTATAGCTTCTATGAAATCATGTCAGGTAGGTTTGATCCAGACAATAATTCAGATGACAATTCGGGTGATGGGTCCACCCCAATTGGTGGTGGAACTTCTGGGAGCCATAACTTTTGCACCGTAGCTCCAATTGACTCACCATTTGAACCGTTGGAAAGATAATAATGAGGGGAACATCATGAGATAGCATGGATATTTTATAAATGAAGTATGACCCCATAAAACCTAATGGAAGTGTCTTAAATTTCAATTTTAGTAGTGCAGTCTAAAAATAGTAAGTTTCTAACAATAGTAATTCATCGAATTATGTATTGTTGTAAATCATGGAAGTCAAAACAATTCATCTCCCTTGAGATTGGTGACCTTACATATCCTCCCCACACCTTAAAAACATGTATAAATAAAGATGTAACCTGAAATGGAAATTAGACATCTCTTCTCAGAGATAAACATATATTTGGATCTAAAAATTTGATCAATAAAACATTTCTTATCGGAGATAACATTATTTGAATTGTTTTGTTATTATTTATTAAATATCTTTCAACCAAAGAATTTGAGTTTTGTATCAAGGTTATAACTCAAGGCCAATATCATCCATACTGAAACTCTTTTTATACACTTCCCACCAATTTTTGATAGGGAATGATGCTTTTAAAAGAAAAAAAGTGATATTCTCTTTATCAATGAATTTATTTATAGAAAAATAAGATGACAATTGATCTAACCAATTTTTTACTACATCAGCATTTATTTTTCTTTCAATTTTAGGAATATCAAAATTCACCTAAACTTTGAAGGGTGTTGAGGCACTGAAAAGATGTGGGGTTACAGATGAGGAGCCTTAATTTTCCATCAAAATTTATTAGAGAATTTGGGAAAATTGTTGTAGTATCTATGATTTTTGTTTCTAGAGGTATTCATTCACCATTTCATTTAAATTATTAGATGTCTCAATGTTTTCCACCATTTGAAGTCATTTGGAGGAATACATGGATAGTTTGTTGGTTTTATTTTCTACCCAAGATTTTTATAAGTTGACCTTGTCCTTGGAATCAGACACTCTAAGGATAAACCACTCTAATACCACTACTCCAAAAATCAAAATATTTGGTTTAAATATAATTTAATAAATAATAACAACATGATAATAATAATGCTATCTTTGAGAAGAGATGTTTTATTCATTAAATTTGTAGACCCAAACATATGCCTATCTCTGAGAAGATATGTCTAATTTACATTTCAGGTTACATATTAATTTATACATATTTTTAAGGTAGGAGGAATATGTGGGATGTCACAAATCTCAAGGGAGATTAAGTGGTTTGAATTCCATGATTTATAATAATATAGAATTCAAGGAATTACTATTTTTAGGAACTTACTATTTTTAGACTACACTACTAAGAATGAAACTTAGGGCACTTACATTTGTTTTTAAGGGGTAAAAAACCATAAATAAAATATCCATTCCATCTCAAAATTTTACCCTCATTCTTATCTTTCCAACGGTTCAAATGAGGAGTCAAATGGAGCTATGGTGCAAAAGTTATGGCTCCTAGAAGTTTTGCCACCAATTAGGGTAGAACCATCACCTGAATTGTCACCTAAAATTTTTCTCAAATCATTCCTCCCTCCTTTATAATAAATTTTCCCAATTTCATTAATATTTTTCATCAAGTGTGGTAGTTGTGTTTCAATTTGATTCTTGATGCATACTTAGAATGGACTGTGCTTTGTGAAGCTATACTTTGTGGAGCTATGTAGGGCTTGATTGTTCATCATTTCTATCTGACTATTATTCTATAGATGGAAGTCCATGAAATTCTCTATATTTTTATCTATAGGCTTATGTTGTTTTTTTTGTGTATTCAAGGTTGTAGCATCATCCATTTTGTATTCTTATGGCTTGACCACCATGAGAACAAATTTCTTGGCACTAATTAGGGAGATAGATGTAGAAGGTCGTACCTCTAGTACCTTGTAGCATCATGTTCCAAGAATGAGAGTGATCCTTCAAGTTCTTGATTCATAGATGCCATGTCAATCATACATTAATGGATGACCAAAGAGTACATCACAAACATCAAGATTGATCACATCACATAAGACCTCATCTTGGAAAAAATTTATTGCATATGAGAGAAGACATTGGTGGGTGACGTAGAGGTTTCTCCCTGGACTCAACCATCCAATACTATATTGATTTAGGTGAGGCTTCACAGATAAATTTAGGCTTTTAAAAATATTAGTAGAGATTAAATTCTTTTGACTCCCACTATCAAGAATAAAATTCAAAGGCTTACCTTTCACCCATAACTTAGAATGAAACAACCTTTCCTTGTCATCTGACCTCTCCTCATGGGTCTGTGTTGAATTAATGATGGAATCAAGATCAACATCTATAATCTCTTCTTCATCCTCTTTAATTTCAAGCTATGTATGAGGTAGGGTAGTAGATTTTGAGGATTGTAACTAAAAAATTAGGGACTTTATGGCTCAACATTCTTCTTTGGAGTGAGTTCCACATTTGTGATAATCACACCACTTCCCAATCTTTCATTCCTTTTACTTCTAATTTTGGTCTCATGTTTGACCTTATTTGTCACTTTTCATTTTGAATGACAACTCTTCATATTCACTTTTCCATGCTTCTTCTCAATATTCATTGTGAACTTGTACACCTCATCAAGGTTTTCCAAATTTAAGAGTTCCATTTCTCCCCATATGCACCATTGTAGTCCACCATGATATTTGAGAACCTTTTGTTTCTCACTTTCTTACATGCCCAATCTCAAAAATAGAGAATGAAAAATGTCAGTGTAATATTGAATAGATTATTCCTTACCTTGGTGAAGTTATTTGCCACTCTATATATAGATCATCATATACTCCAATGGGGTAGTATTCTTCCTTTACAGATTCTATAAAATCATCCCAGGTAGGTTCTACCTCAAGGCCAATATCATCCATATTAAATCTCTTTATTGGTGAAATTATTTATAAAAAATAATATGACAATTGATCTAACCAATTTTATACTACACCAGTATTGAATTTTCCTTCAAATGTACAGATATCAAAATTCACTTGAACTTTGAAGGGTGTTGAGGCACTGAAAAGATGTAAGGTTGTAGATGAGGAGCAAAAATTTACCATCAAAATTTGTTGGATAATTTTGGATAATTGTTATAGCATCTATGATTATTTTTTCTAAGGTGCTTCATTCACCATTTCCTTGAAAGGATCAGATGTCTCAGTGTTGTCTGCCATTTGAAGTAGTTTGGAGTGAATAGGTAGATGGTCTGTTGGTTCTATTTTCCACCCAAGCTTCTTGTAATCTAACCTTGTCTTTGGGATCATACATTATAAAGATAAATACATCTTATACCACTGATATAAAACTCAAAATCTTTGGTTGAAATATAACTCAAGAAATAAGAAAAACATAATAACAATAATTCTATCACTAAGAAGAGATGTTTTATTCATTAAATTTGTAGACCCAAACATATGCCTATGTCTGAGAAGAGATGTCTGATTTCTATGTCAAGTTACATATTCATATATACATGTTTTGAAGGTATGTGGAGGATGTGTGAGGTCACCAATCTTGAGGGAGTTCAAGTGGTTTGAATTTAATGATTTATAACAATAAAAAATTCAAGGAATTACTATTTTTAAAAACTCACTATTTTTAGACTACACTACTAAAATTGAAATTTTAGGAACTTCCATTTGTTTTTCATTAGTTAAAACCCATTGTGTAGAGTTATATGAAATTTCATGATGTTACTCTCATTCTTATCTTTCCAATGGTTAAAATGAGGAGTGAAATAGAGCTATGGTGTAAAAGTTCTGGCTCCCAAAAGTTTTGCCACCAATTGGGGTAGAACCATCACCAGAATTATCACCTGAAATGTTGCTTAGATCATTCCTCCATCCTTAAGAATCAATGGTCCCCATTGCATTAATATTTGTCATCAAGTGTGGTATTTGTGTTTTGATTTAATTCTTGATGCATACTTGGACTGGATTGTGGTTTGTGGAGCTATAATTTATGGAGCCATGTAGGGCCTGATTATTCACCATTTATAGCTAACCATTATTTAATGGATGGAAGGCTATGAACTTATTTATCTTGTTATCTATTGGATTATATTGTTGTATTATTTATGTAGTCAAGGCTACAATATCAACACTTTTAGATTCATGTGGCTTGACCACCATGAGAAAAAATTTCTTGGCACTAATCAAGGAGATAAATGTAGAAGGTGGTACCTCTGGTATCCTATAGCATCATGTTCCAAGAGTGAGAGTGATCCTTCAAGTTCTTGATTCATAGATTCCATATTGATCATACACGAATGGCTGACCAAATAGTATATCAGAAACATCTAGATTGATCACATCACATAAGACCTCATCTTGAAAAGGTTTTATTGCATATGAGAGAAGACATTGATGGGTGACATAGAGGTTTCTCCCTAGACTCAACCATCCAATATTGTATGGCTTTGGGTGAAGCTTCATGGAAAAATTTAGGCTTTTCAAAACATTAGTAGAGATTAAATTCTTTTAACTCCCGCTATAAATAATGAAATTCAAAGGCTTACCTTTCACCCATAACTTAGAATAAAACAACCTTTCCTTGTCATCTAGCCTCTCCTCATGGGTCTATGATGAAGAAATGATGGCATCAAAATCAACATCTACAATCTCTTCTTAATCCTCTTTAATTATAGGCTATGTATGAGGTAGGGTAGTAGATGTTGAGGATTATGACTAAAAAAGTAGGGAATTGATTGCTTGACATTATTCTTTGGATTGAGTTCCAAATTTGTGATAATCACACCACTTCCCAACCTTTCCTTCCTTTTGCTTCTAATTTTGGCCTCGTGTTTGACCTTCTTTGTCACTTTTCTATTTTGAAGGCTAACTCTTTGTATTCATTCTTCCATGCTTTTTCTCAATCTTCACTATGAAATTATATGCCTCCCTAAGGCTTTCCAAATTGAAGAGTTCCATTTCTCCCTATATGTACCATTGTAGTCCACCATGATATTTGAGAACCTTGTGTTTCTCACCTTTTTAGATGCCCAATCTCATAGATAGAGAATGAAAAATATTAGTGTAATCTTGAATAGATTACTCCTTACCCTATTGAATTTATAACCACTCCATATACAAATCATTATATGCTCCAATGGGGTAGCATTCTTCCTTTATAGCTTCTATGAAATCATCCCAGGTAGGTTCTACCTCAAGTCCAATATCATCCATACTGAATCTCTTTTTGTACACTTACCACCAATTTTTGATAGGCAATGATGATTTCATAAGAGAAAAAGTGATCTTCTCTTTATCAGATAATTTATTTACAAAAAAATAAGATGACAATTGATCCAACCAATTTTCTACTACATCATCATTGATTTTGCCTTCAAATGTAGGGATATCAAAATTCACCTAAACTTTGAAGGGTGTTGAGGTACTGAAAGGAGGTGGGGTTGTAGATGAAGAGTCAAATTTTTACATCAAAATTTGTTAGAGAATTTGTGTGAATTGTTGTATCATCTACAAATTTTGTTGTTAGAGGCCTTCATTCACCATGTCTTTGAAAGGATCAGATGTCTTGGTGTTTTTTACTATTTAAAGTCATTTAGAGAAAATGGGTGGATAGTCTACTGGTTCTATTTTCTATCTAAGATTCCTATAATCTAACCTTGTCCTTGGGATTATAGAAACTAAAGACAAACTACACTGATACCATTGATATAAAACTGAAAAGCTTTGGTTGAAAGATAATTCAATAAATAATAACACAATATCAATAATGTTATCTCTGAGAAGAGATGTTTTATTCATTAAATTTGCAGACCTAAACATATGCCTATCTCTGAGAAGAAATGTTTGATTTATATTTTGGGTTATATCTTAATTTATACATTTTTTTAATGTAAGGGGAGGATGTGGAAGGTCACCAATCTTGAGGGATATTAAGTGGTTTGACTTCCAAAATTTACAATAATATAGAAATCAAGGAATCACTATTTTTAGAAACATACAATTTTTAGACTACACTACTAAAACTAAACTTTAGGGCACTTCCATTTTTTTTATGGGTCAATTTTTGTATATCAAATATCAATATCATCTCATGATGTTCCCCTTATTCCTATATTTCCAATGATTCAAACGAGGAGTCAAACAGAGCTATGGTGCAAAAGTTATGGCTCCTAGAAGTTTTTCCACCAAATGTGGTAGAACCATCACCCCAATTGTCATATGAAATGTTGCTTAGATCATTCCTCCCTCATCAAGAATCAATGGTCCCCATTTCATTAATATTTGTCATCAAGTGTGGTAGTTGTGTTTTGATTTGATTCTTGATGCATACTTAGAATGGACTGTGCTTTGTCAAGCTGTACTTTGTGGAGCTGTCTAGGGCCTAATGTTTCACCATTTTTGTTTGACCATTATTCTATGGATGGAAGGTTGTGAACTTTATATTTTTATTTATTGGCTTCTATTGTTATGTTGTTTATGTAGTAAGGGCTGTAAGATCATCCCTTTCTAATTCTTATGGCTTGACCACCAAGAGAAAAAATGTTTTGGTACTAATAAATGAGATATATGTAGCAAGTGGTACCTTCAGTACCCTATAGCATCATGTTTCAAGAGTTAGAGTGATATTTCAAGTGATTGATTCATGGATGCCATGTTAATCATACATGAATGGCTGACCAAAGATTACATCACAAATATCTAGATTGATCACATCACATAAGACCTCATCTTGGAAAAGTTTTATTGCATATGAGAAAAGACATAGGTGGGTGACACAGAGGTTTCTCCCTAGACTCAACCATCGAATACTATATGCCTTTGAGTGAGGCTTCACAGACAAATTTAGGATTTTCACAACATTAGCAGAGATTAAATTCTTTTGACTCCCATTATCAAGAATGAATTACAAAGGCTTACCTTTCACCCATTACTAAGAATATAACTACCTTTCCTTATCATCTATCCCTTATTCATGGGTTTATGATGAAGTAATGATGGCATCAAGATTAGCATCTATAATCTCTTCTTTATCCTCTTTAACTATAGGCTATGTATGAGGTAGGGTAGTAGATATTGAGGATTGTGACTCAAAAAATAGGGACTTGATGACTCAAATTATTCTTTGGAGTGTGTTCTAGATTTATGATAATCACACCACTTTGTAGTCTTTCCTTTCTTTTGCTTCCAATTTTGGCCTCATGTTTGACCTTCTTTATCATTTTTCCATTTTAGAGGCTGACTCTTTGTATTCATTCTTCCATGCTTCTATTAAATCTTCACTGTGAACTTATACACCTCATCTAGGGTTTCCAAATTGAAGAGTTCCATTTTCCCCTATATATACCATTGTAGTCCACCATGATGTTTGAGAACCTTATGTTTCTTAATTTCTTAGATGCCCAATATCACAGATAGATAATCAAAAAGATTAGTGTAATCTTGAATAAATTGTTCCTTACCTTGGCAAAGTTATTACCACACTATATACAGATCATCCTATACTCCAATCAGGTAGTATTATTCCTTTATAGCTTTTATGAAATCATCTCAGGTAGGTTATACCTCAAGGCTAATATCATCCATACTAAATCTCTTTTTGTACACTTCTAACCAATTTTTTATAGGCAATGATGCTTTCAAAAGAGCCAAAGTGATCTTCTTTATATCAGTGAATTTATTTATAGAAAAATAAGATGGTAATTTATCCAATCAATTTTCTATTACATCAGCACTGATTTTACCTTCAAATGTAGGTATATCAAAATTCACCTAAACTTTGAATGGTGTTGAGGCACTAAAAGGATGTGGGGTTACAGATGAGAAGCCAAAATTTCCCATCAAAATTTATTGGAGAATTTGAGAGATTTGTTATAGTATATATACATGTTGTTGCTAGACAACTTCATTCACCATTTCCTCAAAAGGATCAGATGTCTCAGTGTTGTCCACCATTTGAAGTCGTTTGGAGGAAATAGGTGGATACTCTGTTGGTTCTATTTTCCACCTAAGCTTCCTATAATCTAACCTTGTCCTTGGGATCATACACTCTAAAGACAAACCACTCTGATATCACCAATCTAAAACTCAAAATATTTGGCTGAAAGATAATTCAAGAAATAATAACAACACAATAACGATAATGTTATATCTGAGAAGAGATGTTTTATTCATTTCATTTGTAGACCCAAACATATGCCTCTCTCTAAGAAAATATGTTTGATTTCCATTTCATGTTAAATCTTCATTTATATATTTTTTTAATGTATGAGGAAGATGTGGGAGGTCACCAATCTCGAGGGAGATTAAGTGGTTCAATTTCCATGATTTACAACAATATAGAATTCGAAGAATTACTATTTTTAGAAACTTACTATTTTTAGACTACAATAATAAAATAGAAATTTAGGGAACTTTTATTTTTTTAGGTGTAAAAATAAATCAATCAAAGATCCATGCCATCCACAATGTTTCCCTCATTCTTAGCTTTCCAATGGTTCAAACAGGGAGTCAAATGTAGCTATGGTGTAAAAGTTATGTCTCCCAAAAGTTCTACCACCAACTGGCGTAGAACCATCACCTGAATTGTCACTTGAATTGTTGCTCAGATCATTCCACCCTCATTGAGAATCAATGGTCCCCATTACATTAATATTGGTCATCAAGTGTGGTAGTTATGTTTTGATTTGATTCTTGATGCATACTTGGAATGGACTGTGCTTTGTAGAGTTATACTTTTTGGAGTTGTGTAGGGCTTGATTGTTCACCGTTTCTATCTGATCATTATTCTATAGATGGAAGGCCATGAACTTCTTTAGCTTATTATCTATTACCTTCTATTGTTGTGTTGTTTGTGGAGTCAGGGCTATAACATCGGCCCTTTTGGATTCCTATGGATTGACCACCATGAAAAAAAATCTCTTCGCACTAATTATGGAGATAGATGTAGAAGGTGGTACCTCTAGTACCCTGTAATATTGTATTCCAAGAATGATAGTGATCTTTTAAGTTCTTGATTCATGGATGACATGTTGATCATACATGAATGGTTGATAAAAGAGTACATCACAAACATCTAGATTGATCACATCACATAAGACCTCATCTAGGAAAGGTTTTATTGCATATGAGAGAAAACATTAGTGGGTGACATGGAGGTTTCTCTATATATTCAACCACCCAATACTATATGGATTTGAGTGAGGCTTCATGGATAAGTTTAGGCTTTTCACAACATTAACAAAGATTAAATTCTTTTGACTCCCACTATCAAGAATAAAATGCAAAGGCTTACCTTTCACCCATAACTTAGAATGAAACAACCTTTCCTTATCATCTAGCCTCTCCTCATGGGTCTATGATGAAGCAATGATAGCATTAGGATCAACATCTATAATATTTTCTTCATCCTCTTCAACTATAGGCTATGTATGAGGTAAGGTAGTAGATGTTGAGGATTGTGACTTAAAACGTAAGGACTTGATGGGTTGACATTCTTCTTTAGAGTGAGTTCCAGAGATTTTATAATCATACCACTTCTTATTCTTTCCTTCCTTTTGATTCCAATTTTGTCCTCATGTTTGACCTTCTTTATCACTTTTCGATTTTGAAGGCTTAATCTTCATATTCATTCTTCCATACTTCTACTCAATCTTAATTATGAACTTGTATGCCTCACTGAGGGTTTCCAAATTGAAGAGTTCCATTTCTCTCCATATGTACCATTATAGTCTACCATGATATTCTAGAACCTTGTGTTTCTCTCTTTCTGGGATGTTCAATCTCATAGATAGAGAATGAAAAATATTAGTGTAATCTTGAACAGATTGTTCCTTACCTTGGTGAAGTCGTTGCCACTCTATATACAGATCATCATATGCTCTAATGGGTTAGTATTATTCCTTTATAGCTTTTATGAAATCATCCTAGGTAGGTTCTACCTCAAGGCTAATATCATCCATACTAAATCTCTTTTTGTACACTTCCCACCAATTTTTGATAGGAAATGATGCTTTCAAAAGATCAAAAGTGACCTTCATTTTATTGGTGAATTTATTTATAGAAAAATAAGATGAAAATTGATCTAACCAATTTTCTACTATGTCAGCATTGATTTTTCCTTCAAATTTAGGGATATCAAAATTCACCTAAACTTTGAAGGGTGTTGAGGCACTGAAAGGATGTGGGGTTGCAAATGAGGAGCTAGAATTTCCTAATAGAATTTATTAGAGAATTTGGGAAAATTGTTGTAGAATTTATGATTTTTATTGTTGGAGGTCTTCATTCACTATTTTATTGAAAGGATCAGATGTCTCAGTGTTATCCACCATTTGAAGTCATTTATAGTGAATAGGTGGATAATCTACTAGTTCTTTTTTCCACCCAAGCTTCCTCTAATTGACCTTGTCCTTGGGATCATACACTCTAAAGATAAACCACTATTATGCCACTGATATAAAACTCAAAATCTTTGGTTGAAATATAATGCAAGAAATAAAAACAACACAATAAAAATAATGTTATCTCTAAAAAAAGATGTTTTATTTATTAAATTTGTAGACCCAAACATATGCCTATCTCTAAGAAGAGATGTCAGATTTTCATTTTAAGTTACATATTCATTTATACATTTTTTTAACGTAGTATGAGGATCTGGTAGGTCACCAATCTTGATGTACATTAAGTGGTTCAACTTCCATGATTTACAACAATATATAATTTTATGAATTACTATTTTTAGAAACTTACTATTTTTAGATTGCACTAGTAAAATTGGAACTTGGGGCACTTCCATTTTTTTCAATTGTCAAAAACCATTGAGAATAGATCCATTCTATCTCATTATGTTCCCCTCATTCTTATGTTTTCAACGGTTCAAATGGGGATTCAAATGGAGCTATGGTGCAAAAGTTATGGCTCTCAGAAGATTTCCCACCAATTGTGGTAGAACCATCACCCGAATTGTCACCTAAAACGTTGCTCAGATCATTCCTCCCTCCTTGATAATCAATGGTCCCATTTCCATTAATATTTGTCATCAAGTGTGGTAGTTGTGTTTCTATTTTATTCTTGATGCATACTTGGAATCGACTATGCTTTGTGGAGCTGTACTTTATGGAGCTGTGTAGGGCCTAATTGTTTAACATTTCTATTTGACCATTATTCTATGGATGGAAAGTTATGAACTTATTCATACTTTTATCTATTAAATTTTCTTTTTTTTATTTGTGTAGTCAATACTTCAACATTGGCTCTTTTAGATTCTTATGGATTGACCATCATGAGAACTAATTTCTTAGCATTAATCAAGGAGATAGATGTAGAAGGTTGTACCTCTAGTACCCTGTAGTGTTGTGTTCCAAGAGTGAGAGTGATCCTTCAGGTTATTAATTAATAAATTCTATATTTATCAAATAGGAATGGCTAACCAAAGAGTACATCACAAACATCTAGATTGATCATATCACATAAGACCTCATCTTGGAAAGGTTTTATTGCATATGAGAGAAGACATTGGTGGGTGACACAGAGGTTTCTCCCTAGATTCAACCATCCAATATTGTATGGCTTTAGGTGAGGCTTCATGGAAAAATTTATGCTTTTAATAACATCATCAAAGATTAAATTATTTCAACTCCCACTATCAAGAATGAAATGCAAAGGCTTACCTTTCACCCATAACATAGAATAAAACAACCTTTCCTTGTCATCTGGCCTCTCCTCATGGGTTTGTGATGAATCAATGATGGCATCAGGATTAGCATCTATAATCTCTTCTTCATCCTCTTCAAATTTATGATATGTATGATGTAGCATAGTATATGTTGAGGATTGTGACTCAAAAAGTAGGGACTTGATGGCTCAACATTCTTCTTTGGAGTGAGTTCTAGATTTCTGATAATCACACCACTTCCTATTTTTTCCTTCCTTTTGCTTCCAATTTTATCCTTGTGTTTGACCTTCTTTGTCACTTTTCTATTTTGAAGGCTGACCCTTCATATTCATTCTTCCATACTTTTACTCAATCTTCACTACGAACTTATACACCTCACCAAGGGTTTCCAAATTGAAGAGTTCCATTTCTCCCCATATGTACCATTGTAGTCCACCATGATATTTGAGAACCTTGTGTTTCTCACTTTCTTGGATACCCAATATCACAGATAGAGAATGAAAAATATTAGTGTAATCTTGAATAAATTATTCCTTACCTTAGTGAAGTTATTGCGACTCTATATACGGATCATCATATGCTCTAATGGGGTAGTATTCTTCCTTTACAACTTCTATAAAATCATCCTAGGTAGGTTCTACCTCAAGGCCAATATCATCTATAATGAATCTCTTTTAGTACACTTCCCAACATTTTTTGATAGGTAATGATGATTTTAAAATTGCAAAAGTGATATTTTCTTTATCAATGAATTTATTTATAAAAAAATAAGATGAAAATTGATCCAACCAATTTTCTACTACATCAACATTGATTTTTCCTTCAAATTTAGGGATATTAAAATTCACCTAAACTATTAAGGGTATTGAGGCAATGAAAGGATGTGGGGTTGCAGATGAGGAGCCAAAATTTTCCATCAAAATTTGTTGGAGAATTTGGGGAAATTATTGTAGCATCTACGCTTCTTATTATTGGAGGGCTTCATTCACCATTTCCTTGAATGGATAAAATATCTCGGTGTTGTCCACCATTTGAATCCATTTGGAGTGAATAGGTAGATATTCTACTGGTTCTATTTTCCACCCAAGCTTCCTATAATCTGACCTTATCTTTAGGATCATACACTTTAAAGACAAAATTATCTGATACCACTAATCTAAAATTCAAAAGCTTTGGTTGAAATATAATTCAAGAAATAAGAACAACACAATAACAATAATGTTATCTCTAAGAAAAGATGTTTTATTCATTAAATTTGTAGACCCAAACATATGTCTATCTCTAAAAAGAGATGTCTAATTTCCATTTTAGGTTGCATCTTTATTTATACATGTTTTTAATTAAGGAGGAGGATGTGGGAGGTCACCAATCTCAAGGGAGATTAAGTGGTTTGACTTCCATGATTTACAACAATTTAGAATTTGACGAATTTATATTTTTAGAAACTTACTAATTTTAGATTATAATACTAAAATTAAAATTTAGGGAACTTCCGTTTGTTTTTCAAGGGTAAAAACCCATATATCAGAGATCCATGCCATTTCATGATGTTCCCCTCATTATTAGCTTTCTAATGGTTCAAATGGGGAGTCAAATGGAGCTATGGTGTAAATGTTATGGCTCCCAAAAGTTCTACTACCAATTAGGGTAGAACCATCACCTGAATTATCACTTAAAAGGTTACTCAAATCATTCCTCCCTCCTTGAGAAATAATGGTTCCCATTGCATTATTATTTGTCATCAAGTGGGGTTATTCTATTTTGATTTGATTCTTGATGCATACTTGAAATGGACTATGCTTTGTGGAGCTATACTTTGTGGAAATGTGTAGGGCCTAATTATTCACCATTTCTATCTGACCATTATTCTATGGATATAAGGCTATGAACTTCTTTATCTTATAATCTATTAGCTTCTTTTATTGTGTTGTTTGTGTAGTCAAGGCTACAATATCGACACTTTTGGATTCTTATTGCTCAACCACCATGAGAATAAATTTTTTGGCACTAATCAAGGAGATAGATGTAAAAGGTGGTACCTCTGGTACCTTCTAGCATAATGTTCCAAAAGTGAGAGTGATCCTTCAAGTTATTGATTCATAGATGCCATGTCAATCATACATGAATGGGTGACCAAAGAGTACATTATAAACATCTAGATTTATCAAATCACATAAGACCTCATCTTAGAAAGGTTTTATTGCATATGAGAGAAGACATTAGTGGGTGACATGGAGGTTTCACCTTGGACTCAACCATCCAATACTGTATGGCTTTGGGTGAGGTCTCATGGACAAATTTAGTCTTTTCACAACATTAGTAGAGATTAAATTCTTTTAAATCCCACTATCAAGAATGAAATGCAAAGGCTTACCTTTCACCCATTTATTGGAATGAAACAACATTTCCTTGTCATCTAGCCTCTCCTTATGGGTTTATGATGAAGCTATGATGGCATCAAGATCAGGATCTACAATCTCTTCTTCATTATCTTCAACTATAAGCTATGTATGAGGTAAGGTAGTAGATGTTGAGGATTGTGACTCAAAAATTAAGGACTTGATGTCTCGACATTCTTCTTTAGAGTGAGTTCTATATTTATGATAATCACACCACTTCCCAGTCTTTCTTTCCTTTTACTTCTAATTTTGGCCTTATGTTTGACATTCTTTGTCACTTTACCATTTTGAAGGCTAACTCTTCATATTCATTCTTCCATTCTTCTACTCAGTCTCCACTATAAATTTGTATGCCTCATCAAGGGTTTCTAGATTGAAGAGTTCCATTTCTCCTCATATGTATCATTATAGTCTACCATGATATTTGAGAACATTGTGTTTCTCACTTTCTTGGATGCCCAAAGTCATAGGCAGAGAATAAAAAATATCAGTGAAATCTTGAACAGATTATTCCTTACCTTGGTGAGGTTTTTTCCACTCTATATAAATATCTTCATAAGCTCCAATGGGGTAGTATTCTTTATTTACATCTTCTATGAAATCATCATAGGTAGATTCTATCTCAAGGCCAATATCATCTGTATTGAATCTCTTTTTGTACACTTCCCACCAATTTTTGATAGGAAATGATGTTTTTAAAAGAGAAAAAGTGATCTTTTTATCAGTGAATTTATTTATAGAAAAATAAGATGGCAATTGATCCAGCCAATTTTCTACTACATTAGCATTTATTTTGCCTTCAAATTTAGGGATATCAAATTTCACCTAAACTTTGAAGGGCTTTGAGGCATTAAAATGATGTGGGGTTGCAGATGAGGAGCTATAATTTCCCATCAAAATTTATTGGAGAATTTGGGTGAATTAGTGTAGTATCTAAAATTGTTATTTTTGGAGAGATTTATTGACCATTTCCTTGAAAGGATCGAATGTCTCAGTGTTATCCACCATTTGAAGTCATTTGGAGTGAATAGGTGGATAGTCTACTAGTTGTATTTTCCACCCAAGCTTCTTGTAATCTGACCTTATCCTTAGGATCATACACTCTAAAGAAAAGCCACTTTAATACCACTGATCTAAAACTCAAAATATTTAGTTGAAAGATAATTAAAAAAAATAACATAATAACAATAATGCTATCTTTGAGAAGAGATGTTTTATTCATTAAATTTTCAAACCAAAACATATGCCTATCTCTAAGAAGAGATGTCTGATTTCCATTTTTGGTTACGTCTTCATTTATACATGTTTTGAAGGTAGGATGAGGATTTGGGAGGTCACCAATATCGAGGGATATTCAGTGGTTAGACTTCCATGGTTTACAACAATACAAAATTCAAGAAATTACTATTTTTATATTGCATTTCTTAAATTAAAATTTGAGCCACTTCCATTTGTTTTTCAAGGGTAAAAACCCATTGAGTGGATCTACATTGCATATCATGATGTTTCTCTCATTCTTATATTTTGAACAGTTTAAACGGGGAGTCAAACGGAGTTACAGTGCAAAAGTTATGGCTCCCAAAAGTTCTTCCACCAATTGGGGTAAAACCATCACCGAAATTATCACCTAAAATGTTTCTCAGATCATTCCTCCCTCCTTGACAAGAAATGGTCCCTATTGAATTAATATTTGTCATCAAGTGTGGTAGTTTTTTTTTTTAATTCTTGATGCATACTTGGAATGGATTGTGGTTTGTGGAGCTATGTAGGGCTTGATTGTTCACCATTTCTATCTAACCATTAATCTATGAATAAAAGGCCATGAACTTCTTCAAATTTTTATCTATTGGCTTTTATTATTATGTTTTTTGTGTAGTCAGGGCTATAACATTAGCCCTTTTTGATTCCTATGGCTTGACCACCATGAGAACAAATTTCTTGGCACTAATCAGGGAGATAGATGTAGAAGGTGGTACCTCTAGTACCTTGTAGTTTCATATTCTAAGAGTGAGAGTGATCCTTAGAGTTCTTGATTCATAGATGCCATGTCAATCATATATGAATGGCTAACCAAATATTACATCACAAACATCTAGATTGATCACATCACATAAGACCTCATCTTGGAAACATTTTATTGCATATGAGAGAATACATTGGTGGGTGACATGGAGGTTTCTCCCTAAAATCAACCATATAATACTATTTAGCTTTTTGTGAGGTTTCATGGATAGATTTAAGATTTTCACAATATTAGAAGATATTAAATTCTTTTTACTCCCAAGATCAAGAATGAAATGCAAAGGTTTACCTTTCACCCACAACCTAGAAAGAAATAACCTTTCCTTGTCATCTAGCCACTCCTCATGGGTCTATGATGAAGCAATGATGGTATCAACATCATCATCTACACTCTCTTCTTCATCCTATTCAACTACAAGCTTTTTATGAGGTAGTGTAGTAGATGTTGAGGATTGTGACTCAAAAATTAGGGACTTGATGGCTCAACATTCTTCTTTGGAGTGAGTTCTAGATTTATCATAATCACACCACTTCTTAGTCTTTACTTATTTTTGCTTCTAGTTTTGGCCTCATTTTTTACCTTCTTTGTCACTTTTCCATTTTGAAGGCTAACTCTTCATATTAATTATTCCATGCTTCTACTCAATCTTCACTACAAATTTGTATGCCTCACCGAGGGTTTCCAAATTGAAGATTTCCATTTCTCCCAATATGTACCATTGTAGTCTACCATAATATTTGAGAACCTTATGCTTCTCACTTTTTTGGATACCCAATCTCATAGATAGAGAATAAAAAACATCTATGTAATCTTAAACAAATCATTCCTTACCTTGGTGAAGTTGTTGCCACTCTATATACATATCGTCATATGCTCCAATGGGATAATATTCTTATTTTATAGCTTTTATGAAATCATCCCATGTAAGTTCTACCTCATGGCTAATATAATCCATAATATATCTCTTTTTGTACACTTCCCACTAATTTTTGATAGGCAATGATGCTTTTAAAAGAGCAAAAGTGATCTTATATTTATCGATGAATTTATTTACAAAAAAATAAGATGAAAATTGATAAAACCAATTTTCTATAGCATCAGAATTGATTTTGCCTTCAAATGTAGGGATATTAAAATCCACCTAAAATTTGAAGGGCGTTGAAGCACTAAAAGGATGCAAGGTTGTAGATGAGGAGCCAAAATTTCCCATAAATTTTTTTTGGAGAATTTAGGAAAAATTTTCTATCATCTATGCTTGTTGTGGCTAGAGGGATTTATTCACCATTTCCTTGAAAGGATTAGATGTCTCGATGTTGTCTACCATTTGAAGTCATTTGGCATGAATAGGTGTATAGTCTACTAGTTCTATTTTCCACCCAAGCTTCCTATAATCTAACCTTGTGCTTGGGATCATACACTCTAAAGACAAACCACTCTGATACCACTGATTCAAAACTCAAAATCTTTGGTTGAAAGATAATTCAAGAAATAATAAAAACATAATAACAATAATGTTATCTCTGAGAAGAGATGTTTTAGTCATTAAATTTGTAGACCCAAACATATGCCTATCTCTAAGAAGAGATGTCTGATTTCCATTTTGGGTTACATCTTCATTTATACATGTTTTGAAGGTAGGTGGAGGATGTTGGAGGTCACCAATCTTGAGGGATATTAAGTGGTTTGACTTCCACAATTTACAACAATACAAAATTTAGGGAATTACTATTTTTATACTACACTACTAAAATTTATATTTGGGGCACTTCCATTTTTTTTCAAAGGTAAAAACCCATTCAGTATATCTCCATTCCATCTCATGATGTTAACCTTATTCTTATCTTTCCAATAGTTCAAACAGGGAGTCAAACAGAGCTATGGTGCAAAAGTTATGGATCCTAGAAGTTCTACCACCAATTGGGGTAGAATCATCACCCAGATTGTCACCTAAAATATTGCTTAGATCATTCCTCCCTCCTTGATAGGTAATGGTCCCCATTGCATTAATATTTTTCATCAAGTGTGGTAGTTGTGTTTTTATTTGATTCATAATGCATACTTGGAATGGACTATGATTTGTGGAGCTATACTTTGTGGAGCTTGTAGGGCCTAATTGCTCACCATTTCTGTATGACCATTATTCTATGGATGGAAGGCCATGAACTTCTTCATAATGTTACCTATTGGCTTTTGTTGTTGTGTTGTTTGTGTAGTTAGGGTTGAAAAATTTGCCTTTTTGGATTCCTGTGGCATGACCACCATGAGAACAAATTTCTTGGCACTAATCAAGGAGATAGATGTAGAAGGTGGTACCTCTGGTACCCTATATCATTGTGTTCCAAGAGTGAGAGTGATCCTTCAAGTTCTTGATTCATAGATGACATGTCAATCATACATGAATGGATGACCAAAGAGTAAATCATAAACATCTAGATTGATCACAATGCATAGGACCTTATCTTGGAAGGGTTTTATTCCATATGAGAGAAGACATTGGTGGGTGACACGGAGGTTTCTTTATGGACTTAACCATCCAATACTATATGTCTTTGGATGAATTTTCATGGATGAATTTAGGCTTTTCGCAACATTAGTAGAGATTAAATTCTTTTGACTTCCACTATCAAGAATGAAATGTAAAGCATTACCTTTCACCCATAAATTAGAATTAAAAAACCTTTCCTTGTCATTTGGCCTCTCCTCATCGGTCTATAATGAAGCAATGATGGCATCAGGTTCAACATCTATAATCTCTTCTTCATCCTCTTCAAATGTATACTGTGTATGAGGTAGGGTACTAGATGTTGAGGATTGTGACTCAAAAAGTAGGGACTTGATGGCTCGACATTATTATTTAGAGTGAGTTCTAGATTTATGATAATCACATGACTTCCCAGTATTTCCTTCCTTTTGCTTCCAATTTTGGCCTTGTATTTGAACTTCTTTATCACTTTTCCATTTTCAAGGATGACTCTTTGTATTCATTCTTCCATGCTTCTGCTCAATCTTCACTGTGAACTTGTACACTGTATTGAGGATTTCTAAATTGAAGTGTTCCATTTCTCATTGTATGTACCATTTTAGTCCACCATGATATTTGATATCCTTATGTTTCTCACGTTAATTGATACCCAATCTCATAGATAGAGAATTAAAAATATCAATGTAATCTTGAATAGATTATTCCTTACTTTGGTGAAGTTATTGCCACTCTATATATAGATCATCATATGCTCCAATGGGGTAGTATTCTTCCTTTATAGCTTCTATGAAATCATCGCAGGTAGGTTCTACCTCAAGGCCAATATCATCTATACTAAATCTCTTTTTGTACACTTCCCAACAATTTGTGATAGGCAATGATGCTTTCAAAAGAGCAAAAGTTATTTTCTCTTTATCAATGAATTTATTTATAGATAAATAAGATGACAATTGATCCAACCAATTTTCTACTACATCAGCATTGATTTTGCCTTCAAATGTATGGATATCAAAATTCACCTAAACTTTGAAGGGTGTTGAGGCACTAAAAGGATGTGGGGTTACAGATGAGGAGCCAAAATTTCCCATCAAAATTTATTGGAGAATTTAGGTGAATTTTTGTATCATCTACACTCATTTATTCTAGAGGGTTTCATTCACTATTTCCTTGAAAGGATCATATGTCTCTGTGTTGTCCACCATTTGAAGTCATTTGGAGTGAATAAGTGGATAGTCTATTGGTTCTATTTTCTACCCAAGATTTATGTAATCTAACCTTATCCTTGGGATAATACACTCTAAATATAAACTGCTCTGATACCACTAATCTAAAACTAAAAAGCTTTGGTTGAAATATAATTCAATAAATAAGAACAACATAATAAAAATAATGCTATCTCTAAGAAGAGATGTTTTATTCATTAAATTTACAGACTCAAACATATGCCTATCTCCAATAAGAGATGTCTAATTTCAATTTTAGGTTAGATATTTATTTATATATGTTTTTAATGTAAGATAAGGATGTGTGAGGTCACCAATCTTGAGGGAGATTAAGTGGTTCGACTTCCACGATTTACAATGATACAAAATTTGAGGAATTATTATTTTTAGACTACACTACTAAAATTGAAATTTAGGGCACTTCCATTTGTTTTTTAGTGGTAAAAAAAATTGACTAAATTTCCATTCCATATCATGATATTCCCCTCATTCTTATATTTCCAATGATTCAAATGGGGATTCAAATAGAGCTATGGTGCAAAAGTTATGGCTCCCAGAAGTTCTGCCACCAATTGGAGTAGAACCATCACCTGAATTATCACATGAAATATTGAACGGATCATTCCTCCCTAATTGAGAATAAATGGTCCCCATTTCATTAATATTTATCATCAAGTGTGGCAATTTTGTTTTGATTTGATTCTTGATGCATTCTTAGAATGGACTGTGCTTTGTGGATCTATACTTTATGGAGTTGTGTAGTGCTTGATTGTTCACTATTTCTATCTAACCATTATTCTATGGATGGAAGGCTGTGAAATTATTTAGATTGTTATCTATTGGCTTCTATTGTTTTTTTTTTTGTGTAGTCAGGGCTACAACATCAGCCCTTTTTTATTCCTATGGATTGACCACCATGAGAACAAATTTCTTGGCACTAATAAGGGAGATAGATGTAGAAGGTGGTACTTTTAGTACCCTATAGTGTCATGTTCCAAGAGTGAGAGTGATCCTTCAAGTTATTTATTTATAGATTTTATTTCAATCATACATGAATGGATGACCAAAGAGTACATCGTAAACATCTATATTGATCACATCATATAAGACCCATATTGGAAAGGTTTTATTATATATGAGAGAAGACATTGGTTAGTGACATAGAGGTTTCTCCCTGGACTCAACCATCCAATACTGTATGGCTTTAGGTGAGGCTTCATGGACAAATTTAGGATTCTCACAACATTAGCAAAGATTAAGTTCTTTTGACTCCCACTATCAAGAATGAAATACAAAGGCTTACCTTTAACCCATAACTTAGAATGAAACAACCTTTCCTTGTCATCTAGCCTCTCCTCATGGGTTTGTGATGAAGAAATGATGGAATTTAGATCAATATATACAATCTCTTATTCATCCTCTTCAATTTTAGGCTATGTATGAGCTAGGGTACTAGATGTTGAAGATTGTGACTCAAAAAGTAGGGACTTGATGGCTCGACATTCTTGTTTGGAATGAGTTCTAGATTTGTGATAATCACACCACTTCCTCATATTTCCTTCTTTTTGCTTCAAAATTTGGCCTCATGTTTGACCTTCTTTGTCACTTTTACATTTTTAAGGCTGACTTTTTCATATTCATTCTTCTATGCTTCTGCTCAATCTTCACTATGAACTTGTATGCCTCACCTAGGATTTCTAAATTGAAGATTTCCATTTCTCCCTATATGTACCATTGTAGTCCACCATGATAGTTGAGAATGTTGTGTTTCTCACTTTCTTGGATTCCCAATCTCATAGATAGGGATGAAAAATATCAGTGTAATCTTGAATTGATAGTTCCTTACCTTGGTGAAGTTGTTGTAGCTCTATATGTAGATCATCATATGCTCTAATGGGCTAGTATTATTCTTTTATAACTTATATGAAATCATCCCAGGTAGGCTCTACCTCAAGGCTAATATCATCCATAAAGAATATCTTTTTGTACACTTCCTACCAATTTTTGATAAGCAATGATGCTTTCAAAAGAGAAAAAGTGATATTCTCTTTATCGGTGAATTTATTTATAGAAAATTAAGATGATAATTGATCTAACACATTTTATACTACATCATCATTGATTTTAACTTCAAATTTAGTGATATCAAAATTCACCTAAACTTTGAAGGGTGTTAAGGCATTGAAAAGATGTGGGGTTGTAGATGAGGAGCCAAAATTTCCCATCAAATTTTTTTGGAGAATTTGGGAAAATTGTTGTAGCATCTACACTTGTTTTTGACAGAGGTCTTCATTCACCATTTCCTTGAAAGGATCATATGTCTCGATTTTGTCTGCCATTTGAAGTCATTTGGAGCGAATAGGTGGATAGTCTATTGGTTTTATTTTCCACCCAAGCCTCCTATAATCTAACCTTATCCTTGGGATCATACACTAAGGATAAACTAATCTGATACCAATGATCCAAACTCAAAATATTTAGTTGAAAGATAATTCAAGAAATAAGAACAACACAATAAAAATAATGCTATCTCTAAGAAGAGATGTTTTATTCATTAAATTTGTAGACCTAAACATATGCCTATCTCTGAGAAGAGATGTCTGATTTCCATTTGGGGTTACATATTCATTTATACATGTTTTTAATGTAGGATGAGGATGTGTTAGGTCACCAATCTTGAGGGAGATTAAGTGTTCAACTTCCATGATTTAAAAAAATATAGAATTCATAGAATTACTATTTTTAGAAACTTACTATTTTTAGACTACACTAATAAAATTGAAATTTGGAGAACTTCTAATTTTTTTAGTGTTTAAAACAAATAAATAAAATCTCCATGCCATATCACTATGTTCCCCTAATTTTTATATTTCCAATGGTTCAAACGGGGAGTCAAATGGAGCTATGGTACAAAAGTTATGGCTCCCAGAAGTTCTACCACCAATTGGGGTAGAACCATCATCCGAATTGTCACCTAAAATGTTGCTTAGATCCATGTCAGTAATAAAATGATGTATGAATTATACATGTAGTGTAGTGAACTTAAATTCCTAAAGGTATCTATGACCTTTATTGGTAACACTATGGAACCTTGTATTCTAAATCTATTTCCTCTTTATGAAATGATAGATTCTATTGCATGAATGATTAGAAATTGTCATGTGTTTAATTTATTTTCAGTGGTTGATTATGTTTACTTGTTTGACTTATGTTTAAACCCAAGGCTTTTATATTGAATTTTAAACTTATGATTAACTTGAATGATAACTTATGATAATGGAGTTATCTTTGCCAGTTAAACTAATCCTCTAAGTTAACCATCCTTGAGTGGGATTAAAACCCATTAAGGAGAGTGAGGTATTTACCTAGGATTAAGGACATATAAATGGTCCTATATGGAAGTGCAAGTGCCACATATGGCACTTGGGTCCTATCCATGTATGCGTACATTGATACACCCTTAACCCTATAAACCATTTAATATAATAACACGCTTATCCATATCACCTTTTGTATGTGTTTACCTCTAGATAACTATATTAGTTCACCTCCTTTAGTTCTAGTTCCACGTATGTGAGTGTGTTTAACGTTATCACTAATTTTATAAATCAAGGTAAGTGGGTATAACATGCATCCAAAATGTACTTCGATATAATTGCAAATTTTTGTTTGGGTTGTTTCATCATCATCATCATCATCATCATCATCATCATCATCATCATCATCATCATCATCATCATCATCATCATCATCATCGTCATCATCATCCCAATTATCATCATCATCATCATCATCATCATCATCATCATCATCATCATCATCATCATGTTAGGAAGGTTTAGGAGAGTGAAAGGATTTTAGTATGTATATGACACATGAGGTTAGAATTAGATATTACAGGGGATATTTCATCATAAGTTGATAGGAGTATATGGTATAGTTTGGTTTATGTAGTAATTTATTTAGTGATAATGATTATTTTCTCCATATATTCTTGTTGGTCCCGTTGGATCAATGCAATTTTTGTTTAATAAATAGAAATTTATTAATCATTTATAAGTAAATATATTTAAATAGGTAGTTATCCTTGTATAGATACATGGGAATTTAATATTTGTGGTTGAAACTATATACATGTATTATAAAAACTTATATTTTTAATAAAAATCGTAACCCAATATTCTATTCCCTTTTTATATTATGATGTAGTTCCATTTTATTTTTAGATTGCACATTTCTATCAACACTCATTACAAAATATGGATAATTAATATCAATTCTATTTAGTGCATCTCTACAATCTACATGACACAATTTTCTTGAATCTTTCATAACTTACATAGCATTGTGCCACTTTGCACCATATGTGTTATTTTTTCACATAATAGGCCAATGGTGTAGTGCATCCTGAGATACCACATATATCATCCATTTTTAAAAAGGACTATATATTGAAAAACAATATTATGAATGTTCTTTGTCATCCCAAGTGCCACTTATAGGGTCTATGTTATGTTGTAACATATATTAACATATTGATTCCTTATCAATAGTACCACATAATTGTCATAATTTGAAGTGTCACATTTGAATGAATAGAATATTTAGCTTAAATAATGGTTTATTAGAAATTAAAATAGTATAATTTATGTACACACCTCTATATAATTATTTATAAGTAATATAGATAAAACTATCCATTCATACATCTTTCTCAAGAGAATTCCATGTAAAAAATACATTGATTAATATAATTTATTTTCTAGTTCTAATTTTTCTCTATTATCCATATTATTTAATATTTAATTTTCATACTCATATGACCTATCTAGATTATTTCCTTATGGACATCATAGGATTAGATCATCAATTTATAATTAGTATACCATCTTGTGTTCCACATCACACATGGTCTGAGTATCTAAATCTCATTCTTAAACTAACAAATCCATCAAAATATCTATCATGTAATTTCATCAAAGTTTAGATGGTGAGAGATAATTTAACACAATATGATGTCCATGTAATCATTATTAATAATATTAAAAACATATCCAAGAATAAATAAAAAATTCTATTTGTCCAATTCACTAAAGTGATAAAATAGGTTATTCCATTCACTCATACATAAATCAAACATTTGGTGGTCATGTCCTCCCTAGGTTTCAAGTAAATTTGGATGTTCTTATCATTGAGGGTAAAATTAATTCATAAGAAATAGAAAATTATTTAAAATATTTATATTTTTTATATGAATAAACTTAATGATGAAAATAATACTAATATTTAATTTATAAATGTTTCTTCACCTATCATGAATTGGTGTAAATTTCACACACTGTGTGAGAAAGACAACACATAAGATATGACATAATCAATATATATATAATTTTCAAGAATGGGTGAATTATAAGTTCATATCCAGGATACCTTGATATTTCAACTTCAATTCCTTATTCACTCCACACATCCCCTTTCAGCATACACCTACTATAAATTAATTAACAAAAATTCATAAATTATATGTTTCAAGAAATTATGTGTAGATCCCAACATCATGCACCTCCCATGTAGCACTAGGATCCATGTCATAATACACTAAATTAAACCTTTATGTATATCCAACATCATTTGTTTCCCATATATAACTAGTATCCATATTTTACATATTTTGATACAACATATGTGTATGCACAAAATAGGATGACCTATAACTATGTATTATCTCTAACTATAGTGGAACTAGAATAAGGTCATAAAAAATAGAGCATATGTATACTTATATGTTTGGGTAAGGACCTAGAATAATTATATACCTAATAGAGGGTAATATACTCTCTAATGTTAAGAGTAAAGGGTTCCAAATCCTAAAGCCTATAAAATGGGGTGTAGTTAATACTAGGAATCAATGGTGGGTAAGTTATTTAAATATTAAAGGGGTGTATCAAGGATATAAAAATAATGACACATTCAAGGAACTAATAAATAATGGAACTTAGTCCAAGATAGAGAAAAAAAACTAGAATAAGAAGAAATCTATTAATGTAATGATCAACCAATGGATGATATATACAATCTAAGGTGATAATGGGAAGC